>BLIW01000003.1:18486844-19086844 GCA_016586305.1 Ophiorrhiza pumila | reverse complement strand
AGTTAACTCAGAAAAGAGTAAAGTTTGAATGGACCACGGCGTGTGAGGACAGTTTTCAGGAATTGAAGAAGAAGTTGATTTCTGCACCGGTACTTACACTTCCATGGGAGTCTGGAGGGTTCACAGTGTATAGTGATGCTTCTAAACCTGGCTTGGGATGTGTGTTAATGCAAAATGGTCTAGTTATTGCATATGCCTCTCGCCAATTGAAGAAGTATGAACAAAATTACCCGACCCATGATCAGGAATTGGCAACTGTAGTGTTTGCTTTGAAAATCTGGAGACATTATCTGTATGGAGAAAAATGCGAGATATTTACAGATAATAAGAGCTTGAAGTATCTGTTTACACAGAAGGAGTTGAATATAAAACAATGGCGATGGTTAGAATTGTTAAATGATTACGATGTGGATATTAAATACCATCTCGGGAAGGCAAATAGAGTCGCAGATGCTTTGAGTAGAAAGTCTTCAGGAACATTGGCATTGTTGTTGACCCAACAGAATACGTTGATTTTTGAGTTTGAGAAACTAGAAATCGAGTTGATTGACTCAACCAATGGACTTCTGGCCGCTTTAGTAGCACAACCTTCATTACTTGAGCGAATTAAAGTAGCTCAAGCTAATGATGTTGAATTGAAGAAGAAGGAAAATTAGATTAAAGAATGGCCACAATCCGATTTTCAACTTCATAATTATGGGAGTTTATGGTATCGAGGTAGATTATGTGTGCCCAATGATTTGGACTTGAAGAAGGAAGTCTTAAAGGAAGCACATAACTCAAAAGTTTCCATTCATCCAGGTAGCACAAAAATGTACCAAGACTTGAAAAGAAATTTTTGGTGGAATGGTATGAATAAAAAAGTTGCTGAGTTTGTTTCCAAGTGCTTGGTATGCCAAAAATGTACAATCAGCATGTATATCTCTCTCTAAGACGCCAAATCTATTACCATCCGCCGAATGTATAGAGAAAGAATCCTCGATTTCCTCATCTGAGTCTATCTCATTCAACTGTACATTTTGCAATATCTCTCTAGGTAAACCCATGTTTGTGTGGTCTGCTTTGTTCCCCATCTCAGTTTGCACACGACATGTTTCCCTCCTCTCTTCAGAATCATCAACATCCTCAGTATTCGTCTGTTGCAATTGTTGGTTAATTGTCCCAAGAACAATATCTAATGCACCTACACTCTGAGTGGATTTGTCACCACTAAAAGTACCATCTTGCAACTGAATCACCCTTTCTCTATCCAAAGGTGATAAAATATTTCCATTGAGGGTCAAACCTTGCCCAGCCAAATTCTCATCGTGTTCCATAGATGCCAAAGTATGTACAGTAGCAAAAGAGCCTTGATGCTTTGTCACGCCCCAAATCAGGCATGGCACGGCCACACCCTTGGAAATCGTATCCAAAAGTGCGTAACCTCCTGTACATAATATTTACTGTCCCAAACCATGTACATATATCTATACACCTCACATTTCATAATGATCAATATGTACATATTCAAATTCACATTTGAACAATTTCAAATTCAAAACTACATCTTAATGTATAACACATAATTCTCTACATTCATATTATAATACTCAACACCGTATGTACATCGTTTAACTAGATGACTTCACTTACAATCACAACTATACATTTGCTTTCGAATCATCTTATAACCATATATATATCAAATCAAGATGTAATGCATCAATATCGTTCCATCACAAAACATCTATTACAAATTCCTATTATCCTTACATAACTACAAAATCCACAAAATAGCATTCTTCACTTTCAATCATCCCCAAAACCTGTATATTGAAACCTTAGAATCTGAAAAGATAACACAATTGTGGTATGAGCAAAACTATGTCCAGTAAGTAGTTAGGGTATTACTCTATTGAATTGAGCACGTTATATATATGATATATTTTCTCAAATTCATCATTTAACCCATGAAAGCCATCATTTAGAAGATGTTTCACGTCAAAACACATACGCATACATAAATAGCAAGTGGCATCATCATATATCAAACGATTTCAAATACATTGAGTACTTGTTACCATTTAGCTCATGAACAGTTCAAATCACTCTTGGTACAATAACTGGATCGAGTCCTAACTATTTATCCTGTCAGGTAGGCCATTACATTAGTTCCTAG
Source organism: Ophiorrhiza pumila (assembly GCA_016586305.1). Taxonomy (NCBI): domain Eukaryota; kingdom Viridiplantae; phylum Streptophyta; class Magnoliopsida; order Gentianales; family Rubiaceae; genus Ophiorrhiza; species Ophiorrhiza pumila. The sequence goes on along the minus strand of BLIW01000003.1, from coordinate 19,084,686 downwards.
CTATTTATCCCGCTAGGTAGGCCATTATAATAAGTTGGAACATGTTCCTACCAATCGATCATTAAACATTCAAGAGCTCAAATCAATCCAATATTCATTTAAATCATTCCACAAATGCTTTAAATTTACAAAAGCCACTGCATACATTTCATATTCATCGAATCACAATCTTATTCATGCTCAATCCATTTTGATATAATAACATAACCAAACTTTCACAAATATGTTTCATCAAATACGTATAAAACATAGAGGAATATCAAAACCACTTACCTTAGCCAATATCCGATATATCGCACTTGATTCTAAGATTTCCTCCACCTATTTACTTCACTTTCCTATAAGAGCATATACACATGGCAAAAGAACAATCAAAGAGAGTCTAATAACTTTTATTTCCTTAGAATTCTAAAACCCACATACATATTGTTTCCATAAGCTTTCTTCAACAACCTATTACACAATTTGACTTAAATTCATCAATTTGTTTTCTATACCTAATCAAATGGATGCTACAATCCTTAGATAGGTGTTCTTGAGCTTACATGATCAAACCCATATCATATTACAACAAAATTCCAAACCCTTACTATTCCATAACACTATATAAGGAGATTAACTTGGATAAATAAACTAGCTAAGTTCTTTATCTTAACAAGAGTGGGATTTTAGTGAGAAAGCTTCCTCTTCTCCTTCAATCAATCCTTTCTTCTTGCCCTAATCAAGAGACAAAAGAGGGAAAATATGACTAAGGGAAAAGAAGGAGAAAATGAGGAAAAGAATGAAGACCCAATTTTGACAAAGATGGGTTTTAAGACCAAGTTTTTCAATTTTGCAAAATAACCCCTATAGTCTTACTTATTTATTAATTGGCCCTCAATGAAATTCACAAGTATTACATGCTTTGTTCTCTGGGCACTTTGATTAATTAATTGAGTTTCCAAACACCCTTACTTATTTTCGTCCAAAGTTTCATGCACACTTATTGTTCCACTTGGTTCATAATTTGTCTTTTCTGGCACAACTCTTGTCATATCTTTTTATCCAGATTTCTTATTGGTCTCTATAAAGTTTTCTCCAGTTTTCTTGTTGGCCTTCGTCCTCTCCCCAATTTTCTCCTCCCAGACTTGACGAAATTAAGAATCTTTATTTTTCATGTTACACTCATTTTCATGATGACCCAGACGAAAACATTTAGCATAATAATTTGGCATATTTTCAGGTTGTATATCCTGCCACTTTCCTGTCCCATCCTCATCTAACTCCATCCACATTCTACTTGGAATAGTCTTCAGTAAATCAACCTCTGCACATATTCTTGCTACGCTTGGTCGAGCTAGACTTGCCGTTGCCGCATCAATTAGCATTGGTCTGCCTACTGCCGAGATTATGGAGAAGAGGCTTCAAGCAAATGGACAGACCGAGGTCACCAATCGAATAATTATTCAAGGATTTAAGACAAGATTGGGAAAAAGCTAAGGGTGATTGGGTTGAGAAATTGCCAAATGTTCTATTGGCGTATAGAACTACCCCAAGAACGGCGACTCGAGAAACTCCTTTCAACTTAGTTTACGGCTCGGAAGCAGTAATACCTGCGAAGATTGGACTCCCAAGCCCTAGAACAATCCACTTTATCTTGGAAACAAATTCAGACGAACTACTGCTAAGTTTGGATTTGCTGGAAAAAAAAGGGAAAAAGCACACCTTGAAGAAGCTAAGTATAAATCTGATATGGCCCGATACTATGATCTGCGAGTCAAAAAAACTCAGCTACAATTCGGAGATCTGGTCCTACAGAAGAATGAAGCAAGCAGAGTTGAAGGCCTCAAAAAGCTTGATCCGAAATGGGAAGGACCTTACAAGGTAACTCAGATCGGAGGAGCTGGGAGTTACAAGTTGGAAACTCTCGATGGACGAACCGTCCCGAGGATGTGGAACATCACCAACTTGCGAAGATACTATCAATAGTTCTTTTTCAGTTATTCAAAGTGCTATAACGCTTCAATTAGTGTAATTCAGCTTAAACGTTAGACATAAATAAAACAGCTCTTTATGAGTTCATACTTATAACTTGAGTTTGTTTCAGTTCATTCATTTTATATGTCGTATTTACCAACTCTGGTCTGATCGGGTTATACGACGTCTTCTTATGGATTTTCCGTCAAAAAAGGATAACATCCAAATCAAATGCAAATCTAAGTTTGATTTAATTCAAACTAATAGATTTCAGATTGAACGATTGCTTTTCTGCCGAAAAGGAAACGCGTAAATCAAATAAAACATAGTAGTCTAATTCAGTTCGAATCAACTTGAGTATCGGTTTTCCACAAAAAAGGAAAATATCAAGTTTGTTTCTGTTCGAACGTTATTATAAATTGAAGAAATCGCTCAGTTCGTTTGTTGAAGAGTTAATCCAAGCCTAATTTAAATTTGAACAGATTTAGTTCGAATTACTTAACAATGGAATATAACTCTAGATCAAATTAAATTGCACAAACATGCGATCGAAAAAGAAGACATCAAAAAGATCATTGAAAATCAAGTATAATATACAAAAAAAGACCAAAAATTGGTCAATTGCTGTTTAGAAGAAAAACAAGTGACCTACAGAGCTATTACATAACCATCTGAGCTCGCAGGCTCAATGTTGTTCTTCTTCTTGGGCTTCTTGGAAGGATGAAGGGACATATGCGCGACCATCAACTTTCACCACCTTCAGGTCATTAAAGGCTTGATTCAGTGCTTCTTCTGATTTAGCATTGTAGCCCTTCTCAGAAGTTATGTCCACCCCAGGACATTTTGAACTCATTGCTTCTAAAGCTCTATGATAGCCGAGGTTGCGAGCAGGAGCGCAGAGTTTGGCTAACACCTTTCTTCCCTCGTCAGAAGCCAAAAAGTTGGAAATGATAAGCGAAGATCCTTCACTTTCCAAAAAAGTCGCTCGAGCTGCCAATTTTTTGTTCTCAGCAAACAATTCTTCATTCTTAGCAGATAACTCCTCGCTGGATGCACGAATCGTCTTCAGATCGTCTTGAAGAAGTTCGTTATTACGCTTCAGCTCAGATGTCATTTTCTTCTCTGCATCAAGAGAAGAAGTTAACATCTCGATCTACTTCTGATCGGCTGTCTTGCTTGCTGACAACTTTTCAAGTTCATCGTCGGCACCGTCACTTCGGTCAATAACCTCAGCAGTTAAGCACATGACCTGAAGTACAGTTGTTAGTCAACTTAGAAATAATAAAATATAGCATGAAATGAAATTGGATATATACCTGAGCAACGCCAAGAGCTAGGCGGTCTTTAAGAGAAGAAGTGTATGTTCTTCTCATCATCTTCCTGTCACGAGGAGGCACCGCGTGAATGATGAACTCAGGCGCCGTTTCTACGGTTAGCCTATCATTGATGTTCATCCTCACGTCGGGACGGAAGGACGATCTTGGATAAGAGGCTTCCCCATCTGCGACCTTCAAATTCGGGGCAAATACATCCCTAAGTAATGAAGGGCCTGATAGTTCAGCCTCCTCAGCCTCCGCCATAGCTCGGGGTTTCTTCTTCGCCAAACTCTTGACACTGGTCGGTTTCCTCTTCCCAGTGACTTTTAGAACAGTTTTCAGAGCTTTTCCCGTCTTGGGAGGATGTTTTTTTGCCTTCGATAAAACAGACGAAGATGATGGATCAAGAGTCTTATATTCTAATTTCATCTTGTCGGTGGGGGCCTCAACATGATGAGCTCTTTCTAGCGAATCAGGATGAGCTCCCTCCTTTGTGGGTGAATGAGGAGTCTCATCCTTGTAAGGTGAAGGCATTGGGAGGTCATCCATCAGATCTTCGATGCTTGTCACTAAAAGGGAAAAACCAAAATATGATCAATATACAAGTTTTATAAGCAGAAGATATGAAGAATAGTTGGGATTTATACCCTCTTTTCCGTCTATTATATGTTCCGTGTGGTCGGATAGAATAATGAAGGGACTCATCCCTACTGACACTAACACCCTCTAAGGGAAAAAGTTAGTATTGAGGACTCGCTTTTCGTTTACTAGTTTTTCTGCGAGGTCCTTGGGAAGTTTCCTCATTGAAATGGGATCAAAAACGCGACCAGCGTCTTTCCAATTCCACTCCAAGTCTAAAGAACTAAGTTTGAGATAGAAAAATTTGTCTTTCCATTCATGAATGGAACTTGGTTTTCTGCTCAGGAGTTGCCATTTTTTTGAGCGGCGAGTGAAATAATACCAGCCAGGGTCTTTACCCGAAGATTTTAGAGAAAAGAAGTGCCTAAAGTAGGGAACAGAAATGTTGTAGTCCAAGTACTTGAAAACTAACTCGAACCCAACTAAGATTCTGATCGCATTTGGAGAAAGTTGGGTCAAACTGATCGTATAATCAGCTAAAATGTTTTTGATGAACTGAGATAAAGGAAACCTCAGTCCAGCCTTAAGTTGTTCAACGAAAATGCTTATAAAGCCTTCTGGAGGTCGGCTAGCAACTTCTCCCACTACAGGGGCTCTAATTTCAATTTGGGGGCTGATGTGGTAGTCTTGAATAATATTTGCTAAGGCAGTGGGAGTAGTAGTTGAGCTAAGGGTTTCAAGTTTGACTACAATGGTTTTCTTGTTCGGATTTGAGTTTTTGGGTTTTTTGTTTGCTGGTCGGCTAGATGACGGTTTATCCTCCGGAAATTCTACTGTTAAAGGAATAGCATATGTAACTAACTGGTCTAGATTGGTGTCTAAATTTTCTTGAGTTGAGATATTCAGACCTGTGGGTTCAGAAGTGGCTTCCATATCCTCTTTTCCTATCCGAATTAAACTATATTTCTTAGTGGTTTTCAAAATCTTAGCTAAATTTGTTCAATTATAAGAACTATTGGATGGACTTGAAGAGCTAGAATCAGAATCACTACTGCTAGATGTGGTGTGAGTAGATTCGTGTGTATGTGAAGCAGAATTATTCAAATTAGATTCGGAAGGAATTTCTGATGAAGAATTGGAATGTTCAGAATTGGACATTACTTATTTGTGAATGTGTGGAAGGTATTTCAAAAGAAATCTGAGCTCGGGCGACTACGAAAAACGTTCGAATACTTAAGGAAAGCTGCTGAAACCCGAATGAAGAACGAAAGCTCTGGAAAGTTGAGTGAGAAAAATGAATCCCAGAATGCTATATTTATATGTGAGGGGTGTGAGAATTTGAAGGGACACAACAGCTGTCGTGGGGAAACATGGGCCGAAACGGTTGTCAGAAAAGACGTGGTACAGAAGGTGGAAGTGTGTTTTACGGGTGCAAACTCAAAGAAGTGCACATGCATTAGTCAGATCGGTATTATTCCAAAATATTATTCAGGTCGGAATTGATAAATGCAATCCGACCTGGGGGGCTATTGATGAGGGTTGAATTTTACTATAAGTATAATAACTCAGAAATAGACTCCTGATACAATTACTATTGTTCAGTTCATAGGAGACTAACTCCTTCTCAGATCATACTTTTATTACACCTGTATATTCGGAGTTACAATCCATTTACAACTATTGCATTACAATAAATCCTTATTCAAGATATGTTATTAGAGTTCCATTACAACTCTAATTCAGGTATGTATTCTATAAATACCTCCCCTCCATCACTTTGGAAGGGGGAGAGAGAAGTATTCTCAATTGCTTATCAATATTTGCTTAAGGCTCGTTACTGACTTAGGCATCGGAGTTTATTCCCTGGAACCAATCCCGGGGACTTTGTGCAGGTCTTCGGAGCGTTCGAAGTGACCAGACGACCAGTCGATCCCGAGGATGATGTGAAACTTTTCGAGACTTATCAGTTGCCAACAGTTCAAAGATTCACACAAATAGCTTTAATTAAACCTCCATGAAACAAAGCAAATCCATTAGCAAAGCATCATGTAGCAGTTGGTTCTCCTTGAAAAGAAACACTGTAGCAGTTGGGCTTGGTTATGGTCAGCTTGCATCCTTCGCAGCAAGAGGTTTAGTCTCATCTTTTTGCCAGTTTTGTCTCTGATTTGTCTAGATCCACCACTATCAGAAGCTCCGGTGTGGTGATAGTTCAGGCCAGTGGGAACAGTGGGGTCCCATTCTCGAGCAGGTTCCCGATGTGACTTCGGTGTGGTGTTAGATCGGAGGGATTTTCCGGCGGAGATCCTTCGGCCACCACTTCAAATCGGATAGCAGAGTTTCAGCTAAGTTCAGTTTAGATCATGACCTGATAAAGCTCCGATCTAAAGTTCTGGAGCCGACCTCTAGAGCTTTAAGTTCACTGATGCAACTGAATTTAGCTCAGATATATGAAAGTGAAAGTCCCGGTGAACGAGCAGCGATTGGCACAACCGATTGGAGCTGGATCTGGTGTTAAAGTGGCACAACCGGTTAGAGGCTTTTCCATCTGAGGTGGTCTAATCGAGCTTCTATTGTAGTAGTAAGAAAGGAGATTGAGAGAAATGAGATTGTGTGAGGTCTGATTTTTGTAACACTGTCTTCAATATGAGTTAATTAGCGTCTGAAATTTTAGGATTGGGGCCCGGCTGAAAGGCCGGCTAAACTCAGCTGCAGAAACTAGAGAGAGTTGAGAGAATTCAGGCCGGCAAAATTCAACACTAGTTATCCCAAGCCATGCCATTTTTACGACAAAGTGGCGTTATTCTACAGTGCAATGCTATATATGGCGTTGCACTATAGCTTACTGCAATTAATTTTTTTTTGTTTTTTCTCAATTTTTTTCACTTTTTTCTTTCAACTATTTAATGTTTTAATTTTTTTCAGTTATAGTTTAATTTTTCTTCTTTTCTTTTTTCAATTGTATATTTTATAATTTAGATTTTAATATAATATTTTTTGTTAATTATTATGTTTTATAATGCAAAAGTGTGTTTTTTAATATTTCAAATTTAGTTTATTTTGTAAAATTTATTATAATTAAATGAAGATAAATTTTAATTTATTTATGCAATAATCAATTTTTAATTTTTAATCATTAAATAATTAAATTGATTATTTTAAATGAAAAAAAAGATAAAACAAATGTTATGATTTATTGTATAAATCAATTTCATAAAGTAACAAAAAAATGATATAAAATGAGGCATGGAATGGAATATGCCGAGAATATTCTTTATGGTGTGAAAAATAGAGTTATGGATTGGAGAGAAATTGACCGTAGATACTGCATTTTAGAGTAAACTTACTGCAAAATAGGTTTTTGGATTGGAGATGGTCTTATGCAATAAGGAAGGTCTTGAACATAGATGAGGTTGAAAAACCATGGACTATCTCCCAATTCTGGGAAAGCAGAGGGTGAACCATAAGAGAGGTGGGGAAGAAAATCATATTTTGGGTATTTTCTCATCAAGCAATATCTCACCGGTAAAACAAACACATAAATCTCTCACATTTCTTGAAATAATTTATTTGGTCCCTCGCATTTAAAATGAGATAAAATAATCTCTCACATTTAAAAAATGCCAATATTTAGCCTTCAGTGATAGATATGTTATTAAAACCGTTACATATAGCCACATGACGATCACATGACACACTTTTTAGGGACAAAAATGGAAGCACACTCCTCTCTCTCAATTTTTATTGTCTTTAACCCCTATTTTTTTATTGGGTTATTTACTAAGAACCCCATGTGGTTTGCCAAATTTTTCTATAACCCCCATGTTTTATAAAAATATATCGAGTACCCCCATGTATTTTGGAATAGAATAGAAAGTGGACGGAAAATAAGTTGAGTTATAAGAAAGGTGTATTTTTGTTTTAAAAATTGAGTGTTTAAGTGTTTGGATTGATAAAAGTGTTGTTTTTATTGGTTTTTGTGTTGAAAAATTATTTGATTAATTAAAGTTTAAAAAAATAATTTTTTTTAAAAAAATTGGGTTTACTGAATGCTGACCTCCGCTGTTCAATGGCCGTTGACCACTACCGGCCGACTAGATTTCGACGAAGTTGCAGGAATCTGGCCAGCTGATGGTGGTGGTTAACAGTCGTTGACTGCCACCAGTCAACATTTATGTATTACTGTTTTTTATAAAAAAAAATTCAAAAAGACTAGAATGCCCTTATTCCCATTTTGGAAAAATCAAAAATTTTTGTTTTGAAAATTGATTGTAAACAAACAAGCTATTTTAGGGAGAGATGGGAATTTGTCCAAAATAGCCTATCCAATCAAAACCTTAAAATCTGACTCAAGCATCTCTAGATTTCAAGTTTAGACGGACATTCCACTGAAATAACTTTGAAGTCAGCATTCGGTTATCAATTAAGTCGAGCTGTCGATATTCAATTTGATTCAACTCATGCACAGAGCTTATTGAGCCAACATTCTTCTTTTCAATCAATCTATCGGGCATATAACCCACTTAAACTGTATAATCATAAAATTTTGGGTAAATTACAATAATCGTCCCTTAACTAAGGGGCTGATTTTGAATTTGTCCCTCAACTTCAAAACATTCAATTTTAGTCCCTCATCTAACATTTTGAGTTTTAAATAGTCCTCGATCTGTTTTCCATCCATGTGCAGACAGATTATACCTCTCATGTGCGTGACACATGATAAACTGAAGGGCAAGATGAACCAATTTTGCGTATCATTTATTTATTTCATGGTATATTTTATTTATTTCATAGTTATTATTCTTTAACTTCATCTTTTTTTGTCATGTGCCATACGCGTGAAAGACGTAATCTGTCTGCACATGGACGAAAAACAGATTGAGGACTATTTAAAACTCAAAAAACAAGATGATGGACTAAAATAAAACGTTTTGAAGTTAAGGGACAAATTCAAAATCAATTTCTAAATTAGAATGGGTGAATGGCACCATTGGTCCCTAAAGTTGATCCCTTCGTACCGTTTAGTCCCTCATCTTAAAAAAATTTCATTTTAGTCCCTAAACTTGCTGTCATAGTTTTAAATAGTCTTTAATCAAATTTCTGTAAAAAAAAGCCATCATCGGTGATCATAACGTGAGAAATATAAGGGTAACGCTGAAAACAAAATTTGTTGGCTCTACCGTCAACAACATTTATCAACTATGTTGGCCAAAAATCAAAGTCCATTTATGTTTAGAAACGGAGAGCCATTGTACTAAAAGGGGTTTGAAATTAGGAAATAGGGCTTGCAAATCTTACAGATCAGAACATTTGATGGTGAGAATAGGGAAAAAACATCGGTGTACAAATTTGAAAAAATGTTGCGAATCAGGAATTTGGAGCATCGCGAGGATGAAGACAGAGACCAACTAATATACATTAAGTTTCTTCCATATTGAGATAATACGTTTTGATAGTGTGTTTTGAGTAGGATATTATGCTTTTGGTCCCCACTCAAACCAAAATAATTATGGTTCATGGTTGCTATTTGTATTCATGTAGGGTTATCTTGTCGTAGGTGAAGGAGACAAAGAACAATTTTTTTTTACTTCATACACAACAATGTCACATGATTAGTATACTGATTATTTAATAATAGAGTACTTGATATTTTACATTAGATATTAACCACTTCACATAGTGTATTTTTGTTGGCAGTGATATTTTTTATTCATGTGTCTTTTGAAAGTTTCATCTGCATATACATAAGGATATGATTGGGTTTCTAATCTATATGAGTAATCTACTTGATTTTTACCAAGTTGGTGAACTAAACATTTTATTTTTTTTTGTTCATTTGTAGCTTGGAAAATATTGTTGCTCATATTTATTTAGCATGGAAATTATTCATGTGTATAATACTAGAATTTGGCAAGAAAATTGTTCTGCAACTGATCACAAAATGATACACTTAGCATGATATGCTTTAGTTTGTCCATATGTACTGTGAATAGGTTGACATGTTATTGGTTCTATTTTCTTTTTCATATCATGTTGAATTTGGGGTTTTATTTTGGGTGTGTGGATGCTTATGTGCTTAGCTGCATAACATTTGTGTTCATGTAATTGAATGCTTATTAATTATAATGGCTTTAACTATAAACAAATGATGATGTGATGTTCATAACAATTAAAATAAATCATGGATGCAGGTTTTCTTTGTGGTCCAAGTTAATATATAAATTAGGAGAGATGGAATTCTTTAACTTTGTAGAACCATATACTCTAAAACTAGAAGAGATGATCTATATGGTAGAGAAGCTTGGTTACTCTCAGTCTCATAGGCTGTATTATAGGGTTTCTCATTTAAATCTAGATGAAGGATTGAGATACATCATGAATGATAGAGATATGAGTGAAATTGTTGGATGTTCAGAGGACCATAGAACGGTAGAGATGTATAGAATAGCTATAAATGATATTGACACACTACAAGCCTTTTCAAATCATTTTGGAGGAATGAGTGAAGAGAACAATGTGGCTAATCATAGGATGAAACTGAGGATAGTGAGTTTGAGGCGGTTTTTGTTAGTGACTATACTGACAGTGAAGATGACATATTGTTTACAAAATATGTAGGTGAAGAGGTTGAGGCATTGATACGAATGGCCTTGGATGGATGTCCTTGACCACACGAAATCCACAACCTTCGGATCGTTGCTGCACAAAAACGTTAGAACAAACACAACAAAATAGAATTTTGGGCGGAAGGAATTCAAAGGAAAAACGCCAAGTGTTGAAGTAAATCAAACCCAACGTTTTAATACAAAAGAACTTGATTCAACACATGAAAATTCATGAGCTAAACTAGTTATTTTGGCTTGTTCTTTAAATAAAGAACAGGATCGAAATTCACCTATAGGTCACGCTATGGTTAATTTCGTACAATTAAGAAGTAAATCTCCTTAAAGGCTTTTGTCAACTCAAAGAGCATAGACAACAATTTAGCAAAGCTAAAATTTCATTCATCAATTCTCTTAAAAACGTTACAAGGCAGCTCTCTATTTATAGAGATGAGTTCGGCTCTTGCTTGAAGAATAAGGAAAGAAAACCCTAACTTAATCCTATTACAACTTAGTTTCCAAGTTGGAAAAGGAAACCAATAACAAACTACTTTCCTAAACGAATAACAATAACTACTTAACGTAAATAAGCCCATTAATTAACATCCAATGGACTTAATTTATTTAAAGCAAAATAAATCCTAAATAACTTAAAAGTGGCGTGATCCATATCAAGCCCAAGCACGCCATCTTGGTCTTCAATATAGTCCATGAAATTCGAGATGGAAATCTACCAGAATCCCGTCACTCATTTTGGCAGCCATATTCCACGATGATACCATCAGAATCTTGGAAAACATAAAACATGAAAGTTGTAGCTTTATCTCTTATAGTTCCAGGGCTTCTTGAATCACCAAATTCCGAGTTATATCGAAAGAGATATGTCCAGAATACCAGAATGTGGCAGAATCTTTCAGCTTTCATATTTGACTTTGGTACCTTAAATGTCGTGAAGCAACAAACCTCCATGGAACCTTTAGGAACTGTGATTTCGAATTTATTCCAGGCCTCCAACTATATGATTCATCACAAATTAATGGAATGAATTTCATGAACCACTTGCTTATTGACCACCCAAATAATAGGCTTTCTAGGTTCGTATCAGGCATGTGGGTGGGCTAATTATAAGTCAAAAAAATATAAAGAAATAGCCATACACACTAGTAGTTGAGGGAAGAGTATAACACAAGAGAGCAGTTGTGGGGGAGAGAATGACTCAGATGTGGACTATGTATCTATGAGTGAATTAGGAAGTTGGTTTTCATCATCTAATGAAGAAGATAGTGGGGAAAAAAGGGCTAGGGAAAAGGAATTTAACCCAGATAGTGACAATCTAATGAAGAAGATAGTGGGGAAAAAAGGGCTAGGGAAAAGGAATTTAACCCAGATAGTGACATGAATAGTCCTATTTTTGAACTTAGGATGTTGTTTCCAAACAAATCTGTTTTTTGTTTCCTAAGAATGCATTCAATTGCAGATAGGAGGGACATAAAATTAGTAAACAATGATAATGTGAGAGTTAGATAAAGGTGTCAGGGGAAGAAGTGTAAATGGGGAATTTATGGTGCAAAGATGCCAAATGTTGTGACCTTTCATGGCTTTATACTACATTTCCTCAAGTGAAATCATAGATTCCTGCGATAGCGTCACTGTTTAGTCTTTAATAAGTTCCTCCTTTTTTCCCCTCCCTTGCCTAGGATTAGATTTTTCCAGATCTATTACGTGGAGAGAATATTTCTCGAATATGTTTTATTCATCACTTATTGTGTTTTTTGTTTCTTTTAGATCTGATAAATTCATAAACTTCGTGGTTGTAGGCCCAAATCGGGCATTTGATGACCTTATCACAGCATCTGGAATCACAGAAGCAATGTTGGACAGTTTAATTGCTTTGAAGGACTTTGAAATACTTCAAGGACTCCGTCCTTTACAAGAAATAGAAGATATTCGGTTTGAAAAGAGCACAAGAAAATCCACAATAGCTAAAATTGAATGCCAGAAACAGGAGAAAGTTGCAAAGGCCCGGGTGAGGCAAGTAGATGAAAAGGGGTGGGCATATGGGAAGGAAGGAGGAAATGTAGTATAGCTCGTGTTTGGGTTGAAGCTGGTGATGGTAATTTTGCAGTGAATGACAAAAATTTTGATGTCTATTTCCCGATGCTTGATCATCGAGCTGCCCTGCTTTGACCTTTCTCTGAAACTAAGACATTAGGTATATGGGATATGAAATGTACTGTAAAAAGAGGTGGCATATCAGGTAATCTTCACTCTGGGCTTACATTATTTGCTACTCCTTTTTTAGTGGGAGTTTGATTGTTATTTTCTCTCTTTTGAGCACTTATTAGTCTTCATTAAAACTCATCTGTTTATTATTTCTTTTCCAATAACAATCTATATGATTCAAGCTCTACTTGAATCATATGAAACTCACCCTTTGACTGTTGTTGTACTAACTACCAATGTTTTGGGCATTTTCTACATTCTTTGTTTCCTTTCCTGTTTATGACCTCCATCATGCTATTGGTTATATTTGTGTGAACAATACCAGATCATTTTTGTTGAGCTCCACTTTTAGGTGTTTTTCTTCCTAACTTTGTCGTGGCTAGCTTATGACTTCTGCAAGTAGAATAATTTGGGAAACTTGTGAACAAATGTATCTTTAACATAGGGAATGGGTTAACCTCAGTTAATTTTGGGGGTTAAATTAGACGAATTTCTTGATGAGTTTCAAAATAGTGAAATACATATGCATTTGTTTTCTCCTATTGTTAATTACAAAAAAACCTTCTTGTGGTTTGACCAAAATTCAAATTACCTACCTAAGATTTAAAAACCTACCATTTACGTGCTTTGGTTTTTTTAAAAAAAATTAATGGAAATAAAAGAGGTAACGGAGTTTGAATGACACCCTCCACTTTAAATTGAAAAAAATTAATTTTTAACTTCAAAATATAAGAAAAAAGACAAAAATAACCTCTATTAAAACATGAAATTACCCAAATATATCTTCTTTTTCCTACCAACAAGTTTAGGGTTCTTAAAATGGATAAACATCAATTTATGATATTAAAAAGTCGATTAAAAATTGATCATTTCATAACTTCTCAACTTCAACGTCAATTCAATTTGATATATCATCTCATCTCTTTCTCAATCATATCTTCAGTATTTTAAGAGTTATCCAAATTTCACTTCCTCAGTTGTTATCTCTTAGTTTAACACCCTTTATCAATTCAATGAAAACAACCTATTTGGGATTGGTGGAAAATGGGCGGCGCATCAATAGCAGTGGCGCGGGTGAAAACAATTTCAGAGTTTGCCTTCATCTTAACTTTCACAAAATACTATAGGACCTTTATCACCCCTGAGTCTAATGGTATGGAAGTCCCTATTCTCACTACATCAATCGAAGAAATAAGGTGAAGCTTTCTCTATTCTCAAGATAAATTATATTTGGAAAAAAACCTTAGAAAAGTTATTAACCAACTGTAAGAAATATTCTGCTAAAATAAAATATATATACAAGCTAAGAAAAACCCACATCAATTCCAATAACGGGAGACAAAAATGATAAGAGTAGGAAAAGTTAATAAAGAAATTCAATTTTATTTTTTAAAAAAACAAGATTATATTTTGCTTTCTTGAATTTGAGAACTAAGGGTTTTTAGTTAGCAAATACTATTTTGGGCACTTGGACAAATAATTTCATAGTTTTTCATGCGCAACGGTTTCATGATTTGAGGGGGTTCAAAAAGTGAATATAATGAACCAAAAAGTGGGTTGATTGGATACTTTGAGTTTGAGACAGTGATCTCCATTGAATTAGTTGGTGGGTTGAAAGAAACCAACAAAAGAGCACCCCATTGCAACACATCCATTGCAGTACTGGTGTGTGGAAAGAAACCAACAAAAAATTTTATAACAGTGGCCAAAACTCAAAAGAGGGGTATGCAGTGTCTTTTATGCTAACTCCGTCACACATGTCTATTTACATCCATTTTTCAGAAAACAAAACCTAAGCATAAGGAAGTAAATGGTAGGTTTTTAAATATCAAGGAGGTAACTTAAAATTTTGGCAAACCACAAGGATGTTTTTTGTAATTAACCTTTTCTCTTATAACTTTTTTCCTCACCATGCTCTTTTTGGCGTCCTTGTTTCTGGCAGTCTTAATGTTTCCCTTTGACTTCTTTTAATCTTTGAAATCCTGTATTTCTTTTCGGAAAGTAAGGAATTATTTTTCTGCTCTCTACTTCACTTTTTCTTTTGGATGTACTGACTGGTGTTCTGTAAGTTCTTTTGAGCAAACACTTGACAGAGCTACCATATAAAGTATTTTAGATTTCATTGCCTTTAATTAGTTATTTGACATATGAATGCAACAATTTTCTTGCCAAGTATTATGTTGGTTTTACTTAAAATGATTTGTTGAAATTTACTTTACTTGGTACAGGTCAGGTTGGTGCAATTCGATTCGGCATCGGCCGGGCATTGCAAAACTGGGTGCCACATGCGTCCTCTCCTAAGAGAAGGTAGAACTGCTAGGAGCATATATATCTCACTTGTTATTTTCAATTGTTGCTTCTTCCATCTTAAAGAAAAAGAATTTATTTTTGGCTCTTTTCCTTTCCGCTTCCAAACTCTATAATGAATGGGAGCGCATGTATATATCAATCTTCATGACATGTTAAATTAGAATCCAATGTGTATGCTTGTATATTAACATCGGTAAATTCATCAAAACCTTTAATATCAATTTGCATTTCACACTATTACCTTATTCTTCTACTTATACTTGTGTGCTTGTCTTTAACATATTTTCCTCTTCTCTAGCTGGTTTTTTGACAAGGGATTTGAGAGTTGTGGAAAGGAAAAACCCTGGAAAAGCAAAAGCAAGAAAGATCTTCCAATGGGTCAAACGGTAGAGCAACTCATGTATGCAGGCAGTATTTACAAACTAGGGCAGTGTTCTATATGGGATGTATACTGATATTGGTGCCTGAAATACTTTGTAGTCTCTCTCAAACTAAGCCTAGCATCTGTTGCGTGATGTAGCAGCTTTATAGGTGGATGCTTCACACTAAGCACATAGGCATTGATGTTATATTTCTTATGGTGGAACAAATACACAAATCGCAGCCGTACTCATTTTGATTGCAATTTGATTTTGGTTGTCATATATTATTTTCGTTCGTTGGGAATTTGTACAGAACTAAACTAAATTTGAATTTGATTTTGATGTTTTATGTTACAATCTGGGATTTATATGAGCAAAAGAGTTTGATGATTTTTATTTCTACCCAGATCTGTAAAACGGTTTGTATGTCAAGGTGAAACTCGAAAGACCCAGTAAGTTTGGACGTCAAATTATTTTTTTTACATACAAGTTTGAAAGTAAATATTTTGTACAAGGAAATTAGCAGATTTGTAAGTGATGTGTCTTTTTGCTATATCAATTGTTCATACGTATGGTTTATTTTCCTTTTAATTACTATTATTATATTATTTTGAATGTATTTGTTTGTTTTAGTCAGTAGCCTTAGTTTTTATTGTATCATATATTTTTGTATGTCACTTTCTGAATATGGGTTTGGTAGATCTAAACTCAAGAAATTGCCCCTCCA
This sequence comes from Ophiorrhiza pumila, assembly GCA_016586305.1. Classification (NCBI taxonomy): domain Eukaryota; kingdom Viridiplantae; phylum Streptophyta; class Magnoliopsida; order Gentianales; family Rubiaceae; genus Ophiorrhiza; species Ophiorrhiza pumila. Next base: position 19,068,614 of record BLIW01000003.1, on the reverse strand, counting down.
TTGCAAAAAAGTCAAACAATGACACAGATACAGTTCGACATAGATATAGTGATACACTTCTTTTACTGTCCCTCCATTGCAGTTGGATTTTAGACTGCAAGCGTTTGTTTTTTTCCAAAGCTTTTTAAATTATATAAGAGGGTGGATTTTGTGGCAAGATTATGAATTATGGATTGAATTACTGTTTTGATTATTATCTATTACCAAGGTTCTCTGCAATTATTTATTTCCGTAGGTAGCTAACTATTTCTTGACTCATTTCTATTCTTCTCAAAATTTGAATGAGGATGGCACCAAAGTTGAGTACAGAATATTGAACCCACTACGATCTAAGTTGGCTGCTGGTATCCTTGGTAGAGTTGATAAGTTGGATGGTAAGTCTGTCCATCACGCTTACTGTTTTTCTATAAATTTAAAATTTTATTTTGATATGTAGCTCACGAACCTCCACTATTTTTTTTAAATTTTGAAAAGAAACCTGGTAGTTTGGTGCTTTACCTCAGAGCTGCTTCAGGAACCACAATTTCTCATGTCCCTGACATTGTTGGTTGGTGACAGGTATGTCGCGTACTTGCAATTTTACCCTAGAAACTACTGTAGTAGTGGAAGTAGGGATCGTATCCTCAGGGAAGGATTTGGTTACTAAAATGTTAATAATTTGCTCCAAGAATTTCTCAAGTTTAGTTTTCACGATTTAATGGACAATAGTAACACTCACGAGAAGATGAAATAATGATCTAAGATAGAACAGAAAGACAGAACATGACTCAATCTTACAAAAATAACAACAAAGAACACTATAATTCCAAACTAAATAGTAGCACAGAAATGAGATATCTGACTTTAAGTAAGATGTCCTAGTGATAAGAATCCGTACAAGCAATCTACTCCAAATCCTAATGGAAATAGGATTACCAAGCCAAATCCTAATAGGAATAGGATTTCCAAGACAAATCCTAATGGGATTAGGATTTCCAAGCTCAATCCTAATAGGATTAGGATTCATCAATCCTCATCTTGTCCAAGTTCCATAAGAGTTCCATAAAGGCAAATCCAAATGAGACTAGGATTCACAATCCTAGTGGGATTAGGATTCACTAATCCATAGACATTATTTATTGAAGACCAAGATGGCGTGCTTGGGCTTTTGCCAAATTGGATCGCGCCTTTTTCTTAAGTAGTTAGAATTAATTAATGTTTTAATAATTAAGTCCAAAACATTTTAATTGGGCTTATTATTAGTATATTTTCGTTTTTAATTACATGGCCCAAGTTATCTTGCATGATAATGGCATGTAATGGGCTTTAATTTGTTAGGAAAGTAATTCCCTAAATTTTAGGAGCTTGTCCTTGTCTTCTAGAAGGGCAAAACGTTTTTAGCTTCCTTTTTCCATAAAGGATTAGTTTGTAAGTTGGTTAGTTTAGAAGTCAAGTTGTAATTTACAACTTCTAGGGTTTTATTTCCTTTTCCAATTTGTAGAGCCGAAACTCATCTCTATATAAAGAGATCATTGTAAACGTTTTTAGATGGATGATTGAATTTTGAAGAAACCTTTTAGCTTTGCTAAATTATTTGCAGCCTTAAACAAGTTGTGAAAAAAACGTGATTAATCAATTAGGGTTAGTTGATTATTCATAGGACCGGATTCTTTAAGCTAGGACCTTAAAGAGAACGTATTGTTTCTTGATTTCAAGAGCGAGCCAAACTGAGATCTTTTTAACCATTGATTTACATAGGTTAGATTGAAATCACTTTGTGGTAATGTGTTGGGTTTGATTGATTTACAATCAAATACATCCCATTCGATATCCATCTTTTCTTCTTGTGTTGTTTCCGTGTTTGATCTTACTTGTGATCGTGTTGGTTTATGAATTTTGGTGCACAACGATCCTAAGTGTGTGGAATTCGTGTGGAGCTGGATTCTCACCCTACTCCATTCGTATCAATTGGTATCAAAGCATCTAGGTTGTTCATCACAAAATTCAGGTTTGCGCTTTGTTTTTCCTTCTCGGATTTTGCTCTACTTTTTGAGTCGTTCTTGCTGTCCTTTGTGCGTCAATTTTTTCTGCAGTTTTTGGAGTCTTTTAGTTGCTGTTTTCACGTGTTTCTTGCTGTCCAAAGTCGTCATAGTTAGTGTCTTTAAATTCATCAAAATCGCATAAGCCAAAGTTGATCAAATCTGCCCGAAAATTGCCTTCTTGTTGTTTACGATTTTTGACATCTTTTTGCTACTGTTCTTGCTTCGAATTGCTGCTGTTTTTAAAGTTTAAATTCTGCAGTAAATATATATATTAATTGAGTCTTAAATTCATTAATATTCTGTCCAAAAATCGCATGCAACTTGGTGCTTAAAATCTGCCCAAATCGAGTTGATCTTGTTACTTGATTTTCTTGCGTTTTTGTGTTGCTCTTCTTGTGTTTCTTGTTCGATCCTTGCTGCCATCTTTGTCTCAATATTCTGCACTATTTTCTTGCATTCATAGTGTTGGATTCTTTGTGTTTTATTTGTTGATTTCACGTCCAAACCCTAGGTGTCAAGATTAGGGTTTCTTAAAAACCCTAGTTTCAAATTATCATAACTTTGTGAGTTCTTGCTCAATTCTTGAAATTCTTTTTGTGTTAGTTCCATCAATCTACTCTTGTCATAATAACTTTTGATCAAACTTTTTGAACAAGTGAAAAAGATTGGTTCTTGACCACTTTCTTGAACTTCTTGAAGTTCTTGATTTTTGAAAGTTGTCAAATTTTGAATCTTGAACCATATTTGAAATCCTTGAGTTAAATCTTGAAAATTTTGTTAAAGTGGCACTTTCAAATTCTTTGTCCTTGGTGAGTTATTAAAGTTTGGAGAAATTAAGGTTGAACCACATAAGACAAGGCCACATCCTTAAACCTAAGTACTTGTACTAGGTTCTTGTCTTAAAACCTTAAAGATTTTGTTTGACCTAAGTTGTTTAAGGTTCTTGTCCGAACCTAGGTCATTGTTTGTACAAGGTTTTTGTCCAAAACCTTAAAAGTTTGTTTTGTCCTTTTTGTTGTCCGAATAAAAAAAAAAAAAAAAAAAAAAAAGGCCGTAATTTAAAAAAAAAAAAAAAAGGCCCAAATCAAAAAAAAAAAAAAAAAAAAAGGCCGTGATATAAAAAAAAAAAAAAAAAAGAGGCCCAATAAAAGAAAATAATCTTGGACTTTTAATATTTCTGTTATTTAATTTTTAGTATTTTTTTTTTAATTAATTTTCGTAAATTAAAAAGAACACTTTGTTCTTGAGTTTTGATTTGAAACCACCTTGGATTAAAAGTGCCATAACTTTTGCTATACAACTCGGATTTTGGTGATTCAAATTGTGTTGTTCTCGTCTTTGATTCCTCTTTCTAAATATCATAGTTTCTGAATCAATCAAATTATACCCACACGTGCTCTGAAATACTCTTGTGACGTGAATTATTTGAACTTCTTTGATTTGACTTGTGTGAATTTTGTTGTTGAAAATCTCGGTTGAGACAATCTCTTAAAGTCATTGCAACAGTAAGTTCTCTATAGTTTGAGAGTATTAGACTAGGGTATACACGAGAGAAACATATATCAAAGAGAGGAGAGCTCCTACTATCCACATAGTGAGAACCCGAGAGGAATTCAATTGTTGTTTTCTTTTGTTTCTTACTAACCTTGCAGGATAATGGAGGACGAAACTAATACACCAAGAGGTTCTAAACCTCAAACCGAAGCTGAGCAAAAGTTTGCTAATTATTCTCTTGCACAGATACTACAAAAGATCAATCTCCGCCTTGATTTCTTGGAGTCATCAACTTCTAAGCCATCAAAGAAATCTTCATCCAAGAAGTTTAAATATAATGCTGCTTTTGAGTCCGAAAGTGAATCTAATGAAGAGGAGGAGGAAGAGTTGTCCGAATCATCTTCTAAGGGTAACAAGTCTAAAGTCTCAATTGCTTCACTTAAGTTAACAATTCCCACTTTTCATGGTAAGACAGATCCGGAAGCTTATTTTGATTGGGTTCGTGAGCTTGAGCACTTCTTTGAAGGCCATGACTATCCCGAAAAGGAAAAATTTCGACTTGCCTTTATGCACTTAAAGGATCATGCAAGTTTGTGGTGGGATAAGTTGTCTCAATCTAGACGTGAAGATGGTGAAAGTCCAATCAAGACATGGAGTCGCATGAAAACACTCATGAGGAAGAAATATGTCCCTTCATACTACAACCGTGAATTGAATAGACAGTTACATACACTTGTACAAGGTAACAAATCGGTTGAGGAGTATTATCATGAGATGGAAGCTTTGATGATCAAGGCTAATGTTCAAGAAGATCCCGACTCTACAATTGAAAGATTTTTAAGAGGTATGCATTCTGATTTGGCTCATCAAGTTGATTTACAAAGTTTTGATAATATTGATGAACTTGTCCATAAAGCCATCAAGATAGAAAGGCACATGAAAGGGAAGGGTAAGTTTTCACAACCAACTCCACCTTGGCAAAGAGATAAGAAGCCGAGTTTTGCCCCTTTCAATCCGCCATCCAAGCCACGCCAATTTCCACAAAGTTCAACGTCAAGTGCCCCTCAAGGTGTCTCAAAAACAACGCCCAAGGTTGCTGTCCAACCTTCTAAAACGGCGTCAACTTCTTCAACTCCAAGATTGAGGGATGTTCGATGTTATAAATGTCAAGGTTATGGTCATATGCAAGCTGAATGTCCAACTCGAAAAGTGATGATAACTCTTGATAGTGGTGAAGTGGTAAGTGATGATGATTGTGCCGACATGCCACCTCTTGAAGAGAAACATGAATCAAGTGAAGAAAGTGAAGACAATGAGCCCTACACGTATGGTGACGGTAAATTTTCTTTAGTCTCTCGCCGTGTTCTAAATGTCCAACCTTTAGTTGATAATGATGATTTGATGCAACGAGAAAACATATTTCACACACGTTGCTTAGTGTAAGACAGAATTTGTAGTGTGATAATTGATAGTGGAAGTTGCACAAATGTGGCGAGCACTTTGTTTGTAAATAAGTTGAATTTGAATTGCATGAAACATCCAAAACCATATAGGCTTCAATGGTTAAATAATTCAGTTGAAACTCGTGTCACTAAACAAGTAAAGTTTTCTTTCACCATTGGTAAATATGTTGATACTGTTTTATGTGATGTTGTTCCAATGGAGGCTAGTCATATTTTACTTGGTAGACCTTGGCAATTTGATTGTGATGTGCTTTATCATGCCAAGAAAAATTTTTACAGCTTCGTGCATAATGGTAAAAAGTATAGTCTTCATGCTTTAACTCCTGCTCAAGTTTTTGAAGATCAAACTCGAATTGCACAAGCTTGTAAAGACATAAATGAAGCTAAGAAGAAGAAGGAACTAGAAAAACAACAAAACGAAAAATCTAATTTAGGCCGAGATGTAGTTAGTAAGAAATCTTGTTGTTTTGCTTCTTCTAATGAGATTAAGAGAGCATTGATTAATAGGCAGTTCTTATACTTCATGTTTAGCAAGGAACTTATACTTGTTGTTGACAGTGATAACCTTGTTTCTTTGCCTAGTGCTGTTTACTCTCTCTTACAGGTTTTTGGAATTCCTAAATGCCTAATGGCATTGAAACCCCTTCATTATCAAATGAAAGGAATCCAATCTGCCTTAACTTGTTTTCCACAAGGTAAGCAAGGTAAGTTGAGTGCTTATAATTTCGATCATTACAAAACCCTTGTGAACACTAAACAAAGTGTTAAATCTATTGATTATCCTAACTGGAATACACTTTATTTTGATGATTTGATTCATAACTTTGCTCTTACTGTTTTCAATTCATTCCAAAATCAAAAGTATCCACTTCGACAAGGTAATCTGATTGTTCAACACTTGTTTGGTAAGTTATCTCAATTTCGAATTTCTTTTCAATTCCCGAAGGTACAATATTCTGTTCTTATTCTTTGGAATTGTAAGTTCTTAATCTTTGATAACTTCAACATGCTTGTAAAGAATGTACAACTTAGTTTTTGTGATTCGCATTTAATCCGGGATGTCTATATATATACTTGCTTTGCAAATTCTTATGAATCCTTGGATAATATTTGTAATTACATTAATATATGTTTACTTTCTTTTCATTCTTTACATGTTAACATCATTGATTTTCATGTTATTATTAGTGTGTCCAAGGATGAAGTTAATAAATTTCTCTTGAATACTTTCTTGTTGCTCAAAACATTATGTTCATCTTTATTTGAAGTATTCTTTTTAAAGTTGTTTAATATTGCATATCATCATAAGTTTTCTGATTTGCATTTATTAAATGATGTTTATATGCATAATTATTTTAAGTTTTCTTTAACTGACACATTTATTTTCTTATTGCAGGATTTGTTTTACTTGGCTCGAGTTTGTAATGAGTTTTTCTTATTGGTGTTTGATCCAGGAGCTCAATTTCCAGATTCGAGGACGAATCCTTTCGAGGAGGGAGGGAATGATAAGAATCCGTACAAGCAATCTACTCCAAATCCTAATGGAAATAGGATTACCAAGCCAAATCCTAATAGGAATAGGATTTCCAAGACAAATCCTAATGGGATTAGGATTTCCAAGCTCAATCCTAATAGGATTAGGATTCATCAATCCTCATCTTGTCCAAGTTCCATAAGAGTTCCATAAAGGCAAATCCAAATGAGACTAGGATTCACCATCCTAGTGGGATTAGGATTCACTAATCCATGGACATTATTTATTGAAGACCAAGATGGCGTGCTTGGGCTTTTGCCAAATTGGATCGCGCCTTTTTCTTAAGTAGTTAGAATTAATTAATGTTTTAATAATTAAGTCCAAAACATTTTAATTGGGCTTATTATTAGTATATTTTCGTTTTTAATTACATGGCCCAAGTTATCTTGCATGATAATGGCATGTAATGGGCTTTAATTTGTTAGGAAAGTAATTCCCTAAATTTTAGGAGCTTGTCCTTGTCTTCTAGAAGGGCAAAACGTTTTTAGCTTCCTTTTTCCATAAAGGATTAGTTTGTAAGTTGGTTAGTTTAGAAGTCAAGTTGTAATTTACAACTTCTAGGGTTTTATTTCCTTTTCCAATTTGTAGAGCCGAAACTCATCTCTATATAAAGAGATCATTGTAAACGTTTTTAGATGGATGATTGAATTTTGAAGAAACCTTTTAGCTTTGCTAAATTATTTGCAGCCTTAAACAAGTTGTGAAAAAAACGTGATTAATCAATTAGGGTTAGTTGATTATTTATAGGACCGGATTCTTTAAGCTAGGACCTTAAAGAGAACGTATTGTTTCTTGATTTCAAGAGCGAGCCAAACTGAGATCTTTTTAACCATTGATTTACATATGTTAGATTGAAATCACTTTGTGGTAATGTGTTGGGTTTGATTGATTTACAATCAAATACATCCCATTCGATATCCATCTTTTCTTCTTGTGTTGTTTCCGTGTTTGATCTTACTTGTGATCGTGTTGGTTTATGAATTTTGGTGCACAACGATCCTAAGTGTGTGGAATTCGTGTGGAGCTGGATTCTGACCCTACTCCATTCGTATCACCTAGGGTTTCTCTCCGGATGATCATGTAAATTAACTACTAAAATGCGATGCAATTGACACACTGGAAGACCAAAAGGAGATCAAACTACCTGAGAACCTATATTATGACTGGCATGGCGACCGCTTCAATTTCTATGTTCTCTGACTCCACAATTTCCTATGGCGAGGCCTAGAGTGAAGAGTTAAATCCGCAGAATCCCAACCTCCCGAGATTCACTACTATCGCATGCAAAATCTAGGTTTTCTTATGGCGAGGCCTAACCTAGTTCCAATTTGACTTCACGAAACTCGGAAAATCTCTCCTCACTTAGTTCTAAAGCTCAATGAACTTTCACCAACATGACGACCGCATCTCGGTTCATGATCAAGCAATTTAAGCGAGAAGACTCATTTACCACACTGTATGTTCTCAATTCAAGTTTTATTACTCCTGTTAAAGAATTAAACCCCAACCTAGCATGGCGACCACAATCGAAGGATGATTCAATCAACAAGAGCTCAAATGAGTGAAATTTAACAAGGTTTAAGCATAATTTTCCAGTATGAGTTCATTCCTAATGAATTAATTCAATCGCAAGGCATGACGTAGTCTAATTACACTTCATCCAGTTCAAAACCCTAGAACATAGTACAGCCACAGAGTTCCATTTCCAGTCCACGATCATCAAAATACATGAACATTTCCAGTCCATGATTATGTTCATCAAGTGGGAAGAATTTACCAAATGCTCTGCTTCAATTGCTTCCAATTCAAAAAGAATTCGTAAAATCTTCCTTGATTGAGAATAGAATTACAATTTATCGGAGCAAATCCTCGTTCGGAATTGAAAATGGAGCTAAAACTGCTAGAGAGAGAAAGTAGAGAGAGAAAGTAAATCTCGAGATCAAAGTAAGAGAAAATTCCCGCTCTCTAAAATCCGAAAGTCTATTATGAAATCTAGAATATTCGTCCTCTAAAATGGTTAACTAACCCTCTATATATAGAGGTTACAAGAATCGTAAACAGTACGCAAACGTAAAATAACTAAGGAATTACAAATATGCCACTGCTCAATATTCTAGCACAACAATCAACATGAAATGTAAGTCCGTAGTAAGAAAAACTCAAGCCACCTCCAGCGCCTTCGTCCCAACATCTCTGCACCTTCATCGTTGTTTCAGCGTCTTCCATCTTGCCAAGAGCGCGCCTCCATTTAGTCCAAAGTCCTTCAGTGCACCGCCTTGATCACGCCTTTACTTCCTCGAAGCTTCACGCCTTCATCGATCTCTCAGCGCCTTCAAGTCAGAAATCCTCACGCCTCTCACAACCTCTACACGCCTTCAAGCTATCAGCATCCACGCCTTTATCACTTCCTGTACACACAACTAATCGTTTCAACACTTAGACGTTTTTCAGTTTGCCAAAATCACAGCTTCCAAGAAAATATGTGGGCGAGGTCTCGCGTACATTTGAGTTTGTGGGCGAGACCTCAAAGCGAGGTCTTGCCGTGCAAAGTTGTGCGAGGTCTCGCCCTGTATGTGCGAGTGTGTGAGAAGTTTAAGTGTAGTGAAATCGTGAAGTGTGAAGTGAAGTGTAGATGTTTAGACAAGTGAATGTGAAGTGTGTGCTATGAGTAAGTGCACAAAGGACACAAAAGAATGAACAAAAAAAAACAAATGGATGAAGATCGAATGAATAAAGAGTGAGTGAAAGTGAATGCCTAATGAAAATGGTGAAAATGATTAATCATGAGATGGAGAATTGGTGAATGCAAATGCAATGTGTATATCAAGGGCAACAATCTGATGAAGATGAAAGTCCATGAAAAATAATCAAGCAAAGTAAGACATGAACTTTCATAAATGCCATATCAAACAACCGATTCCCTCTTCAATCTTGAAATGCATTCAAACACATGAAACCTTTCTCAAATCATGACTGTGCAAAATGTATGCTTTAAGATGCAATAACAGTGAGTGTGTGTTGAGTGAACTAAGTGTTGAGTGTGTGCACGAATGTTGCGACAAGATGTGCACAATTCATGCGACGAGGTGAGCTCGTCGCATGAAGTTTGTGCGTGATGTGTGCGAGGGTCGTGCGGCGAGGTGACCTCGCCCCACGTTGGATGTGCACAAAAGTGTTGCGGAGAGGTGACCTCGCCGCAATGTGTGTGCGTGAGTGCATGCGACGAGATGATCTCGTCGCATGAAGTGTGTGAGACTTCGCCGCATGCTCATGAGGCGAAGTGTGGGCAGTGTGTGAGAGTGAAGTGCGGTGAGTGCATGAGTTCGTGTGTAAGCTTGTGATGAGTGCACATGTGAGAGCATCTAAACAGCCAAGTATCCATTTCAGCACAAAGCTCTACTTCCATGCCAAATACATGTGCCTTAGCTCCTGCAATGGACTTTGTGGTAAACATGAAAGTTCTAGATCTTTCTCTGAGCGTTCCAATGATCCAAGAATTAGCATCATTGGATACCTGTAGCTCAAGATATACAGAATTTACCAAAATGTGGCAGAAAGATAAAACCCTCAAACCAAAACCCTAATCCAAGCACCACAAAGACGCCTCAGTTTCTCATGATTGCATACAGAATTTGGAGAAAGTCAAAACATGAAAATTAAATTATGCACAAAGAGCTTTACATAGCCACCAAAATCTCCTCATTCGGATCAGAATTGGACAGGTTACACTTAAATGAAAATCAGCACTCAAACTGCCAAAACCTAGGGCATACTTGCACTTGTTCATCCGAATTCACAATTGATTCTTTTAACCTAATTTTAGATCTTTTCTATTCATTTTAGCACACCTCGTCACCAATCACATAAGAGCATCCAAAGTCACACAACACAACACAATTTCATAGAAAACAAGCCAAAAGTTCAGCGAATTAAGCTATTTAAGTTGGTATAAAACCAACTTATCAGTTGGCCTTGTGAGTGGCTGTTCTTATGAAAATCAATTATTCGATTGTTCTTTTGATTTTGCCTACTGAAACTTATTTTGTGATATTTACTTGGTAGGATGGAATGATGGAAAAGTGATACTTTTTTTTATTTTCTTTCATTGCCTGTTTAATTAGGTTCAATAATATGAGCTTTATGTTTGTGGTTTTTGAGTGAGTTTTAATCTTGTTTTTTTCATAATTTAGATGAGGATCTGAGATTAAAGAGTATGAAGAAAGAATGGTTTCAAGGAGAGGATTGTCTTGATATTAGCTGTAATAGTGGCATCATTACGATCACCATTGGTAAGCCCAGTTTTACATTGCAATTTCTGTTTTTAAATGTCAAGATTTGTCTGAAGCATGAATGTTTTTTGTTGTGTAATTTTATTTATTTGTATTTGGAGTACAAACCAAATTGATTTTGTTTCCTTTTTCCATTTGCAACAAATAAGTTTTCTTGCAACAGTACCCTTGGAGTTGACATTGACGGAGGTGAATGTTTTTTTAGAGTTTAATCTTGTGCTATCTTCAAACTTCTTCATACAATTTCCCAATCCGTATAATGATGAAAAGATAGTCGGAAATGCAGACATATTTTTTGGGTTATGTTATGTTGGTCATTTGATCATTGTAAGACACGTAAATATTCCATCAAGATCATGTTTTCCATCATTGTAAAACCTGTCAATATTCCAATTCCATTAGTCAAACTATCCCAAAAAATTGGCAATTCCAAGTAACATCTTCAAAGAATATACAATATTAGCTCACTTGCTTCATAATGCTCTTGTTCTCTCATGGATTTTCTTGCTCGAACTCTGGCCGCTTTTTCTCTTTGCTTCCTTCTTTATTTTTCTTTGACTTTTCTGCTCATTTTGACTTTGCTGGTGTTCATGGCCATGGAGGTGATTGATCTGTATCATTGGCCTGAGGTGGAGAGCAAGATAGGTTTTGATGCCTTGACTTCCGGTTTATCTATATTCAGCAATGCCAATTGCCATGGATAGATCTATCAACAAGTATTATACGCGTATCAAATCAATTCATGAATTGTAATGATTGGGAATCTTGCTTATTCCTATAATTTGCAAAGGTTAAAATTATGTGTGTTATTTGTGAATTTCATGCCAAAACATTGGATTCTATGATATGATTTGATATATTCGATTGGTTCTGATTGATGGGTCTTGTGATGCTTTGAGATTTAGTTTGTGTGTTGATTGTAGCTCACATACTTTGTTAAGACCTCAAAATATTATCTTCTTACTCAACTTGAATTGATGTTACGGTTTTTTATTGTCTTCTGGCATACAAATGGTTATTCAAAATGAGCGGGTGCTTACTTGTCAGTGATAAGTTGTGTGTGCACCAACTTATTTGTGCTTAATTGTTCTTCTTACTTGAACTTTGCATGCATTTACGATGAAAAGAGCATATGATGAACATCTTTTGTGTGAAAATGTGTTGAAGCTATCAAATGTGGGAATTGGTAGAGTGTTGAGAAAATGTGCCATGAATTGATGCAATTGTGTGATGAAGGATGAACTAGGAAACATGTTGTGGTTCACAAGTCTTACAACTCACATACATTAGCACACCAACACCTCACAAACACCTAAACCCAACACAAACACACACAAGGCAAACACACACACATAATCACAGTTGGTCGGCCGACTGGTTGGTCGGCCGACCGATTGGTCGGCCCACACATTTGGTCGGCCGACTCACACACAACACACACACAAGTTGTTTTGAGTTTGGTTGATGGATGGAATGTAAAGGTGATAAATGAATGCATGTTGATGGTTTTGTGTGATGAAGTGGAATTGAGGCATGAAATGAGTTGTGCACGCACTGAATTTGTATATCAAACACCTACACTAGCACTTTCACATTAATGCATACACATTCATCCCATTGTACACGTCTTCACCACACTCTTGCATTCCATCACACTCACAACAACATCATTCACTCCTGCACACAAAACTCACTCACTAGTTTGCATACACATTCACTCAGGTAACACATGAACACACAACAACACAAAACACCGACCTCACACACAACACCTGGTCGGCCCACCGGTTGGTCGGCCGTCAGTCCCGACGGCCGTCCCTCTCACGTACCTCACACACTCATGCATTATTTTCATGCTTATTTTGACACTAAATTCACTCTCCTACTCACTCTCATTGCACTGATGCTCAACACATAGCTCACCCACTCACTTCATCTATTCACTAGCTCACAAGTCATCCCTTGTCACACTCAATATCACTATAGTCTTACACACATGTGCACACATAAGGCAAGGCACGTTACATACACCAAATGCACAAAGCATAAGCATAGCAATTGACATGTTCACTAGGTGTTTGTAATTGTGTATTTCTGATTCTTAATGTTTAAGTCATTGGTGTAACACAGGACACGAGCAAGAATCAAGGAGGGGAGCAAAGATGACTCAACCAACATGATCAAAAATGACAAGAGGAAGGTATGAAAGGAGGGGAGAAAAAGAGAGAAGGAGAAGCAGTCGGGGAAAAGAGAGAGCAAAATTTCACAGCAAGATACCAAACTCTAAAAGAATGATTGAGAGCAGAATAGAGAAGGGGATAGTTTGTATCTTGACTTTTCTGATTGTAATCATGGATAGTGAGCCGATCAACATGATCAGCTAACTTCATAGTGTTGCCTTAAGGGTTCAATTGTATGGATTTCTGGTTCATTTGAGACAATTGAAATAGAATTCATCCGTGCTAAATCTTGATTGATGCTCATTTCTTGTTTTATTTCAATGGGTTCATATAATTTCATCCAAATCCTAACTTGATCTACGGTACCCACTAAGATCTATGTGGATCTACCTATGTCAATTGGATAAAACCTGTAATGAATTGAAATCTACAAATTGTGAGTCTCATTACCTATTTGCTTTGTGGATCTTAGTTGTGTGGTGCCAACTGACAATCTTAAGTTCGATATATGATTAGGACTGGGTTTATCTGAATAGTTCAATTTGAAAGCGTAACTTGTTGTTTGCCCTACCAAGGGAAACAATTGAGCGTAGAAATAGAGTTGATATATTAGGATAGGGTTCTAGGGTATTGATTGGAACCGAGATCTTGCTCTATCAGGAGAAGATTTAGGACGACATCTGTGATCTGAGTTGTGAGGGCCACCAGGCAATCAGCCTCACATAACTAGTAGATAACTACCCCTCACATGGTACACCAGTCCGTGATATGAACAGAGATCCATGCTAATAGTTTATCCCTCGAGGCAACGCCTTCCCATTACTGTTTATCCCCTGTTTCATTTAGCTTGTTAAGTGTTTAGACTGTTTGAGTAATATCATTTCGTGGTTATTTTCTATCATAATTGAAATCGATACATAACCCTCTCCCTGTTGGATACGATCCCACTTGCCACTCCTACATTAGTTTTGTAAATTTGGGTTAAATTGGAGAGTCGCGACAGCTCATCCCAATTTTTGGCACCGTTGCCGGGGAGAGGCTAATTGCTAGAGATTGATTGTGATAGTTTTTGGTTTTTCGTTTGTTTTGGTATCTATTTTGTGTTGGAGTATATGTGGTCTGATTGTTTTGAATTTTGTTGAATCTTGATTTTAACGCTATTGAGTTGTTCCCTTACGTACAAATTATTGTTGCTTTTGGTGCTATTGATCTATCTACCTTCGTGGGATTTTTGAATTTTCACAGAAGGACCTTAGTTTATGCAACCTGGTGCAAGACGTAGGGGGGAAGTTCCCGAGTTTGAACTCGATTTGGAATTTGAGAGGACTTTGAGGCAAAGGAGAAGGGCATTAGAAATGGCTGATCAGGGTGAAGAGAGAGCTAGACCTCCACAGGGTGGAGAGAGAGTTGGACCCCAATCTCCAAGATTTGGGGACCATTTCGCAGTAAGCTTTGAGAGAAGGAATAATCGCCAAGGAGTAGACGTTGAGAGCTATCAAATACCAACCCAAATCGTCTCCATGATTACTCAAGGACAAATCTTTCAAGGCTTGAACAATGAAGATCCGAACGAGCATTTAGATTGGTTCTTAGGACTCTGTTACACCTTCAAATTGCCGAGAGTCACGCCTGATGAAGTGAGAAGAGTTCTGTTCCCACTGTCTCTCAAGGGTAAGGCGAAGCACTGGTTTAACTCAATCGGGGGACAGTCCATAGCCACTTTTGAAGATCTGGAGAGAAAGTTTTTGGCCAAGTACTTCTCTCCAGCCAAATTAGAACGGATGAGGATGGAAATTCGCAGCTTCCAACAGCAAGATGGCGAGACGTTTAAGGAAGCGTGGGATAGGTTCAATGATTTACTCAGGCAGTGTCCAAACAATGACCTTGGGGAGGTCAGAGAGCTCAACACCTTCTTCAAGGGTCTGTCACCAGAAGCCTCACTGATGGTTAAGGCATGTGCTAACGGAGCCTTGAAAGACAAAAGTGTGCCCGAGGTTAGGGAACTCTTCGACTCAATTGCGGATGACGAATTCCTGTTCCCAGAGGCCAGAAAAACATCGATGAGGAAGCAACGAGGGGTATTGGATCTAGATGAGGAGACTTCCTTAGAGGCAAAGGTCGAAGCTCTAACAAGGCAAGTTCAGACCTAAAAATTAGCAAAGACAGCCCCAGTGCTATCATGTGGTTTATGTAAAGGGGAACACCACACCGATGAATGTGAGCTCACATAGGAGTCTGTTCAATATGTTCAGAATTACAACAACAGACAGCAATATGGAAAGCAATATGGAGGCTATAAAAACCAGTCAGGTCAAGGCACTTGGGGACACAACAATCAAGGCAATCAGCAAAGGCAGTACTTCCAAGGTGGGGAATCAAGCAACAGCAACAGGGAACCTAGGAAGACTAATGAAGAGATTATGCTTCAAAAGATCTTGGACAAGATGGACATGTATGAAAAGGAGCAATCGGATACTAAATCTCAAGTAAAAAACTGTGAAGTAGCTATAAAGAACCTCGAGGTGCAATTGGGCCAGGTGGCCAAGGCAGTACATCAGCGACCCCATGGGACTCTCCCAAGCGATACTGAACCAAATCCAAAAGGAAAAGGACTGGAAGTCTGTAATGTGTGGAAAGGAATTAAGGGGAAGCAAGAGAGATCATACTGAGGAGAATCCAGTGGATGAAGCCGTGGGAGAGACCAATGTGGACACCTTTGAGGAGGATGAACCAGAGAAGGAAACTGTAAGGGAAAGTTAGAAAGCACCAGAGGCTAAAAAGAAGAGGGGACCCCCCAGTCCCTACAACTACCCAGAGTATGCACCACTACCTCCTTAACCTCAAAGAGTTCCACCTCAAGCCAAGAAAGGAGCCCAATTCACTAGGTTCTTTGATATGGTAAAAAATGTGAACGTGAATGTACCACTGTTGGACTTGGTGACAGCTATGCCGAGATATGCAAAATTCTTGAAAGACCTGATTACCAACAAGGAACAAATCATACAGTGCGAAGTCCCAGTTCCACTCACAGATGAAAATCAGGCATGGTTGAACAAAAATCTGCCTCCAAAATTGAAGGACCCTGGGAGCTGCACTATACCATGCACCATTGGTACCAAATTCTTTAGCAAGGCCCTTTGTGACCTTGGAGCAGGCATAAACTTGATGCCACTCTCTATTGCTGAGAATGTAGGATTGGGAGGTAAAATCAAACCAGTAGCTGTGCTCCTCCAATTGGCTGACAGATCTTTAGTGCAACCCACGGGAGTGATCGAGGATGTATTGGTGTCAGTAGATAAGTTTGTGATCCCTATTGACTTCATCATATTGGACATGGAGGAAGACCCGGAGGTGCCATTAATATTTGGGAGACCCTTCCTAGCTACAGGGGATGCACTCATAGGGGTTAAGAGTAAGACCATTACATTCAGGGTAAATGGGGAACAAGTGATCTTTAATGTGGACTACGCAATGAAGTACCCCAAATCAGTGGAGCAATGTTGCTTTGTACACCCTGTAGAAGGTAATCCTTGTCTCCTTGAACTAGAACATAAGCGAAAGTTTTCTGTTGCTTTACTTGAAACCTCAGATCAAGACAAGAATGAATCAATTGAATTTTTTTTGAATAATGAAGAGCGTGAGATTATGCATGAATTGACGAATTTGATTGAATGTTGTGTAATAGATGAGTTTGTGGCAGAAATGAATTTAGAAAATGTTTTTGATGAAAATGCTGAGGATGATGCAATGTGTGAAATGTTATCAACTGCTATTATTGAAACTGATGAACGTGATGAATTGAAGCCCACTGAGGTGAGGCAAGAAAATTTTGTGTGCGGGAATGAGAAGTTGCTACCCTCCATTGTGAGGCCACCCAAATTGGAGCTTAAACCTCTGCCTTCCCATTTGAAGTATGCCTTTTTTGGGGAAAATGAAACCCTCCCTGTGGTTATATCATCTACGTTGGAAAAGTGTCAAGAGGAGAAGCTGTTGGGAGTTCTAAGAATGCACAGGGAAGCCATAGGCTGGACTATAGCGGATATCAAGGGAATAAGCCCCAGTGTCTGTATGCACAAGATCTTACTGGAAGAAGGGGCTATTCCAACAAGAGAAAGGCAAAGAAGGTTGAACCCACAAATGATGGAAGTGGTAAAAAATGAAATCATCAAGTTGCTTGATTTTGGGATGATATTTCCTATATCAAATAGTGAGTGGGTTAGCCCGGTACAGTGCGTACCTAAAAAAGGAGGGGTGACTGTGGTGACAAATGAAGCAAATGAGATGTTGGCTACCAGGGTTGTTAATGCATGGAGAATATGCATGGACTACAGGAAGTTGAATAAGGCTACCAGGAAGGATCATTACCCTCTGCCTTTTCTTGAGCAACTTCTGGATCGCATAGCTGGGTTCCTCTACTCTTGCTTTCTTGATGGCTACTCCGGATATAACCAAATTGCCATAGACCCAAAAGATCAGGAGAAAACAACCTTTACCTGCCCCTTTGGAACTTACGCTTACAAAAGAATGCCCTTTGGACTCTGTAATGCACCAGCCACCTTTCAGCGCTGCATGATGCTAATCTTCCAAGACATGGTGGAAAATATCATAGAAATCTTTATGGATGACTTTTCAGTGTTTGGAATGACATTCGAGGGTTGCTTGGAAAATTTGTCGCTGGTACTTAAGAGGTGTATGGACACCAACTTAGTGTTGAACTGGGAAAAGTGTCAGTTTATGGTGAATGAAGGGGTTGTGCTGGGACATAAAATTTCACAAGCTGGATTGGAAGTGGATAAAGCCAAGGTAGAGGTGATAGCAAAACTCCCAGACCCAACCAATGTGAAAGGGGTGAGGAGTTTCATGGGACATGCTGGGTTTTATAGAAGGTTCATAAAGGATTTCTCAAAGGTGGCCAAACCATTGTGTACGTTGCTAGAGAAGGACACTCCCTTTGTTTTTTATGAGAAGTGCAAAGAAGCCTTTGAGTTGTTGAAAACCAAACTGGTAGAAGAGCCTGTGATAGTCACACCAGTGTGGGGGGAACACTTCGAAGTGATGTGTGATGCGAGTGACTACGCAGTGGGAGCTGTGCTAGGTCAAAAGAGAGGGAAAATCTTTCATGCGATCTATTATGCAAGCAAGCCGCTGAATGGGGCACAACTCAATTACACCACCACTGAGAAGGAGATGTTGGCTGTGGTGTATGCATTTGATAAGTTCAGAGCTTACCTCCTGGGTTCAAAAGTCATTGTTCATACAGATCATGCAGCACTTAAATACCTTATGGCGAAGAAGGAAGCCAAACCCAGGCTGATTCGTTGGGTGTTATTACTGCAGGAATTTGATGTTGAGATCAGAGATAGAAAAGGCTACGAAAATGTGGTAGCAGACCACTTTTCCCGGCTTGAAATGGGGGCTTTGAATGAGGAACAAGTACAGTTGTGGATTAAGGAGCATTTCCCATATGAGCAAGTCTTCAGAGTTCACACCAAAGCGCTGCCCTGGTTTTCTGAGTTAGCTAATTTTGTAGTTGCGGGACAGATGCCAAACCACTACTCCACTGATCAAAAGAAGAAACTCAAACACGATGCCAGATATTATTTTTGGGAGGATGGTAGTTTGTACAAATGGTGTAGTGACCAAGTTATCAGAAGGTGTGTGCCAGAAGAAGAAACAGAAGAAATTCTCAAGGCATGTCATGAATCACCCTATGGAGAACACTGTGGAGTAGAAAGGACTGGACACAAAATCTTGCAGACAGGGTTTTATTGGCCACACATATTCAAAGATTCAAAGATTTGGGTGAGCTAGTGTGACAGATGCCAACGAGTGGGAAATCTATCCAGTAGAGATGAGATGCCCCGCAACAATGTGTTGGTAGCGAATTTATTTGATGTCTGGGGCTTGGATTTTATGGGTCCATTCCCACGATCTTTTGGGAATGAATACATATTGGTTGGAGTTGACTACGTATCAAAGTGGGTGGAAGCTGTAGCATTACCCCATAATGACAGCAAAAGTGTCATGGGATTTGTCAAGAGAAATATCCTTAACAGATTTGGGACTCCGAGGGCTATTATAAGTGACGGAGGGAGCCACTTTTGTAACAAAATGTTCAAAGCCCTCCTGACTAGGTATGGGGTACAACATAAAGTGTCCATACCCTACCACCCCCAAATCAATGGACAAGCTGAAGTGTCAAACCGTGAAATCAAGAGAATCTTGGAGAAAGTGATAAACCCAGGAAGAAAAGATTGGGCACTCAAGCTCGATGATGCACTGTGGGCTTATAGAACAGCTTATAAGACCCCAATTGGAGCTTCACCCTTAAGGCTTGTATTTGGAAAGGAATGCCACCTTCCAGTTGAGTTGGAGCACAGGGCTTATTGGGAAGTGCAGCAGCTAAACATGAATGTAAATTTGGCCCAGGAATCAAGGATGATGAAGCTCAATGAGTTAAATGAGTTTAGATGGAATTCTTACATCAGTGCTAACCTGTACAAGGAGAGGACTAAAAGGTGGCATGACGCCAAGATTAAGCTGAAAGAATTCGATGTGAGGCAGCAAGTGCTGCTTTATGACTCCAGGCTGAGATTGTTCCCTGGTAAGCTGAAATCCAGATGAGTTGGACCATTCACCATCACCAAAATTTTCCCTTATGGAGTTGTTGAGGTGCAAAAGGAAGCTTTTGGGGCAAGCTGGAAAGTGAATGGACATAGAGTAAAAATCTTCAAGTCAGCTGTGGACTACAAGGACAAGGGACAAACTGAGTTCTTTGATGATCCATCACCTTAACAAGAAACCTTCCATGTCTGGCTGAGGACAATAAACCAAGCACTGTGTTGGGAGGCAACCCAATCATTTAAATTCTTGTCTATGTTTTTTTTTTCTTTTTTTTTCTTTTTTTTAGTAGTTACGTCCCTCCAATAAATGGTTTAACCTCTCTTCTCATCTCTCAACATGTATAGGGAAGCTGGTGAACAAGAAGAAAGAGTGAAACAACTGGAGCAAAAGCGTATACAAGATGAAACCAAACCACCCAAGGAAGCTAAAAATATTTCATCCACATGTCACGGGGCACAACAGGTGAAAATAAATTTGCAGAGAATATTCTCTGCATTGCCAAACGACAAGAGCAAAATTCGGGATGAATCATGGGATACAGAGGAAAATATTTGATTCTGCTAAGCTTCAAATCTTTAAGCTTATATATTTTTCATCTTGATTTCAGATAACGTGTACTGATAAATTTCCATTGAGCTTTGACAGTGAAGAATCTAATCATCCGAAAAAAAAAAGAGAAAGCTGTAGATTGGGCATGAATCGATTCTGACAAAAGGATATGATATGTTGAGCTGTGAAATCACCAACTTGTTTGATGAGAGAAAAATAAAATGCATGGTTTGAGCTAGTAGGAATAAGTGGGGACCCACAAATTTTGTTTGCTTGTGTATTCTCTCATTGAGTGATGACCGAATGCTTAGCAGCATGTTGGAGTGGATTTGACAAGCTTTGGTTGCATGCAATTTGTCTCATAGTTTTTGTCTTCTAACAATTCACATGCCTCAGTCATTTAGCTCCATGCATAGCCAATTTGTGCAAGAATTTCCTATAAAAATACTGTGTGCATGCATGAACAAAATTCACCATTATTACATTCATCCAAGGTGGAACTTCGGTTGTCCATCATTTTTGCATGCATTCATTGTAGAGTTGTCGGCCAAGGGGGAGAAGCAAAGGAAAGAACTCCATTCCAAGAACCGAACAAATCTCCTTCCTTTTGCTTTGCATTTTAGTGGGTTAATCTCCAAACAAGTAAGACCCCTCATCTTGTGCATTTGTTGATTTTCATCTTGGGAAATTCATGATTTATATTAGGCATATCTTGGTGGTTTGGAATTAAAAGTGGGATTGATGGTATGCAAATGGTTTTTGAATTAATGGTTGAAAATTCTAGATTGTTTCAGCACTGCCATGTCTCTGAATTTTGTGCATAACTTGAGTATGGAATGTCGAAAATGAATGATTCCAGTTGCGAAAATTCGATAACATGATGACCTACAATGTTTATGTTGGGCACTTTTGCAAATTGTGACTGGAACATAGTCTAATGAGGAGAGGAAAGTCGAGCTGATGTTGAGTTGCTAATGTCATGAAAGCTGAATGAACCAGTTTGACACCTTACGGTATTTTGGCCATAAATTGCTCATTTGTAGTCCAAAGAGAGTGATTCTTGTTACCAAATTTAGCTTAGATCATGCTCTTTAACTTTGGCGTTTTATGATTTGACTGATTCTCCCTGCCTTGCATAATTTTTCAATCGTTCCTGTGTTGATATGAAGCTGAAAAATTCTGTTCTGAGTAATTGCTCCAATATGTCACAAGCAGTTAACACATGCATTGGTTGCCAAATCTTGCTGCATGAATTGATCACAAGAACTAAGTCATTGCATGAAATATATCTTCTGTGATAGATACAAAATGTACATGCCAACTTTGATATGGGTTATTGCTGTATAGGTACCATGCCTCCCAAGAAGGGTTCAAACGCCTCAACCTCAACATCAAGAGGCCAGAAAGGAAAAGGAAAGGTTGGCGTGCCCACGCAAGTGATAGATGACTCCAGCTCAGGTGACGAATATTTCCCAGATGACATGGAGGAAGAAGAGGAGTTAGACCAAGAACAAAAGAAAAGGAGGACCTCACCTATACCAAAGTTTGTAAATGAGAAGGCTCAGAACAAGTACTGTGACTTTGCTATGAGACTCATACATATCGAGAGACCGTGCATAATCACAATGACTCTCTACACCGACACGCTCATAGAATACGGTTGGCAGCCGTTGACCGTGGCTCCTCAAAGCTGCAATGTGGCAATTGCTCGGGAGTTCTATGCTAACGCCGCAAGAATGAAAGAGCAAGACAGAAAGGAGAAAGGTGTATATGTACGAGGCAAGTATTTGAAACTGACATCTGAAGTGGTGAACAAGCATTATGAACTCGATGATGACCCTCAAGATCAACTAAGTGAGTTGAGCAGGGCGGGAGACCCAGACGCAATACTGCGCACAGTGACAATTCCAGGATCCGAATGGGTGAGGAACCATCAAGGGCATCCAAAACACGTGGCACTGAAAAACTTAACTGCCGATGCAAAGACATGGCTTCTGTTCATTAACTCCAGGATCATGCCAATGACCCCCAGCAGTAAGATTGCCAGAGACAGGGTGAATCTAATTTATGCCATAAAGCACGGGCTAACAGTGAACTTTGGGAGGATTGTCATGAATCATATTAACAGAGCCATAGCGGATGAAACTCAGGCCATGTTTTTTCCTAAGTTCCTATATGAGTATGCAGTGAAGCAGGGAATAAGGATTAGCCCAAGTGATGATTGCAAGGCATCAATGAGCCCCATCAGAGACACCCACTTGAGAAATTACCAGCAGCAGGAGAAAGCAGAAAGAGAAAGGAGGGAAGAGGAAGCTCAAGAAGCAGACCCAGACATTGAGGAGGTTGAAGAGGAGCCGGAACAGCAAGCCCACAACACGCAGCCAGTACAGGACTTCACCAACTTTGCACCAATGCAGAATGCCCTGGCAGAGGTTCAAGCGTCAATGACAGAACAGCACCTCTCGATGGTCCGTCACCTTGATGAAAGGTGGGGAAATTTTCAGACAAGTGTGGAGACGCAGTTGAACTCAATGACACAGGAGCATAACAGACATTGGTCGGAAATAGAGAACAGAATGAATCAATGCCAGACAGGGATTCACAATCTACATCTGATGATGGTGTATCACCACCAAACAAGGGGGCCTAATTCTTACTTCCCATCAATTGAGGAGATGGAAACGCAGAGGATGGTGGTCGACACCTCGAGGAGAGTGGTGATGCATGGCGGAGGCCTTCATCCAGGGAGTAGCTCATCCAACTTTAATATGCATCAGGGGGCCAGCCCATCCAACTTTAACATGCCACCAAGGGGTAACAAGTCTAATTACCATGAAAACCCCAACATCAGAAACTTGAATGTTCCATTCCCTGGTTTTGCTCGGTTCTCTGCTCCACCACCACCACCAGGCACCTAAACAGGGTAGTTTCTCTCCCTTTATCCCCAATTGATGACATTGCATACTACAAGCGTGGGGGAAAAAGGGAGTGAGAAGAGAGTGGTGGGGGCTAATCTCTGGGTCGTTGCTGCTATTCTATTTCTGAGTCTTGTCTGGGCTGTTACTATTTCTACTGCTATTTCTGAGTCTTGTCTGGGCTGCTGATGAAGTTGCTGTCTGAGTGTTCCGGAATTGTAGTGTTGTTTGTTGTTCTTGTTGATTGCTTTCTAGGCCATTGTTATGTCTGTTGCGGCTGGTTGATGTCTGGGTCGACGCTGTTGCTAATTGTTGTCTTTATTGTTGTTTTCTGGATTATTGCTGTTGTATGATGTCTGGTTGATGAGGTTGATCGAGAGAGTGGTACCTGATTGTTTAAGCTTGTTATGTGTGAGTGTTTTAGAATTAAAATGTTGAAGGTGTGTTGTAATGAAAGCTTTGAAAGTTTGTGCTGCATGCTTGAAATCATTATGTTGTGTGACTTTAGGGTCGAGATCCTAGAAGAAGATGTTGAATGTGTGTGATGTAGTGCTAGGATTATGAAGAAAGAAAGGCAGTGTCTAGCACTAGCCTTACCATGGTTGTAATGTGTTGTCAATCTATAGTAATGATAAATATGAAGTGTCTTGATGTGTTGTGTGATAATTGTTGTCAATCAAATCGGCGCACTAGCACTTCCAATACCATCACCAACTAGACATGTAAACTCAAGCATTTCATGCATGCGAAAAATCTTTGTTAGTTGCAGTACTCATTTGATTCATGCAAGTTGCTGGCCAAAGTGTGATGTTAAGGTAAGATAGAAACTCCAACAAAAATCTATCTGACATAGGGGGGAACTTATGCGATACTTAACCTGTATGTGCTCTGTACTTGTAAACATTTGTTCTTGCATTTCAGTATATAGTCTATTGAAGACACACATGTACATGATGTGTTGGAGAAAAGATGTGGAAAAAAATAAAAAAGCCTGTGTGGCAAATAAAGGGAAAAAAGAGCCATAAAACCCTGGCAGCCAAGCACCAAAGTGCGGCAAGTTTAAAGTAAATTGAGGCACCAAAGTGCACTGAGAAAGAAAGAAAAAAAACTTCAAAGTTATGTGAATAAATACCATTGATCTCTATGTGCTGAGTGTTAATGTGTGTGGACAACAGACTGTAGTGCAAGAATTTGTAATAAAGTGTTTGCTTGAGTACTTGGTATAGACAAGGTGAGGAAGCATAGGAACTCTTAGCACACACATCACGTTGGCGGTTTGGTCTTTATTCGTTACACCTTGGTTGATAATGAGCGGAAGAAAGATCAACTGTGAACTAATACTATTAAACTTGCTGCATGCGAAAATTTTTAGAGTGGATGATGATGGTGTTGGCAAGTGCTGGGTGTGAAACCAGACAAAGAGATGTTAATTGATAGCTTTGTTCGGGACTAGCAAAGGTTTAAGTAAGGGGGGTTGATAAGTTGTGTGTGCACCAACATATTTGTGCTTAATTGTTCTTCTTACTTGAACTTTGCATGCATTTACTATGAAAAGAGCATATGATGAACATCTTTTGTGTGAAAATGTGTTGAAGCTATCAAATGTGGGAATTGGTAGAGTGTTGAGAAAATGTGCCATGAATTGATGCAATTGTGTGATGAAGGATGAACTAGGAAACATGTTGTGGTTCACAAGTCTTACAACTCACATACATTAGCACACCAACACCTCACAAACACCTAAACCCAACACAAACACACACAAGGCAAACACACACACACAATCACAGTTGGTCGGCCGACCATTGGTCGGCCAACTCACACACAACACACACACAAGTTGTTCTGAGTTTGGTTGATGGATGGAATATAAAGGTGATAAATGAATGTATGTTGATGGTTTTGTGTGATGAAGTGGAATTGAGGCATGAAATGAGTTGTGCACGCACTGAATTTGTATATCAAACACCTACACTAGCACTTCACATTAATGCATACACATTCATCCATTTACACGTCTTCACCACACTCTTGCATATCCATCACACTCACACACACATCATTCACTCCTTGCACACACAACTCACCTCACTAGTTTGCATACACATTCACTCAGTAACACATAACACACACAACACAAAACAACGACCTCACACACAACACCTGGTCGGCCGACTGGCGGTCGGCCGAATCGTCAGTCCCGACGGCTGTCCCTCTCACGTACCTCACACACTCATGCATTATTTTCATGCTTATTTTGACACTAAATTCACTCTCCTACTCACTCTCATTGCACTGATGCTCAACACATAGCTCACCCACTCACTTCATCTATGCACTAGCTCACAAGTCATCCCTTGTCACACTCAATATCACTGTAATCTTACACACATGTGCACACATAAGGCAAGGCACGTTACATACACCAAATGCACAAAGCATAAGCATAGCAATTGACATGTTCACTAGGTGTTTGTAATTCTGTATTTCTGATTCTTAATGTTTAAGTCATTGGGGTGACCAGGTAAACTCACATCATTTTCTGATTGGTGTAACACAGGACACGTGCAAGAATCAAGGAGGGGAGCAAAGATGACTCAACCAACATGATCAAAACTGACAAGAGGAAGGTATAAAAGGAGGGGAGAAAAAGAGAGAAGGAGAGGCAGTCGGGGAAAAGAGAGAAAAATTCCACAGCAAGATACCAAACCCTAAAAGAACGATTGAGAGCAGAATAGAGAAGGGGATAGTTTGTATCTTAAATTTTCTGATTGTAATCATGGATAGTGAGCCGATCAACATGATCGGCTAAATTCATAGTATTGCCTTGAGGGTTCAATTGTATGGATTTCTGGTTCATTTGAGACAATTGAAATAGAATTCATCCGTGCTAAATCTTGATTGATGCTCATTTCTTGCTTTATTTCAATGGGTTCATATAATTTCATCCAAATCCTAACTTGATCTGCGGTACCCACTGAGATCTATGTGGATCTACCTATGTCAATTGGATAAAACCTGTAATGAATTGAAATCTACAAATTGTGAGTCTCAGTTACCTATTTGCTTTGTGATCTTAGTTGTGTGGTGCCAACTGACAATCTTAAGTTCGATTATATGATCAGGACTGGGTTTATCTGAATAGTTCAATTTGAAAACGTAACTTGGTTGTTTGCCCTACCAAGGGAAACAATTGAGCGTAGAAATAGAGTTGATATATAGGATAGGGTTCTAGGGTATTGATTGGAACCGAGATCTTGCTCTATCAGGAGAAGATTTAGAACGACATCTGTGATCTGGAGTTGTGAGGGCCAACAGGCCAATCAGCCTCACATAACTAGTAGATACACCCTCACATGGTACACAAGTCCGTGATAGTGAACAGAGATCCATGCTAATAGTTTATCCCTCGAGGCAACGCACTTCTCATTACTGTTTATCCCCTGTTTCATTTAGCTTGTTAAGTGTTTAGACTGTTTGAGTAATATCATTTCGTGGTTATTTGCTATCATAATTGAAATCGATACATAACCCTCTCCCTGTTGGATACGATCCCACTTGCCACTCCTACATTAGTTTGGTAAATTTGGGTTAAATTGGAGAGTCGCGACAGCTCATCCCAGTCAGCCCATCTTAATATGGATCCTTGTTTTAGAATCACTATGCATCTCTAGTGTATAGAATGAGGGTCTTCCATGTGATACTTTTTTTTTAGATTTGAGCAAAATTAGTTGTGATGTTATGCAAAGGTAATTAGTGTAATCAGTTTTTGCTTAGATGATTTGATGAGACATCTGTGGACATGCATAACATTTGAGCAAAACATAATTGCTGGACTACCTTTTTCGTTTAGTTACTCAATATAGGTGGTTCCAGAATTGAAAATTGATACTTCAGGGAATTGTTTCTTATGTTCTTATTTCCCTAAAGATTGAATTATTCAATTTGCTTTTGATAGACTTAGTTGAGATATGTGAGTGAGTTTGAGCAATAAAAAATCACAATATGGATCCTTTCAGTGTTGGAACCTTTTAATTTTTTGGAGGTAGTTACTTTCTGTTTTTGTTTTGATTGATGCATATCCTACTCAGTGTTAGATCCCTTCATTTTTATTACCTTTGCAAGATTTCTCTATTCCGGATGTCCTTCCAAATATCAATATCTGGCTATCTCTAATATGTTCCTCCTATGATTATGTTGATTCGTGGGATCTCTTAAGCCACATTAGCACTCACGAATATGTGGATTTTTTATATCTCTTAAGCCATCGTGCTGCGAATTTCTGTGGCGAGCAATTATATGCATTTCTGAACATGCCATGGAATGAATTTATGGTGATTGTGTTGTAGAGTGGCACTGCAATTTGGCTAGGCCGATGACACTTCTAATGCCCTTTTCTGATTATATTGGCAACTGTATAAAGATAATCCATTTCGTTTATAAAGTCATTTATTCGTTCTTTTTTTGTGGTAAAGACTATTAGATTTAGTTGTGATTAGGCTTTGTATCTTTGTTCTGAACATCATTAACAAGATGTGATTTCTGCTGCTCGACCTAGCTCAACGCTTGGATGTTATTAGGCTTTATTTTTTTAATGGGATGCTATGAGTTGTGTCTATTTTGAGTGTGTCCTTGTGAAAAGAAGATTCTTTCTAATTTTTTGTTTATCGATTGAGTGTTTTTTTATGATTATTGGTTTTCCTCTGGATTCTGTCAAGAAAAAAGAATGACATGAAAGTGTTGTCCTTGCATTTCCATTTTGGTACATTTTATGAAACATTTAGGTGTTTTTATGTTTAAAAAGAAAGTATTTTCACTGGGTTTTAACACTACTACAAAAGTAGCATGTTACACCGGTTAAATTCGCCTATTTACACCGGTTATTTAAAAAATGAACCGGTGTATATACAGGCGGTGTAAAAGGTAGAAATTTATTACACCGGTTTTATAAACCGATGTAAAAAGTATTTTTTACACTGGGTTTATAAACACCCGGTGTAAATTATATTTTTTACACCGGTTTATAAACACCCGGTGTAATATATAAACAAAAGCAAATCTATCCGTAGAAACCCATCGATTTTCTTTTCATTTCTTTGTGCAGTGAATTTTAGTTTTTACGGCAAGAAGCTTTCAATCAATGGCGAAGAAAGAAGAAGAAGAGAGAAATCAAGAAGAAGAAAAGCTTTACTGAATTGCCAGAACCCATTATACAACATATACTCTCCTTCCTCCCTCAAAAAGATGCAATCAAAACAAGCATATTGTCCAAGGCATGGTTGAGTGCTTGGCGTACAAAACCCAATTTGGAATTCAATTCTAATCTCTTCTTTGAGATGGAAAGGAAAATACGCAACATGGGATCGGGAGAGAAAGAGAAGGGATGCAAAAAGTTCTCTAAATACATCAAAAGAACTCAGATCTGGAGAGGTACAATCAACAAAAGATAAGCATAGAGACGTTGGAGTTCGATTTAATTGGTGCAGGAGGTATGTTTTCATATTCACAAGTAGATTCACTCGTGGTAAGATGCACGCGAGTTGCTGTAGAAAGAGGCCATCGCCAACGATGACGTTGCAGCTCTTTCGGAAATGCTTGTAGGCCTGAGGGTTGTCAAAGCGTCTGACCACGGACCACATGGTGTCGACTGGAGCCATGATGGTCTGGATGACAGCGGAGCAGCACTGGTTCTGTTATTGGAAAAACAATAACCATGAATGATATCCAAAGAACTCAGTGGAAAATAAAACGTAGACTAAAGAATCAATAAATCAGAAAAACACATCAAGTTTAAGATCATTTAACAGGAAAAGATCAGTCTTAGCACCTCTGTTCTGTTATTGAACAACTCATATTGAAGCAATTATATAAAAAGAAAAAAGCCAAGACAGAAATCCAAAGAACTCACTTGAAAAAAAGGAAGACCCGAGAATCAACAAATCCGATAAATTCATCAAGTCGAAAGTTGATTTTAGAGGAAACGATCAGTCTTAGCACCTTTGTTCTGTTATTTAAAAACTTGTCTTGAACCATTCAAAAAGATTTAAACTTCTCTGAAAATCCTTCCTATTTACAGCAACCGGGTTCTTCTTCTTCCTCCTCTTTTTCTTCTCTCTCTGGATCTCTTTGTTTCCCTTATGCAGATTGCTTTGAGAAATTGGGAAATCAACTCCCTTTCAAAAGGTTAATAAGAAGCACTAACGCTTTTACATCGATTATTCAGTTACTTTTTACACCGGTTGTAAAGCAACCGGTGTAAAAAGTTACATTTCAATTATGGCATCACTTCTCCCTTCTTTACGTCTGCCGAAAGTAACGGAATAGAATGTCGACCCAAATCTGTAACAAATTGGAAAAAGGACGGGAAGATATAAAAGGAAAGGGATTTTGGGAAATTAAGGAAATTAGTTTGCATTCCAACATGAATCTTGAAAACCCGAATGAATATGTATCTGATGATGCATGTTATGTTAATACGATAAAAAAGTGTGCATGAATAACAATGCAGCAATCATAGAAACAGTTTTGGTTTTGCATCTTTGATCTTCTGAAACAAACAATTCTCTTAAAAATTAGCTGTGCTGCATGATTTTAGGTGATGTAATTTGTTCTTTGTGAGAATGGCATTGAATTAAAATGGACAAAAAAATTTTAAAAAATTCTGATCCAAATCGAACGGGATGGCGTTGTATGGTTAAACTTTGATGCGAAAAGAAATGAAAACAACAAAAACTAGTGGGTTAAATATGCGTTAATATGGTCTGTCACCCCCACTGCCATTTTTTTTTGTATTTTGGAATATCTCGAGATTTCAAAATGTAACTTTAACATAAAAAGACAATAAAGCAACCGGTGTAAAAAAACTTTTTACACCGGTTATAATAAAATCGGTGTAAAAAGTATTACACCGGTTGCTGTATAACCGGTGTAAAAAGTGTACTATTCTTGTTTAATATTACGATAATGCCACAGCATTTTGATAAATTACACCGGTTTATGTTTAACCGCTCTAAAAAGGGCTGTTTAAAACCGCCATTTTGTAGTAGTGTAATCTGGTATGTGGGCTGTTGACTTCTTTTTGGAAATACTTATAATTTCTTGTTCTTGCAGTCCAAGAATGCGTTTTAGCTTTATCTATCTAAAAGAAAAACCTTTAGATGTTATACTATCAATAATGAAGCTAAATTGCCAATTTTCCTCGCAAAACACGTGATCAATGGATTTTCTTTTTTATTTTCGTCATCTAGAAAAATTAGGGTTACAACTCTTTGTTGGATGTGGCCGCTCACTTTCCACCCAATCTCATCTCACATCATTCTTTCCAAAACCTTCCTAACCACCCGCTTTGTCTATGTACTTCCCTTTCTGACCGACAATTTGTTGACACCAAATTCATTCTTTGATTTGGTACAACCGAAATTCCAAGCAACCCCTTTTTTTCCTTTGCTTTGGTTACTATGAACACTTAATTTTCATTGATTTTGTTATTTAATATGTAAATGTTGTAATTTCTATTATAATTAGTTATTATTATAAGGCGGAATATAATAGTGAGAAGATACCAAATAAACATTAATACTAATTTATATTATTTAAATTAATAACAATAACAAGTAATTAAAATAAGTATATTTTAGATTTTAAATAATACTATGAGTTCATAAATATATATAATTAGTTCATTAACTAAATACATTATATTTATCAATTATTAGTAAATTAGACTCTAAATATAAGTAATGAGTATATTAAGTAAATACATAAGTATATTTATAGGTTATATAAATAAATAATACTTTAATATAAGTAATTAGTACATTAACTAAGTATTTTTTTTAACATCTACACATTCTTACATCACATGAACTTTATTATTTAATATGTAGAATTAAATATTCAATTATAGTAATTTACATTTCAAACATAATTAATTTGTTATTAGTTTGTTGTTTTAACTTTCGAGTAAAAAAAAACTTAACCAGTTTAAATCGGTTAACCGATCAAAACCGGTAAAGCCAGAACCAGAACCGTTCAGTTAATTAGTTATGGCAAAATTTACCAAAATCGGGTACAAATTGGAACTAGTTAACTGGCTGGTTGAACACCCCTAGAGAAGAGGAAAGGCATACTTTTAAAGGAGGCTTTTGACACCTTAAATGCACAGCTGTAACCATTGGAGGAAAATATGATTTTAAACATTTTTCTGCCAAAAACTTTATCACTCCAAGTTGTTGATGATTTGATATTGTCCAATAGGTTCTAAATTTATGTTTACATGATATAATACCATGTTTCAGAAGTTATGAAAGCATAATAGCCTCTGTAATCAAACTAGAGGCACATGAGACTAATTTGAAAGCAAGAGTAAATCTAATAGTTTTTTATTTACCATTTCAAGATCCCTTCTTCAATGGCAATATGAGTCAATGAAAAATTTGTTGCCAATAATTAGTGAATATCAGGCCGTTGTACTCTCAAATGGTAAAAAAATATCTGCACAAAAACTCCTATCCGACCGTTGCATATATGTAACGGCATTATCTACTCGCCGTTATGCACATGTATAATGCACTTAATGCAAAATTATCATGGATTGGCGTATAAGATACAATCAGTAGTAATTAATATTATTCGTGTATAAGTTATGAATAGTTAGTTGATTGACGTATAAACTGTTATTATAGTTAGTGTATAACATATTAATGAGTAGTAATTATTATTATTCGCGTATAACATATGCATAGTTGGTGGATTGACATATAAACTGCTAGTATAGTTAGCATCTAAATAGCTTTAAGATTTATGTACAAAGTATCATGTTGATTGGTATATAAAGTATCAATAATTCACGTATGGCCGAATTGAATATAACATATTAATGAGTGGTAATTATTATTATTCGAGTGTAACGTATGTGTAGTTAGCGGTTTGACATATAAATTGTTATTATAGTTAGCGTTTGAATAGATTTAAGATTCACGTACAAAGTATCATGTTGATTGGCATATAAAGTATAAATAATTCGCGTATTATGGAATTGTGTATAACATATTAACGAATAGTAATTATTATTATTATTCGTGAATAACGTATGCATAATTACCAAATTGACGTATAAACTGCTATTATATTAGCGGTTCAATAGTTTTATGATTGACGTATAAAGGTTCATTTTGATTGGCGTATAACGTATTAATAACTTTCGCATGAAGTACCAAAGTTAGTGTTTCAATATCATTACTATTCGCGTATAAAGTGTAAGTTTGATTGGCTTATAAAGTATCACTAATTTGCGTATGAAGTACAAAAGTTAGAGTTTAATAGCTATAGGATCCACGTATAAAATATAATTTTGATTGGCGTATAATGTATGAATTATAAAGACATTATTACTTGCGTATAACATATAATATGCCATTTAATCTCATATAAAGAATCAAAATTTCAAAAATTTCATTGATACAAATGAGATTCCCAAAGTTTTTGTATATACAGTATGAAGATATTCACAATAATAAGAAGGGTTAATTACATTCACCACCTTCCAAGCAAAGCCTACATTATGAAACTCAGAATTTTCTCGGAAATGAGCTTCATAATGATGGTTGTTTGTCAAAAACACGTATATATACTTGAAATTGATAAATTAATGTAATTGTAGAAATAGTGATATTATTGAAAATAAGCAAGCGTTTGATATGTAATTTTTCTCACCAATGTCTTTTATTTTGAGATAGTCTGTTTCTACTTTGTGAATTAGATTACTCAAGTAATGGATCTTTTTTTCCTTGACGTCTAACACAATTGTAAAATAGTGTTTATGCAGGTGAATTGGTACGTAAATCTGCATAAGCAATTGATATACAATTAGAGGTTGAAATTGGTAAACTATTATTAGAATTATATAGTGTATGAGATTTCATACCAGATTCATCAAAGCAATATTGTTGTCAAATTTTTTCAACCAGAAATACCGACTATCAATTATTTTATTCTTGTGTGTTTACACATGATTATTTTCATATCTAACTTGACGCAATGTAGTCTTTTAGAAATGCAAAAAAGAATGATAAGGTTCCCGATAAGATGATCCACCTTTGGACGGATTGACAACCTTATTTTAACCATAAAACAGGTCTAGCTTGGAAAGTCCACCAACACGAACACAAAAGATTAAACACAAGAAGAATAACGGTTAGAACAAACAAAGAAAGAACAAGAACAACAAAGAAAGATATGGAACACAATTCAATGGAAACTTGTCCAAAGCCCCAACATTATTACAAAACCAACTTGATTCGGGTAGCAACTAAATCAAATCAAATTTGGCTGTTCTCAAACTTAG
Organism: Ophiorrhiza pumila; assembly: GCA_016586305.1. NCBI lineage: Eukaryota > Viridiplantae > Streptophyta > Magnoliopsida > Gentianales > Rubiaceae > Ophiorrhiza > Ophiorrhiza pumila. The sequence continues at coordinate 19,035,200 of BLIW01000003.1, read as the reverse complement.
AACAAAAGCAAGACTAATGGTCTTAATCTCACTTTAGGGATTAGAAGACAAAAGCTCAAACTTAGATTAAGGTTTCTAAGGGTTTTGGATTCAGATTTTGTTACGCAAAATAATGAATTTTTTTTATTTCAAATTTCAACTACTAATTTCGTGGCTTACATGCTCCTTTGTATAGGAAGCAAAATAAGCAACAAAATAAACCCTTAATACCGAAAAGATAGTTTGCTAATAGGACTTAACTTTCCTAAAATAAATAACACATGTCTCAATCATGCAAGATATTTAGCCATGTGAAAATAACATGATCAACATATCAATGTTCATGCAAGAACATCAGATCATGTTTCTTATTAGAAAAGATTAAACAAAAATGAACAAAAAAATCAAAATCCTAAATCTATCGAATTTCCCCAACGTCGCGACGTGGGGGTATCGACGTCGCGATGTGTGTGGACGTCGCGACGTGGATGGTCGCACATTGTGACGTGTGGAAATACACGTCGGTGAATTAAATTGGATTTTTAATTCTATTTTTTTCAATCCTCCAAATTCCAGTGAGCCACATTTGCGACGTGGAGTCCTCTGGAAGTCATGCATTTAGTCACGCGTATGTTCACCAATTTATCCCTAACACTAGTGTAGTTGTGGTGAGAGGGTTTCGTTCCTAAGGAAAGGGAGTGATTTCAAGAATTCAAGATTTTGGCACAAAAATGAAATTACATAAACAAGTGATAACAAAAACAAGAACAGAGAATTAAGAAGTGATGAAAATAACAAGAACAGTGAACGTGATGTTAAATCAAGTAAAGAGTAGCTGTCTAGGGTTCTTTTACCAGATGAATGCAATTCAGATAACTCGCGCAATGCAATTGACACGCATGTAAAACAAGAGGAGATCCTAGTTGCCTAGAAACTTAGCTTGCAGACGGCATGTCGACCGCACCACACTCTAAGCTTCCTAACATCGCTCTTTCCCATGGCAAGGCCTAAGAATGATGAATCTAAGCCGCAACGTCTCAATTCTCGGTGTTTAACTAATCTAGCAATCAATTCCTAAAAGCTTCCTATGGCTAGGCCTGAATTTAGATTCTTGTGTCTTCGTTAACAACAGAGAATTTCTTTTACACTTTAATTTTGAGTTTCCGTGGTCTAAAATCTGCATGGCAACTGCATTTTAGAAGACGAACATGTAAAACTAGTGCAAAGACTCAATAACTCATACCTCCAGTTCTCATTTCATGCATTCTCAACAAATATTAGTGAATCTCACCTCAATTTAGCATGTTGACTGCAATTAAATCTCAATTCAACAACAGAGTATAAGAATTCATGAAACTTAACTAAATTCACAAGTCGAAATAGAGTATGATTCCATTCTTTATGGATTATGTCAATTGCGTAGCATCGAGTCATCTAATTATGCATTCATCCATTCAAAACCCTAGGACATCACAAAATTAGCAACAGAACTCCATTCTCAACTCGCGATCGTTAAATTGCAACACAAAACAGTGCATCTTCATGATATGGAAAGAATTTACAGATTGAATTACTCCAAAAGCTTAAATTCCCAAGAGAATCGTGAAATGCCTCCTTAATTGAGATTAGATTTACAGTGATCAGTCATAAGCTTCGATCGGAATCGAAAATGGAGCTAGAATTCTAGTGATAGAAAGTTAGAGAGAGAAAATCTAGAGAGAAAAATTCCCGCTCTTTAATTCTAAAATCTGGTAAAAATCTAGAAGTGTCTAAACGTATCCCAAACTAATGACAAAATCCTCTATATATAGAGGTCTAAAACTTATTCTACACGCTAACGTAAAATAAGCACTAAATTACAGAAATGCCATAGTGAAATAAAACTTCCCAAAGTCAGCACGTGCACAAGCCTTTGAGCCACGGCCCTTCACGTATTCAGTTCGTACTCCACGCACCCAAGCCACACCACCTCACACCTTTGAAGCCTGCACAAGAGAAAAGAAAAAGTTCCAAATCGTTCTGGAATCCCGCGCGCCTTTGAGTCACGGCCCTTCACGTCTTCAGTTCGTACTCCACGCATCACGCCTTTGAAGCTTGCACAAGAGAAAAGGAAAAGTTCCAACACTTAGCCAAAATTCAACAATGAAATTCATCCTTTATGTTGCATCACCGTGAAAACTCTCATGGCAAGTGTGCAGCCTAGTGTGCATATGTGCTATACTTAAGTGCATGTTGCATGTGTTGCGCATGAATTGTCTGTGTTGTGCATGAAATTCTGTGTAGTGCATATGTGTGCATTGTGATGTGCATGTGCATACAATGTTAGTGGTGTGGTGAGGGCATGTGTGCATAGGATGTGCTTGGTAAGTTTGTGTTGTGCATGAAGTGTGTGTAGTGTTGTGCTCGTGTGGTGCTTCTGATGCTTATGTTACATACAAGTGTGTGCATGAAAGTGCACTAGAGTAGTGCATGTAGTGTGCATTATGGTGCATGTTTGTGTAGTGTTGTTCTCGTGTGGTGCTTGTGATGCTTGTGATGCTTATGTTGCATACAAGTGCGTGCATGCAAGTGCACTAAAGTAGTACATGTAGTGTGCATTATGGTGCATGTGTGTGCACAAGTTTGTAGCAAGTGTACATGTTGTGTGCAATGTCCCTGCGTGGATGTGCTGTCACGTGAATGGGCGCGCGCTGGTGCCAAGCTGCTGCGCCATGCTCGCAGCAGCGTGTGTGCGGAGATGCCCGCGCACATGCCTGCTGGCATGGCCGAGAGCTGCGCGCGCTCGCTGTGTGTTCTGCCGCGCACACCGGCGCACGTGGCTGAGTAGGGGCTGCTACGCACATGGTACTCCAAGCACCCGAGCCACACCATCTCCGCCTTTGAAGCCTGCACAAGAGAACAGGAAAAGTTCCAACAGTTAGCCAAAATTCAGCAATGAAATTCATCCTGTACATGGCGATGCAACGTTACGTTGCATCGCTGTTCAAAGCTTCATACATGGCTATGAAACGTAACTTTGCATCGCCGTGAAAACTCGCATGGCAAGTGTGCAGCCTAGTGTGCATATGTGTTATACTTAAGTGCATGTTGCATGTGTTGCACATGAATTGATTGTGTTGTGCATATGTGTGCGTTTTGGTGTGCATGTGCATACAATGTTAGTGGTATGGTGAGGGCATGTGTGCATAGGATGTGCTTGGTGAGTTTGTGTTGTGCATGAAGTGTGTGTAGTACTGTGCTCGTGTGGTGCTTGTGATGTCTATGTTGCATACAAGTGTGTGCATGCAAGTGCACTAGAGTAGTGCATGTAGTATGCATTATGGTGCATGTTTGTGCACAAGTGTATAGCAAGTGTTCAGCAAGTGTATATATTGTGTGCAATGTCCCTGCGTGGATGTGCTGTCGCGTGCACTGGCGCACGCTGGTGCCAAGCTGCTGTGCCGTGCCCGTAGAGGAGTGGTTCATAATATGTGTGCTTTTGGAACAATGTTTGCACATGTAGCATCCAACACATTTCACATTGGCATAACCTGCCTTTTTTTCTTTTCCAAATCATCTCCCCTGGTTCCTAAATATCACTACAGGTTTCCAAGGATTACTCAACTTAATTCATGAAAATTTTCAAAAATTCTCTATTTCTTGCCTTTTCACATAAGTTCAACAATCCATGTATGTATTCCATTTTAGTGCTTGAAAATAACTATGTTAAAATTCAAACTTTCCCACTAAGGTTTTACCACTTAGCATTGAACTATCATCACAATTGAGCATTTTTATTGAAGTTTTCAAACACACATCCAACTCCAGTGCTAGTGCACTTTACATGGATAGACAAGTTCTTCCACTAAAATGTCAGCTACACTTAACTTGTGTTCAAAAACATCACTTATTCACAAAAACTTCAAAATTTTGCAAAAAATTTAAAACTTGCACAAAAATTTAAAAACTCAACATATACAGCTTATAATAGGAAAAAGCTCAAAATAACACAACAAAACTAAAAAGTAGCATGCTTTGAATCACATAGCACAAAAAATTTCATTCATGAAAGAAAGTAAGCATATAAAGTCCTAGAGACACAAACCATAACAACCATTCACTCCGCCACACTTAAAACTTACATTGACCTCAATGTAAAGTAAAAATAGGTTTAGGAGCTCCCTGGGGTTGTTGAAGTGTCTTTGTCCATAGTTCCCTCCTGCATGGAACATTTCCTGCACATGGTGAAACAAACCTTATTAGAAATCACTCACTCAAATACTCTACATGTTGGTGTGCAAGGTAGACATGACATAGAGGTAGCATGGAAGCAAAGTGTCGCACCATGACTAGGAGTCATGGTGGTGTAAAAATATGCAACTAGTAACACTAAAGTTCATATGCACAATTCATGCTTGAAATGTAAGATAAAGTGATTACGTGCAGCACGGGAGTGGTCCATGGCACCACTCCCCCACACTTAGGCTCATGTGTGCATTGCCTATTTCGCTTGACACTTCTTTAATGTGCATGTTTTGACAACATGAGTGGCTTAGTGAGCATAACAAAATGCAAGAAACATACAGATCAACTTAACCAAAATATTTTATTTACGGTAACAGGAAAAAGAAGTAGTTATGGATTTTGTAAGTCTCCAGCTAGACTATATTAATCAAGCCTTCTTTATCAAAATTCGGAATATCTATCTCTACAAAATTCAGAATATCCATATCTGTACCATAAAGATAATATTTCATAAGCACTCTTTTTCCTTCTGTAAGGCACTTGGGAAATATTTTCAAGGAGGTGCTTAAGCTCATGCACGTAGGAAGCAACCTCTACAAATTTCACTTTAAACCATTGAGGCTTCCCCATTGGAGGCACATCGTTTAAGTCTTCCACCAAACTATGCTTTGCGACCCTGCATGGCTCAACCATGGGTTGGATAGCCATGATCTCAACAAACTCATAAGTTAGTCCAAAAATTGATGTATCAACAAAGCAATTTTTCACTATGTTAGAAATGTCATTAAAAAATTCTTATATATTCAACATCTAGACTAACATCAGTAAGCTCAAAAATGGATGCACCAATAAAGCAATTCTCCACCATATTAGCAATGTCATTAAAAATTTACACATCTTCATCATCTAGACTAAAATGGGGAATTTCTTGAGTCTTTTCTTTATTTAAAACACAAAAAGCATTATCATCAATTAACAAGGATATCTCATTTTGCACTGCTTGTGAGTCACCATTTAGGCACTTAGAGTCATTCATCATTTCAAATATTTGTGGCTCAGTACGAGTTTCAATCAATGTGTTAACATTCACATTAGCAATTGCAACATTATTTTTGTTCATGCTATCACAATGATCATCAAGATGTGGCCTTGTGCAATTCACAAGGCAATCAAGAGAAGAAGCATCTAATGACTAGCTATAAACATCATTAGATGTAGCATGGCAATCACAATCATTTTGAGAATTCGTATCACATGCTTCCTATAAGGTATGTTCTACTAGCACTGCATCTTGCATTTCAATAACTTCATCTTGCATTTCAAAGATTGACTCATCTAAAACACAACACTCTACTAGGATTGCAATCTCAGACACAATCATGCAATCTTGCTTATCCAACTTTACATGCTCATTTTTCTCATCACAGGCATTCAATTCATCAATGCAAATGCAATCATGTTTGACACCTTCCTCAACCACATGCATATTCCATGCTATAGCCCTTATTGCATAACGAGATTCCACATGCATGGGTTGCTTCATAGCATAATTGACATCAAACACAACTTGTTCGTTGTTAATTCTGAATGATACCATTTTGCTTCTTACTCCAATTAATGCATCTCCAGTGGCAAGGAAAGGTCTACCGAAAATAATAGGTACCTTAGGGTCTTCTCCATGTCTAGCACAATGAAGTCCACTGGTAGTGTGAACTTGTCAACCATCACCAGCACATCCTCTACCATGCCTGTGGGCTTCACCAAAGATCTATCAGCAAGTTGCAATGTTACAGTAACATGATGTATTCTTCCACTCAGTCCCATATTTATAGCAATTTAGAGGGGCATCAAGTTGATTCCAGCGCCAAGGTCGCATAGTGCCTTATCGAAGTATCTTGTGCCTATCCTCTAAGGAATGGTGCAACTACCTGGATCTTTCAATTTGAGAGGTAGATTATGCACCACCCTTGCTTGACTACACTCCGCAAGCATCATTGGAGCATCGCACTGAAGAATTTGTTCCTTATTGGAGATGAGATCCTTGAGGAATTTTGCATATTTAGGCACTGAACTCACCAAATCCAACAACGGGAGACTCACATTGACTTGTTTCACCACGTTCAAAAATTGATCAAACTGTGGTCCTCTCTTTGGTGGTGGTTTCAACCTTTCTGGAAATGGAGGGCGAGGAGCATATTCTGGATAATTGTAAAGACTTGGTGGTCCTCTAACCTTTTTGGTCACCTCAATCCCTTCATTATCCTTCACCTCCTCCTTCTTAGGTGCCTTGGCCTTATGTGCACTATCTTTCTCAGTTTCGACTACAGCTTCATCATCATGTTGGGCTATGTCACATCCTGTAGTGGTGGTTCCTTGCAGTAGCTTTCTACTTCTTAGGGTAATACCATTACAAACTGCCTTGCCCTTAGGATTCGGAACTGTATCACTCAGGAGAGATCCGTTAGGCCTGTGATGCACTAGTGGCATTGGCTAGTTGCCCCAATTGCATTTCAATGTTTTTGATTGATGCATCATGGTGCTTGACACTAGTTTCCAACCCTGCAAACCTTTGTTCACTCTTGTCCAACTTGTCCATGATATAGTGGAACATTTTTTCCATGGAAAGCTTTCTTGGCTCTTGCACATTTGGCTGAGAATCAAACCCTGGAGGTTAATTTGAAATCCTTCTTTGATCATTTCCTTGAAAATATTGGCCTCTTTGATTTTGATTTTGCTGTCCCCAATTGCTTTGGTCACCACCAGAGTAATTGCCAGAGTATTGTGGCTTGTTATAGGTGTTGACATAATGCAATGACTCTGTAGTAATAGCACACTCGTTTGTGTAATGCTCTCCCTTACACAAACCACAAGAGAGAACTGGGGCTTTAATTTGTGTGGCCTTCAATGTTTGCACTTGTTTTGCAAGGGCTTCAAATTTAGCACTTAGGGACGTTTCATCATCAAGGTCCAGGACGCCTAATTGCTTCCTTCCATGCGGTTTTCTAGTATTAGGAAAAAGATACCCATCTTCAACAATTTTGTCAAAGAGCTCCCTTACTTCTGGAACGCTTTTGTCTTTCAAGGCTCCATTGGCACAAGCCTTAACTATCATTGAAGGCTCTGCAGTAAGTCCTTTAAAGAAAGAGTTCAATTATCTAATTTCACAAAGGTCATGGTTTGGACATTGTCTGATCAAATCATTGAAATGCTCCCAAGCCTCATGAAATGTCTCACCCTCATGTTGTTGAAAATTCATTATCTCCATCCTCATATTCTCTAATTTGGCAGGTGGAAAGTACTTTGCCAAAAATTTCTTCTAGATTTCATTAAAAGATGTCACAGCCGTAGTGCCTCCAATAGACTTGAACCAGTGCTTTGCCTTGCTCTCAAAGATAGAGGACAAAGAATTCTATGAACTTCACCCCGAGGCACTCGTTGAAGCTTGAATGTACTACACATTCCCCAAAAACCAGTCCAAGTGCTCATTAGGGTCTTCATTATCCAATCCTTGAAAGAACTGCCCCTGAGTGATAATGGAAACTATCTGTGTAGGAATATGATAACTCTCCACATCAATATCTTGTCGGTTAAAACTATTCTCGAAATTTATGGCGTCACCAAATCTTGGTGGTCTCGCTCCTGGATTAGCCATTCTACTTTCACTTTGCTGATTTCTCAAGGTTCTCACCAACTAAAGGTCAAGATGATATTCCGGTTGTCCTGCAGACCTTAAAGATATGAGAATACACAACCAATGAACCTATAGACAGCAATCACAAACCAAGAGTAGCACCTGGTAGTAGAGAAATGCGACAAATAAAGTAACAAGAATGTAAATATAGAAAGAAGAAAATAGAACAGAAACAAAAAAAAACAAGAAACTCAAGAAATCGTTCCTTCCCCAACAGCGGCGCCAACAATTGATGCGTTTAGTCGTGTATGTTCACCAATTTATCCCAAACACTAGTGAAGTTGTGGTGAGAGGGTTTCGTACCTTAGGGAAGGGGGTGATTTCAAGAATTCAAGATTTTGTCACAAAAACAAAACTATAGGAACAAGTGATAACAACAACAAGAACATAGAATTAAAAAGTGATAAAAATAACAAGAACAGTGAACGTGATGTGAAATCAAGTAAAGAGTAGCTATCGTAGGGTTCTTTTACCAGATGAATGCAATTCAGATAACTAGCGCAATGCAATTGACACGCATGTAAAACAAGAGTAGATCCTAGTTGCCTAGAAACTTTGCTTGCAGATGGCATGTCGACCGCACCACACTCTAAGCTTCCTAACACCGCTCTTTCCCATGGCGAGGCCTAAGAACGATAAATGTAAGCCACAACGTCTCAATTCTCGATGTTTAACTACTCTAGCAATCAATTCCTTAAAGCTTCCCATGGCAAGGCCTGAATTTAGGTTCTTGTGTCTTCGTTAACCACAGAGAATTTCTTTTACACTTTAATCTTGAATTTACGTGGTCTAAAATCAGCATGGCGACCGCATTTTAGAAGACGAACATGTAAAACTAGTGCAAAGACTCAATAACTCACACCTCTAGTTCTCATTTCATGCATTCTCAAAAAATATTAGTGAATCTCACCTCAATTCAGTATGTCGACCGCAATTAAAGCTCAATTCAACAACATAGTATGAGAATTCATGAAACTTAACTAAATTCACAAGCCGAAATCGAGTATAATTCCATTTTTTATGGGTTATGTCAACTGCGTATCATCGAGTCATCTAATTATGCATTCATCCATTCAAAACCCTAGGACATCACAAAATTATCTACAGGACTCCATTCTCAACTCGTGATTGTTAAATTGCAATACAAAACAGTTCATCTTCATGATATGGAAAGAATTTACTAATTGAATTGCTTCAAAAGCTTTAAATTCCCAATAGAATCATGAAATGCCTCCTTCATTGAGATTAGATTTACAGTGATCGACCACAAGCTTCGATCGAAATCAAAAATGGAGCTAGAATTCTAGTGAGAGAAAGTTGAGAGAGAAAAATTCCTGCTTTTCAATTCTAAAATCTAGTAAAAATCTAGAAGTGTCTAAAGGTCTCCCAAAATAATGACAAACTCCTCTATAGATAGAGGTCTAAAGCTTATTCTACACGCTAACGTAAAATAAGCACTAAATTATAGAAATGCCACTGTGATATAAAACTTCCCAAAGTCAGCATGTTTACAAGCCTTTACGTCAGCCATCATTCTAGAATCCCGTTCCTTTGAGCCACGGCCCTTTACTTCTTTAGTTCGTACTCCACGTACCCGAGCACACCACCTCACGCCTTTGAAGCTTCACAAGAGAAAAGGAAAAGTTCCAACACTTATCCAAAATTCAGCAATGAAATTCATCCTTTACATGGCGCGATACAACGTAACGTTGCATCGCTGTTCAAAGCTTTCTACATGGCTATGCATCGTAACTTTGTATCGCCGTGAAAACTCGCATGGCAAGTGTGCAGCCTAGTGTGCATATGTGTTATACTTAAGTGCACGTTGCATGTGTTGCACATGAATTGATTGTGTTGTGCAAATGTGTGCGTTTTGGTGTGCAGGTGCATACAATGTTAGTGGTGTGGTGAGGGCATGTGAGCATAGGATGTGCTTGGTGAGTTTGTGTTGTGCATGAAGTGTGTGCAGTGCTGTGCTCGTGTGGTGCTTGTGATGCTTGTAATGTTTATGTTGCATACGAGTGTGTCCATGCAAGTGCATTAGAGTAGTGCATGTAGTGTCCATTATGGTGCATGAGTGTGCACAAGTGTATAGCAAGTGTTCAGCAAGTGTACGTGTTGTGTGCAATGTCCCTGCGTGGATGTGTTGTCGCGTGCACTGGCGCGCGTTTGTGCCAAGCTGCTGCGCTGTGCCTACAGCAGCGTCTGTGTGGAGATCCCCGCCCGTATGCGCGCCGACGTGGGCGAGTGCTGCGTGCAAAGCATGTGTTGTGTTTGCTACCACGCGCGACTGTGTGCGAGAGTGCTAAGCGCAGTGCGCATGAAGCGTGCCGGGGCTGCTGGGCACATGGCGCGCGCAGTGTGCGGGGGTGAATGCGCACGTCGTACGCCCAGCTTGCGGGGGCTGCTGTGCACCTACGTGCACGTATGCCACATCAGCATTTTTTTTTCTCTTTTCATCATTTTAGCACTCCACATTGTGATCCACATAACAGGCTTAAAATGTCACGTAACACTACACAATTGCATAAAAAACAAGTCAAAAATCAAGCGAAATAGCGTATATAAGTAGGTATAGAACCAACTTATCAGCAAAGTCGGTGCACGTGGTGATGTGGAGCTATGGACGTCGCGACGTGGAACTACGAGCAACCAATACTTGTCCAATCTTGTGCTCCACTGAGGTATCTTCATGTAATGTCAAAACCAAGAGGTTCCAAGGCTTCAAGTCAGTCTTCACTTAACCAAAACCTTGTTCCAACGACTTGTATGCATCGTCCATCATTTTCATGATCAAACTATTAAGAGCAAGCTTTAACTTTTTGGCTCTAGATCGAGTCATTGGTTCTCTCATTCTACGTAACGGCTTAACGGACTGTTGTTCAGCTCCAAGCACGTATGGATTCCTATCATTCCCCCCCCAACCGAAAAGGATTCGTCCTCGAATCTCCTGCATCAAACAAAGAGAGATCAGAAACATTAAAAGTAGCACTAACGTCTCATACTCACAGGGTAAATCAATGCGATATGCATTGTCATTAATACACTCGAGAACTTGGAAGGATCCAGTTTTGATTTTCGTTTCTTAAGAAATCTTTACTTGCACAAGTATATCCAAACCCAATCTTCCAGGTGGAACAGCACTTGGCGTCTTTCTTGATTGGCTTGCTTAGCATACTGCTCATTTCTTCTTTCAATATTGTCACCAACCCTAGCATGAAGGTCCTTAAGAAAAGTACGTTTACTTGTACTTTCAACATTCTAAAAAGGTCAACATTCCAAGTTCAAATCCAAAAATTTTCTATATTTTTTGTGTGATGGGGCATGATGCAAATAAATGATTGAATGTTTCACCTGCAGAACAGCACAAAGGTCATGAAAAAGGTCCCTAGATGCCGAATCTATAAAGATTTTGTCCTATGAGGATTTTTTTTGCTCACTCTCAGCATGAGAAAAGAGATTTTTAAGGGGATGTTTGCATCCTAGATGATCTGCATGTTTGGAGTTGAATCTCTCCTATTTCTGATTTTTTGGTAAGCGGAGGCTAAGGAGAAGTTGGCTGCCTCAATTAGGATCCAAATGATATTATCTTTACCTCTAAAAGAAGGAGGATGAAGGGAGGATATCATTGGAATCCATTCACTTGGGATTAGATACTGTATGCCACTAATATTCCATTCTTGGTTCAATACCAAGTCCTTGACTTTCTAAGGGCCTGGATTTTTAAGCAAATTTGTTAATAAGCCCGTACCTAGCCAATTGTCATACTAGAAGCTACAATGTCCTTCCCTTAGTTGGAAAGATATGCATTCTTCTGCTTTTTCTCAACCAAGAGTAATCTATTCCAAATGGAAGAGTCCAATATAAAGGCTCTCACTTTCATAGAATGTCTTGTTTTATAGTATTTTTCAAGAAGGAACCTTGACCAAAGGGTACTCCCTTGCCTAAACCTCCACCATAGCTTAAAGGATTAAGCATAAACAATGGTATCCAGGTCTCTAAACCCTAGTCCTCTTTCCAGCTGAGGATAACACAGATCCTTCCATTTAAGCTAGTGAAATTTATGATTTTTATCTATAGTGGCCCATAGTAAATTTACCAAAATTGACTCCACTTGATTTAAGACCTTTTTTGGAGGATTAAAGGTCATAGTAGTGTACAGGGGTATAGAAGATAAAACACTATTGATCAATGTGATTTTCCCCACCATAGTGAGCAGTTTAGAGCTCCAGGAAAAGATTTTAAGAGATATTGTTTGGACTTGCTCAGCATAATGAGAAGCTTGGATCCTTTTGTAATGGATTGGGGTTAACAAGTATTGAGCTGGGAATACTCCTCTTGAGAATTTGGTGATTTTTCTAACCAATAATTTCATTTCCCTAGGCAGAATGTCATAGACAAGGAAGTAGCTTTTGGAAGTGTTGATTTTTTTACCTAAAACTGATTCATAGTGAGTCAGTTAGTTCTTGATCAATTTTAGAGTATTGGCATTTGCAGCCGTGAAGATGATTATATCATCTACATATGATAGATGAGTCACTTTGGGGCATCCTCTTGGAATGCAGAAATCATGATGCTTAGAAGGGTTGCTATTTAAGTCCCTAGATAATTATTTAGCTCTTATCACAATTAGTAGAGGGGACATGAGGTCTCCATGTCTAAGGTCTCTAGATGATTTGAACCAGCCCTTAGGAGAACCATTTATTAGGATGTACACCTAAACATTGGACATAAGTCTCCAAATTATATCAATCCATGTTTCCCAAAAACCCATGTGTCTCATAATTTGTAGAAGGAAAGACCACTAAACCCTATCATAAACTTTCTCCATATCAAATTTTAGTGCTATATTCCCTTCTTTTCATTTCCTACTCAAATATGATATCATCTCACTAGCTATCTGGTTATTATCAGAAATTAGCCTTCTAGAGACAAAACCACTCTGATTTTCACTAATTAGTTTGTTTAAGAAGGGAGCTAGACTATTGGCCAATAGTTTTGACATAATTTTGTTAATGAAATTGAACAAACTAATTGGCCTAAACTGAGTAAAATTTGTATGGATTAGGACCTTTTGTATTAGTACAAAAGAGGTGGCAGAAATGGATTGAGAGAGTACCCTCAATCGATAAAGTGTTGGACTGCCTCTAAGAGGTCCTTTTTAATGATTTCACATGCGTTCATATAAAAACATCCATTAAAGCCATCTGGACCATGAGCACTATCTTAGCTCATACCAAAGATAGTAATTTAAAGCTCCTTCATGGTTGGAATAGCTGTTAACTCATCTCTGTCTTCTTCTATAAGGGCTTGGGGAATCAGATGGGCTTTAATGTCCATGCTAGTTTGCTCAGCAGAATATAAGGAGGCGAAATGTTTTTCAGCTTCCTCTCCTATTTGAGTCTCAATTTCTATCCAACTTCCACTTGAGTCTTTTATTTTATGAATATAAGATCTTGCATGTCTTTGGTTTACATAAAAGTGAAAAAACTTTGTGTTTTTATCCCATTCCTTAGTCCATTTTAAATTGGCTTTCTGAGCCTAGAATTGATCTTTTAAACTAAGGGCCAATTTTAGTTTAGCTGAAGCTTGACTAAGGCATTTTCTTGGAACCGGTTGACTCTCATCCTCCATCTCTAGCCTATATAGTTAATCTTCTGCACTATCAAAATTACTAAAAATATTACCAAATTCTGCTTTATTCCATTTTTTGAGAGTAGCTTTCACATTTTTTAATTTTTCAGTAAACCTCCTAATTGGGTTTCCAACAATCTGAATATCCCAAGCTTGAAGAATTACATTCAAAACATCAACAAAAACTTTTGAAATCTAAAAGACCTAATTTGATTCTCATGCTTTACTGTAATCTCTAGCACAAGTGGAGAATGGTCAGAAGAGCTCCTAGATAGGTGAGCGATATTTAGGTAGAGGTTTCTAGCCAGCATATCCTTATTAACAAACCTATTATTGCACTAAATAATATTAGACCCTGAGAAATTTAAATCAGCACGACCCTCAAAAATTGAAAACTCTAGAAGTTCTTGTGCTTCCTTAAGGAGAAAAGTTTTTCCACATTTTTTTCTCTTTTTTAGCAATTACGCAATTCCAATCAGCCCATAGTATCAATGGGAGATTGAGTTGCTTAAATTTCCTATGGAGAACCATAACTCCTTTCTTTACTGACTGTGCATTTAACATAAACATTCGTAAGTAAAAAAGGCCATGGTACTAGGGGATGTTTATTCAACAGTGTAATATGTTGTTCAGAGATTTCATATATCTTAGAGGAGAATGGATTTCTGAACAACACCCATAAAAATCCCTCCTTATTAGTCATCGCATGGTCCGAGTTCAGTCTAGCTTTAAATGATTGAATATCAATTTTTTCAGATAGAGGTTCAACAATTGCAATAAAGTATTTTTTTTCCTTCTAATGATCTTTTTAATTCTTTAGAAATTAGGGGTTGTACTAATACTTTGAATATTCAAGTAGACTATGTTGTTCATTGTACCTGCTTTCCTCATAACTAGTAGATGGATCCCTCGTTCTCAGCTAACTGTTAGAAGGGAATCTAGCCCTGGATCTGGAGCTAGCTTCTTCAATTTTGCTCGGTTTGGGCACCTTTTATGAGATTTTGGTAGGCAAATCCCCTATTTCTTGGGCTTCTTCCAATCCATTTTCCTCTATTTCATCATCTTCAGAGGAAGTTTCATGTTCCTGCAAATTTACCACATAAGGAATTTTATGAATAACTGCAGTTGCTATAGTTCCTCTTGGATTAGAGTATTTATCTATGTTCGTGATATATTTTGGGACGAGTCCATTTGATTAGATTGCATCAATGATTTGATTTGGTTCTTCTAAACTCTCTTTCTGATGGGAGAGGTGCTAAAGACCTTGCTTGGAGTTTCTGATGTTTTTCCACTGGTTAGTTCTTCCATCTAGTGTACTACCTGTGAGAATGTGGCAAAATTCACCATTGGCATTTGTTCATCTGCTAGAAGGGTTGCACTAATCCCTTAAGGGCCAGCTGCATCTTTACCTGAGTTTTTTAGAACATTCAAAAACTCAAGAGAGCAGATTATTGGAATACTTTCTATCACTATCTCCTTCTTTTTTACAAGGAGTTCCTTCGTAGAGGCCTTGGGAATTTCTTTTTGCATATCCTTGCTACTAAAATCTTCTACCACCTCGACTCTTTTTTATTTCTTCTTTGGCACCTAAATTCATTCTTTTTGGGGTTTTTGTTTCTTTGGAGGAGGTTTTGTTGCTTTTCTCAGGGGAGGTTGACACATATGAATAGAGTGCCCTAAATTCTTGCACTTTGAACAATATGCAGGACAGTCCTCTACTTCTAACGTATTCTATTTACCTTTTTCTTTACTTCCAATATAAATACGATCTGGTATTGTCTATAGCGCATCCATTTTCACATATACCCGAGCTTCACTCGGTCTTATCATTCTGTTTTTTGACGCTATAGCAACATCCATTTTCAATGGCATTCTGGCTGTTGAAGCCAAAGTATACAATTTTTCTAGATCGAAGAAGTGAATAGGCATCAGAGGGAATTGAATCCATACCAGTGTGATTGATGGTTCCACTTCAGGACTAAATTTCTTTGACCATCTGAAGATCCAAGCCTGAAATCCATTAAAGTGCCACACTTTCCATAACCACATTCTTTGAAAGTCTAGTTTTAAGTCAAATTTGAACAAATTATGCCGGTTGTCTAAAAGACCAAGATAGAATTCTCCATTGAAGGCAGCTGTCATAACCTCTTTACTCATAATTGTCATTCCCTGCATTCCCCAAGAGAATTTGCCCACTAGTGTGGACTCGAAATGATTTGCTAACAAATTTACTTCTACTTCAGAAAGAATGAGAGCTGGCTCTCATTTAAAAGATGATAATAGGTTTCTATTAGTAATCGTTGAGAATGAGATTACTGCCTTTTCTGATTGATCTTTGACACCAATAGCTTCTCTAAAGGATAGCCTCGGTAATAGATACAGTGACTTTGCATACATACACGCTATAATCATACGCTAAGGGAGCTGAGGACTTTGGTAAGAGGATATTATCGTTAGAGTTAGGTTTTAGATGAATGGAGGGCATAGATCAAAACTATTTTGAATCAACGGTGTAGATTAAATCAGTATCCTAGTTAATGTTAGAGAGAGATGAGAGCATTTATTTTTGAGAGAGAAAGTAGATAGAAATAAATGAATAGATTAAAATCAAACTTTGGGACCAAAAAACTCAAGTCGCAAAATGACACTATATGGGGGCATTATCGTCCATCTTTCTTAAGCTCTTCCGTTTTTCTACTCAAAATGGTGTTTTTTTGGTTAAAAGCGATTTGTCCATCTTAAAGCTAGCCAAAAATGGTGTTATTTTGCCAAAAATCTTGTGTTTTCTCGAAAAAAGCATTTTAAGCAAAAAATACGTTTTTCGCCAAAAAAGAGAAAATTCAAAAAAAATGTACCTATAAGTGATATTTTAGTCCCGCCTTTTGCAAAACTGTTTTTTCAGCTCAAAACAGAACTTTTGGGCCAAAAACGTCAAGTCGCTAAATAGCACCATGTAAGGGGGGGCTTTAGTCCATCTTCGTACTGTCCGTCGTTTTTGTGCTCAAAATAGTGTTTTTTTTCAAAGCGACTTCCCCATCTTAAAGTTAGCATACTATGGTGTTATTTGGCCAAAAATCTTGTGTTTTCTTGGAATAGTATTTTAAGCAAAAAATACGTTTTTCGGCCAAAAGGGAGAAAAATAAAAAAATATGCCTATAAGTGAGATTTTAGTCTCGCCTTTTCCAAAACCGTTGATTCAGCTTAAAGCCGAACTTTTGGGCCAAAAAACTCAAGTCACGAAACAACACTGTACGGGGCCATTTTCGTCCATCTTTCATATCATCCGCCTCTTTTGTGCTAAAAATGGTAGTTTTTTGGTCAAAAATGACTTCTCCATCATAAATTTACCCTAAAATGGTGTTACTTTGCAAAACTAATCTAGTGTTTTCTCAAAAACATCATTTTTAATCGAAAATACGTTTTTCGGCAAAAAAGATAAAATTCAAAAAAATGTGCCTATAAGTGAAACTTCAGTCTTGCCTTTTGCAAAACCATTTAAAGCCGAACTTTTGGGCCAAAAACCTCAAGTCGCAAAATGGCATTGTTGCACAATTTCCATATTTGTCCTTTAAGAGTTTACCTTTTTGGTTCTATTTTTGTTCTTGTTCAATTATTTTACTTTTTTTGTATGCCTTGTGTTGATTGTTTCCTATGTGCATCTAGATATATAGGTGTAAAATTCGTTGGAAGGATCAATTTCATTGGTGTAAAAAAAACTAGATTGCTTTTTCTTTTGTTCTTCTATATTTTAGCATAATTTTTCTTTCAATGTTGATTCGTTCCTATATTTTGATTCCATATTTGGTTAGGTGAAATATTTTGTCAAGTCAATCTGCGTTGTTCTTCACCACTTTCTTGAAAATCTTAATTTTCTCGAAATTATTGTCTTGTAGAAACTTGTTCTTTTTATGATTTTGGTAAAATGGACCTAACTTTGTTATACGAACTCCATTTTTCGCCTATAATATACCGTTTTAAAGATCTCAATGAGATTTACAAGACTTCTTGAGGTTTACCCCATGACATTTCCCTTATATTAAGAGAAATCCATCATTTTCATCACCTTATGGGCTCCGAAAGTAATCTGAAAATTTCTATAAGCCATATTTTTGGGATGAAAGTTTTGTTTTTCGGCGAAAGTGACTTCACAATCTTAAAGTTAGCCTAATATGGTGTTATTTTGCCAAAAATCTTGTGTTTTCTCCAAAATAATGTTTTTAAGTGGAAAATACGTTTTTCGGCCAAAACATAAGAAATTTTTTTAAAAAAATGTGCCTATAAGTGAGATTTTAGTCCTGTCTTTTGCAAAGCTGCTATTTTCAGCTCAAAATCAAACTCTTTTTTTAGGTGGGGTGCCACTCCCAATATATTAGATAACTTTGGTGGGTGATGGATATACCCTAAAATCACCCTTACATTATATGAACTCCTTGAGCATAGTCCTCGTTAATAGGAATAGGCAAAATATCCAAAGGTGTCAAAGGATTAAAATCATAAACAATTTCAAATGGAGAAAAAGAAGTAGAACTATGAATAATGCGATTATAAGCAAACTCAATATGTGGTAAACAATCTTCCCAATTCTTTAGATTCTTTTGTATAATAGCACGTAGTAATGTAGATAGAGTTCTGTTAAATACCTCAGTTTGGCCATCGGTTTTTGGGTATGTAACAGTAGAAAATTACGACTTAGTTCCCAATTTACTCCAAAGAGTACGCCAAAAATGGCTAAGGAACTTAACATCTCTATCACTAACAATAGAAGTAGGAATACCATGCAGTCTTACAACTTCTTTAAATAAAAGGTCAGCAATGTGTGTAGCATCATTGGTTCGTGAACATGCAATAAAATGTGCTATTTGACTGAACCTATCAACTACCACAAAAATACTATCCTTACCACTTGGCGACCTAGGCAAACCTAAAACAAAGTCCATTGAAATGTCTAACCAAGGATGCAAAGGTACAAGAAATGATGTGTATAGACCATGAGGCAATATTTTTGACTTTCCCTATTTTTAAACAATACACTTTTTACAAATAGACTCAACAATTTTTCGTATATGTGGCCAATAAAAATGTTCTTGCAAAATATGTAATATTTTGTTAACACCAGTGTCCCATTAATCCACCTCCATGTGTCTCAACAACTAATAAATCACAAATAGAGCAATTAGGCGCACACAATATATCCTTCTTAAATAACAATCCGTCATGCAAATAGTATTCTCCTTCGGATTTATGCAAACAAATCCCATACACAAGTTTAAAATTAGCATCTTCGGCATACAATCCTTTCAAAACATCAAATCCAAGTAGTTTTGTATGTAAGAAAGTAAGTAAATTGTACCTTCTCGACAATGCATCAGCAACCACATTTTCCTTCCCAGCTTTGTACTTAATCATGTAAGAAAAATGTTTCAATAAATTCTAACCACTTAGCATGCCATTTATTTAATTTACCTTGGGTCTTAAGGAACTTAAGACTCTCATGATCCGAATGAATGATGAATTCCTTCGGCCAAAGGTAATGCTGCCAAACTTGTAGAGACCTTACCAATGCATACAACTCCTTGTCGTATGTTGGATAATTCAATGTTGCTCCATTAAGCTTCTCGCTAAAGTATGCCACGGGCTTGCCTTCATACATCAAAACAGAACCAATACCTTTCCTGAAAGCATCACATTGTATTTCAAAAGCTTTTTCAAAGTTGGGTAACATAAGAACAGGAGCATTAGTCAATTTCTATTTTAAAGTTTAAAAGCTTTATCTTGAGCATCAGTCCAAACAAAAGTCACATTTTTCTTAGCTAGATTATTCAAAGGGGCTGCAATAGTGCTAGTCTTTTACAAACCTCCTATAAAATCCAGCTAAACCATGAAAACTCCTAACATCATTAACTGACTTAGGCGTGGGCCAATCTCTAATGACTTTTACTTTATTTTCATCAACAGAAATCCCTTCAGCACTTACAACAAATCCCAAAAAGATAATAGATAAAGAACAAAATTCACACTTCTTAAATGTAATACATGTTCTTCAAGTGTCTTGCTATAAATAAGTACGTCACAAAAATAGACCACTACAAACTTTCCTATGAAAAACTTAAGTACATGGTACATTAAACGCATAAAAGTGCTTGGTGCATTAGTCAATCCAAAAGGCATAACTAACCACTCATAAAGACCGTACATAGTTTTAAAGGCAGTTTTCCACTCATCACCTTCTTTCATACGAATTTGATAATAGCCACTTTTCAAATAAATTTTAGTAAAGATTTTGGAGCCATATAACTCATCTAACACGTCATCTAACCTAGGGATAGGATGACGATATTTTATGGTTATCTTATTAATGGTTCAATAGTCAACACACATTCTCCATATTTCATCTTTCTTAGACACAAGAATAACAGGCAAAGAACATGGACTAAGGCTTTCTCGAACAATATATTTATCTAGAAGAGCATCCACTTGAACTTGGACTTCCTTGGTTTCCTCATGCCTATCTAGTATTGCTCTTTTGACTTCACTTTTTTGTGCATAGACTGTTAACCTCTGTTCTTTCTCCTCTTGCTTCATCTTTAGGCCTTTCAATTTCCTTGCATTATCACTAGAAGAGGTAGAGGCTTTTCCCTCTTCTTATTTCATCTTCTCGGCCTAAACCAATTGCCTTCATACCTTGGAGATCTTAGCTTGATCTTCATACACTTCCCATGGTGTCAATGAAGCCAAAGTGTACTTCTTACCATCATTCTCAACAGTGTAGTAATTTTTTCGTCTATCATACATGACATGTCTATCAAATTTCCATAGATGTCCAAGTAACACATGCGCTGCCTACATTGTAACAACATCATATAGAATATCATAAGTATACCTTCCAATTGACAAAGATAAGCGCACCTATTCGTTTACCTTAACCTCCTCACTTTGATTTAACCACTGAAGCTTGTATGATTTGGGGTGTTTTGAGCAAGTAAGCTTCAACTTGGATACCAATAATGTACTCGCCACATTAGTGCAAATCCCTCCATCGATAATCAAACTACACTGCTTATTCTGAATAATACACTTAGTGTGGAAGATCTTCTCACACTGCACTGAGTCACCCTCAATCTATGGCTGTGTACTTAAAGTTCTCATGGTGACAAGAGATTCAGCAACTTCCAACTTTTTTGAAGCATCCTCATCACATGATTCACCATAAGTTCTTTCTTCCAGTTCAGGCATCTCGTCATCACTTGAATGAACACTAGCAACATCCCTATTTTCAAGATAATAAATAGCCTTCTTGCTTGGACAGTTTGCTTGTACATGCCCAAATTATTGACATTTATAACACTTGATCTCACTTGTTCTTTGGGGTGTGTTCGTAGTTGATTTTTGGACAACTGGCGGTGTCCTCTCCATTGGCTTAGGGGTAACATTCCCTCCAAAAGTTTTGTTCTTCATGACTGCATTGGTGGGGGTTTGCCGATTTTCCCTTTGCCAAGGGGGTTGACGAGTTGTAAGTCGTCCTTTCTGCTTCATGTGACGCTCTACCATAATAACATTATGCAACATCTCTTCCAAATTATAAGATTTTTGGAATCCCGTCTTGTATGCCAATGTGGGAGTTATTCCTGCCAAGAACCTTGCCATAGTTGTTTCGGGTTCCTCCACAATGTTGGCTTTTATCATGAGAAACTCCATTTCCTTAAAGTAATCATCAACAGGTCGGTTGCCTTAGGTGATGGTCTGAACTTGTCTCCGCAATTCATTAGCAAAATATGATGGAATAAACCGCTTCCTCATGATTGTTAGCATCTCTCTCCAAGTTCAGATTGTATGCTCGCCATTCAGTTGTCTAGTTCTAACCAGTTGAGACCACCAATGAGGTGCATAGTATTTAAAATGTATGGTCACCATCCGCAACTTCTTATCTTCTAAATAAGAATTTGCAGCAAAAATCTACTCTGCTATATAGATCGAGTCAAGGAATGCATCGGGATCGAATTTGCCATGAAATTTTGGGAACTCCAATTTAACCGAAGCCACATCAAACTCGGACTTGCCCCGGCTCTTTGGTTGTTCAGTTTCTATAAGTTCCTCGCCATTAAATTCATCCTCATCAAATTCTTCTTCCAGTCTCTTTTAGGTTTTTTTCTTAGAAACCGATTGTTGAGCTTTCGATATGTTTTGCACTTGAATTGATAACTTGTGCATCATGTTAAAAAGTGTATCAATTTGAAATTTTGCATCATATTGGGCTTTTGAAGTTTCCTCAGCCATTTTAAAATACTTGCAAGTTAGATAAAACAGTACAAGAAACAATAATAAGAATTATGGCTTCTCACTGGTTCTCTCTTTGGGTATGGTCGGTCACTTCACTCTTTTAATATGGTTATTCTCATGTATATTTGCTCTCCCTAATTTCTACTCTCCAAATGTGGGGTCTCTCGTAGTGTGCTTTGCAAGTGCTAAGTTCGAAAACCACCTATCAATAATCTAACTCAAATACCACACAAATCAAGTAAGGAATTCAAGAACAAGATTATGAAGAATAGCAATTTAGAACACATTAAGGTACAAATTTGGGACAAGTTAGGCAAGATATAGATACACCAAGGATAATGTTTAATAACAGTAACGAATTTGAAGGTTTTCAATAGTGATTCTATAACTAGAATTTCTTTTCCATTTTGATGCGAATTTTTTTCTTCTTTTTTTTTACTGTCACAAAGACAAAAGAATTCAAATATTTCAGATATTAAGCAGCAAGAAATTCAACTCAATTTCACAAGATTTAATCACAAATTGAAAATTTTTCGAGATGGAAAGTTTAACCTGAAAATTTCAAGCACCCATAATTTCTCTGATACCACTTGATAAGGTTCTCGATGAGATGATCCACCTTTAGGCGGATTGACAACCTTATTTTAACCACAGGATAGGTCTAGCTTGGAAAATTCCACCAACAAGAACACAAAAGATTAAACACAAAAAGAATAATGTTTAGAACAAACAAAGAAAGAACAAGAACAATAAAGAAAAATATGGAACGCGTCAATGGAAACTTCTCCAAAGCCCCAACATTATTACAAAAGAAACTTGATTCGGGCAGCACCTAAATCAAATCATATTTGACTGTTCTCAAACTTAGAACCAAAGCAAGACTAATGGTTTTAATCTCACTTTAGGGGTTCAAAGACAAAAGCTCAAACTTAGCTTAAGGTTTCTAAGGGTTTTGGATTCAGATTGTGCTACGCAAAATAATGAACTTTTTTATTTCAAATTTCAACTACTAAATTCGTGGCTTACATGCTCCTTTATATTGGAAGTAAAATAACCGACAAAATAAACCCTAAATACCGAAAAGGTAGTTTTATAATAGGACTTAACTTTCCCAAAATAAATAACACATGCCTCAATCATGCAAGATCTTTAGCCATATGAAAATAACATGATCAACATATTAATGTTCATCCAAGAACATCAGATCATGTTTCTTATTGAAAATATTAAACAAAAATGAACTAAAAAAATTAAAACCCTAAATCTGCCGAATTTTCCCAATATCGTGACGTGGGGGTATGGATATCGTGACATGTGTGGACGTCGCGACGTGGATGGTCGCACGTAACGATCTGCTGAAATACATGTCGGTGAATTAAATTGGATTTTTAATTCCATTTTTTTCAATCCTCCAAATTCTAGTGAGTTACGTCGACGTGGAGTCCTCTGGATGTCGCAGCGTCGGTGCACATCGTGATGTACAGCTATGGACCTCGCGACGTGGAGCTATGAGCAACCAATACTTGTCTAATCTTGCTTTCCACTGAAGTATCTTCATGTAATGTCAAAACCAAGAGGTTCCAAGGCTTCAAATTAGTCTTCACTTCACCAAAACCTTGTTCCAATGACTTGTATGCATCGTCCATCACTTCCATGATCAAACCATTAAGAGCAAGCTTTAAATTTTTGGCTCTAGATCGAGTTATTGGTCCTCTCATTCCACGTAATAGCACAACAGATTGCTATTCACCTCTAAACACGTCTAGATTTCTATCAACGATCAATTTATCTGGTAATTAAAACTAAAAAAGAAGTTATATTTACATTATTTGGTATAGAAAGATAGAACCTGTTGGATTCATCTTTATGATTTGGTGATTGTTTAAGTGTATGCACCAGGAATCAATAACATTGTTGTAAATAATTTCATTTTCGTCGAAAGAACTAATATCTTTTTTGTCAATACTGTAGAAATCATTAGTCCAAAAATAATATTCGTTGTAAACAAGAAATAGTATTTAATTAGAAGATATAGATAAATTATATATAGAAGTTTCCAAAACAACAATTTATTGTTAAAGTTTGTCACCTATTTTTAATACTTATTTGTTTTATCATGCAATAATCAACTATATCTTAGACTTGGATCGATATCATAGTGAGTAAATGTTTATATGATGCCATGAATTTTGAAAGAACGGTTGTGCTTGAACTGTTAGGCTAATAATCTTCAACTTCTTCTTCATGCTCTTATACAACAATATCTTTTTCTTTCTGAGCGTATTCTTTAGAGTATCTAATTGAGTCTATCAAATAATCAAGAACAACATATTCGTTCTTATTGTATATTTCTAATAATGTGTTGTCTTGATTATCAAAAACATTTTCACCTGTCAGAACAGGGTAGTCGGTTTTATCTATGACATTATCGAAGACATCTTCTGATTTTTGCATTATTGTGGCAATAGGTTTTGAGACTTCTAAATAGGATCATGGAACTAGGGCAGTTTGCTTTAATCACATCCTTAACTGGTTTGTAAAGCCACTCCACATTGATAATTGTCCTTAATACCAAATTTATTTTTATTTTAATCTATGTTCTTTTTCTGTATTTCCTCTCATTTCACAAACCCAAGTTGAAGGAATTGCCTATTCATTTGGAACCATCATTATATATATATGATGTTAACCCCATGTTGCTATACTTCTTGCTATCAACTCCCAGTTTTGGATGAAAATAACTAGTTTTTTGAATGTATATTAGAAAAAGAGGGGAAAAAAGACAATCTTTTTTGCATGTTAGTTTAGCCTTGAATATCCTACGATTTGAGATACTGCTAAAGGAGCTTTTGCTGCTTTAAATTGTTTCAGTTTCAATCTCATTACTATATCATTTTTATCTTTCGTAACAGACGAGTTCACAGTGATTGGTATATGAATCATGATGTGCAGCTTAATGTTAACCATTTTGTTGAGTGTTTCTCAAAAAAAGTTGAAGTTGTTTTGTACTATAATTGTGTAGATATCTTTTGGGATTCATAAGAATAATGTTTTCATAAATTGAGATTTTATATGTTGTCAGTGATAGTAATTTATTTTTGATGCTACTCATAGAACTGCAATTCTATCAAATGGATAAACTAATACAAATCCTTTTCGCAAAAGGGAAATCTATTATTCTACATTTGGGAAATCTAGTATTCTACATTTTGTTCATGCAATGTTTAATTTTTGCTGCAGATACAAACATGCGACAAGATGGGAATCCACACTTTGCAGAGATTGGCTAGCAAAGTGGAGAAATGCATCAAAATTGTATTTGAACCCATTTATGACCTCATATAGTTTTGTGAGCAGTGCACATCAATCTCAAATGATCTTTCTCTAGAATTCTGAGAAAGCAAATGCTTCTTGGACTTGGAAATCTTCACTTTTAATATTGAGTTTGTATAGTGGAGTAGCCATCGTTTTTTTTAGTAGCCATCATCTTTGTTAGTGTGTTGATGCAAGTATTTGTAGTTCTTGTCTTTAGAAAGGACATTTCTTTGTGTATTCTTTGCTTGAGAAGTCAAAACTCTACCTTGTGAAATCTATTAGAGCAATCATTTGTTGTAAGTACGCAACAAGAAGTTCCAAGGTTTTGTTGGTTACTAACTTGACCTCTTTCATGTGTTTTTTTGTCACATAAATATCACTATAGCACATTGAAAGTTATCAGGAAGAGGAAAACTCTGATAGCTACTTTCTACTCTCATTTTTGCTCATACAAAAAGAGTATTATGTTCTCATATCTGTACATATTTGCTTTCATTGTTCAATACTGATAGATGATAGTTTCATTCATATTAGTTGTAAAACAAAAAATGAATGCTTTTGTTAGAAAACTGGATTGCACGTAAAGAACGTGATAAATCATACTTCTACATTCTTATCTTTTGTTTCCCAATTTTGCTACTTTTTTTCGTTTATAAATGATAATGTTTATATCAATTAGAAAATTCTTTCTTTCTTGTAATTATAATGTTTATTTCATAAGGAATTTGCCTTAATTCTCAAGTAATTTGTGTTGTTTATGTTAGTTTATGTGTTGTTTTAGGTGGAATATCAAAAAGAAAGCACAAAAGAGAAATAGACAAAAGAATTCAAAAAGTAGCAAAAAATAGGAAAAAATGGGTAGTTGGTACAACCAATGATAAGATATGCCATGAGAAAGTCACTCACAGTGTAGCTTAAGTCTATCTACGCCGTGATGAGCGATTGATTCAAATGTATAGCGCAACCAAAAGAAGGTCATACTGACAAGTACTAGAAAACGTTAGGTGCACAGTTGCTAGAAAAAGGTGAATTAAGATTCAGCGTAACTTGACACAAGTTATGCTGTGAAAAAGCATGCTAATCTATGTGGCTCAGCATGACACAGCTTATGCTGAGGTGCATAAAGAAGATGGTCACAAAATGCAAGTGCGGTTGCGCAAGGTAAGGCAAACAAGAGGCCGCCAGCGTAACTAACAAACACCTACGTTGTGGTGAAGTGCTCCAAGTTGCCATAGCGTAGACAATGCTCATCCCACTCCAGCAAGTGCATAACAAGTATTGGGCATCTAGATGCAAGAAGAGGCAAAACGAAGGTTCAGCGTTATCAAATCCAAGCCACTCCATAAAACAATATGTTGAAGTAGCTAGCGTAATCTATTGCAACTCACGGTGGACTTCAAGGAGCTCAGTAGAAGTGAGCGCAGCATGCTTCAAGGCATGCCATGGATATGTCAGTCAAGAAAGTCAAAGTGAAACTTCTATTTCCCTACGCCAAGCTTAGAGTTGTTGAAGATGGGGTAATGTAACCCGCTGAAAGCTATACTGTTCAATCTGCAGGACTGAAATGCATGGTGGGACTTGACTACAGCCTACGCAGCTGACTCAGCAATGTATTTTTGCACCTTTTATGTATTTTTACCTTTTCAGTCCTTCTCTACTTACTTGTTGGGGTTCAAATTATATGTTTTAACTTTTTAGAAGTAGTTTTTAGTATTTTTAGAAGTAGTAGTAGTATAAATATCACCCAAAGATGGTAATTAGGGAACTTTTGGTGAATTAAGAATAGAATTTGAGGAAATATTTTACTTTATTCCTCCCTTCTTCTTCTTCTTTTTCTTCTTCTTTTTCCTCAAGAAGTAAGGCTAGAAGTGAACTCCGAGGCTAAAAATCACAATTTTTTGGTTAAAACTTGTACCTTTTGTGCAGAATTCAAGAGAAGAAGTCATCTTTATTTTGATTTTACAAAGAGGAGGATCTCTCTCTCTCTCTCTCTCTCTCTCTCTTACTTCTATTGCTTTACCATTGAAGTTAAATATGTTTTTTATGTTATTTGCAGCCATGAGCGGTTAAGTTCTTGATGGGTCTTATGGAGGTTAGTTATGGGTTCAATAAAGGATGATGAGATAAGTTAGTACTTGCTATGGGTGGGTTGAATAAAGTGATACGAATGGAGTAGGGTGAGAATCCAGCTCCACACGAATTCCACACACTTAGGATCGTTGTGCACCAAAATTCAGAAACCAACACGATCACAAGTAAGATCAAACACGGAAACAACACAAGAAGAAAAGATGGATATCGAATGGGATGTATTTGATTGTAAATCAATCAAACACAACACATTACCACAAAGTGATTTCAATCTAACCTATGTAAATCAATGGTTAAAAAGATCTCAGTTTGGCTCGCTCTTGAAATCAAGAAACAATACGTTCTCTTTAAGGTCCTAGCTTAAAGAATCCGGTCCTATGAATAATCAACTAACCCTAATTGATTAATCACGTTTTTTCACAACTTGTTTAAGGCTGCAAATAATTTAGCAAAGCTAAAAGGTTTCTTCAAAATTCAATCATTTCTAAAAACGTTTACAATGATCTCTTTATATAGAGATGAGTTTCGGCTCTACAAATTGGAAAAGGAAATAAAACCCTAGAAGTTGTAAATTACAACTTGACTTCTAAACTAACCAACTTACAAACTAATCCTTTATGGAAAAAGGAAGCTAAAAACGTTTTGCCCTTCTAGAAGACAAGGACAAGCTCCTAAAATTTAGGGAATTACTTTCCTAACAAATTAAAGCCCATTACATGCCATTATCATGCAAGATAACTTGGGCCATGTAATTAAAAACGAAAATATACTAATAATAAGCCCAATTAAAATGTTTTGGACTTAATTATTAAAACATTAATTAATTCTAACTACTTAAGAAAAAGGCGCGATCCAATTTGGCAAAAGCCCAAGCACGCCATCTTGGTCTTCAATAAATAATGTCCATGGATTAGTGAATCCTAATCCCACTAGGATTGTGAATCCTAGTCTCATTTGGATTTGCCTTTATGGAACTCTTATGGAACTTGGACAAGATGAGGATTGATGAATCCTAATCCTATTAGGATTGAGCTTGGAAATCCTAATCCCATTAGGATTTGTCTTGGAAATCCTATTCCTATTAGGATTTGGCTCGGTAATCCTATTTCCATTAGGATTTGGAGTAGATTGCTTGTACGGATTCTTATCATTCCCTCCCTCCTCGAAAGGATTCGTCCTCGAATCTGGAAATTGAGCTCCTGGATCAAACACCAATAAGAAAAACTCATTACAAACTCGAGCCAAGTAAAACAAATCCTGCAATAAGAAAATAAATGTGTCAGTTAAAGAAAACTTAAAATAATTATGCATATAAACATCATTTAATAAATGCAAATCAGAAAACTTATGATGATATGCAATATTAAACAACTTTAAAAAGAATACTTCAAATAAAGATGAACATAATGTTTTGAGCAACAAGAAAGTATTCAAGAGAAATTTATTAACTTCATCCTTGGACACACTAATAATAACATGAAAATCAATGATGTTAACATGTAAAGAATGAAAAGAAAGTAAACATATATTAATGTAATTACAAATATTATCCAAGGATTCATAAGAATTTGCAAAGCAAGTATATATATAGACATCCCGGATTAAATGTGAATCACAAAAACTAAGTTGTACATTCTTTACAAGCATGTTGAAGTTATCAAAGATTAAGAACTTACAATTCCAAAGAATAAGAACAGAATATTGTACCTTCGGGAATTGAAAAGAAATTCGAAATTGAGATAACTTACCAAACAAGTGTTGAACAATCAGATTACCTTGTCGAAGTGGATACTTTTGATTTTGGAATGAATTGAAAACAGTAAGAGCAAAGTTATGAATCAAATCATCAAAATAAAGTGTATTCCAGTTAGGATAATCAATAGATTTAACACTTTGTTTAGTGTTCACAAGGGTTTTGTAATGATCGAAATTATAAGCACTCAACTTACCTTGCTTACCTTGTGGAAAACAAGTTAAGGCAGATTGGATTCCTTTCATTTGATAATTAAGGGGTTTCAATGCCATTAGGCATTTAGGAATTCCAAAAACCTGTAAGAGAGAGTAAACAGCACTAGGCAAAGAAACAAGGTTATCACTGTCAACAACAAGTATAAGTTCCTTGCTAAACATGAAGTATAAGAACTGCCTATTAATCAATGCTCTCTTAATCTCATTAGAAGAAGCAAAACAACAAGATTTCTTACTAACTACATCTCGGCCTAAATTAGATTTTTCGTTTTGTTGTTTTTCTAGTTCCTTCTTCTTCTTAGCTTCATTTATGTCTTTACAAGCTTGTGCAATTCGAGTTTGATCTTCAAAAACTTGAGCAGGAGTTAAAGCATGAAGACTATACTTTTTACCATTATGCACGAAGCTGTAAAAATTTTTCTTGGCATGATAAAGCACATCACAATCAAATTGCCAAGGTCTACCAAGTAAAATATGACTAGCCTCCATTGGAACAACATCACATAAAACAGTATCAACATATTTACCAATGGTGAAAGAAAACTTTACTTGTTTAGTGACACGAGTTTCAACTGAATTATTTAACCATTGAAGCCTATATGGTTTTGGATGTTTCATGCAATTCAAATTCAACTTATTTACAAACAAAGTGCTCGCCACATTTGTGCAACTTCCACTATCAATTATCACACTACAAATTCTGTCTTGCACTAAGCAACGTGTGTGAAATATGTTTTCTCGTTGCATCAAATCATCATTATCAACTAAAGGTTGGACATTTAGAACACGGCGAGAGACTAAAGAAAATTTACCGTCACCATACGTGTAGGGCTCATTGTCTTCACTTTCTTCACTTGATTCATGTTTCTCTTCAAGAGGTGGCATGTCGGCACAATCATCATCACTTACCACTTCACCACTATCAAGAGTTATCATCACTTTTCGAGTTGGACATTCAGCTTGCATATGACCATAACCTTGACATTTATAACATCGAACATCCCTCAATCTTGGAGTTGAAGAAGTTGACGCCGTTTTAGAAGGTTGGACAGCAACCTTGGGCGTTGTTTTTGAGACACCTTGAGGGGCACTTGACGTTGAACTTTGTGGAAATTGGCGTGGCTTGGATGGCGGATTGAAAGGGGCAAAACTCGGCTTCTTATCTCTTTGCCAAGGTGGAGTTGGTTGTGAAAACTTACCCTTCCCTTTCATGTGCCTTTCTATCTTGATGGCTTTATGGACAAGTTCATCAATATTATCAAAACTTTGTAAATCAACTTGATGAGCCAAATCAGAATGCATACCTCTTAAAAATCTTTCAATTGTAGAGTCGGGATCTTCTTGAACATTAGCCTTGATCATCAAAGCTTCCATCTCATGATAATACTCCTCAACCGATTTGTTACCTTGTACAAGTGTATGTAACTGTCTATTCAATTCACGGTTGTAGTATGAAGGGACATATTTCTTCCTCATGAGTGTTTTCATGCGACTCCATGTCTTGATTGGACTTTCACCATATTCACGACTAGATTGAGACAACTTATCCCACCACAAACTTGCATGATCCTTTAAGTGCATAAAGGCAAGTCGAAATTTTTCCTTTTCGGGATAGTCATGGCCTTCAAAGAAGTGCTCAAGCTCACGAACCCAATCAAAATAAGCTTCCGGATCTGTCTTACCATGAAAAGTGGGAATTGTTAACTTAAGTGAAGCAATTGAGACTTTAGACTTGTTACCCTTAGAAGATGATTCGGACAACTCTTCCTCCTCCTCTTCATTAGATTCACTTTCGGACTCAAAAGCAGCATTATATTTAAACTTCTTGGATGAAGATTTCTTTGATGGCTTAGAAGTTGATGACTCCAAGAAATCAAGGCGGAGGTTGATCTTTTGTAGTATCTGTGCAAGAGAATCATTAGCAAACTTTTGCTCAGCTTCGGTTTGAGGTTTAGAACCTCTTGGTGTATTAGTTTCGTCCTCCATTATCCTGCAAGGTTAGTAAGAAACAAAAGAAAACAACAATTGAATTCCTCTCGGGTTCTCACTATGTGGATAGTAGGAGCTCTCCTCTCTTTGATATATGTTTCTCTCGTGTATACCCTAGTCTAATACTCTCAAACTATAGAGAACTTACTGTTGCAATGACTTTAAGAGATTGTCTCAACCGAGATTTTCAACAACAAGATTCACACAAGTCAAATCAAAGAAGTTCAAATAATTCACGTCACAAGAGTATTTCAGAGCACGTGTGGGTATAATTTGATTGATTCAGAAACTATGATATTTAGAAAGAGGAATCAAAGACGAGAACAACACAATTTGAATCACCAAAATCCGAGTTGTATAGCAAAAGTTATGGCACTTTTAATCCAAGGTGGTTTCAAATCAAAACTCAAGAACAAAGTGTTCTTTTTAATTTACGAAAATTAATTAAAAAAAAATACTAAAAATTAAATAACAGAAATATTAAAAGTCCGAGATTATTTTCTTTTATTGGGCCTTTTTTTTTTTTTTTTTAATATCACGGCCTTTTTTTTTTTTTTTTTTTTTTGTTTTGGGCCTTTTTTTTTTTTTTTTTTAAATTACGGCCTCTTTTTTTTTTTTTTTTTTTATTCGGACAACAAAAAGGACAAAACAAACTTTTAAGGTTTTGGACAAAAACCTTGTACAAACAATGACCTAGGTTCGGACAAGAACCTTAAACAACTTAGGTCAAACAAAATCTTTAAGGTTTTAAGACAAGAACCTAGTACAAGTACTTAGGTTTAAGGATGTGGCCTTGTCTTATGTGGTTCAACCTTAATTTCTCCAAACTTTAATAACTCACCAAGGACAAAGAATTTGAAAGTGCCACTTTAACAAAATTTTCAAGATTTAACTCAAGGATTTCAAATATGGTTCAAGATTCAAAATTTGACAACTTTCAAAAATCAAGAACTTCAAGAAGTTCAAGAAAGTGGTCAAGAACCAATCTTTTTCACTTGTTCAAAAAGTTTGATCAAAAGTTATTATGACAAGAGTAGATTGATGGAACTAACACAAAAAGAATTTCAAGAATTGAGCAAGAACTCACAAAGTTATGATAATTTGAAACTAGGGTTTTTAAGAAACCCTAATCTTGACACCTAGGGTTTGGACGTGAAATCAACAAATAAAACACAAAGAATCCAACACTATGAATGCAAGAAAATAGTGCAGAATATTGAGACAAAGATGGCAGCAAGGATTGAACAAGAAACACAAGAAGAACAACACAAAAACGCAAGAAAATCAAGTAACAAGATCAACTCGATTTGGGCAGATTTTAAGCACCAAGTTGCATGCGATTTTTGGACAGAATATTAATGAATTTAAGACTCAATTAATATATATATTTACTGCAGAATTTAAACTTTAAAAACAGCAGCAATTCGAAGCAAGAACAGTAGCAAAAAGATGTCAAAAATCGTAAACAACAAGAAGGCAATTTTCGGGCAGATTTGATCAACTTTGGCTTATGCGATTTTGATGAATTTAAAGACACTAACTATGACGACTTTGGACAGCAAGAAACACGTGAAAACAGCAACTAAAAGACTCCAAAAACTGCAGAAAAAATTGACGCACAAAGGACAGCAAGAACGACTCAAAAAGTAGAGCAAAATCCGAGAAGGAAAAACAAAGCGCAAACCTGAATTTTGTGATGAACAACCTAGATGCTCTGATACCAATTGATACGAATGGAGTAGGGTGAGAATCCAGCTCCACACGAATTCCACACACTTAGGATCGTTGTGCACCAAAATTCAGAAACCAACACGATCACAAGTAAGATCAAACACGGAAACAACACAAGAAGAAAAGATGGATATCGAATGGGATGTATTTGATTGTAAATCAATCAAACCCAACACATTACCACAAAGTGATTTCAATCTAACCTATGTAAATCAATGGTTAAAAAGATCTCAGTTTGGCTCGCTCTTGAAATCAAGAAACAATACGTTCTCTTTAAGGTCCTAGCTTAAAGAATCCGGTCCTATGAATAATCAACTAACCCTAATTGATTAATCACGTTTTTTCACAACTTGTTTAAGGCTGCAAATAATTTAGCAAAGCTAAAAGGTTTCTTCAAAATTCAATCATTTCTAAAAACGTTTACAATGATCTCTTTATATAGAGATGAGTTTCGGCTCTACAAATTGGAAAAGGAAATAAAACCCTAGAAGTTGTAAATTACAACTTGACTTCTAAACTAACCAACTTACAAACTAATCCTTTATGGAAAAAGGAAGCTAAAAACGTTTTGCCCTTCTAGAAGACAAGGACAAGCTCCTAAAATTTAGGGAATTACTTTCCTAACAAATTAAAGCCCATTACATGCCATTATCATGCAAGATAACTTGGGCCATGTAATTAAAAACGAAAATATACTAATAATAAGCCCAATTAAAATGTTTTGGACTTAATTATTAAAACATTAATTAATTCTAACTACTTAAGAAAAAGGCGCGATCCAATTTGGCAAAAGCCCAAGCACGCCATCTTGGTCTTCAATAAATAATGTCCATGGATTAGTGAATCCTAATCCCACTAGGATTGTGAATCCTAGTCTCATTTGGATTTGCCTTTATGGAACTCTTATGGAACTTGGACAAGATGAGGATTGATGAA
This sequence comes from Ophiorrhiza pumila, assembly GCA_016586305.1. Taxonomy (NCBI): domain Eukaryota; kingdom Viridiplantae; phylum Streptophyta; class Magnoliopsida; order Gentianales; family Rubiaceae; genus Ophiorrhiza; species Ophiorrhiza pumila. The sequence goes on along the minus strand of BLIW01000003.1, from coordinate 19,001,365 downwards.
TCCTAATCCTATTAGGATTGAGCTTGGAAATCCTAATCCCATTAGGATTTGTCTTGGAAATCCTATTCCTATTAGGATTTGGCTTGGTAATCCTATTTCCATTAGGATTTGGAGTAGATTGCTTGTACGGATTCTTATCATAAAGACTTTACATACTTGATTTCAATGGGTTCATATGAGTAATGCACTTTTATAGACTAGGTGTAACCATAGATGATATCATTAATTTAATAAATGAATCTAGATTATAGTATGCAAGGGGTTGAGACTGCCTTAAGAAAACTCCACCTCTCACAAAAAAGGGGATTTACTTATATATTGAACTCTAAAGGAACTACTCTTAAAAATGTTTAAAGGCAAACACACAATTGAAGCCTTAGAGACCTAGTGTGAGACTTCGCTAAGGGATGACAACTTAGTTAGGTAAACTTGGGCTTGACAACTAGTTCTTTGAGGGTCCATTAAGCGCTCTTGGTGGAGTTGTGTGATTAGTGTTGGGATTGGTAAGTTTTTTTAGGCTATCAAACTAACACTAATAAGGGAATTGCATTAGGTTGAGGATGCATAGCTTCTTTGTAAGTTTATGAAACTTAATCTATTAAACTATAGGCATATCAAGGATGGGAGCCCTTCAGAGTCGACTAGTATTCAATACATCATGTGCCCCTCACCAAAAGAGACGTGTGATGGGTAGGACTCTAGTTCTTGTAAACAGAATAGGATCAAGGGTCATAGTAGGTCTTTGTATTCTACTATCTCTTGAAAAATTGCCTCTTGTTTGTAATAAACCATAGTAAGGAAGTATTCACAATATTGGTTTGAACTATCCATGCTAATACCCCCATAAGAACCCCTCTCCCAGTTTGATTGTTAATATTTACTTCACTTGCTTATTTTTGGGAGTTAAAGAGGAAGTGGAACATGTTTCACTCTATTTTTTGTCTACTTGGTGTATCTAATCATCCACAAATTCAACTATTTTAATTGCTCACACGAACTCTTAATAAGACCCCCTTCCTGTGGAATTCGACCCTTGCTCATCAATTGCTATATATTTAGAGTTAGGATATTTATTTAATTAGCTTATGCGAATAGCCTATTTAACAAAATGGCGTCGTTGCCGAGGAGGGGCTATATATGTTAAGATTAGTGTTTGGTGATTTGAGTGGATAGTGTACATAGTTTTATTGAATTACATTGGTGTACAGTTTATGTTTTGTGATTTTCTTTGGAATTCGGGGTTACATAGTTGCATTGAGTTTTTATTTTCCTAAATTTAGTTGTTATATTTGTTTTTCTGTTTTTATTCAATCTATTGGTTGTAGTTTGTGGCAAATACAGGTTGATTAGAGCTTAAGTAAAAACTAAAAGTGATTGCTGCAATTAAAAGGAATGTTTAAAGACTTCCTACCACTACAATATTGGGACTCTTTGGAGATCAAGTTGGCTGAGGTGACAACACTTTGGATGACATTTAAACTTTGTGATGAGACATTGCTGCTTAATGCAGGAGCTACGCATAAGGAAGTTTGAACTTTAATTTAGTTATAAGGAGCCATGGTCTGTGAAGAAATAGAGCAATGAGTCATTAAGGATATTTAATGCTCTAGTTGAAAAATGAAAGGTTAAACTCATTCATAGCAATTAGGAAGCAAAGTGAGGTAAAACTTGATAAATTTTATTCTCCTACATGCATGAATGGTGAGCCCTAGCAAGGTGATGCTTCTATTGGTAGTCACATAAATGAGAAATACTATTCTAGTGTTGACTTTAGCAATATTGAATGTTCATTCTATGAAGACATTGTAAACATAATGGGTAGTTGGTCAAAAGCTTTAACTTCTGTGAAATCTTTTGATTTGAAGGTGGGCTTTGATGCTTGCAACCCATCTCATTTGCATTGCCTTACACGTGGATAAAAGGCTCAAAATGATTTCTTTTTTAGTTTGAATTATCATGATGTGTTGATTAGTCAGAACCTAACTAACATAGTGAGATCATGATACATATACATGATGGAACTTACTGACTATTTTGTTAAGTTTATATGTGAAAAGCCAAAAATTGAGCCTGATACGAATGGAGTAGGATGAAGTCCAATCCACACGAATTTTCCACAAGTTCGGATCGTTGTGCACCAAAAACTCAATTCAAGAAACAAGAACACAATTTGCAGAAAAAGACATATGGAACGAAAAGGCAAGATTAAAATTAACCTAACCCCAACGTTAACACAAATTGATTCAGTTTAACAATTGTAAATCAATTAATTAAACCTATCAGTTTGGCCAGTTCTATAAATCTAGAACTTGTAAGCTTTACCTAAAGTTCCTCACTTAAGGTTTGGCGGGTCTTATGAATTACTCAAGAATAATTCACGTTGGTGATGTCAAATTTAATTTAGCAAAGCCAAAATTCTTTTCAATTCAACATGTGTAAAAACGTTACATAGCTTTCCCATTAAAACTTAAAACTTAATAAAAAAACTTAATAAAAAAACGCCAATTAAGCCCATAAAATCGTTAAGTGGAATTAATTAAAAACAACATAATAAACCCTAAAATATATTAAAAAGGGAGTGATCCAATTCAAAGCCCAAAACACGCCTTCTTCTTGGACTTTAATATTTCGGCCTTCACATTATTTCTTCAAGGTGGATCATAAATTGTTATTGAAGAAATATGCCAAAGTACTTCATCTTGAGATGGTTGTGTCGAACTCCTTTGAACATTGGCCATCAACTCACAATGTTGATAACAATGCTTGTAGTGCTTCCTTCATCCTCTTGCTCCTTGATCTTGTCATTGGACCACCAAGATTTGCTAATAGATCATGGGAAGCTGGATTTGGCAATGTGGACTCGGGCTCATTCCTATCATTCCCTCCCTCCTCGAAAGGATTCGTCCTCGAATCACCTACATCATATAAACTCAAATCAGAAACATTGAAAGTAGATGAAACATTACCATACTTACTAGATAGTTCGATTCTATATGCATTGTCTCCAATCCTTTCCAAGACTTGAAAAGGACCATCTCCTCTTGGATGAAGTTTAGATTTCCTCTTTTCAGGAAACCTTTCCTTCCTCAAGTGAATCCATACCCAATCTCCAGGTTCGAAAATCACTTGTCTTCTGCCCTTATTAGCCTATTTTGCATATTGCTCATTACGCCTTTGAATATTTTTGTAAACCTTTTCATGCAATTCCCTTACAAAATCAGCTTTAGCTGTCTTCCACATTAACAAACTGATTAATAGGAAGAGGCAAAATATCAAGGGGAGTTAAAGGATTAAATCCATACACAACTTCAAAAGGCGAATAACCAGTAGAACTATGAACAGTTCGGTTATATGCAAATTCAATGTGTGGCAAACAATTCTCCCAATTCTTTAAGTTTTTCTGAATGATAGCACGAAGCAAATTAGACAATGTACGATTTACTACTTCTGTTTGACCATCAGTTTGTGGATGTGCAACAGTAGAAAACAATAATTTTGTGCCTAATTTATTCCAAAGTGTACGCCAAAAATGTGACAAAAACTTGACATCTCTATCACTGACAATACTCTTAGGAATTCCATGCAAACGTACAATATCCTTAAAGAAAAGGTCAGCAATTTTGGTAGCATCATTAGATTTAGAACATGCAAGGAAGTGAGCCATTTTACTAAATCTATCAACCACAACAAAAATGCTATCATTACCAGTGCGTGATCTAGGTAACCCTAACACAAAATCCATAGATATGTTAATCCAAGGGTTGCTAGGAACAGGCAGAGGTTGATACAAACCATGAGGCATTACTTTGGACTTAGCATGCTTACACACAATACATTTTTCACAAACACTTTTAACATCTTTAATTATGTTAGGCCAATAAAAGTGCTCATTCAAAACAGAAAGTATTTTAACAATACCAAAATGCCCCATTAACCCTCCCCCATGGGTTTCCTTAACAAGTAAATCACGAATGGAACATGAGGGAATGCACAATTTATCCTTGCGAAACAAGAAACCATCATGCACAAAATAATCACCATTCGGCCTTATTGAACAAAGATCATAAGATTCGGCAAAGTCAACATCTTCCTTATACAAGTCTTTAATCAATTCAAATCCAAGTAGCTTTGCATGTAAATAGGTAAATAAAGCATATCTCCTAGATAAAGCATCAGCTACCAGATTCTCTTGACCAGATTTATATTTAATCACATAAGGAAAAGTTTCAATGAATTCCAACCATTTTGCATGTCTCTTATTCAACTTACCTTGAGTCTTTAAGAATTTGAGACTTTCATGATCAGAATGGATTATGAATTCTTTTGGCCATAAGTAGTGTTGCCAAACCTGCAATGACCTTACCAATGCATACGACTCCTTGTCATAAGTTGCATACTTTAAAGATGCCCCATTAAGCTTTTCACTGAAATAAGCCACGGGCCTTGATTCCTGCATAAGAACAGCACCAATACCAATCCCGGAGGCATCACAGTGTATCTCAAAAGATTTATTGAAATTCGGCAAAGCAAGTAAAGGGGCATGAGTCAATTTATACTTCAAAGTGTTAAAGGCGTTTTCATGTTCTTTATTCCATGCAAAGGTGACATTCTTTTTAACAAGTTCATTTAAAGGTGCAGCAATGGAACTAAAGTCTTTAACAAATCTCCTATAAAAACTTGCTAATCCATGAAAACTTCTTACCTCACTAGCATTTTGTGGTCTCGGCCAATCTATGATTGCCTTGACATTTGACTCATCAACAGCAATGCCTTGAGAACTTACAACATAACCCAAAAAGATAATAGATTCCAAACAGAAAGAACACTTTTTAAGGTTAGCATATAATTGGTTCTCACGCAATATAGCAAACACGAGTTTTAAATGTTCAACATGCTCATCAAGTGATTTGCTATATATCAAGATATCATCAAAGTAGACTACCACAAACTTTCCAATGAAATGACGAAAAACATGGTTCATAAGCCTCATGAAAGTACTAGGTGCATTAGATAAACCAAAAGGCATAACTAACCATTCATACAACCCATATTTTGTTTTAAAAGCAGTTTTCCATTCATCTCCTTCTTTCATTCGTATTTGGTAGTACCCACTTTTCAAATCAACTTTGGAAAATATGGAAGATCCATGCAATTCATCAAGCATATCATCTAATCTAGGAATTGGATGTCTATACTTAATGGTAATCTTATTAACAGCACAGCAATCTACACACATTCGCCAAGTATCATCCTTTTTAGGGACAAGATAACAGGAACTGAACATGGACTAAGAGACTCACGCACAATACCTTTGTCAAGGAGTTCATCCACTTGACGTTGAATCTCTTTTGTTTCCTCCGAATTTGCTCTATAAGCTGGTCGGTTTGGAATTTGAGCTCCTGGGATGAAATCAATTTGGTGCTCAATGCCACGAATAGGTGGTAAACCCTATTGGTAACTCCTCGGGAAACACATCACTATATTCCTGCAAAAGAGAGTACACGGCACTAGGCAAAGAATCAAGGTTATCACTGTCAACAAAAAGTATAAGTTCCTTGCTAAACATTAAGTATAAGGACTGCCTATTAATCAATGCTCTCTTAATCTCATTAGAAGAAGCAAAACAATAAGATTTCTTATTAACTACATCTCGGCCTAAATTTGATTTTTCATTTTGTTGTTTTTCTAGTTCCTTCTTCTTCTTAGCTTCATTTATATCTTTACAAGCTTGTGCAATTCGAGTTTGATCTTCAAAAACTTGAGCAGGAGTTAAAGCATGAAGACTATACTTTTTACCATTATGCACAAAACTGTAAAAAATTTTCTTGGCATGATAAAGCACATCACAATCAAATTGCCAAGGTCTACCAAGTAAAATATGACTAGCCTCCATTGGAACAACATCACATAAAACAGTATCAACATATTTACCAATGGTGAAAGAAAACTTTACTTGTTTAGTGACACGAGTTTCAACTGAATTATTTAACCATTGAAGCCTATATGGTTTTGGATGTTTCATGCAATTCAAATTCAGTTTGTTAACAAGTAAGGTGCTCGCCACATTTGTGCAACTACCACTATCAATAATCACACTACAAACCATGTTTTGCACTAAACAGCGTGTGTGAAATATGTTATCACGTTGCATCAAATCATTATCTTCCAAAGGTTGAACATTAAGAACACGGCAAGAAACTAAAGAAAAGTTACCAACTGAGTAGGTCGGCTCATCAAGCTTTTCACCCTCATCACTTTGATCATCTTGGTACTTTTCTTCAAGAGGTGGCATGTCGGCACAATCATCATCACTTACCACTTCTCCAGTATCTAAAGTAATCATGATCCGGGCAGTAGGACAATTGGCTTGCAAGTGACCATAGCCTTGACATTTAAAACATCTAATATCCCTCAATCTTGGAGCAGAAGTTGGCGCCGATTTAGGTGCATTTTCAGCAGCTTTGGGGAGTGATTTTGGGACATAAGGAGGCGCACAGATGGCTGGTTTGAGGTAAATTGCCTCGGTTTTGTTGGTGGAGTGAAAGGGGCTGATTTAGGTTTCAAATCCCTTTGCCATGGTGGATTCTGTTGTGTGAACCTGTTCTTACCTTTCATGTGCCTTTCAATCTTAATAGCTTTATGAACAAGCTCATTAATATCAACATAAGATTGTAAATCAACATGATAAGACAATTCAGAATTCATACCTCTAAGAAATCTTTCAATTGTTGAATCGGGATCTTCACGAACATTGGCCTTGATCATGAGAGCTTCCATCTCATGGTAGTATTCCTCCATGGTTTTGTTTCCTTGCACAAGGGAGTGCAATTTTCTGTTGAGCTCTCGGCTATAATGTGATGGAACATACTTCTTCCTCATAAGCGCTTTCATTTGCTTCCAAGTTTGAATAGGTGGTTCGTCATCTTCACGTCTAGATCTCATTACCTTATCCCACCACAAACTAGCATAATCCTTGAGGTGCATGAAAGCAAGGCGGTACCTCTTATGCTCGGGGTAGCTATTGCCTTCAAAGAAGTGCTCAAGCTCACGAACCCAATCAAAATAAGCTTCCGGATCTGCTTTACCATGGAAAGTAGGCAATGTTAGTTTAACTCCACTAATTGACAAATCAGATTTCTTACCATCTTTAGGAGAATCCATGAACTCCTCATTCTTCTCATCACTAGGCTCGGCTTCTTCGTGTTTATTCTGTCGAGAAGTAGAACCTTTTTTTGGTGAAGGAAAAATGGTTAAATTATCAATCTTTAGATTGAGTTTTCGAATCATGTCAAATAGAACATCATTAACATATTTTTGATCCGTTTGGGGTTGTCCTTGAGGTGTTTTATCATCTCCCTCCATTGTTCCTGCAAGTTAGTAAAAACAACAAAAGATAGCAAAATAAAAACCTCTCGGGTTCTCACTTTTGGTGAGTAATACTCTCCTCTCTAGTGTAATGGCTTTTCTCGTGTATACCCTATCTAAATACTCTCAATGAATCTCTCAAACTAATTGAAGCTTACTATTTGTCGATTTTAAGAACAAGTCTCAACCAATTAGTTCAAACAAATCAATTCACAAAAGCAAAACCAAAGAAGTTTGAAAAGAAAAATTCACGTCACAAGAAGATTTTAAGATCACGTATGGGGTATAAACAGATTAACTTCAAAAAGCTACGAATTCAGAAACTAGAGAAGATAACAAGAAGATGTGTTTTTGAATCACTCAATTCCGATTAAAAATGAGAAAGTTATGAAGGTTTGAAGTTATAGTGTATATAACCTCTCTGCCGAGTTTCGGACGGTAGATCAAAGGTTCGGACGGCCGAAAGTGGCGTCCGAAACTTTGTTAAAAAAATTTCAAATCTCTGTCGAGGATCGGACGGTAGTTTCGGACGGCTCATGGGTCCGAAAGTGGCGTCCGAAATTTTGTGAAAATTTGTGACTTCTCTGTCGAGGTTCGGACGGTTAAGGGGTCCGAAAGTGGCGTCCGAAACTATAAAATTAAATACGAAAAAAAATAAAAAATTGTTTTGTTTTTTTTTTTCACTTTAGACCAAATGCCTTTGGGCTGATTTTTACTTGGTCTTTTTTTTTTTGTAATGGCCTTTTTTTTTTTTTTGTAATGGCCTCTTTTTTTTTTTGACAAAAAGCTTAACTAGGGTTTTTGAGGTTGTTGATAAACCCTAAATTTTCAACCACTTCAATGTATCAAGATGTCAACAAAATTTCGGATTTTGAAGATACCACTTTTACCAAAGATTCAAAAAATATCACAAAGAGCAAGAATATGTCTTCAAGATTTAAATTTGAGCACTTTCGGATTTTCAAGAAAAATCAAGATTTTCAAGAAAGTGGTCAAGAACTCGTCTTCTTGAGATGGTGAAAAAGTTTGATCAAAACACACTTTAATGGCAATAGAATGATGAAAATAACACAAAAGAAAGATCAAGAAAAGGATGAGAAACAAGGAAGTTATGAAATTTTGAATAAGAAACCCTAATTTCACAAACCCTAGTTTGACAAACCCTAATTCTTTGGACGTGATTTCAGCAAGAATGACTCAAGAATTCCACACTATGATGATGAACAAAAACAATGCAGAATTATGAAGAAAAACAGCAGCAAAACACGACACAAAACAGCAAGAACAACACAACAAAAATCGCAAAAATCCGAGCAAGAGATGAACACGAATTGGACAGATTTTAGCAAACAAATTGCATGCGATTTTGACGTAATTTAAAGGCAGAACTATGACGACCTTGGACAGCAATAAAGACACGAAAACCGCAACAAAAAGACACCACAAAAACTGCAGAAATTGACGCAACAAAACAGCAAGAAGGACGCCAAAAGAAGGACAAGATCGGAGAAGAGAAAAACAAGAACAAGACTCAAATAAAAAGATTAATTACCGAATTTGATGAACAACCTGGATTGCTCTGATACCAATTGATACGAATGGAGTAGGATGAAGTCCAATCCACACGAATTTTCCACAAGTTCGGATAGTTGTACACCAAAAACTCAATTCAAGAAACAAGAACACAATTTGCGGAAAAAGAGATATGGAACGAAAAGGCAAGATTAAAATTAACCTAACCCCAACGTTAACACAAATTGATTCAGTTTAACAATTGTAAATCAATTAATTAAACCTATCAGTTTGGCCGGTTCTATAAATCTAGAACTTGTAAGCTTTACCTAAAGTTCCTCACTTAAGGTTTGGCGGGTCTTATGAATTACTCAAGAATAATTCACGTTGGTGATGTCAAATTTAATTTAGCAAAGCCAAAATTCTTTTCAATTCAACATGTGTAAAAACGTTACATAGCTTTCCCTTTTATAGGGAGTAATTCGGCTTTCCTAAGAGAAAAAGGAAATAAAACCCTAGAAGTTGTAAATTACAACTTGACTTCTAAGCTAACTAACTTACTAATCCTTTTCCAAAAAGGATTTGTGACACACATAAGCTAATCCTTTTCCAAAAAGGATTGGTGTCTCACGTTTTCTTCCTAAAGGTGGCCAAACACAATTTGGCTTCCTTTGTTTCCTAAACTTAAACAAAGACTAAAATCGGTTTTGCCTTGAAGAAGCAAAATTCGATTTTACTTTCTAAAACTTTACTTTCCTAATTATCATGCAAGATAATTGGGCCAAGTAATACCTTATTAAAACTTAATAAAAAAACGCCAATTAAGCCCATAAAATCGTTAAGTGGACTTAATTAAAAACAACATAATAAACCCTAAAATATATTAAAAAGGGCGTGATCCAATTCAAAGTCCAAAACACGCCTTCTTCTTGGACATTAATATTTCGGCCTTCACATTATTTCTTCAAGGTGGATCATAAATTGTTATTGAAGAAATATGCCAAAGTACTTCATCTTGAGATGGTTGTGTCGAACTCCTTTGAACATTGGCCATCAACTCACAATGTGTTGATAACAATGCTTGTAGTGCTTCCTTCATCCTCTTGATAAGTCGATGTTTAGTCGACTTATTTGCTCCGCTTTCCTTATTCTTTGTTGTGTATTATGAGTGAAAATGATGCTTGGTGTGTCAATGGTATGCAAAATGTTCAGTATTTGGAAACATTGAGAAATGGCTAAGTATCGTGTGATAATGTGAATATTTTGTGAGTTTGTGCAAAAATACTTAGTCATTTATGCCACTGACCTCTAATTCTTCTTGGAAGTCCACAACTATTCACACTACACAAACTCTCAACACAAGCACACAAACGCACAACTCATTCAGCACGATGCGACCGCCCACACACACACACAAGCACGGCGGCCGCATCGTGCGGCCGCCACCCCTCACGGCGGCCGCATTGTGCGGCCGCCCTCTCACACACGCACACACGGCGGCCGCATCGTGCGGCCGCCACCCCACTCACATCACTTGCACTTTGATGCATATTTCCTTCCTTTTATATTTTTAGTCTATTTTACTTTTGTCATGCTTTAAGTTAGGAAGTCTTTCATGCATTGTTATTTCATCATTTTAGTTAGTCATTTCCTCATGCATTTCGTAGACACCAACTCCGCATTCTGTCTAACTTATTTAGCAAACTTAGTAGTTAAGCTTTCCAATATTGTGTACTGATTATTGTCATTTCTTAAGTACACGTGTCTTCACCAAATGATCTGTTGTAAATGCAGGAGCACGTGTCAACATCTTGCTACACAAAGGAAATTTCCAGGAAGCTCACCAAGCTAAGTCGGCAATGAAAAACTATAAAAGCTGGAGAGATCGATCGAAAGGGGAGCTTTTTGGACGGGGGGATCAACTGAGAAAAGAGAGAGGAGTTTTGAGAGTCTAGGGTTCGAGAGATTAGAGTGGAGATCATTCAACTCTATCCGTTTGTAATAGCAATGTTTGATCTGGCTTTGTTAAACTCATTTTCAAAGCCGATCAACATGATCGGCTAGATTTTCAGTGCTTCTTTGAGGGATTAAGTGTAATGACTTAATATCGTTTTGAGACATTTGAATTGCATATTTTGTGTTTGGTTAAAGTTCAATGTCAGTTAGTGTTCCATTTCAATATTTATTCACTCACGATTATGCCTTTATGTGATTTGCGGTATCCACTGAAATCAATTCAGTGCAATCAAAGGAAATTGGAATGAAACCACAGAACATAGAACAACCTATGTATGAGTCCTAAGATCTGGGTGAGAAAGCGATTTTCTACTGTGCGGTATCCACTGACAGTGGAAGTCAAGGAATGAAAAGACTTAGGATCATTTGCACACTAGTACTTGTCTTAGTGTAGTGTCAGATAGGGATCTGGAATTATGAAGTGAGCCTAAATCTTGCCCTAGCAAGGGAAGATAGAGGAGCATGGTGGGTTAGGATTGTGAGACCTATCAAGGAGATCAATCTTAAGTTCACTAGAAAACCGACCCCCTCATACATGTGTCAACACTAAGTCAAGGATAACCGATTGAAGTCATTACCACTGGCCTCCCTCAAGGCAGCACACCTTTCTCCTTTTGGTTGATTTCTCGTTTGTTTTCTATTTAGTCTACACATCGTTTAATTGCTTATTCTATCACTGTACAATTCTTAATTCTACCCTTTCCCTGAGGATACGATCCCACTTACCGCTTGCTTCTAGTTAGTTGTTTTGGGTAAAATTGCGAGAGAGACGACGCTCTCGCCACCTCTTGCTTCTTGATCTTGTCATTGGACCACCAAGATTTGCTAATGGATCATGGGAAGCTGGATTTGGCAATGTGGACTCGGGCTCATTCCTATCAGAGCCTCAAGAGGAAGCATTGCCAAGCATGGTGAAGATGAGGATTTGAACAATAGATGCAAAGCCATTTCCAACCCCAACACTTTCAGTGGAATGAAGAGAAAATGTGCCTACGGTTGAGGAACAACAGTGGTGCAAAGTGGAATATTTACAAGTTGTTCCTTATTTGCACGAGGTCAAGTACCTTTTCAATGATAGTCAATCAGAGGCCTATTGGAGGAAAATGAATTTATATGAACGGATGTTTTTTTGGTATAACGATGGTTACTCTGATCTTTAGGAAAAAACCACAAGAATAAAAGTCTAGTTAGGGACCAATAAACCTAGAAATATATGAATCCATTCTCTTTCTTTTGATTTTAGTGTTTTAAATTAAGTCAACTTATTGACAATAAATTTAGCGCTGCTTGGGAGGCAACCCAATTTTTCTTATCTTTTTAATTACATATTTTTGTCATGCATTGTAGTTTTTTAATTGATGTTTGTGTTTAATTGTAGAAGAACAATGGAGGACATCAAGAAGAAGAATGTCAATGAGAGTGTGCCAATTAAGGGAGGCAACAAATGTAATGTGTTTGTAGCTTCATATGTTTGTATGCATTGCATTAGAGCCCTAAAGAAAAATTCTGTCTAAGTTCGATTTCCATAGCATAGTTTGGAGTTTGGTTACACCATCTGAGAAGATTAAAAGAAGAAAGTTTAAATTTTTCCTAGCGTAACCTACGTTCAACCACACTATATAATTTAAGTTCAAGATTGTGAGAGGAAAAGGTCTAGCATAACTTGCTGCAAGTTACGCCATAAAAGCCTTCTTCCAATAAGCAAGCCTACAAGTTTTCAAAAAAGCATGGCATAGTGTTGTCCAAACCGCGCCATGCCTATCTATGAGAAGAAATATTTTAGCGTAACTAACTGTTAGTTGAGCTAAAATGAGATTCGGAAAGAGGTAATAATAACCTTGAAACCTTTACAAAAATTTACCCTTTCTGAACTTAAAACTTTGTAGCGCATAGTGTGTGAAGTTGTGCCATAAAGTTATTTAAGCAACTTCAGAGAAAAGAATTTTCTGTCTACACGGCGCAACCGACACTAATACCACACTATAAGATTTTTCAAAAATTGTCACACTTGCAAATGAAGTGACTTACTATAGCATAACTTTGATATAGTTATGATGTAGTAAGAAGCTAAGTGTAGGGGAATTGTGTGTTTTCAGTGTGGGTTGCAATAGACCATGCCGCATTGTAAACAAGCAAACACTGAACACAAAATTTTCACAGCGTAGGTTCCATCTGGATACGCCAACTGTAGTCTTAGAAGAGAATAAATTTACATTGATTTCTTTGTTAAAATTGCTCATTCTGATACTAAATCTTAAAGAAAAATGATAGCGTAGGCTACCCGAAGTTGCACAATGTACAATTTTGTGAAGGATCCGGAAGTGTGCAAAATGCTTCAAATGGTGTTGGCACACAAAAATCTACGCCATGTGAAAAACATGGACAACCCAACCTAACTTAGGCTACGCTAAAAGTGGGCAGAAAATGAATCTTCTCAAATCAATTGTTGTAGCTAATCAACATCCTACGCCATAAAATCTCTATGCAACCCAAATTGTAAAAGATTTTCCTAAGTGTTAAAAAGTTTTCCTCTAGCATAACTTCTCATAGGCTATGCTATGTCAGAAGTTGAATTTTAAGTGTCAAAAGTTTACAGTGCAGCTTGCAAGAACCTAAGCTAATTAAAGTATTAGAAGGAAAACCTTTAAAGCCATTTTCCTTATGCAAAAATACTCCTTCTGACACCACATGAGATTAGCGTAGCATATCTTAAGCCACGCCGTTTTTCCCATTACACTACCTATGGGAAAAGGAATTCCCAGCAAAATGACACAACTAACGAATTATCCACGATGAAGTGTCTCGGTTGGACGAAAGCTAGCATCAGTTAACCAATGAGCAATAAAACATGGTTGGCATAGGCAACAAGTCACACTGTAAACTGATTACACAGCATGGTTTACAACAACCTACACTCAAGCAATCCTACAAGGTCTACACTTAGAAAATTTTTCAAAATATGTTTCATTCTTCACTCTAAACATTACAGCGTAGCTTTCCTTATCCTTCGCCACTTTGTACACATTTCACACAGTCACCAAAAATCATCTTTAACTAGAACTTTGAGCCTAGATCACTCCATTAAGTTCATTCTAAACACTAATCATGCATTTCCACCCAATCATTCCATTAAGAACTTTGAGAAATCATCAATGCAAGATCGAACCCCAATTCTTCATTAAAAGGGTAATTTTTCAATTCTCATATTTGAAGTTCTTTTGCTTCTAATTGAACTTGGGTTAGGTTCGCATACTATAGTGGAACACGATGCAAGCACTTACAAGTCTTGAAATTTATTAAAAATTAAGAATTTAAAATTTTGAAGTTTTGAAGTTTTCTTTTGTGTTGTCGAAGTCATTCTTGACATGTGAGATTGCTTGCTAAGATTCTTCTGGTGTAAGGATTGAATTGTTTAAGCTTTAAACATCATGAAAATGATGTGCATTTCTTAGAACCTAATGATGAAGATGAATACCGTGAAAGCTAAGAATGGAATTTGTTGTGATTTCAACTTGATTCTAAAAATGCTAACCTGTGTTTTTAATAATTTTTCTTGAGTTCATAGAGCTTCAAAGCTATCAAGTGCTTGCCTACTTGTTATGTATTGTTCAAGCTGAGATTACTTCTAGTCTGAGTGATATGTTTTTGACGCTAAGGCCTGCAAGTGAGTGAACTAGTTAGTATGAACTTGAAATTGCTATGAATTTTGAAATGTGTTGTTTTGCATGCTTAAACTCTTTCAAGTTCACTAATATAACTAGGTGAGCTTTGTGTGTTTCATTGTGATTTTGGAAGCCAAAAGAAAGTAAGAATGCACTCATGGTCACATTGTTTGCATAGCCTAGGAACTGGCCAGTAGCTAAATGTGCAAAATATGCTATAATATTATGCCTCGTTTCCTGTTTTTCCAATTCCTTTCTATTGCATTGAGCAAAGCTAGTATGAGTCACATTAAGTAGGAGGATTCTTGTGTACGCTTGAAATATGAGAGTCATCATTTATAGTGATGATTTGAGCTTAAATTTGTGCTAAATGAATTTTTGTTTTGATGAGTGAATACCATGCAAAGTGTGAAATATTGGCTAATGGTTTGAATTATGAAGCTATGTGGGGCATGCAAATTTGAATTAGAATGGAATCCATTGTTTTAGTTTGGTTGATGTATTTTTGTTTTGTTTTTGTTTTTAATTTAGCATTTTTATAGATATTTTTTGCTTGTTTTAGGTACTCACACAATGACATTGGGAAAACGAAAGGTAAAAGACAATACCAATTCATCAAACCTACCAACGGAAAGACTAAGGGAATTAACATTGGTACAAAGCAAAACATTGAAAAGCCAATTGCCTAATGTGCCACCTCTAGCAACCAATGACAAGGGCTAAATGATAGTTGAGGAAGACGTCTCTTGATGATAACTGGAAGAAGACTCTAGAAGACTAGGCCTTGATAAATATAGAGCCAATGGTCAACCCGTTAGCCAATGTGAAGCAAATGACAAAAAAAATGGAAACACAACCATGAGCTTGAGAAAGCGCGGAAACAAAAGGGAGTTCTTTAATATTTTCATGTGTTTGAGGACAAGTATCCCATTAAGTGTGGGGAGGGAGTGCTTGCCTTTTGTTTGTGCTGGAATATTTTTGTGGTTGTGTTTGAAGTTGTTGGTATTGTTTTAAAATGAGAAGATAGATGGCGTTAGCCATGAAAAAGAGTGTTATTTTGTGTGGTAGTTTAGAAATTTAAATTTAAATTTTCATTTTTGACTTTGGATTTTTGTTTGATAATTTGTTTAATTGTGATACTTATTGTGTGTTAATAAAAGTTGTTATTTGAATCCCAAATGGTGTTTGTGATTTATTTAATTGTTGATGTTGTGAATAAGTGGTGTTGTACACAAGAATGAAATTAAGAGTGTCATGAAAAGTGAGAATATTTTGTTTGGGGATTGACTTGTGTAAATCAATTACAAATCCCTGATTGTTGTGGTTTAATGATGAATAAGTGTAAACGGAAGAATTGGTGGGTACGCACCCTTGTTCTAAACAGATAATATTGAGAACATATAGGATGGATTGGAACTATAAAAAAATGGGATGTGGAGTTAAGTAGTTTTGAAACCCCAATAAAGCTCACATTTAGCTAAATGGCTCTAACTAACGTGGTGTGAACATACGTGCATTAAAGAGATTATGTGAACCAAGGTTTTTTTATGTGCATAATAATGCTCAAACGAGTATAAATTCCCATTCCAAGAGTGAGCTTGCCTTTCGAACTTGAAAGAATGTTTGAACCACTTGAGAAACTTGTATGACTGGGAATGAGGTATAAAAACTCATAAAACTCTTCGCATGTGCTTACATTGTTAAATTATCTTACCCGTCCTCTACGAGATTGCTTTTTGAATGGAAATTACATTCACACATGGAAATCATATGATTGGGTAGAGGTATAAAGATGCTAAAAACCCAAGGCATATCCATTTGCTTACATGTCTAGAGAATAAGGTTCATTGATCTTTGATAAAATGCACGAGTGTAAGGATGCTCTGTGACTTGTGAGGCATTAGTTAAAGGAAGAGAATAGTGTTATAAGTTCAGGTTAAGCTTACTCCTATCTTGCTTGATTAGTAGTAAAAGTTTTGAATATATGGTATCCATGAACACACACTTGAACACAAGGGTTTGTAAACATGTGACAATTGACATTAATGCACTTTCATCATGATAACCTTACTCTTTGAGATTGGCACACTAGCCATGAACTTAATAACAAATTGGAAGGATAATTGAAATATCATTTTCAAATGAATGTGTGAAGTTTAGGATTAACATGGAACATGATTATGCAATGCGTGATAAACTCTTATCTTATGCTAATGTTAGTCCTTAACTTCTTTGAATTATTTTTCTTTTGTCTTTATTTGAGGAAAAGTAATGTTTTAAGTGTGGGGGTTTCATAAATTGGAAAATCACCAATTTATTTGACTTATTTTATAAGGAATTTGTCTTAGTTCTCAAAGTAATTCGTTTTGTTTATGTTAGTTTATGTATTGTTTTAGGTGAAAGGTCAAAAAGGAAGCACAAAAGAGAGAAATAGACAAAAGAACTATAAAATGAGCAAAAAGTAATGAAAAATTGGCAGTTGGTGAAACCATTGATAGCTTGCGTCACTCACAACATAGCTTAACTCTGTCTACGCCATGATGAGCAATTGAATCAAATGCATGGCATAACCAAAGGAAGGTCACACCAACAAGTATTGGAAAAGAGTTGGGTGCACAGATGCTAGAAAAAGGGTGAATAAAGATCCAACGTAACTTGACACAAGCTACAATATGAAGAAAGCATTCTAAACTATGCGGTGTAGCATGACGCAGCTTACGCTGAGGTGCATACAGAGGATGGCCACAAAATGCAAGTGTGCTTGGGCAAGGCCAAGGCAAACAAGAGGCCGCCAGCATATGATACGGATGATCGAGGCTTGATGTCCTGGATCACTCGAACCACAACCTTTGGATCATTTTTAGCTTAAATTCACCACAAAAAAAAACTCACGAGCTGCGAAAAACAAGATTAACACAAAAATAATGCGGAAGTGAAATCAAGGGAAGACGAGAAGATTGGATATTAACTAACTGAACCGCCACGTCGAAAGCAAACAATTAATCTAGCTCACGTAAATCATGAAACTAAACTAAAAGGTTTGAGGTGTTCTTGAAATCAAGAACGAGTTGCCTCGCCTAAAGGTCTTAGCTAGAGGCTTGCAGGTCAATGAAATTCAACTAAACTTAATTGAAAATTCAAGGTTTGTAAACACAAAGTGCTTAACGAAATTAGCAAAGCTAAAATTCTTAATTCATTCATATGTAAAAACGTTAATGGCCTTTCCTTTAAATAGGAATAATTTCGGCCAAGACAAATAGGAAACCCTAGTGAAATCCAATTACAACTTAACTTCTTAACTAACTAATTAACTAACTAGTTTCCTAATCTAACAACAAAAACCCACACAGTTTTGCTCCTAGAAAATAGGACACACTATTTTCCTACAAAATAGCCTTCCCCCTAAAAAGTAGGAGACTTCCTAAAATGTAGGGATAGCACACGGTTTTGTCCTTTAAGAGGCAAAACGTGTTTTTGCTTTCCTAAAGAAATACTTGCCATTATCATGCAAGATAATTGGGCCAGGTAATTTATTAAACAATAACCGAAATATTAAGCCCAAATTAATGTTTAATGGACTTAATTTATTACAAAACAAAATAACTCCTAAGACTCTAAAAATGGCTTGATTCTCTTTAAAAAATAGTCAAGCACACCATCTTGGTCTTCAATGTGATTGCTCCAAGAATATATCTTCAAGGTGGAATTTCTTTAAGATCCAAAGTAAAACTCTTAGAAACTTCTTCATGAATTGTGATAGAAGAAATATTCCATACGGCTCCTTCTTGAGATGGTTGATCCGTGTGTTCATCCAAAATGTCACAATGAGTTGTGAGCAAAGCTTGCAATGTGACCTTCATCCTCCTACTCCTTGATCTTGTCAATGGTCCATCAAGATTCTCCAATGGATCAACATGTGGATTCAGCCTTGGCTCTATGGACATGGATGGATTGCTATCATTCCCTCTCTCCTCGAAATGATTCGTCCTCGAATCACCTACATCATGCAAAGATAAATCAGAAACATTAAATGTAGATGAGACATTGCCATACTCACTTGGAAGCTCAATCTTATATGCATTATCTCCAATCCTTTCCAAGACTCAAAAAGGACCATCTCCTCTTGGATGAAGCTTAGACTTTCTCTTTTTAGGAAACCTCTCTTTCCTTAAGTGTATCCAAACCCAATCACCCGGTTCAAATATCACTTGCTTTCTACCCTTATTGGCTTGCTTGGCATATTATTCATTACGCCTTTGAATATTATTTCGAACCCTTTCATGTAACTCCTTCACAAAATCTGCTTTCTTTTTACCTTCGACATTAACAAACTCATTAATAGGAAGAGGCAAAATATCAAGTGGAGTTAAAGAATTAAATCCGTAAACAACTTCAAAAGGTGAGCAATTAGTAGAACTATGCGAAGTCCTATTATATGCAAACTCAATATGAGGTAAAAAGCTTTCCCAATTCTTTAAGATATTTTGAATAATGGCACGAAGTAAGGTGGATAAAGTGCGATTAACTACTTCAGTTTGTCCATCAATTTGTGGATGCGCAACAGTAGAAAATAATAAATTATTGCCTAACTTATTCCATAGAGTACGCCAAAAGTGAGACAAGAATTTAACATCCCTATCACTAACAATACTTTGTGGAATGCCATGCAATCTAACAACCTCCTTAAAGAATAAATCAGCAGTATGTATAGCATCATTAGATTAGAACATGCGATGAAATGCGCCATTTTCCTAAATCTATCAACTACAACAAAAATCCATAGAAATATCAATCCAAGGATATGACCATTGCGTGACATAGGTAATCCAAGTACAAAATCCATAGAAATATCAATCCAAGGATATGACTATGAACAGGCAAAGGTGTGTACAAACCATGAGGCATAACTTTCGATTTTGATTGTTTACACACAATGCATTTATCACAAACACTTTTAACATCTTTAATCATGTTAGGCCAATAAAAGTGTTCATTTAAAACAGCAAGTGTTTTAGCAATTCCAAAGTGCCCATTAACCCTCCCCCGTGGGTTTCTTTAACAAGTAAATCATGAATGGAACAAGATTGTATGCATAACTTAGCATACAATTTGTTCTCACGCAATATAGCAAACATGAATTTAAGATGTTCAACATGTTCACCAAGTGATTTGCTATAAATAAGGATGTCATCAAAATAAACTACAACAAATTTTCCAATGAAGTGACGAAAAACGTGATTAATAAGCCTCATAAAAGTGCTAGGTGTATTAATTAGACTAAAAGGCATGACTAACCATTCATACAAACCAAACTTTGTTTTAAAAGCTGTTTTCCATTCATCACCTTCCTTCATTCTAATTTGATAGTAGCCACTTTTTAAATCAATCTTTGTGAAAGTACACGAACCATACAATTCATCAAGCACATCATCTAATCTAGGAATTGGATGTCTATACTTAATCGTGATTTTATTTATGGCACGACAATCAACACATATTCTCCAAGATTCATCCTTTTTAGGTACTAAGATAACAGGAACTGAACATGGACTAAGAGATTCTTGAACAATACCTTTGTCAAGGATTTCATCCACTTGACGTTGAATCTCTTTTGTTTCCTCAGGGTTAGATCTATAAGCTGGGCGGTTTGGGATTTGCGCCCCAGGCACAATGTCAATTTGATGTTCAATGCCACGAATAGGTGGTAAACCTATTGGTAAGTCCTCGGGAAACACATCTCCATATTTCTGTAAAAGAGACAAAATAACATTAGGCAAAGAAGCAAAGTGATCACTAGCAACAATAAGTACATCCTTGCGAAAAAATAAATACAATGGTTGCCTATCTAGTATTGTTCTCTTAATCTCACTCGAAGAAGCAAAGTAAGAACTCTTAGCACATTTATCACTAAGTACAAGTTCACGACCTATACTATTGTTTACATGCTTTTGCTTTTCTAGATCACTCTTCTCTTCAGCTTCTTGAGCACGGATATCAACAAAGGCCTTAGTAAGTTGTACTTGGTCTTCAAAGACTTGGGACAAATTTAAGGCTCTCAAGTTGAACTTCTTACCTTGATATTCAAAGTGATAGTAATTCGGCTTGGCATGATACACAACATCTCTATCAAATTGCCAAGGTCTTCCAAGAAGTATATGACTAGCTTCCATTGGAACCACATCACATAAAACATTATCAACATATTTTTCAATGGTGAATGAAAATTTGAATTGCTTGGTTACTTGAGTCTCAGCTGAATTATTAAGCCATTGATGTCTATATGGCTTTGGATGTTTCATGCAAGTTAATTTCAACTTATTAACAAGTAGTGTACTTGCAACATTAGTGCAACTTCCACTATCAATGATCACACTAAATACTTTGCCTTGAACCATGCAACGTGTGTGAAAGATATTCTCATGATGGATCAAATCTTCATCAATATGTGGTTGTGCATTAAGAATTTGACGAGTAACTACACTATAATCACCAACCTCATAAGTTTCAAGATCTTCACTACCTTCACTTTGGTACTTCTCCTCAAGTGCGGTCATGTCTTTACATTCATCATCACTTTCCACTTCTCCATTGAAATTAACAAACATCAATTTGCGTGTAGGACAATCAGATTGAAAGTGCCCAAAATCTTGACACTTAAAGCATCGGATTTCTTGCAATCTTTGGCTAGCTTTTGACGCTAATTGGGAGTTAGCTTCAGCAACCTTTGTGGCTGGTTTTGGAGCTATTTACGGTATGGTTTGAGGCTGAGTGGACGTGAATTGCCTTGGCCTTGGTGGCGGAGTGAATGGATTGGAATTCGGCTTCACATCCCTTCTCCAAGGTGGATTTGGTTGAGTGAAATTTCGGCCTTTCCTTTTTATGTGTCTTTCAATCTTAATAGTGATAAGTAGGTTTTATACCTACATATATTTCTTATTTCACTTAGCTTTTGACTTGTATGATATTTGGTGCATTATTGTGATATGCAACTTGATGGGCTTAAATGACGAAAAAATACCTAAAAATGTGATTAAAATGAGGTAAATGTGTGAGTGGTGTCAAATGGCAAGAAAAAGTGTAAAAGACTTGAGAGATGTGTGGGATTTTGGGAAAAACCTAAATATGCCTAAAATTGCATAATTGTGGAGTTGGGCAGAAACTGTGTTGATACTTCATTAGAGCATAACTTCCTTAATACTAATCCAATTGGTGAGTTCTTTGATGTTCTGGAAAGGTCTTTGAGTGCTCTTTAATTCTTACGTTTTAACTGTTTGCTAATTCTGTGTGCAATGCCAAGAAACGGGAGCTTCTTTGTGACACATTATATTAGGGTTTCATTGAATTCTGATTGACACAGTTTGGTTAATGGTTAATAACTTGAGCGCCAGGCATCCAATGAAGTTGTTTCTTGAACCATTGGAAAGATAAGAGAAAGTTCTATAACTTTCATGTTAGCCCCAAATTCTGATTCAAAATGGAAACCGATGATTTCGTGCCAAAAAGGGAAGAAAACGGGAATGCATAAAGGACTTATAAATTAACACTACAATCTCATCGTAGTGTTAATTTCAGTCTCTGCCAGGTCTCAGTAATTTGGTCATATCTCTTTCGTTTGAACTCCGATTTGGGTGATTTAAAATGATATGGCAAGATAAGATCTTGAGCTACAACCTTTGTGCTTTACGTTTTCCCAAATTCTAATTGCATCATATTCAAATATTGGTTGGAAGTAGCTGAAAATAGTTGAGCAGTTGGACACTGTGTGCTGGAAATTACACCACAATCTCATCGTGGTGCATTTGTGCATTCAGCTATTTTTACACTACGATGAGTTTATTCTCATTTCACAACCAATTTGCACAAGCACAGAATTTGCACTACGATGAGTTTTCATCAGCCATTTTACACTACGATGGATTTACTCTCATTTTACAACAAAATCTCACAAACACAAATCACTATTGCTGTTTTGCACAAATCACAAACACATTTCACAACATTCATTCTTGCACTACACAATTTTAACTACAACTCTTCCACAACATTTCACACCTTCACACTTACATTGCATTTTGTTTACACTTTTCAGCTACGGATTATTTGTGTCAAGCTGATTCTTATGCACAACACTTTGAAAGCACATACAACATTCAATATTTCAGATTTACAAGTTTGGATTATCGATTTTTTGTACCAATATTTAGCCATTGCAATTCTTCTTGTCTTCTTTTCTTCATTCAGTCATTTGATCTTGGAATTCCTGCTGCTTACTCTTCATTATTGATTAACTCACAACACTCCAAACGATTTGCAACACTTCACAACACATTACTTCTCGCAAGATAGCTTCGTCGATGCACTTCACAAACTCTTGTCATACATGAACACATTGTAGTGAGAAGGGTGTAAAGGCACGATGCATCGCCACGATGCATCGCACTTTTGGACAGAATGCATCACGATGCATCGCTACGATGCATCGTGGTGATGTGTGTGTGTGCTACGAGGCATCGCCGCGATGCGTCGTAGTTGTGTGGGTTGAATGCTACGATGCATCGTTACGATGCATCGTAGCTTTGTGTTGATCCAAGTTTTGCGGAGTTGTGAGTGAGCGAGAATTTGCTTTGTGATTTCAGTTTTGTGGTATTTTGAGTGAACAAGAGTTGGTTTTGTGTTGGGTTTCCAGCTTTGAGGAGAGGAATTTCGAGTGAGCAAGAAGTTGTGTTGTGATGGGTTTCTAGTTTTGTTCTTGAGTTTCCAGAAATTTTCTAAGTGTTTTAAGTTCTGAATTTCCAGGTTCAGCAAGGCGGATAAAGGCGTGCTTCTTCGGGGCTGGAAGGCGCGATTTCATAAGGGGTCGGCTGCTTGGAGGTTCGCGGAGCCGCTGAAGGCGTGAAGAGTCCAAGCTTGAAGGCGTGAGTTTACTCTGATTCTTCAGCCTGGATTCCAAGCAGTGAAAGCGTGACCAAGGAAGGCGCAAAGGCGTGGAAGCTGATGAGAAGGCGCGATTCTGCAAAGCTGAAGGCGCTGGATTGCTGGGAAATGTTCTTCAACTTCAAATTTTCACATCTTAGGCTAATTTTTGGTTTTTCTATTCAAGGACACTTATGTAATATCTTTTGCTATTTTTAGTTAGCGTAATAGTTACATTTCCACTTCTCTGTATATAGGAGATGTAGATAGAACAATAGAAGACTTTTGACCCCGGGACCATTATTCATCATTCATTTTTCACAATTTCATAACCAACTTTTGAGAGCTAGAGAGCGGGAATTAATTGTGAGATCTACTTTCTCTCTCTAGTTTCTCTCTCTAAACTTTGGACTCCGATTCCTTTTCCGATCAAGGAATTGCTCCGATCATTGTAATTCTCATATCAATTAAGGAAGCTCTTGGAAGAATTCAATTGGTAAACTCTTTCCATTTATTGAAAATGAATTGTTTCAAATTCCAAATTGTTGATCGTGAATTGGTGATGGAGTTCTGTGGTTAGATCTCTCATGTTCTAGAGTTTCAACCGGTTAAATGTATAATTAGACTATGCAATGCTATGCAATTGACATAATTTCTTAAGGATGAAATCATATGTGATTTAAATGATTAAATCTTGTTGAGTTTCGTGAATTCGCACTTTTATTGAATGAATTGAACTTTGATTGTGGTCGCCATGCTGAGTTGAAGTGAGATTTACCAATATCTGTGAGAATTGCATGAAATGAAGACTAAATGTATGATGATTGAGTCTTTCACTTGCTTTGCTTGAATCATGATTTGAGATGCGGTCGCCATGCCGGTGGAGAATCATTGAGTTGTTAGGAAAAAGTGAGAAGAAACTCTCGAGAGTAAGCAAACACTCTAGGTCCTAGGCCAGGCCTCGCCATGGGATACCGTAGGAATTGCATGCTAGATTTCCTAACTTTGGAGAGTTTAGGCATTGCGGGTTGAATCCATTATACTTAGGCCTCGCCATGGGAAAAGTGGAATGTTAAGGAGTATAGAAAAGTCTGTGATCGTCATGCTAAGTGTTAGCTAGCCTCCTGGGCAATAGAGATCTCCTCATTGTTTTACTTGTGTGTCAAGAGCATTGCAATCATGGCCTAATGTGCATTCAACTGGTGGAAATACTCTAGAGCATCCACTCTCTTCCTATTTTTTTTTTTTACATTTTATTTGTTGCATTTGATTCTTTACTAGTTAGTGTCTAGTTTTATTTCTTTCGTGACATTCTGTGAGCAAACATTGAGATTCCTGATACCTCCTTTTCCCTGTGGATACGATACCTAGCTCACTGCTACTATAGTTAGTGGATTAGGATAAATTGACGAGCCACGACACTCGATATCAATTTTTGGCGCCGTTGCCGGGGAGAAGGCATGGTTTTCTTGAATTTAGATTTGCTCTATTTTGTTTTCTTTTCCCTTGTGTAGCTTAGTAGTTTTGTTCTGTTTCATTTGGTAAATTTTGTTGTTTTTCTTGTTTTTGTGTTTTGTTGTCTACTTTGGTTTATTTATGGCAAGTGCAGGATATTAAACTTGACTGAAATTGAGTATTGCACACCACAAGTACCCAAGCATGTCTAGATGGTATGAGGACTTCTCTCTACCACCATATGAAGAGCAATGGCAAAATCAAGCACAAAGCAACAACTCATATCATAGTGGAACACAAGGACTCTCTGTGGAATACATGTTTTCTCAACTTATGGAAAAACTTGAAAGTGGCTTACAAAAGGAAGAGAAATGGCATAACCAACAACTAAGCAATGAGTTTTATCTGAGAGAAGAGGCAAAATTGGAAAACATGTTGTCTCAAGTTTTGGAGAGATTTGATAGAAGTGAAACAAGGTTGGCTCAACTAGAAGAGGAGTTTCAAGAGCGACAACAAAGATTCGATCGAATCAATGCTTTAATCAGCAACATATGGGAACAAATTGAGACACCAGTTCTAGATGCCCAATACAACTCAGAAGGTACATCTCTCTTTACTAAAACACTCACTCCTAAGGAAAATCATTTTGATATGAATGACAATGTTGACTGGGGTTTCAAGTGTCCAAGGGAGGAGTCTACAAGTAGTGGGGATGATGTACATGAATGTTATGTTGCTAAATCTTTTGTGCATGAATATGTGCACTTTGATGTTGAGGATGATGGCTTCTTTAGTGATCTTGATAGTGATGACTCTAGTGTTCTAAGTTGCCATGTTACTAAGCTAGAAAGTGTGTCTAAAGCTGAGTCTTGCATTAAGTTCATGGAATTCAATGAGTCATATGATGTTGATTGCCTTTCTTTGGTTGCTTCTCCTCTTAATAGCTTTGAGTCATTTCTTGAGGATCAATGTGAAATCATAAAGGAAGATAATGTTGCATTTGTTAATGATAGTGTTAACACATTGTTTGAAACTCTTGTTGAGGCACCAATTTTTGAAATGATCAATGACTCTAAGTGTTTAAATGGTGATTCACAAGAAGTGCAAAATGAGATACTCTTGTTAATTGATGATAATGCTTCCTGTGTTGTTAACAAAGAAGAGACTTAAGAAATTCCCCGTGTTAGCCTAGATGATGAAGATGTGCAAATTTTTAATGACATAGCTAACATCGTGGAAAATTGCTTCATTGATGAATCCATTTTTGAGCTTACTGATGAATGTGTTGAGACCATGGATGTACAAGCCTTGGTTGAGCCTTGCAGGGTTGGAGAGCTTAGTATGGTGGAAGAAGTAAAAGAGCCTATGAGGGAACCTCAACCTTTGGTTAAGCTGTGCATGGTTGAAGAGTCTAGTATGGTAGGTGAAGTAAAGGAGGTGCCTACAATGGGGGAGCCTCAGTGGTTCAAAGTTAAATTTGTGGTGGTTGCTCCCCATGTGCATGAGCTTAAGCACTTCCTTGCAAATATTCTTCAAGTGCCCTACAGGAGGATAATGAGTCTTGTTGAAATATCATTTTTCTGGTACAGAGATGGTTATTCCGATTCTTGAAGGAAAGAGTTTCATAAATAAAGTCCAGCTGGAGACTATCTAAATCCAGAACTACTTCTTTTCTTTTAGCTTTAATAAGTAGTTTGTTTTCTTCTTTTCGTTTTGTCTTTACTTTTTTTTCATTTTGGAATCCATTCATCAAAACCACTCATGTTAAAGGTGTTTGCCCAGGAAGGACAGTGCAAGAGATTAGCCATGCACTCAAAAGGCTAAGTGTGGGAGAGTGACACCATGGGCTTTTTCATATGAGGAAGATGGATCAAGAAATCTCCACAAAGCAAACATTGAAATTCATGACAATATCAATACTAGGGAGCTCCTAAACCTATCTTTTCTTTACATTGAGGACAATGTATGTTTTAAGTGTGGGGGAGTGTATGCTTGCTATGGTTTGTATCTCTTGGACTTTGGATGCTTATTTGTCTTGCATGAGTGATGAAATTTTAATGAAATTTTTTGTGGAGTTTTTTGTGCTATGTGATGAAGAATATGCTATTTTCTAAGTTTTGTGGTGAATTTTGAGTGTTAGCATATTATGTCCAGTTATATGTGGTGTTTTTATTGTTGTGCACGTTTTTTTATTTTTTGGAAGTTTTGAAATTTTTGGTGAATAAGTGATGTTTGAACGCAAGTTTTGTGTAGTTGACATTTCTGTGGCAAAATGTTCATAACCATAGAGAGTTGGGTGTTTGTGGTGCTGTTTTGGTGGGTTGAAATTCTAAGTGTTAAGGAGTGTGAGTGTGCTAGAAAGTGTCAAAATTAGGAAAAAAAGGGTGGTGTTAGTGAGAGCAATAAAATGTAGAACACTTTGTACTATGTTTGGCTCCTTTGAAAATCTTGTTTAAATTTGTGGTTCATCAAGTGTTATTTTCATATTTTGCATGTGAAAGTTGTTTTAATGTCCTTAATTCCAATCTTGATGAAATTGGTACATTTTGTTAATCAAGGCATCATGTTAATGTAAGATAGATATGCCATGTAAAAAAATCAAATGACACAGGAGGTAATAGGTAATGTACGTGGATTCTATTCTTTTTGTTATGCATTTATATGGTGTCTCCAGAATTCGTATATGTTTAGTCAATTTGGGATTCTTATGAACATGTGCTTGCACAAGAAATGATATGGGAGAAAAAGCCATATTGGCAACTGGGAAGGAAAAAGCCATAAGAACCTAGCATTCAAATTTGGAGAAAAAAGCCATAAAACCCAGGCATTATTGTTAGTCACCAATGTGTGAAACAAATGTGCACCAATGTGCAGAATAAGGGCAATGTCCCATAGAGTACCAATGTACGCATAGGTACCATTGATCTTGTGATTGCATGTTCATAAGAGTGGACAAAGAGATTGGCATGTACTGAATGGGTATGAGACGAGCTAGATGGTGTATAGCAAGGGAATAGATGAAGTTCATGTTCCTCAGCACACACTTGCACGCATGACATTTTGGTCTTTATTCATCGTGCCTTGGTTGATAATTTGTGCTGAAAGTTGATAGGTTGGAATTGAGGATATGTTAAGAGTTTTTTATATTGCATGAAAAATTTGTTTTGATGAACTCAAATGAGAACGAGTCGACAGAGGAGCAGAGTTTAGTGCTAAGTGGTTGTGAGTGTGAGTTTGCTTGAGGACAAGCAAAAGTTCAAGTGTGGGGGAATTTGATAAGTAGGTTTTATACCTACATATATTTCTTATTTCACTTAGCTTTTGACTTATATTGCTTACATTTATGTGTGTTTATATGATATTTGGTGCATTATTGTGATATGCAACTTGATGGGCTTAAATGAAGAAAAAATACCTAAAAATGTGATTAAAATGAGGTAAATGTGTGAGTGGTGTCAAATGGCAAGAAAGAGTGTAAAATACTTGAGAGATGTGTGGGATTTTGGGAAAAACCTAAATATGCCTAAAATTGCATAATTGGGGAGTTGGGCAGAAACTGTGTTGATATTTCATTAGAGCATAACTTCCTTAATACTAATTCAATTGGTGAGTTCTTTGATGTTCTGGAAAGGTCTTTGAGTGCTCTTTAATTCTTATGTTTTAACTGTTCGCTAATTCTGTGTTCAATGCCAGGAAACGGGAGCTTCTTTGTGACACATTATATTAGGGTTTCATTGAATTCTGATTGCCACAGTTTGGCTAATGGTTAATAACTTGAGCTCCAGGCATCCAATGAAGTTGTTTTTTGAACCATTGGAAAGATAAGAGAAAGTTCTATAACTTTCATGGTAGCCCCAAAGTCTGATTCGAAATGGAAACTGATGATTTTGTGCCAAAAAGGAAGAAAACTGGAATGAATAAAGGACTTGTAAATTAACACTACGATCTCATCGTAGTGTTAATTTCAGTCTCTGCCAGGTCTCAGTATTTTGGTCATAACTCTTTCGTTTGAACTCCGATTTGGGTGATTTAAAATGATATGGAAAGCTAAAATCTGGAGCTACAACTTTTGTGCTTTACGTTTTCCCATATTCTAATTGCATCATATTCAAATATTGGTTGGAAGTAGCTGGAAATAGTTGAGCAGGTGGACACTGTGTGCTGGAAATTACACCACAATCTCATCGTGGTGCATTTGTGCATTCAGCTATTTTTACACTACGATGAGTTTATTCTCATTTCACAACCAATTTGCACAAGCACAGAATTTGCACTACAATGAGTTTTCATCAGCCATTTTACACTACGATGGATTTACTCTCGTTTTACAACAAAATCTCACAAACACAAATCACTCTTGCTGTTTTGCACAAATCACAAACACATTTCACAACATTCATTCTTGCACTACACAATTTTCACTACAACTCTTCCACAACATTTCACACCTTCACACTTACATTGCATTTTTTTTACACTTTTCAGCTACGGATTATTTGTGTCAAGCTGGTTCTTATGCACAACACTTTGAAAGCACGTACAACATTCAATATTTCAGATTTACAAGTTTGGATTATCAATTTTTTGTACCAATCTTTAGCCATTGCAATTCTTCTTGTCTTCTTTTCTTCATTCAGTCATTTGATCTTGGAATTCCTGCTGCTTACTCTTTATTATTGATTAACTCACAACACTCCAAACGATTTGCAACACTTCACAACACATTACTTCTCGCAAGATAGCTTCGTCGATGCACCTCACAAACTCTTGTCATACATGAACACATTGTAGTGAGAAGGGTGTAAAGGCACGATGCATCGCCACGATGCATCGCACTTTTGGACAGAATGCACCACGATGCATCGTGGTGATGTGTGTGTGTGCTACGATGCATCGCCGCGATGCGTCGTAGTTGTGTGGGTTGAATGCTACGATGCATCGTTACGATGCATCGTAGCTTTGTGTTGATCCAAGTTTTGCGGAGTTGTGAGTGAGCGAGAATTTGCTTTGTGATTTCAGTTTTGTGGTATTTTGAGCGAACAAGAGTTGGTTTTGTGTTGGGTTTCCAGCTTTGAGGAGAGGAATTTCGAGTGAGCAAGAAGTTGTGTTGTGATGGGTTTCTAGTTTTGTTCTTGAGTTTCCAGAAATTTTCTAAGTGTTTTAAGTTCTGAATTTCCAGGTTCAGCAAGGCGGATAAAGGCGTGCTTCTTCGGGGCTGGAAGGCGCGATTTCTTAAGGGGTCGGCTGCTTGGAGGTTCGCGGAGCCGCTGAAGGCGTGAAGAGTCCAAGCTTGAAGGCGTGAGTTTACTCTGATTCTTCAGCCTGGATTCCAAGCAGTGAAAGTGTGACCAAGGAAGGCGCAAAGGCGTGGAAGCTGATGAGGAGGCGCGATTCTGCAAAGCTGAAGGCGCTGGATTGCTGGGTAATGTTCTTCAACTTCAAAATTTCACACCTTAGGCTAATTTTTGGTTTTTCTATTCAATGACACTTATGTAATATCTTTAGCTATTTTTAGTTAGCGTAATAGTTACATTTCCACTTCTCTGTATATAGGAGATGTACATAGAACAATAGAAGACTTTTGACCCCGGGACCATTATTCATCATTCATTTTTCACAATTTCATAACCAACTTTTGAGAGCTAGAGAGCGGGAATTAATTGTGAGATCTACTTTCTCTCTCTAGTTTCTCTCTCTAGACTTTGGACCCGATTCCTTTTTCGATCAAGGAATTGCTCCGATCATTGTAATTCTCATATCAATTAAGGAAGCTCTTGGAAAAATTCAATTGGTAAACTCTTTCCATTTATTGAAACTGAATTGTTTCAAATTTCAAATTGTTGATCGTGAATTGGTAATGGAGTTCTATGGTTAGATCTCTCATGTTCCAGAGTTTCAACCGGTTAAATGTATAATTAGACTATGCAATGCTATGCAATTAACATAATTTCTTAAGGATGAAATCATATGTGATTTAAATGATTAAATCTTGTTGAGTTTCGTGAATTCACACTTTTATTGAATGAATTGAACTTTGATTGTGGTCGCCATTCTGAGTTGAAGTGAGATTTACTAATATCTGTGAGAATTGCATGAAATGAAGACTAAATGTATGATGATTGAGTCTTTCACTTGCTTTGCTTGAATCATGATTTGAGATGTGGTCGCCATGCCGGAGGAGAATCATTGAGTTGTTAGGAAAAAGTGAGAAGAAACTCTCGAGAGTCAGCAAACACTCTAGGTCCTAGGTCAGGCCTCGCCATGGGATACCGTAGGAATTGCATGCTAGATTTGCTAACTTTGGAGAGTTGAGGCATTGCGGGTTGAATCCATTCTACTTAGGCCTAGCCATGGGAAAAGTGGAATGTTAAAGAGTATAGAAAACACTGTGGTCGTCATGCTAAGTGTTAGCTAGCCTCCTGGGCAATAGAAATCTCCTCATTGTTTTACTTGTGTGTCAAGAGCATTGCAATCATGGCCTAATGTGCATTCAACTGGTGGAAATACTCTAGAGCATCCACTCTCTTCCTATTTTTTTTTTTACATTTTATTTGTTGCATTTGATTCTTTACTAGTTAGTGTCTAGTTTTATTTCTTTCGTGACATTCTGTGAGCAAACATTGAGATTCTTGATACCTCCTTTTCCCTGTGGATACGATACCTAGCTCACTGCTACTATAGTTAGTGGATTAGGATAAATTGACGAGCCACGACACTCGATATCAATTTTTGGCGCCGTTGCCGGGGAAAAGGCATGGTTTTCTTGAATTTAGATTTGCTCTGTTTTGTTTTCTTTTCCTTTGTGTAGCTTAGTAGTTTTGTTCTGTTTCATTTGGTAAATTTTGTTGTTTTTCTTCTTTTGTGTTTTGTTGTCTACTTTGGTTTATTTGTGGCAAGTGCAGGATATTAAACTTGACTGAAATTGAGTATTGCACACCACAAGTACCCAAGCATGTCTAGATGGTATGAGGACTTCTCTCCACCACCATATGAAGAGCAATGGCAAAATCAAGCACAAAGCAACAACTCATATCATAGTGGAACACAAGGACTCTCTTTGGAATACATGTTTTCTCAACTTATGGAAAAACTTGAAAAAGGCTTACTAAAGGAAGAGAAATGGCATAACCAACAACAAAGCAATGAGTGTTATCTTAGAGAAGAGGCAAAATTGGAAAACATGTTATCTCAAGTTTTGGAGAGATTTGATAGAAGTGAAACAAGGTTGGCTCAACTAGAAGAGGAGTTTCAAGAGCGACAACAAAGATTCGATCGAATCAATGCTTTAATCAGCAACATATGGGAACAAATTGAGACACCAGTTCTAGATGCCCAATACAACTCAGAAGGTATATCTCTCTTACTAAAACACTCACTCCTAAGGAAAATCATTTTGATATGAATGAAAATATTGACTGGGGTTTCAAGTGTCCAAGGGAGGAGTCTACAAGTAGTGGGGATGATGTACATGAATGTTATGTTGCTAAATCTTTTGTGCATGAATATGTGCACTTTGATGTTAAGGATGATGGCTTCTTTAGTGATCTTGATAGTGATGAATCTAGTATTCTAAGTTGCCATGTTACTAAGCTAGAAAGTGTGTCTAAAGCTGAGTCTTGCATTAAGTTCATGGAATTCAATGAGTCATATGATGTTGATTGCCTTTCTTTGGTTGCTTCTCCTCTTAATAGCTTTGAGTCATTTCTTGAGGATCAATGTGAAATCATAAAGGAAGATAATGTTGCATTTGTTAATGAGAGTGTTAACACATTGTTTGAAACTCTTGTTGAGGCACCAATTTTTGAAATGATCAATGACTCTAAGTGTTTAAATGGTGATTCACAAGAAGTGCAAAATGAGATACTCTTGTTAATTGATGATAATGCTTCCTGTGTTGTTAACAAAGAAGAGACTTTAGAAATTCCCCATGTTAGCCTAGATGATGAAGATGTGCAAATTTTTAATGACATAGCTAATATCGTGGAAAATTGCTTCATTGATGAATCCATTTTTGAGCTTACTGATGAATGTGTTGAGACCATGGATGTACAAGCCTTGGTTGAGCCTTGCAGGGTTGGAGAGCTTAGTATGGTGGAAGAAGTAAAAGAGCCTATGAGGGAACCTCAACCTTTGGTTAAGCTGTGCATGGTTGAAGAGTCTAGTATGGTAGGTGAAGTAAAGGAGGTGCCTACAATGGGGGAGCCTCAGTGGTTCAAAGTTAAATTTGTGGTGGTTGCTCCCCATGTGCATGAGCTTAAGCACTTCCTTGCAAATATTCTTCAAGTGCCCTACAGGAGGATAATGAGTCTTGTTGAAATATCATTTTTCTAGTACAGATATGGTTATTCCGATTCTTGAAGGAAAGAGTTTCATAAATAAAGTCCAGCTGGAGACTATCTAAATCCAGAACTACTTCTTTTCTTTTAGCTTTAATAAGTAGTTTGTTTTCTTCTTTTCGTTTTGTCTTTACGTTTTTTTCATTTTAGAATTCATTCATCAAAACCACTCATGTTAAAGGTGTTTGCCCAGGAAGGACAGTGCAAGAGATTAGCCATGCACTCAAAAGGCTAAGTGTGGGAGAGTGACACCATGGGCTTTTTCATATGAGGAAGATGGATCAAGAAATCTCCACAAAGCAAACATTGGAATTCATGACAATATCAATACCAGGGAGCTCCTAAACCTATCTTTTCTTTACATTGAGACAATGTATGTTTTAAGTGTGGGGGAGTGTATGTTTGCTATGGTTTGTATCTCTTGGACTTTGGATGCTTATTTGTCTTGCATGAGTGATGAAATTTTAATGAAATTTTTTGTGGAGTTTTTTGTGCTATGTGATGAAGAATATGCTATTTTCTAAGTTTTGTGGTGAATTTTGAGTGTTAGCATATTATGTCCAGTTATATGTGGTGTTTTTATTGTTGTGCACGTTTTTTTATTTTTGTGGAAGTTTTGAAATTTTTGGTGAATAAGTGATGTTTGAACGCAAGTTTTGTGTAGTTGACATTTCTGTGGCAAAATGTTCATAACCATAGAGAGTTGGGTGTTTGTGGTGCTGTTTTGGTGGGTTGAAATTCTAAGTGTTAAGGAGTGTGAGTGTGCTAGAAAGTGTCAAAATTAGGAAAAAAAAGGGTGGTGTTAGTGAGAGCAATGAAATGTAGAACACTTTGTACTATGCTTGGCTCCTTTGGAAATCTTGTTTAAATTTGTGGTTCATCAAGTGTTATTTTCATATTTTGCATGTGAAAGTTGTTTTAATGTCCTTAATTCCAATCTTGATGAAATTGGTACATTTTGTTAATCAAGGCATCATGTTAATGTAAGATAGATATGCCATGTAAAAAAATCAAATGACACAGGAGGTAATAGGTAATGTACGTGGATTCTATTCTTTTTGTTATGCATTTAATATGGTGTCTCCAGAATTCGTACATGTTTAGTCAATTTGGGATTCTTATGAAACATGTGCTTGCACAAGAAATGATATGGGAGAAAAAGCCATATTGGCAACTGGGAAGGAAAAAGCCCATAAGAACCTGGCATTCAAATTTGGAGAAAAAAGCCATAAAACACAGGCATTATTGTTAGTCACCAATGTGTGAAACAAATGTGCACCAATGTGCAGAATAAGGGCAATGTCCCAAGAGTACCAATGTACGCATAGGTACCATTGATCTTGTGATTGCATGTTCATAAGAGTGGACAGAGAGATTGGCATGCTACTGAATGGGATATGAGACTGAGCCTACCCGATGGTGTATAGTAACGGGCAATAGCATGAAGTTCATGTTTCCCAGGCACACACTTGCTACGCATGACCATTTTGGGTCTTTATTCATCGTGGCCTCTGGTTGATAATTTGTGCTGAAAGTTGATAGGTTGGAATTGAGGATATGTTAAGAGTTTTTTATATTGCATGAAAAATTTGTTTTGATGAACTCAAATGAGAACGAGTCGCACAGGAGGAGCAGAGTTTAGTGCTAAGTGGGTTGTGAGTGTGACTTTGCTTGAGGACAAGCAAAAGTTCAAGTGTGGGGGAATTTGATAAGTAGGTTTAGTATACTACATATATTTCTTATTTCAATTAGCTTTTGACTTATATTGCATACATTTATGTGTGTTTATATGATATTTGGTGCATTATTGTGATATGCAACTTGATGGGCTTAAATGAAGAAAAAATACCTAAAAATGTGATTAAAATGA
The DNA here is from genome assembly GCA_016586305.1 of Ophiorrhiza pumila. Classification (NCBI taxonomy): domain Eukaryota; kingdom Viridiplantae; phylum Streptophyta; class Magnoliopsida; order Gentianales; family Rubiaceae; genus Ophiorrhiza; species Ophiorrhiza pumila. The sequence goes on along the minus strand of BLIW01000003.1, from coordinate 18,966,236 downwards.
GGTGAATGTGTGAGTGGTGTCAAATGGCAAGAAAGAGTGTAAAAGACTTGAGAGATGTGTGGGATTTTGGGAAAAACCTAAATATGCCTAAAATTGCATAATTGGGGAGTTGGGCAGAAACTGTGTTGATATTTCATTAGAGCATAACTTCCTTAATACTAATTCAATTGGTGAGTTCTTTGATGTTCTGGAAAGGTCTTTGAGTGCTCTTTAATTCTTATGTTTTAACTGTTCGCTAATTCTGTGTTCAATGCCATGAAACGGGAGCTTCTTTGTGACACATTATATTAGGGTTTCATTGAATTCTGATTGCCACAGTTTGGCTAATGGTTAATAACTTGAGCTCCAGGCATCCAATGAAGTTGTTTCTTGAACCATTGGAAAGATAAGAGAAAGTTCTATAACTTTCATGATAGCCCCAAAGTCTGATTCGAAATGGAAACCGATGATTTTGTGCCAAAAAGGAAGAAAACTGGAATGCATAAAGGACTTGTAAATTAACACTACGATCTCATCGTAGTGTTAATTTCAGTCTCTGCCAGGTCTCAGTATTTTGGTCATAACTCTTTCGTTTGAACTCCGATTTGGGTGATTTAAAATGATATGGAAAGATAAGATCAGGAACTACAACTTTTGTGCTTTACGTTTTCCCATATTCTCATTGCATCATATTCAAATATTGGTTGGAAGTAGCTGGAAATAGTTGAGCAGTTGGACACTTTGTGCTTGAAATTACTCCACAATCTCATCGTGGTGCATTTGTGCATTCAGCTATTTTTACACTACAATGAGTTTATTCTCATTTCACAACCAATTTGCACAAGCACAGAATTTGCACTACGATGAGTTTTCATCAGCCATTTTACACTACGATGGATTTACTCTCATTTTACAACAAAATCTCACAAACACAAATCACTCTTGCTGTTTTGCACAAATCACAAACACATTTCACAACATTCATTCTTGCACTACACAATTTTCACTACAACTCTTCCACAACATTTCACACCTTCACACTTACATTGCATTTTTTTTACACTTTTCAGCTACGGATTATTTGTGTCAAGCTGGTTCTTATGCACAACACTTTGAAAGCACATACAACATTCAATATTTCAGATTTACAAGTTTGGATTATCGATTTTTTGTACCAATCTTTAGCCATTGCAATTCTTCTTGTCTTCTTTTCTTCATTCAGTCATTTGATCTTGGAATTCCTGCTGCTTACTCTTCATTATTGATTAACTCACAACACTCCAAACGATTTGCAACACTTCACAACACATTACTTCTCGCAAGATAGCTTCGTCGATGCACTTCACAAACTCATGTCATACATGAACACATTGCAGTGAGAAGGGTGTAAAGGCACGATGCATCGCACTTTTGGACAAAATGCACCACGATGCATCGCTACGATACATCGTGGTGATGTGTGTGTGTGCTACGATGCATCTCCGCGATGCATCGTAGTTGTGTGGGTTGAATGCTACGATGCATCGTTACGATGCATCGTAGCTTTGTGTTGATCCATGTTTTGCGGAGTTGTCAGTGAGCGAGAATTTGCTTTGTGATTTCAGTTTTGTGGTATTTTGAGTGAACAAGAGTTGGTTTTGTGTTGGGTTTCCTGCTTTGAGGAGAGGAATTTCAAGTGAGCAAGAAGTTGTGTTGTGATGGGTTTCTAGTTTTGTTCTTGAGTTTCCAGAAATTTTCTAAGTGTTTTAAGTTCTGAATTTCCAGGTTCAGCAAGGCGGATAAAGGCATGCTTTTTCGGGGCTGGAAGGCGCGATTTCGTAAGGGGACGGCTGCTTGGAGGTTCGCGGAGCCGCTGAAGCGTGAAGAGTCCAAGCTTGAAGGCGTGAGTTTACTCTGATTCTTCAGCCTGGATTCCAAGCAGTGAAAGCGTGACCAAGGAAGGCGCAAAGGCGTGGAAGCTGATGAGGAGGCGCGATTCTGCAAAGCTGAAGGCGCTGGATTGCTGGGAAATGTTCTTCAACTTCAAATTTTCACATCTTAGGCTAATTTTTGGTTTTTCTATTCAAGGACACTTATGTAATATCTGTAGCCATTTTTAGTTAGCGTAATAGTTACATTTCCACTTCTCTGTATATAGGAGATGTAGATAGAACAATAGAAGACTTTTGACCCCGGGACCATTATTCATCATTCATTTTTCACAATTTCATAACCAACTTTTGAGAGCTAGAGAGCGGGAATTAGTTGTGAGATCTACTTTCTCTCTCTAGTTTCTCTCTGTAGACTTTGGACTCCGATTCCTTTTTCGATCAAGGAATTGCTCCGATCATTGTAATTCTCATATCAATTAAGGAATTGATACGAATGGAGTAGGGTGAGAATCCAGCTCCACACGAATTCCACACACTTAGGATCGTTGTGCACCAAAATTCAGAAACCAACACGATCACAAGTAAGATCAAACACGGAAACAACACAAGAAGAAAAGATGGATATCGAATGGAATGTATTTGATTGTAAATCAATCAAACCCAACACATTACCACAAAGTGATTTCAATCTAACCTATGTAAATCAATGGTTAAAAAGATCTCAGTTTGGCTCGCTCTTGAAATCAAGAAACAATACGTTCTCTTTAAGGTCCTAGCTTAAAGAATCCGGTCCTATGAATAATCAACTAACCCTAATTGATTAATCACGTTTTTTCACAACTTGTTTAAGGCTGCAAATAATTTAGCAAAGCTAAAAGGTTTCTTCAAAATTCAATCATCCCAAAAAAAACGTTACAAAGAATGGCCATTAAATAGAACAAGTTTCGGCCATGTTGCTTGGTAAACAAGGAAATAAAACCCTAAAAGTTGTAAAGTACAACTTGACTTCTAAACTACCCAATCATAATTAAGAAACTTCCAAATTAGAATTGGAAACTAATAACTAACTACCCAAATCCTTCCCCAAAAAGGATTTGCCTAAAGGTGGCCAAATTCAATTTGACTTCCTTTGTTTCCTAAACTATTACTTGCCTTTATCATGCAAAATAATTGGGCCAAGTAGTATTTATTATAAACGAAATTTCCAAGCCCAAGAACATAATAATTAACGTCATTTATGGGCTGAAAATAACATAAAATAAATTACTAATTAATACTAAAAAAATGGCGTGATTCTCTTGTAAGCCCAAAAGCACGCCTTTCATGGACTTCATGATTTCGGACTTGTGTAAGCTTCTTCAAGGTGGATCATGAATTGTTAATGAAGAAACATTCCACAAGACTTCTCCTTGAGATGGTTCGGCCTCCAAAGCTTCACAATGAGTTGACAATAAATTGTGCAAAGCTTCCTTCATCTTCTTACTCCTTGATCTTGTCATTGGTCCATCAAGATTGGTCAAGGGATCTTGTGAATTGGGCTTTGGCAAGATGGACAAGGGTTGATTTCCATCATTCCCTCCCTCCTCGAAAGGATTCGTCCTCGAATCACCTACATCAAACAAAGATAAGTCAGTAACATTGAAAGTAGATGAAACATTGTCATACTCACTTGGAAGTTCAATCTTGTAAGCATTGTCGCCTATCCTTTCCATGACACGAAAAGGACCATCTCCTCGTGGATGAAGTTTAGATTTCCTCTTGTCAGGAAACCTCTCCTTCCGTAAGTGAATCCAAACCCAATCTCCAGGTTCGAAAATCACTTGACGCCTACCCTTATTGGCTTGCTTAGCATATTGCTCATTCCTCCTTTGAATGGTAGTTCGAACCCTTTCATGTAACTCCCTAACAAAATCAGCTTTACTCTTTCCTTCAGCATTAACAAACTCATTAATAGGAAGAGGCAAAATATCCAATGGAGTTATAGGATTAAAACCGTAAACAATCTCAAAAGGTGAAAGATTAGTAGCACTATGAACAGTTCTATTGTAAGCAAACTCAATGTGAGGTAAACAACTTTCCCAGTTCTTAAGGTTTTTCTGTATGAGAGCACGAAGTAAAGTAGACAAAGTTCTATTAACTACTTCAGTTTGTCCATCAGTTTGTGGATGAGCAACAGTAGAAAACAATAACTTAGTACCTAACTTATTCCATAGAGTACGCCAAAAGTGTGACAAAAACTTAACATCTCTATCACTAACAATACTCTTAGGCAAACCATGCAATCTTACAACTTCCTTAAAGAACAAATCAGCAATATGTTGAGCATCATTAGATTTAGAGCAAGCAATAAAGTGAGACATTTTGCTAAATCTATCAACTACAACAAATATGCTATCATGACCATTGCGTGACCTAGGCAAACCAAGTACAAAATCCATAGAAATATCAATCCAAGGATGACTAGGAACAGGCAAAGGTTGATACAAACCATGAGGCTTGACTTTAGATTTTGATTGTTTACACACAATGCATTTATCACAAACACTTTTAACATCTTTAATCATGCTAGGCCAATAAAAGTGCTCATTCAAAACAGCAAGTGTTTTAGCAATACCAAAGTGCCCCATTAACCCTCCCCCATGGGTTTCCTTAACAAGCAACTCACGAATGGAACATTGGGGAATGCATAACTTATCCTTTTTAAACAAGAAACCATCATACATATAGAAGTCACCATTCGGTTTATGCACACAAAGGTCAAAGATGGCGTGAAAATCATGGTCAGTCTTATACAAATCCTTAATCAATTCAAAACCAAGTAGTTTAGCATGCATATAGGTAAACAAAGTGTATTTCCTAGACAATGCATCGGCTACCACATTTTCATTACCAGATTTGTATTTAACAACATATGGAAAGGTTTCAATGAATTCTAACCACTTAGCATGTCTCTTATTCAACTTACCTTGAGTCTTCAAGTACTTAAGGCTCTCGTGATCAGAATGTATGATGAATTCCTTTGGCCATAGGTAGTGTTGCCAAACTTGTAAAGACCTTACCAAAGCATACAACTCCTTGTCATAAGTTGCATACTTCAAAGCTGCCCCATGAAGCTTTTCACTAAAATATGCCACGGGTTTAGATTCCTGCATCAAAACAGCTCCAATACCAATCCCGGAGGCATCACAGTGTATTTCAAAAGCTTTATGAAAATTAGGCAAAGCAAGTAAAGGTGCATGAGTCAACATGTATTTCAATTTGTTAAAGGCGTTTTCATGCTCATCAGTCCAAACAAATGTAACATTCTTCTTCACAAGTTCATTTAAAGGTGCAGCTATAGAACTAAAATCCTTAACAAACCTTCTATAGAAACTTGCAAGACCATGAAAACTCCTAACTTGACTAGCATTTGTAGGTCTAGGCCAATCCATGATTGCCTTTACCTTAGACTCATCAACAGCAATGCCTTGAGAACTCACAACATATCCCAAAAAGATTATAGATTCCATGCAAAAAGAACACTTTTTGAGATTAGCATAAAGTTGGTTCTCACGAAGTATAGCAAAAACGGATTTCAAGTGTAAAACATGCTCTTCTAACGTTTTGCTATAAACAAGTATGTCATCAAAGTAGACCACAACAAATTTGCCAATTAAGTGACGAAAAACATGATTCATAAGTCTCATGAAAGTACTTGGTGCATTAGATAAACCAAAAGGCATAACCAACCATTCATAAAGACCAAATTTCGTTTTAAAAGCAGTTTTCCATTCATCACCTTCTTTCATGCGAATTTGATAATAGCCACTTTTAAGATCAATCTTGGAAAATATGCATGAACCATACAACTCATCAAGCATGTCATCTAATCTAGGAATAGGATGCCTATACTTAATAGTTATCTTGTTCACAGCACGGCAATCAACACACATACGCCAAGACTCATCTTTCTTTGGAACCAAAATGACAGGAACAGAACATGGACTTAGAGATTCTCGAACTATACCTTTGTCAAGGAGTTCATCCACTTGACGTTGAATCTCTTTAGTTTCCTCGGGGTTGGCTCTATAAGCTGGACGATTTGGAATTTGTGCTCCAGGAATGAAATCAATTTGATGTTCAATTCCTCTTATTGGCGGCAAACCAATTGGCAACTCCTCAGGAAACACGTCTTGATATTCCTGTAAAAGAGAGTAAACAAGACTAGGCAAAGAAGCAAGGTGATCACTATCAATGATTAGTACAATGTCCTTGCGATACATTAAGTACAAAGATTGCCTATCAACTAATGCTCTCTTAATCTCATTTGAAGAAGCAAAATAACAAGATTTCTTAACATGCAAAGTACGACCTACACTATTACAAATAGAAGTTGGGCCGAGACTTTCTTGAACATTTTTCAACTCTTGTTTCTTCTTCTCTTTGGCGGATTTCACATCTCTTGTAGCTTAAATGATTTTAGCTTGATCTTCAAACACTTGGGCCGGTGTCAAAGCTCGAAGATTAAACTTTTTCCCATTGTGCACAAAGCTATAGAAATTTTTCTTGGCATGATAAAGAACATCACAATCATATTGCCAAGGACGGCCAAGCAAGATATGACTTGCTTCCATTGGAACAACATCACATATAACTTCATCAACATATTTCCCAATGGTTAAAGTGAACTTTACTTGTTTTGTGACCCTAGCATCCATTGAATTATTCAACCATTGTAGTCGGTAGGGTTTAGGATGTTTCGTGCAATTCAAGTTCAACTTATTTACAAACAAAGTGCTCGCCACATTTGTGCAACTTCCACTATCAATTATCACACTACAAATTCTGTCTTGCACTAAGCAACGTGTGTGAAATATGTTTTCTCGTTGCATCAAATCATCATTATCAACTAAAGGTTGGACATTTAGAACACGGCGAGAGACTAAAGAAAATTTACCGTCACCATACGTGTAGGGCTCACTGTCTTCACTTTCTTCACTTGATTCATGTTTCTCTTCAAGAGGTGGCATGTCGGCACAATCATCATCACTTACCACTTCACCACTATCAAGAGTTATCATCACTTTTCGAGTTGGACATTCAGCTTGCATATGACCATAACCTTGACATTATAACATCGAACATCCCTCAATCTTGGAGTTGAAGAAGTTGACGCCGTTTTAGAAGGTTGGACAGCAACTTGGGCGTTGTTTTTGAAGACACCTTGAGGGGCACTTGACGTTGAACTTTGTGGAAATTGGCGTGGCTTGGATGGCGGGATTGAAAGGGGCAAAAACTCGGCTTCTTATCTCTTTGCCAAGGTGGAGTTGGTTGTGAAACTTACCCTTCCCTTTCATGTGCCTTTCTATCTTGATGGCTTTATGACAAGTTCATCAATATTATCAAAACTTTGTAAATCAACTTGATGAGCCAAATCAGAATGCATACCTCTTAAAAAATCTTTTCAATTGTAGAGTCGGGATCTTCTTGAACATTAGCCTTGATCATCAAAAGCTTCCATCTCATGATAATACTCCTCAACCGATTTGTTACCTTGTACAAGTGTATGTAACTGTCTATTCAATTCACGGGTTGTAGTATGAGGGACATATTTCTTCTCATGAGTGTTTTCATGCGACTCCATGTCTTGATTGGACTTTCACCATCTTCACGTCTAGGATTGAGACCAACTTATCCCACCACAAACTTAGCATGATCCTTTAAGTGCATAAAGGCCAAGTCGAAATTTTTCCTTTTCGGGATAGTCATGGCCTTCAAAGGAAGTGCTCAAGCTCACGAACCCAATCAAAATAAGCTTTCCGGATCTGTCTTACCATGAAAAGTGGGAATTGTAACTTAAGTGAAAGCAATTGAGACTTTAGACTTGTTTACCCTTAGAAGATGATTCGGACAACTCTTCCTCCTCCTCTTCATTAGATTCACTTTCGGACTCAAAAGCAGCATTATATTTAAACTTCTTGGATGAAGATTCTCTTTGATGGCTTAGAAGTTGATGACTCCAAGAAATCAAGGCGGAGGTTGATCTTTTGTAGTATCTGTGCAAGAGAATCATTAGCAAACTTTTGCTCAGCTTCCGGTTTTGAGGTTTAGAACTCTCTTGGTGTATTTAGTTTCGTCCTCCATTATCCTGCAAGGTTATAAGAAACAAAAGAAAACAACAATTGAATTCCTCTCGGTTCTCACTATGTGGATAGTAGGGAGCTCTCCTCTCTTGATATATGTTTCTCTCATGTATACCCTAGTCTAATTACTCTCAAACTATAGAGAACTTACTGTTGCCAATGACTTTAAAGAGATTGTCTCAACCCGAGATTTTTCAACAACAAGATTCACACAAGTCAAATCAAAGAAGTTCAAATAATTCACGTCACAAGAGTATTTCAGAGCACGTGTGGGTATAATTTGATTGATTCAGAAAACGATTGATATTTAGAAAGAGGAATCAAAGACGAGAACAACACAATTTGAATCACCAAAATCCGAGTTGTATAGCAAAAGTTATGGCACTTTTAATCCAAGGTGGTTTCACATCAAAACTCAAGAACAAAGTGTTCTTTTTAATTTACGAAATTAATTAAAAAAAATACTAAAAATTAAATAACAGAAATATTAAAATCCGAGATTATTTTCTTTTATTGGGCCTTTTTTTTTTTTTTTTTTTTAATATCACGGCCTTTTTTTTTTTTTTTTGATTTGGGCCTTTGTTTTTTTTTTTTTAAATTACGGCCTCTTTTTTTTTTTTTTTTTATTCGGACAACAAAAAGGACAAAACAAACTTTTAAGGTTTGGACAAAAACCTTGTACAAACAATGGACCTAGTTCGGACAAGAACCTTAAACAACTTAGGTCAAACAAAATCTTTAAGGTTTAAGAACAAGAAACCTAGTACAAGTACTTAGGTTTAAGGGATGTGGCCTTGTCTTATGTCGGTTCACCTTAATTTCTCCAAACTTTAATAACTCACCAAGGACAAAGAATTTGAAAGTGCCACTTTAACAAAATTTTCAAGATTTAACTCAAGGATTTCAAATATGGTTCAAGATTCAAAATTTGACAACTTTCAAAAATCAAGAACTTCAAGAAGTTCAAGAAAGTGGTCAAGAACCAATCTTTTTCACTTGTTCAAAAAGTTTGATCAAAAGTTATTATGACAAGAGTAGATTGATGGAACTAACACAAAAAGAATTTCAAGAATTGAGCAAGAACTCACAAAGTTATGATAATTTGAAACTAGGGTTTTTAAGAAACCCTAATCTTGACACCTAGGGTTTGGACGTGAAATCAACAAATAAAACACAAAGAATCCAACACTATGAATGCAAGAAGATAGTGCAGAATATTGAGACAAAGATGGCAGCAAGGATCGAACAAGAAACACAAGAAGAACAACACAAAAACGCAAGAAAATCAAGTAACAAGATCAACTCGATTTGGGCAGATTTTAAGCACCAAGTTGCATGCGATTTTTGGACAGAATATTAATGAATTTAAGACTCAATTAATATATATATTTACTGCAGAATTTAAACTTTAAAAACAGCAGCAATTCGAAGCAAGAACAGTAGCAAAAAGATGTCAAAAATCGTAAACAACAAGAAGGCAATTTTCGGGCAGATTTGATCAACTTTGGCTTATGCGATTTTGATGAATTTAAAGACACTAACTATGACGACTTTGGACAGCAAGAAACACGTGAAAACAGCAACTAAAAGACTCCAAAAACTGCAGAAAAAATTGACGCACAAAGGACAGCAAGAACGACTCAAAAAGTAGAGCAAAATCCGAGAAGGAAAAACAAAGCGCAAACCTGAATTTTGTGATGAACAACCTAGAAGCTTTGATACCAATTGATACGAATGGAGTAGGGTGAGAATCCAGCTCCACACGAACTCCACACACTTAGGATCGTTGTGCACCAAAATTCAGAAACCAACACGATCACAAGTAAGATCAAACACGGAAACAACACAAGAAGAAAAGATGGATATCGAATGGAATGTATTTGATTGTAAATCAATCAAACCCAACACATTACCACAAAGTGATTTCAATCTAACCTATGTAAATCAATGGTTAAAAAGATCTCAGTTTGGCTCGCTCTTGAAATCAAGAAACAATACGTTCTCTTTAAGGTCCTAGCTTAAAGAATCCGGTCCTATGAATAATCAACTAACCCTAATTGATTAATCACGTTTTTTCACAACTTGTTTAAGGCTGCAAATAATTTAGCAAAGCTAAAAGGTTTCTTCAAAATTCAATCATCCCAAAAAAAACGTTACAAAGAATGGCCATTAAATAGAACAAGTTTCGGCCATGTTGCTTGGTAAACAAGGAAATAAAACCCTAAAAGTTGTAAAGTACAACTTGACTTCTAAACTACCCAATCATAATTAAGAAACTTCCAAATTAGAATTGGAAACTAATAACTAACTACCCAAATCCTTCCCCAAAAAGGATTTGCCTAAAGGTGGCCAAATTCAATTTGACTTCCTTTGTTTCCTAAACTATTACTTGCCTTTATCATGGAAGATAATTGGGCCAAGTAGTATTTATTATAAACGAAATTTCCAAGCCCAAGAACATAATAATTAACGTCATTTATGGGCTGAAAATAACATAAAATAAATTACTAATTAATACTAAAAAAATGGCGTGATTCTCTTGTAAGCCCAAAAGCACGCCTTTCATGGACTTCATGATTTCGGACTTGTGTAAGCTTCTTCAAGGTGGATCATGAATTGTTAATGAAGAAACATTCCACAAGACTTCTCCTTGAGATGGTTCGGCCTCCAAAGCTTCACAATGAGTTGACAATAAATTGTGCAAAGCTTCCTTCATCTTCTTACTCCTTGATCTTGTCATTGGTCCATCAAGATTGGTCAAGGGATCTTGTGAATTGGGCTTTGGCAAGATGGACAAGGGTTGATTTCCATCAGGAAGCTCTTGGAAGAATTCAATTGGTAAACTCTTTCCATTTATTGAAAATAAATTGTTTCAAATTTCAAATTGTTGATCGTGAATTGGTAATGGAGTTCTATGGTTAGATCTCTCATGTTCTAGAGTTTCAACCGGTTAAATGTATAATTAGACTATGGAATGCTATGCAATTGACATAATTTCTTAAGGATGAAATCATATGTGATTTAAATGATTAAATCTTGTTGAGTTTCGTGAATTCACACTTTTATTGAATGAATTGAACTTTGATTGTGGTCGCCATGCTGAGTTGAAGTGAGATTTACCAATATCTGTGAGAATTGCATGAAATTAAGACTAAATGTATGATGATTGAGTCTTTCACTTGCTTTGCTTGAATCATGATTTGAGATGCGGTCGCCATGCCGGTGGAGAATCATTGAGTTGTTAGGAAAAAGTGAGAAGAAACTCTCGAGAGTAAGCAAACACTCTAGGTCTTAGGTCAGGCCTCCCCATGGGATACCGTAGGAATTGCATGCTAGATTTGCTAACTTTGGAGAGTTGAGGCATTGCGGGTTGAATCCATTCTACTTAGGCCTCGCCATGGGAAAAGTGGAATGTTAAGGAGTATAGAAAACACTGTGGTCGTCATGCTAAGTGTTAGCTAGCCTCCTGGGTAATAGAGATCTCCTCATTTTTTTACTTGTGTGTCAAGAGCATTGCAATCATGGCCTAATGTGCATTCAACTGGTGGAAATACTCTAGAGCATCCACTCTCTTCCTATTTTATTTTTTACATTTTATTTGTTGCATTTGATTCTTTACTAGTTAGTGTCTAGTTTTATTTCTTTCGTGACATTCTGTGAGCAAACATTGAGATTCTTGATACCTCCTTTTCCCTGTGGATACGATACCTAGCTCACTGCTACTATAGTTAGTGGATTAGGATAAATTGACGAGCCACGACACTCGATATCAAATAGCTTTATGAACTGGCTCATTAATATCAATATAATTTTGAAGATCAACATGATATGCCAATTTGGAATTCATACCTCGAAGGAACCTCTCAATGGTTGAGTCGGGATCCTCTTGAACATTGGCCTTAATCATAAGTGCTTCCATCTCATGGTAGTAATGGTAGTAATCTTCAATGGTTCGACTTCCTTGCACAAGAGAGTGCAACGTTTTATTGAGTTGTCGATGATAGTGTGATGGCACATATTTCTTTCTCATGAGAACATTCATTTGGCTCCATGTCTTGATTGGTGTTTCGCCATCTTGGCGTCTAGTTTTAATTACCTCATCCCACCATAAACTAGCATAATCCTTGAGATGCATAAAGACTAGGCGATACCTTTTATCCTCAGGATAATTATTGCCTTCAAAGAAATGATCTAGGTTTCGAACCCAATCAAAATATGCTTCGGGATCTGCTTTTCCATGAAAAGTATGTAATATTAGTTTAACAGTACCAATAGACAAGTCTGATATTTTACCACTTTTAGAAGAACCAATGAATTCCTCCTCTTCATTATCGGATGCAACTTCATAAAAATCAATTTGTCTTGAAGTGGAATTCTTTGCGGTTTGATGCTTAGATTTCAAAGTCAAATCATCAAGTTGAATCTGCATCTTTTGAAGCATATCATAATACATGTCACTATCAAGCTTTCGTCCGGATTGTGATATGGCTTTATCACCCTCCATTGTACTTGCACGGTTAGTGAAAACAAAAACAGCAAGAAAACTATAAAGTATCCTCACGGGTTCTCACTTTGGTGAGTAGGTACACACCACTCTTTAAGTAGTTTCTCTCTTTGATTGTATACCCTATCTATATACTTAATAATAGATTTCCTAAACTACAAGAGTCCAACTAGTACGTTGATTTATAGAACAAGTGAAACCAAAAAGTTCAATTAATCATAACGCACATAACCTAAATCAAATAGAAGGTTTAGGCATGAAACAGTAATAGAGTATTTAGGTTACGTGAGGGTATAATTCAATTCAGTTATGGAATCTAGCAGAATCAAAAACTAGACAAAGAAACAAAGAAGTGGCGACTTAAATCAATTAATTCGGATTTATAACGAAAAAGATATGACAATTTCAATTTGAGTGTGCTTTTAGATAAGAACACTTAGTTCTTGAAATCAATTTTGTTTCTTAATTGTCCGAATTTTTTTTCTCTCTTTTTTCTGTTTTTAGACCAATTGCCTTTGGGCTATATTCTACTTGGTCTTATATATATATATATATATATATATATATCACTAGCTTTTTTTTTATCACGGCCTTTTTTTTAGTTTTTCGGACAACTAGGGTTTTAAGACAACTTTAGGGTTTTATAGATTGTGTAGTCTTAATCTCAATGTTTCAGCACATATATTGTCACAAAGCAGCAGTATAACTTCAGGAATAATACGCAACAATGATCAAGTCGAATAGAAACAAGAAGTTAAGAAATTGGAAACAAAACCCTAACCCTAAAAACAAGGGTTTGACGAAATTTAGCAAGAAGACTAAAACGAATTTCAGCAAGGATTCTTTAGGCAATTTTGCTCAACAATGAGGACTGAATTTAGAGCAGTATTAACACGAAATACTAGCAACAAGATGACTCTTAAATAGCAGCTAAATGATGCAACAAAAACAGCAGAATTTTGACGCAAACATCAAGAAAATCGCGACAACAAAGAAGACTCAAAACTGAAAATTGTAACCTGAATTTCGTAGCAACAACCTTTGCTTTGATACCAATTGATACTGATGATCGAGGCTTGATGTCCTGGATCACTCGAACCACAACCTTTGGATTAGCTTAAATTCACCACAAAAGACAAACTTAAAAGTTGCGGAAAACAAGATTAACACAAAAATAATGCTAAAGTGAAATCAAGGGAAGACGAGAAGATTGGATATTAACCAATCGAACCCCCACGTCTAAAGAAAATAACTATTCTAGCTCACGTAAATCATGAAACTAAACTAAAAGGTTTGAGGTGTTCTTGAAATCAAGAATGAGTTGGCTCGCCTAGATGATGAGAATAAGCCCGTGTCCATGTCCGTGGTGTTAAAGTCAAATTGTCATCCTGAAAGTTTCTATCACGTTTTGGTATTCTCGCCATAACTCTTTCGATATAACTCGGAATTGCATGATTCAAGAAGACCTGGAACGATAAGAGATAGAGCTACAACTTTCATGTTTTAAGTTTTCCAAGATTCTGACATTATCACCGTTGAAAATGCCTTCCAAAGTTGATGACGGGATTCTGGCCAGATTTTCATCTCGAATTTCATGGACTACATTGAAGACCAAGATGGCGTGCTTGGGCTTTGCTATGTTGGATCACTCCATTTGATAATTATTTAGTTTTCTTTTGAGTTGTAATAATTAAGTCCACTAAACATTTAATTATGGGCTTAAGTCTTTATGTTTTAATTGTGGGCTAAGTAATTAATTGATCCAATTGCCTTGCATGGTAATTAGGAAAGTAATCTCCTACTTTTTAGGAGAATTTAGGAAAGTAAGAGTTCAAATCGGTTTTTACTTCCTTGTAACCGATTTTACAAGTTTAGGAAACTTAAAGTTTGTCTTTTAGTTAATGGTTTCCTTTTCCAATATGGAAACTAAGTTGTAATAGGATTAAGCTAGGGCTTCATGTTTTTGTAGCCTATTTATAGGTGAGTTTTTCACATGAAATAATAAGTTGAATTTTGATAATTTTAGCCTTGCTAAATTAACCTTGCAGCTGTGACAAGCTCTAGGAAAATACGTGAAAACTCAATTGATTTCAATTGTGTGATCATAAGAACTGTGATTCTTAAGCTAAGACCTTAGGAAGAACCTACCCGCTCTTGATTTAAAGAACAAGCCAAACTGAGATCTTTTCAACTCTTGATTTACATAGGTTGGATTGAAATCACTTTGTGGTAACGTGTTGGGTTTGATTGATTTCAATCAAAAACAGCCCGTTCAATATCTTCTTGTTTTCTTTGTTGTTTCCGCATTGTTATTGTTTCTTCTTGTTGTTCGTGAATCTTGGTGAACAAACGGTCCAAAGAAGAGGGTTTCGTGTGGTTGAGGATCTCCATCCGAAGACCATTCGTATCAATTGGTATCAGAGCAAAGGGGTTGTTTCAAAAAAATTCAGGTTTTGCGTTTTGTTCTCTCTCGGATTTTTTTCCTTCTTTTTGCGTCGTTCTTGCTTCTTTTGGTTGCGTCAATTTCTGCAGTTTTTGTGGTGTCTTTTTGTTGCTGTTTTCGTGTCTTTATTGCTGTCCAAGGTCGTCATAGTTCTGCCTTTAAATTACGTCAAAATCGCATGCAATTTGTTTGCTAAGATCTGTCCAATTCTTGTTCATCTCTTGCTCGGATTTTTGCGATTTTTGTTGTGTTGTTCTTGCTGTTTTGTGTCGTGTTTTGCTGCTATTTTTCTTCATAATTCTGCATTGTTTTTGTTCATCATCATAGTGTGGAATTCTTGAGTCATTCTTGCTGAAATCACATCCAAAGAATTAGGGTTTGTCAAACTAGGGTTTGTGAAATTAGGGTTTCTTATTCAAAATTTCATAACTTCCTTGTTTCTCATCCTTTTCTTGATCTTTCTTTTGTGTTATCTTCATCATTCTATTGCGCCATTAAAGTGTGTTTTGATCAAACTTTTTCACCATCTCAAAAAGACGAGTTCTTGACCACTTTCTTGAAAATCTTGATTTTCTTGGAAATCCGAAAGTGCTCAAATTTGAATCTTGAAGACATATTCTTGCTCTTTGTGATATTTCTTGAATCTTTGGTAAAAATGGTATCTTCAAAATCCGAAATTTTGTTGACTTCTTGATATATTGAAGTGGTTGAAAATTTAGGATTTATCAACAACCTCAAAAACCCTAGTTAAGCTTTTTGTCAAAAAAAAAAGGGGCCATTACAAAAAAAAAAAAAAAAAAGAGGCCATTACAAAAAAAAAAAAAAAAGACCAAGTAAAAATCAGCACAAAGGCATTTGGTCTAAAGTGAAAAAAAAAAAAAATTTATTTTTTTCGTATTTAATTTTATAGTTTCGGACGCCACTTTCGGACCCCTTACCCGTCCGAAACTACCGTCCGAACCTCGACAGAGAAGTCACAAATTTTCACAAAATTTCGGACGCCACTTTTGGACCCCTGACCCGTCCGAAACTACCGTCCGATCCTCGACAGAGATTTGAAATTTTTTTAACAAAGTTTCGGACGCCACTTTCGGCCGTCCGAACCTTTGATCTACCGTCCGAAACTCGGCAGAGAGGTTATATACACTATATCTTCAAACCTTCATAACTTTCTCATTTTTAATCGGAATTGAGTGATTCAAAAACACATCTTCTTGTTATCTTCTCTAGTTTCTGAATTCGTAGCTTTCTGAAATTAATCTGTTTATACCCCATACATGATCTCTAAATTAATCTAGTGACGTGAATATTTTTCAAACTTCTTTGGTTTTGCTTTTGTGAATTGATTTGTTTGAACTAATTGGTTGAGACTTGTTCTTAAAATCGACAAACAGTAAGCTTCAATTAGTTTGAGAGATTCATTGTTGAGTGTTTAGATAGGGTATACACGAGAAAAGTCATTACACTAGAGAGGAGTGTACCAACTCACCATATAGTGAGAACCCGAGAGGACTTCAATTGTGTTCTTCTTGTTTTCTTACTAACTTGCAGGTACCATGGAGGAGAATATTTTTCGTGCACGTTGTATGGTTCAAGATAAAATTTGTTGTGTCATCATTGATAGTGAGAGTTGGTCTAATTTGGCAAGCACTCTACTTGTCAAGAGGTTGAACTTAACGTGTATGAAACATCCAAAGCCATATCAACTTCAATGGCTTAACAATTCCACCGAGACTAGAGTAACTAAACAAGTAAAGGTTCCATTCAAAATTGGAAACTATGTTGATGAAGTCTTGTGCGACATGGTGCCAATGGAGGCTGGTCACATCCTTCTTGGAAGACCTTGGCAATTTGATAGAAATGCTTTTTATCATGCCAAGAAGAATTACTACAGCTTTGTACATAAAGGTAAAAAGTTTAATCTTCGAGCCTTAACCCCAGCACAAGTCTTTGAAGATCAAACTCGAATCATTCAAGCTACTAGAGATATGAATGCCGCCAAAGAGAAGAAAGTTCAAGGGAAAAGCAATGTAATAGCTAGCTCAACTTGTAATAGTCTAGGCCGAGATAAAGATTCTTTGTCTTCTTCTAGCATAGGCCGAGAGTTAGTTGTTAAGCAACCTTGTTATTTTACTTCTTCTAGCAAGATTGAGAGAGGAATACTAGATAGGCAATCAATGTACTTACTTGATGATAGTGATCACCATTTGAATTGTTTGCTGCCTAGTTCCTTTGTTTTGCAGGTTTTTGGAGTTCCTAGACATCTAATGGAGTTAGAAACAACTCATTATCGAATGAAAGGAATCCAATCTGCCTTAGCTTGTTTTCCACAAGGTAAGCAAGGTAAGTTAGGTAAGTATGAAAGCTTATTGGTTGATTTCAATGGTTTTAAAGTAAAGAACTTTGTTAATGTCAATGCTATTGATTTTCAAAGTTTGATTTCTATTTTGAAT
The DNA here is from genome assembly GCA_016586305.1 of Ophiorrhiza pumila. Taxonomy (NCBI): domain Eukaryota; kingdom Viridiplantae; phylum Streptophyta; class Magnoliopsida; order Gentianales; family Rubiaceae; genus Ophiorrhiza; species Ophiorrhiza pumila. The sequence goes on along the minus strand of BLIW01000003.1, from coordinate 18,948,864 downwards.
CAATTTCAATGTCTTTCACACACCTTTGAAACATTAGTTCGAAATTCTTTAACATGTGCATTAAAATCCGATGGTTTGTGTTTTGGTAAGCAAATTCTTTCACATAATTCTTCAATTATGAAATCACATTATTTTGTATTGAATGGATTTATGTATAGTTTCTTCACATGTTATGTTGCTTTTCTAATACATGAACTATATTTTGAGTTTAATCTTTATAATTTCGAACTGCCCAAAATCCTTGTGTACAAAAGTGTTGATTATAATTGCTGGAATAACCTTCAATTTGATTCTTTGGTTCGTGACTTTATTCAAAGTTATCAAGATCAACGAGGTAATTTAATAGTTCAACACTTGTTTGGTAAGTTATCTCAGTTCTTAATTTCTTTTCAATTCCACAAGGTAAAATATTGTGTTACCATCTATTTATTAGATTGTTTACATTCTGTTTTTATTCTTTGGGATTGTATTTTTATATTTGATAACTTTAACATGTTTTTAAAGGTATTAATACGTTCATGTGATTTACACTTTGTCAAGGATGCATATATGTTTTCTTGTTATGAATTTTCGTGTCTTTGTGATTCTATTCATATATGTTTACATCCTTTGCTTAAATTACATGTTAATAACGTAAATAATGTGTTCATGAATGTTGTTAGTGAATTCATATTGATTAGTTCTTTAATTAAGAACATACGATTTTCTGATTTGCATAAACTATATGATAGTTATTTGCATAATTGTTTTGAATTCATTGACTTCAACTTTATGACTCATGCAAAATTTGTTACGACTAATCATGTTATATGTATTTCGATTTTGCATACATATTCTGGCCGTTCTATTCTTTTGGTGAAAGGAAATTATTCTACGTATTGTTTTAGATTATTGTGCTTTCTTTTACCTTATACATTTGTCTTGTTTTGGTAGGATATAACTTCTTGTTGCTCGAGATGTGCATCTTCCCAATTTTATTTGGCTCGAGTTTGCATTGAATTCATCATATTTGTGTTTGATCCAGGAACTCAAATTCAAGATTCGAGGACGAATCCTTTCGAGGAGGGAGGGAATGATGAGAATAAGCCCGTGTCCATGTCCGTGGTGTTAAAGTTAAATTGTCATCCTGAAAGTTTCTGTCACGTTTTGGTATTCTTGCCATAACTCTTTCGATATAACTCTGAATTGCATGATTCAAGAAGCCCTGGAACGATAAGAGATAGAGCTACAACTTTCATGTTTTAAGTTTTCCAAGATTCTGACATTATCACCGTTGAACATGTCTTCCAAAGTTGATGACGGGATTCTGGCCAGATTTTCATCTCGAATTTCATGGACTACATTGAAGACCAAGATGGCGTGCTTGGGCTTTGCTATGTTGGATCACTCCATTTGATAATTATTTAGTTTTCTTTTGAGTTGTAATAATTAAGTCCATTAAACATTTAATTATGGTCCTTTATGTTTTAATTGTGGGCTAAGTAATTAATTGATCCAATTGCCTTGCATGGTAATTAGGAAAGTAATCTCCTACTTTTTAGGAGAATTTAGGAAAGTAAGAGTTCAAATCGGTTTTTACTTCCTTGTAACCGATTTTACAAGTTTAGGAAACTTAAAGTTTGTCTTTTAGTTAATGGTTTCCTTTTCCAATATGGAAACTAAGTTGTAATAGGATTAAGCTAGGGTTTCATGTTTTTGTAGCCTATTTATAGGTGAGTTTTTCACATGAAATAATAAGTTGAATTTTGATAATTTTAGCCTTGCTAAATTAACCTTGCAGCCGTGACAAGCTCTAGGAAAATACGTGAAAACTCAATTGATTTCAATTGTGTGATCATAAGAACTGTGATTCTTAAGCTAAGACCTTAGGAAGAACCTACCCGTTCTTGATTTAAAGAACAAGCCAAACTGAGATCTTTTCAACTCTTGATTTACATAGGTTGGATTGAAATCACTTTGTGGTAACGTGTTGGGTTTGATTGATTTCAATCAAAAACAGCCCGTTCAATATCTTCTTGTTTTCTTTGTTGTTTCCGCATTGTTATTGTTTCTTCTTGTTGTTCGTGAATCTTGGTGAACAAACGGTCCAAAGAAGAGGGTTTCGTGTGGTTGAGGATCTCCATCCGAAGACCATTCGTATCACTAGAGGTCTTAGCTAGAGGCTTGCGAGTCAATGAAATTCAACTAAACTTAATTGAAAATTCAAGGTTTGTAAACACAAAGTGCTTAACGAAATTAGCAAAGCTAAAATTCTTAATTCATTCATATGTAAAAAATGTTAATGGCCTTTGCTTTAAATAGGAATAATTTCAGCCAAGACAAATAGGAAACCCTAGTGAAAGCCAATTACAACTTGACTTCTTAACTAACTAATTAACTAACTAGTTTCCTAATCTAACAACAAAAAACCACACGGTTTTGCTCATAGAAAATAGGACACATTATTTTCCTACAAAATAGCCTTTCCCCTAAAAAGTAGGAGACTTCCTAAAATGTAGGGATAGCACACAGTTTTGTCCTTTAAGAGGCAAATGTGTTTTTGCTTTCGTAAACAAATACTTTCCATTATCATGCAAGATAATTGGGCCAAGTAATTTATTAAAAAATAACTGAAATATTAAGCCCAAATTAATTTTTAATGGACTTAATTTATTACAAAACAAAATAACTCCTAAGACTCTAAAAATGGCGTGATTCTCTTTAAGAAAAACTAAAGCACACCATCTTGGTCTTTAATGTGATTGTTCCAAGAATAAATCTTCAAGGTGGAATTTCTTTAAGCTCCAATGTAAAACTTTTAGAAACTTCTTCATGAATTGTGATAGAAGAAATATTCCATATGGCTCCTTCTTGAGATGGTTGATCCGTGTGTTCATCCAAAATGTCACAATGAGTTGTTAGCAATGCTTGCAATGCGGCCTTCATCCTCCTACTCCTTGATCTTATCAATGGTCCATCAAGATTCTCTAATGGATCAACATGTGGATTCAGCCTTGGCTCTATGGACATTGATGGATTGCTATCAGCATAACTAACAAGCACCTATGCTATGGTGACGTGCTCCAAGTTGATATGACGCGGACAATGCTTATCCCTTACCAATAAGTGTATAACAAGTACTGGGCATCCAAACGCAACAAGAGGCAAAACGAAGGTTTAGCATGATCAAAGCCAAGCCACGCCATGAAACAAATCTGCTAAAGTAGCTAGCGGAACCTGCTGCAACCCACACTGGACTTGAAGGAGATAAGTAGAAGTGAGCACAACATGCTTCAAAGTGTTCCATGGACCTGACAGTCAAGAAAGTCACAGTGCAACTTCTGCTTCCCTACGCCAAGCTCCAGAGTTGCTGAAGAGGAGGTAGTACAACCTGCTGCAAGCTGCACTATGCAATCTGCAACACTAAAATGCATGGTGCGATCTGACTGCAACCTATGCTAACTGATTAAGCATTGTACTTTTGTACGTTTTGTGTAATTTTTTCCTTTGTAGTCCTTCCCTAACTACTTTTTGGGGTTCAAATTATATTTTTAGTTTCCTAGAAGTAGTTTTTAATATTTTTATAAGTAATAGTAGTATATATATCACCCAAACCCTAGTTGTAAATTAGCTCATAAAATATTTGAACTATTCAAAAGTTCAAGTAAAATGAATCGAAAAAAATTGAAAATGTAGTATTTTTTGAAAGCAAATATTTCATAAAAGTTATTTTAAACTTTAACAAAATGATTCAAAAATTGAAAAATCAGAAATTTGAAAAAAAATATTAATTTGAACGACTCAATAGGAGTTTCGGATGTTCGAACCTTTTTATTCATGCAACGACCCTCTCAACGGGTTGGGGAAGTGAGCCCCATATCTTATTAAATGAACAAAACCTAGAGGGGGACGTAGACGTTCCTCTAGAGTACAAGAGACTTGGGGAATATTAATACGAAATGAAATGATGCATTTAAAGACAAATATATATAATTGAGAAATAATCCCATTACATAGAAAGCCTCTCCTAACTAAAAAACCGAAAGAACGGTCATCCTAATCTCTTTAAGAGAACCGAGCCTCGAACAATCTGAGGCAGATTTTGTGCTATCCTATATTCCCTCTTTTCCCCATCTAAGAGTCTCATTCGAGCTACACGAGATGCAATACAATTAGCCTCATGAAATATAACCGAAATAGACAAAATGTTATGCCTCACACCAACAAATACGTGGAATAAAGGACGAACCGTCCAAGGAATGTTCACCCCCAAAAACAGTGAATCCTTCAACTTCCTCGAGTCTACCTTTATTATTATTGGGAGCCAATCATTCTGTAAACATAATTGTAAACCTTCCCAAAGGGCCAAAAACTACGTTTCAAATCTTGAGACATCCCCAATTTCAATCGAAACCGCCCCCGACAGATTGCCATCACTATCCAGATAAGTGCTCCTCCACCTCCTACAAAACCACTAGAATTAAGTTTAAATCACCCAATGGTTGGCCTCTCCCACCCAACTTTAGTCACCACCACCTTTGGAATGAAGCGCCCACTTGTAAAACACATTCTCTCCAAGACAGTCCCCATTCCAACCAAGGGAAGCGAACCTTCATTCGCTCTCTAACGTCCTCCCAGATTCTTGTGTGCAACATAGCCAAGGATATTGCCATATTGGAGAAGACCACATCATTTCTCCAGTGCCATAAGTGTCAAACAATAAAACAAGGTAGAATTTTACAAACCTATTTAGACACCTTATTCCTCCTGACCCATACTACAATAAGAACCAAGCTCGTCATGAACAACCATCCCCCTTTAGACCCTAACCATCTGCAAATGATCTCCAAACCTGAATAGCAAAATAACACTGCGCAAAGACGTGCTCAATCTCCTCAAGATGATCATAGCAACTATACAGGAAAAAGGCACATATACACCCTATCTCGATAACTAGCTAGCTAAGGTTAACCGGCTCTTCCATAATTAATGCAAAAAAATTGAAATCCGCAGAGGGATATCCTGATGCCACACTTTACTTATCATGGGATTAACAATTGATTTAGGGCGGCAAATCTCATATGTCGATGCTGGATTAAACAATCCAAAAATGTAAGATCTTCAGAAATAGGCATGAGCATTCTCATCTAAGACTTGGATATGTAAAATATCTTCCACCACATTTGGTGGCAGCATACACCTCAAACAATTTAGTCGACAATTTCTTTCACTCAAAAAGTGCCCAAGAGAACTATAACCTTGCCGAATAGCAAAATCAGAAAACACTTTGTCTCCTAATGATACGAATGGCCTTGGATTGAAGATCCTCAACCACACGAAACCCTCTTCTTTGGACCGGTTGTTCACCAAGAATCACAAACAAGCAAGAAAACACAATAACAATGCGAAAAATAACACAAAACAAGAAAAGGTATTGAACGGGCAGAATTGATTGAAGGCAATCAAACCCACACGTTATTACAAAAAGAATCCAATCCAACCTATGTAAATAAAGAGTTGAACAGTTTTCAGTTTGGCTTGTTCTTTAAATCAAGAACGGGTAAGTTCTCCTTAAGGTCCTAGCTTAAAGATCACGGTTCTTATGAATCTTCAACTTAAATCAATTGAAGAAATCACGTTTTCCTACAAGCTTGTCATGGCTGCAAGAACAATTTAGCAAGGCTAAAATTATCAAAATTCAACTTATTATTTCATGTGAAAAACTCACCTATAAATAGGCTACAAAAATATGAAACCCTAATCCGATTCCAAAGTGGAATGGAATACTAACTCTAACAAACTAACTTGAGAAACAAGGAACAACTAAATCCTTTATGGAAAAGGACTCTAAAGACACAGCTAAGAAGGAAAGCAAAACACGTTTTTGCTTCCTAAATTTACTTTCCTAAAAACTCCTAAAAAGTAGGAGATTACTTTCCTAATTATCATGCAAGATAATTGGGCCAAGTAATACTTATTAAAAACCAAAATTCAAGCCCATAATTAATTGTTTAATGGACTTAAGTATTACAACTTAAAATAAATCCTAAAATTAACCCAAAATGGCGTGATCACATTATGAAGCCCAAAACGCCATTCTTTGGTCTTCTCGAATTTCATGGACTTTCTTCAAAGTGGATCATGAATTGTTATTGAAGAAACATTCCAAACAACTTCATCTTGAGATGGTAACGCAAGAGCTTCCTCAAGGCCTTCACAAGTTGTCGCCATTAATGATTGCAAACCTGCCTTCATCTTTGAACTCCTTGATCTTGTCATTGGACCATCAAGATTAGACAAGGGATCTTGTGAAGTTGGCTTCCGGCAAGATGGACTTGGGTTGATTTCCATCATTCCCTCCCTCCTCAAAAGGATTCGTCCTCGAATCACCTACATCAAACAAAGATAAATCAGTAGCATTGAAAGTAGATGAGACATTGCCATACTCACTTGGAAGTTCAATCTTGTAAGCATTATCTCCAATCCTTTCCAACACAGGAAAAGGACCATCTCCTCTTGGATGAAGCTTAGATTTCCTTTTATCAGGAAACCTCTCTTTCCTCAAGTGAATCCAAACCCAATCTCCTGGTTCGAAAATCACTTGTTTTCGACTCTTATTGGCTTGCTTAGCATATTGCTCATTTCGCCTTTGAATATTAGCTCGAACCCTTTCATGCAACTCCCTAACAAAATCAGTTTTCTTTTTACCTTCAACATTAACAAACTCATTAATAGGAAAAGGCAAAATATCCAATGGAGTTATAGGATTAAAACCGTATACAATCTCAAAATGTGAAATATTAGTAGCACTATGAACAATCCTATTGTAAGTAAACTCAATATGAGGCAAACAATTTTCCCAGTTCTTAAGGTTTTTCTGTATAAGAGCACGAAGTAAAGTAGAAAAAGTTCTATTAACTACTCAGTTTGTCCATCTATTTGTGGATGTGCAACAGTAGAAAACAATAACTTAGTGCCTAACTTGTTCCAAAGAGTTCGCCAAAAATGTGACAAAAACTTAATATCTCTATCACTAACAATACTCTTAAGTAATCCATGCAACCTTACAATCTCCTTAAAGAACAAATCAGCAATTCGAGTAGCATGATTAGACTTAGAACAAGCAATGAAGTGTGCCATCTTACTAAATCTATCTACTACAACAAATATGCTATCATGACCATTGCGTGATCTAGGCAAACCAAGTACAAAATCCATAGAAATATCAATCCAAGGATGACTAGGAACAGGCAAAGGCTGATACAAACCATGAGGCATTACTTTAGATTTCGATTGTTTACACAAAATGCATTTATCACAAACACTTTTAACATCTTTAATCATGTTAGGCCAATAAAAACAGCAAGTGTTTTAGCAATACCAAAGTGCCCCATTAACCCTCCCCCATGGGTTTCCTTGACAAGTAAATCACGAATGGAACATTGGGGAATGCATAACTTATCTTTCTTAAACAAGAATCCGTCATACACATAGAAATCACCATTCGGTTTATTTAAACAAAGGTCAAAGTTGGCGTGAAAATCATGATCATCCTTATACAAATCCTTAATCAATTAAAAGCCAAGTAGTTTAGCATGCATATAGGTAAACAAAGTGTATTTCCTAGATAATGCATCGGCTACCACATTCTCATAACCAGATTTGTATTTAACAACATATGGAAAGGTTTCAATGAATTCCAACCACTTAGTATGTCTTTTGTTCAATTTACCTTGAGTTTTCAAAAACTTAAGACTCTCGTGATCAGAATGTATTATGAATTCCTTTTTCCATAAATAATGTTGCCAAACTTGTAAAGACCTTACCAAAGCATACAACTCCTTGTCATAAGTTGCATACTTCAAAGCTGCCCCATGAAGCTTTTCACTAAAATAAGCCACGGGCCTTGATTCCTGCATCAAAACAGCACCAATACCAATCCCAGAGGCATCATAGTGTATCTCAAAAGCTTTATTAAAATTAGGCAAAGCAAATAAAGGGGCGTTAGTCGACATATGTTTTAACTTGTTAAAGGCGTTTTCATGCTCATCATTCCATACAAATGTGACATTTTTCTTTACAAGTTCATATAAAGGGGCTGCTATAGAACTAAAACCTTTAACAAATCTCCTATAAAAACTTACAAGTCCATGAAAACTCCTAACTTGACTAGCACATGTAGGTCTTGGCCAATCCATGATTGCCTTGACTTTAGACTCATCAACAGCAATTCCTTGAGAACTTACCACATATCCCAAAAAGATAATTGATTCCATGCAAAAAGAACACTTTTTGAGATTAGCATACAATTGGTTTTCACGCAAAACAACAAACACTTGTTTTAAATGTTCAACATGCTCATTAAGTGTTTTGCTATACACAAGGATGTCATCGAAATATACCACAACAAATTTGCCAATAAAGTGACGAAAAACATGATTCATAAGCCTAAAAAAAGTACTAGGTGCATTAGATAAACCAAAAGGCATCACTAACCATTCATACAACCCATACTTTGTTTTAAATGCAGTTTTCCATTCATCACCTTCTTTCATGCGAATTTGGTAGTATCCACTTTTCAAATCAATCTTGGTAAATATGCATGAACCATATAACTCATCAAGCATGTCATCTAATCTAGGAATTGGATGTCTATACTTAATAGTTATTTTATTTATGGCACGACAGTCAACACACATACGCCAAGACTCATCTTTTTTAGGAACTAAAATCACAGGAACTGAACAAGGACTAAGAGATTCTCGAACAATACCTTTGTCAAGGAGTTCACCCACTTGACATTGAATCTCTTTTGTTTCCTCCGGATTTGCTTTATATGCAGGACGATTTGGAATTTGTGCTCCATGTATGAAATCAATTTGATGTTCAATACCTCTTATAGGCGGCAAACCATTTGGTAGCTCCTCGGGAAACACATCTTGATATTCCTGCAAAAGAGAGTAAACAGCACTAGGCAAAGAAGCAAGGTGATCACTATCCATAATAAGTACAAAATCCTTGCGAAACATTAAGTACAAAGACTACCTATCTATTAATGCTCTCTTAATCTCACTAGAAGAAGCAAAATAACAAGACTTCTTGACAACTAACTCTCGATCTACATTATTACAAGAATTAGATTCATGCTTTTGGCCTAAGCTAGCTATTACATTGCTTTTCTCTTGTTCTTTCTTCACCTTGGCAGAATTCATATCTCTAGTAGCTTGAATGATTCGAGTTTGATCTTCAAAGACTTGTGCCGGAGTTAAGGCTCGAAGATTAAAATTTTTACCTCATGAACAAAGCTATAGAAATTCTTCTTGGCATGATAAAGTACATCACAATCAAATTGCCAAGGGCGGCCAAGCAAGATATGACTTGCTTCCATTAGAACCACATCACATGTAACACTATCAACATATTTTCCAATGGTTAAAGTAAACTTAACTTGCTTTGTAACCCTAGTATCAACTGAATATTCACCATTGGAGGCGGTATGGTTAGGGTGCTTCATGCAAGTCAATTCAATTTATTACCAACCAAAGTGCTCGCCACATTTGTGCAAACTACCACTATCAAATCACACTACAAATTCTGTTTTGCACTAAACAACGTGTGTGAAATAGTTTTCCCATTGCATCAAAATCATCATTATCAACTAAAGGTTGAGGCACTAAGAACACGGCGAGAGACTAAGAATAGTTAACCAACATCATATTCATAGTTTTCCACTTCTTCACTATCTTCACTTGATTCATGTGGTACTTCTCTTCAAGGAGTGGCATGTCGGCACAATCATTATCCACCTACCACTTCACCACTAGCCAAGTGTAATCATCAAACTTTCAGTGGGACAATCAGATTGCATATGTCCCATGACCCGCGTTGCAATTTATAACAACGAATATCCTCAATCTGGAGCTGAAGTTGACGCCGATTTTAAGGTATTTTCAGCAGCCTTAAGAACTGATTTTGGGACATTAGATGGTGCACTTGATGGCTTGTTTGAGGTGAATTGGCGCGGCTTTGTGGATGGAGTAAAAGGGACAACATTCGGCTTTTGTTCCCTTCGCCAAGGTGGAAGCGGTTGTGAAAACTTATTTTTCCCTTTCATGTGCCTTTCAATCTTAATAGCTTTGTGGACAAGTTCATCAATATCAACATAACTTTGCAAATCCATATGATAAGCTAAATCAGAATGCATGCCTCTCAAGAACCTTTCTATACTAGAGTCGGGATCCTCTTGGACATTAGCCTTGATCATTAAAGCTTCCATCTCATGGTAATACTCCTCAACCGATTTAGTCCTTGCACAAGTGAGTGCAATTTTCTATTCAATTCACGGTTGTAATGAGAAGGGACATACTTTTTCCTCATTAGCAATTTCATTTGGCTCCAAGACTTAATCGGCCTTTCACCATATTGACGCCTTGTTCGAATAACTTCATCCCACCGTAGACTAGCATAATCTTTAATGTGCATAAAGGCAAGTCTATACTTTTCTTTTTCTGGGTAATCATGGCCTTCAAAGAAGTGTTCAAGCTCACGAACCCAATCAAAATATGCCTCGGGATCTGCCTTTCCATGAAAAGTAGGGATTGTTAATTTAACAGAGCTAATGGAAATTTTAGATTTGTCACTTTCTTTGGAGAATCCGATAACTCCTCTTCATCATCCTCATTCTCGGATGTTTCCTTTTCAAACTTAAGTTTCCTTGAGGTGGATCCTTTAGAGTTAGACTCCAAGTTATCAAGTCGGATGTTGATCTTTTGCAACATATCACTACAAAAAAACTAATTTTTTGTGGTAAAAATAATTGTCAATAGAATTACAAATTTTGTCACTAAATACATTTTGTGATGAAAAACGTTCGTCACACATATTTTCGCAACAAGCCCGTCGCAATAAGATATTATGACAAACAAAATAATTTGTCATAATAAGTTAAAACATTTGCGCGACAAACTTAATAGTTATCATAAAAGCAGAATTTCTAATGACAAATAGTTTGTCAATATTAACTATATTTTTGTCACATAATGGTTGCTTTTGTCACAATAATTAACATGTTGTATTGACAAATACTAAAGTTGTTATAAGAGTGTGACTTATAATGATGATTTATTTGTCTATACTTGTCAGTTTTTTGTCATTTTATATATGAATTTGTCACGAAAGTATATACATTGAAGTGACAATTATTAAAATTGTGGCAAACGTAAAAACTTTTAAGTGACAAATATTAAAATTGTCAAAAACATGTCACTTATATTGATGAATGATGTTTGAATAATTATAACATATTTTGTCAATAAATGTATTAATATGTGACAACTGCGAACTAGTGCAAGTGATAAATACTAAAATTGTCATAAAATAGTAATTATAATGATAAATAATGTATCAATTTTAACTACATTTTTGTCAAATAAAACTGAGTTAATGTGTTAAAAATTATAATTTGTCATAAGACTAAAATTTATTACAATGAGTAGTTTGTTAAAAAAACTATAATTGTTTATCACCATAAAAAGAATAACATGTTATTAGAACAATTGATTTCTCATAATAATTACTTGTTCATGTCATAAACAGTACCTAATTGATTTTTTATCAATTACTTTTTTATTAAAAGGAATTTTAAAAAAATGCAAAAAATAAAATAAATGTATAATAAATTATATTTTATTTAAATAGTAAATATTAAAAACAAAAAACTATTATTCAAACAATATCAAATAATATAAAATTATGACTAATATTTATTTCAAAATATCCACTAAAAAAATAAGAGATAATAAAACCTTATATACTAGTTTCAATCATAAATCTCGATCTCTAAGTGCGAGATTTAACTACATAATTGAAAACCCTTTGTTCTTGTTTCAAAAAACGTTAACTCCATGCCGCATTCCTTGTATATATGTCCGTCTCTTTCAAAGTGTATCACTCGTCCATAGACTAGTTGGACTGATGCACACACATGTTTTGTTTGAGAACCTGTATGTGAGCATATGATTATATGAGTTCAAAACTTGAAAATAATAGTTGCCTACCCAAATTTAAGATTGTAAATGCAATCACATAACCAAGAATTCAACCAAAAAGTGCCATTCGATCAGTGGCGAACATTGAACACTGCACTTGTCACTTCTTCGTAGTTTCCTAAAGGGGTTTTGCATATATATCATGTTATAAAATGGTAATACAAAACAAAACTTGGAAGAGATCTATATTAACAATAATGGAGTTACTAATCGAGTGAGAAATGGGAAAGGAGGATTGATCTACAATAACCTTTCGGAATGGGCTGATAGGAATGGAAAAAAATATTTTAAAATGGTAATCTCTTTGATTTAAAAAAGAAAAATTGAAATAAATTCCTTTCCTAGTCCGCCCATTCTCATAATTTCCTTTGTTTCCTTCATTTCCCTACGTTTCTTATTAGAGCTAAATTTTCCTTATCTCACTGATTTCCTTTCCTGATTTCTTTCCGTTATTTTTGGTTATTCTTGTTCTTGGCATGTTTAGCTTTCATTCGCTCTGGACCATTCTAATTTTGTCATGATTAAATAAATTTCCCAACTGGAAGATAGTGATTTGAATTTAGTGAAACTTCACTAATGATCTTTCCCTTGATTTAGTACAGGGGGAACATAATGATTTTACATTTGTTTCCATTCCATACTTTTCGTTCAAGTTTGCATTATAAAAAATTATGTAATACAACTATCTTTAAGACTTAGACTACTTATACTGTCAAATAAAATTTGTGATAAAACAATCCTAGATTGAGAATGATGAACAAAACATGTGTATGCAGTGCACAATTGGCAAACTAGTAACTCCAAAATTAGATCAAAACCTTAAATTTTTTCTACGCAAAAAATAAAAACAGAGTCTATGATGCCTTACCATCACTAATGTTCATAAAATCCAACAAATTCGAACTGCAAGAACAACTAAAAGAATGCAAAAGTACACAATTTTTACAACCCAAACATGGTATTAACAATTATGGCCTCATTATATTTGCTTACCCAATTTTCTCCTAGTTCTACTTCTTTTCAATGCACAAGCCCACAAAAAAATAAAAAATCTAAACTTCAATGCCAAAAATATTAATTTTAACCACAAATACTAAAGTTTTAAACTTGAAATTCAGTTTTTCTTGGTGAAGTTTTAAAATAAAAAATAACAAAAGTAAAATCTTTTACAAACAATGAAAGATATTTTAACATACCTAAACTTTTAGAAGAAAACCAGATCTAGATCTGGCGGCTCTCAACCGGAGTTTGTTCATTCACAGGGGTGTCGCAAACGGCACTTGACCCACGTCCGCTGCTCAAATATAAGAATATGTCTCAAGGAAGAGGGAAAAAAGGAGGAGAATGCCATGGGATCGAAATCAAGCTTCTTATTGACGAAAATGGCAGAGATGTTGACGCAACTTTAGAGGGTAACTTCTTTGCGAAGATGAAGAAGTGCAGAGAATGGAATTTAGTATTTAGTTGTGTTTGGGACTTAAAAAGTAACTATTTTTTCCAATGATAAAGGCTTCACACAAATTTTAAATGGAATTCAAATTTTTAATAACTAGCTATGGAGGGAAACTAGAATTTTTGGGTTTTTCAATTTTTAAATTTTTTCTTAAGTCAAGTTGTAATACATTTTAGATTTTGAAATTGTTTTTCTATTTTTTGGCATTTCAACATATAATTATATATTTTTTAGAGTTTATTTTTTAATTAGTTTAAAAATTCCAACTTTATAGATTTGTAAAATAAATAAATATTTTTTTTATTTTTTTATGTTCTAATGACAACAAAAGCTATTAATTAACTATTTAATAGCAAAAACATAGGAAGCTAACAAATATTAATAACCCTATTTTTCAACAAAAAAAGTTGCATCTATTTCTTTTAACTGAAATTTAGAATTTGCATAAATCACATAGAAATATTCAGTATATAGGTTGAAATAATGACGATGATCTACAAATATAATCAAATGAATGAGAAAAATTACTATTCTTTGTTGTTAGCCATAAATGTATTAAAAGATTATATGATTATAATTAAACTAGAATAAATTATATAAAAGGAGTACTTATGAATTGAATTGAGAGTGAGAAAGTCATTTATATTTCTAAATAAACGGGGTAAGTGTCACTAAACTAAATTATACAATAATATATAAATATTTTGAATTAAAGCCCCTAATAATATATACGCATAAGTCTACATCATTGATTGATGAATGATATTGCCAACTTGTGATTATGCATAATATGTACTCATTTTTTTAAAAAAAAAACACTAATTTCATGTAGTTCTTTCATATAAATATGTAATTTTTTTACATGCATGAATTATGGGGGTTTCATAGAGATGAATCAAACCATTAAAGATTATTTTATAATTTTATTTAAGGATCCAATTAAAAGTAATTTTAAATATGAGTATCATAAATAAATAATTAATTTCCTAATATTGTGGGGCTCACAAAGCTTCTGTGTCCTTTAAATGCTTTAGGGGTTCAATTGAGAAAAACCCAAGTTAATAAGGCAAATCTATAGTTTTATTTGAATACCAATTGCAAATACTAATAAATTGGAGGTCAAAAAACATAAAATTTCCTACTTATCTTGGTCTCACAAAAATTAATTACATACTTTTAATTAGATGTATATATCTATTTCATTTATTAATATAAATTTCCAATCATAAAGAGGACATCAAATACCTATTGCAAAAGGTATACATAATAAATATAATAATTGAGACTATTAAAATTTAAGCAAAGATATTATCTTATCCTCACTGATTATCTGAAATTTTTAATTCATAATTCATCACATTCATGGCGGATGCTTTTTTGCCTTGCCAATTGCGATTAAAAAATGCAAGAAAAAATTGCCATCACTATATACACAAGAATTTAAGATGAACAGTAAACTAAATTAGTTTTCTAATTTAGTATCAACTAATGTTTCACACAAATGATTTTTTCCTGACAATTATCTATTGTTTCAATACAATGCCAATATTTTGACAAAAGAATTTGTTAAAAGAAAAGTTAAAGTATCACTCAATATGTCTAAATCTTATGGCAAACATTGTTTGTCACAATAAGTTTTTAACTAACAAAACATCATTGTCACATATATGCTAGTAAATATATTTTTCACTATAATAGGTAAATTCTACTTCCCGTGACAAATATTGTTTATCACAAATTACTTTTTTTTAACAAAACATCGTTGGCAAAACTTCAACAATTTGACAAATGTATTTTTCACAAGAATATGTAAATTGTCACTTGAGATGTTTATATCTCATGACAAAAATAGTTTGTCACAAATAATCTTATCTTGGCAAAACATAGTTGTCATAATAAAGATTACGCCATTTTAACAAAATTATTTGTCATAGTAAAATATAAATTATCACTAAAGTTTTATACATATCTTGACAAATATTAGTTGTCTCAAATAATTTTTTTGTGACGAAGAGTAATTATCACAAAAGATTGACAATATTCTGACAAATATATTTGTCACAAGCCAAGTTATATTGTCATCCGAACGTTCATACTCAATTATATATCGATTTTAGTGATAAAATTTTAATTTTGTCACTATACAATAAAATTTTAATAGCAAATTTATGTGTTGTCACTACAATCTTTGCTTTATGTAGCAAACTTAGAATTGTCACAACACAGTATTTTATTGTAACAAAACATAAATTTATCACAAAAAGTAACATTTCTTGTAGTGTATTAAAGAGGACCTCATTGGCAAACTTTTGCTTGGCTTCGATTATAGGTTTAGAACCTTTAGGGGTTCTATCTTCTTCCTCCATTGTACCTGCAAGGTTAGTAAAGAGATCGCAAGAATATATAGAAATCCTCACTATTTGGGTGAGTAGGTACACTCCTCTCTATTATGAAAGCTTTTCTCGTGTATACCCTATACTAATACTCTCTAACTATAGAACTTACTGTTTCAATGATTATAAGAACTTGTCTCAACCAAAGTATTCAACAACAAGATTCACACAAGTTAAATCAAAGAAGTTTTAAGCAATTCACGTCACAAGAGTATTTAAGAACACATGTGGGTATAACTTGACAGCTTCAGAAACTAGGATATTCCGAAACTAGACTCAAAGACGAAGAAAACGCAATTTGAATCACCTAAATCCGATAAGTATTGAGCAAGTTATGGCACCTTTAATCCAAGGTGGTTTTCAAGTAACAATTTAAGACCAATGTGTTCTTCAAAAATAAAATAAAATAAATAACAGAAAATAAATAATCTAGGTCCGAAAATATGTATATATTTTTTTTTTTGTATTTGACCGTATATATTTTTTTTTTTGATGGTCTCTTTTTTTTGACTTCTGTTTTTTTTTTCGGACAACCTAGGACAAAACAAACTTTTAAGGTTTAGACACAAACCTTGGACAAACAAAAACAATTAAGGTTCAGACAAGAACCTAGGACAATACTAGGTTTAAGGTTTTAAGACAATAACCTAGTAAAAGTACTTAGGTTTAAGGTTTGAAAACAACATCCTTGGATTAAGGTTTAAGGATGTTGTGTCTTTTTATCTTAACCTTAAAAACCTTAAAATTTTCAAACTTTAATATCTCACCAAGGATTTCGAATTTGGATGTGCCACTTTCACAAAATATTCAAGATTTTCAACAAGGATCAAGAATATGGCTCAAGATTCAATTTTTGACACTTTCGGATTTTCAAGAAAATCAAGAAGTTCAAGAAAGTGTTCAAGAACTTATCTTTTTCGAGTATGATAAAAGTTTGATCGAAATGCAATATATGATAGACACTATGAAGAAACTAACACAAAAGAAAGAATGCAATTCGGATAAGAAACAAGGAAGTTATGATATGATGACCTAAAAACCGAAACTAGGGTTTTGAAGAAACCCTAATTTAACACCTAGAGTTTGGACGTGATTTAAGTAGTAAAGACTCAAGAATTCCGCACTATGATGATGAACAAAACATTCTGCAATGTAGACACCAAAAACAGCAGCAAGACGTAAAGAAAACAACACAAGAAGAACGCAAAAGACGCAAAAACGCGAAACTAGACTAGGACAAATATTTGGGCAGATTTGAGCAACAAATTGGCATGCGATTTTGACGAAATTAAGGACTAAACCTATGACGACCTAGGAAAGCAATAAGGATACAAAAACAGTAGCAAAAACGAAGCAAAATCTGCAGCAAAAAGAATGACTCCAAGACGGCAAGAACCAAGAGCTAAAACCGAGAAGAAGAAGAAACGCAAACCTGAAATTTTTTGACGAAACAACAACCTGGCTCTGATACCAATTTGATACGAATGGCCTTGGATTGAAGATCCTCAACCACATGAAACCCTCTTCTTTGGACCGGTTGTTCACCAAGAATCATGAACAAGCAAGAAAACACAATAACAATGCGGAAAATAACACAAAACAAGATAAGGTAATCAAACCCACACGTTATTACAAAAAGAATCCAATCCAACCTATGTAAATCAAGAGTTGAACAGTTTTCAGTTTAGCTTGTTCTTTAAATCAAGAACGGGTAAGTTCTCCTTAAGGTTCTAGCTTAAAGATCAAGGTTCTTATGAATCTTCAACTTAAATCAATTGAAGAAATCACGTTTTTCCTACAAGCTTATCACGGCTGCAAGAACAATTTAGCAAAGCTAAAATTATCAAAATTTAACTTATTATTTCATGTGAAAAACTCACCTATAAATAGGTTACAAAAACATGAAACCCTAATCCGATTCCAAAGGGGGATGGAATACTAACTCTAACAAACTAACTTGAGAAACAAGGAACAACTAACTTAATCCTTTATGGAAAAGGACTCTAAAGACACGACTAAGAAGGAAAGCAAAACACGTTTTTGCTTCCTAAATTTACTTTCCTAAAAACTCCTAAAAAGTAGGAGATTACTTTCCTAATTATCATGCAAGATAATTGAGCCAAGTAATACTTATTAAAAACCGAAATTCAAGCCCATAATTAAATGTTTAATGGACTTAAGTATTACAACTTAAAATAAATCCTAAAATTAACCCAAAATGGCGTGATCACATTATGAAGCCCAAAACGCCATTCTTTGGTCTTCTCGGATTTCATGAACTTTCTTCAAGGTGGATCATGAATTGTTATTGAAGAAACATTCCAAACAACTTCATCTTGAGTTGGTAACGCAAGAGCTTCCTCAAGGCCTTCATAAGTTGTCGCCATTAATGATTGCAAACCTGCCTTCATCTTTGAACTCCTTGATCTTGTCATTGGACCATCAAGATTAGACAAGGGATCATGTGAAGTTGGTTTCGGCAAGATGGACTTGGGTTGATTTCCATCACCTAAACATCTATCAAAGAAAAAATCCACAGAATTACTCATTGGTGTTCAACCAATATGTGGCTCAATAATTAAATTGGACATGGCTAAGGCATACGATCGTATGCATTGGGGATTTCTTTATCACATCATGAGGTGGTTTGGTTTTTGGGCCACATATTGGTTGAACACCAATGAGTTCAAGAATTGATTCAATAATATATTCTCTAATATTGATCTATCCTTAACATACGCCAACTGGTTTACCCATAATTATCCAAGGAAGAATTATGGGGAGACGTACCCTTAGGGATAAAAACCAAAAGAGTCGACGTGATACCTTGTGGAAGCTTCCCCCCACAAAAAAAATCTAACACCGCACTATACAAATTAGATGCTATAATATCCCAAGTCACTCAAAAAAAATTTGGCCGAGAAACCATTGACATCTGGCGCTCTGTCCCCATCCATCTCTATAACCACCCTCTTAACCTCCTCTAGTGTCGAGACCGCTTCCAAAATCAAGTTATCTTCCTATGTAAGGGACTTCGGGATTATATCAAGATCATCTGCCTGTTGTTGGTCTGTGGGGCTAAGAGATCAGAAAAGATTTGTATTGCTTTATCCTGCAGTCCCTCAACATTCTCTATCATAGAACCATCTTCCATATAAATTCCTCGGATTATAGTTCTTGATCTTCTTTTCTTAACATGAGAGTGAAATATTTAGTGTTCATATCTCTCTCACCAATCCATCACAGTCTCGTTTTTTGTTTCTATAAATCCTCTTCATCCTCCAAAGCAAGTTTCAGCATTGCTTGACATCTACTATCCTTTACATCAAGATTCACTAAACTCTGGGATTCCATAGCTGCTTCAGTACGCACAAGATTTTGTTCAACCTCCTAGATCCTAGCTGTAAAATAACCCACCCTCGTCTTATTTCATTGAATGATGTTTGATTTAACATTTTAAGCTTCAAACATATAGCTACCACTAAAGGGCCAGTCACTGGTTTATCCCAAGCTCTCGCCACAACCTCCATAAAATCAGCCCTATTTGTCCAAAGATTAAGTAATTGGAAAGGAGAATGTCCCAAAGAAACCACACCATCCCAAGAAAGCAAGAGGGGATCATGGTCAGAGAAAGTACGGTTTAGATGTTTAATTATGTATTGATAGCATTTATTGCAATCCTCATTCGCGATACCTCTGTCCAAATGCTTCCAAATACGCAGTTCCCTTCTCCAGTTATTGCACAATGTGAAAGCATTGCCAAGAAAACCCATATCAGAAAGCTCGGTAGCCCCCATGAATTCCAGCATATCCTCACTCTCGCTTATCAAAAAAGGCAGACGTGTATTTTTTTCTTCTGCACAAATGATAACATTGAAATCACCCCACAGAAGCCAAGCCACTCCACTAGGTTTTATTGAAAGAAGATCTACCCACAACGAAGTCCTCTCTTCCACCGAGCACAATGCATGAATACAGGATATCAACACCTCACCTCTCTAAAAGCTTACATTGAAAGAAATAGATAGCACATTTTCATGGATTATAGTACATTGAAAAATGTCACTCCAAAAACACCATAATCTATTATGAGTATTTGTATAACAATTCTAAAGCTTCAAGAATTTCCCTACTTCACTATTAGAGTCTCTATTCTGTTTAGGTTCACAAATACATACAAAAGATACCCCATGATCTTTAATCAAATTTTTTAGTCGACGTTTAGTGGGTTTATTTCCTAGCCCCTAGCATTCTAGAATAGACTCTTTATTAGCAACACATGTAGGGGATTTTGAGATGTTCTTAGTAGAACATAGTATATGTTTAGAGGGGATCAGGTTATTACCTCAGATGGATTTACAAATTGGCACCACAGTTACCATGTCCAGATTTATATTTTGTACCACTCGCTGAAGAATGGCCTCATGTATACTATGTTAAACATTCCTATATTCATTATCGAGAGATGATACAAATAAATTATCAGGTTCTACATCATTCTCCAAGGCAATTAAGTGTACTGATTTGTGAATCAATATTGTTAAGTCCATATTCACTGTCCATAACTGAGCAATCCCAATTCCCTTAGAATTTTGCATGTACTCCTTTATCAATAAGTTAACTCCCTCCACACTTTGGTGTTCATTATCCTCTTTAAGCAATAAATTGTCTTTCTCTGCGATTTGGTGTTCCTTTTCTCTCTCTTTCGTGCCTTCTTTTGCGTTTTGGTATTCTTTTGCCCCTTCTTCGTAGTTGCGATTTATCATGACTTGTATTTTCCTAGCCCAAAGTAGCATTTGGCTCTTTCTCAATTGGGTCTTGGATTGATGGAGATGCGCTAATTACCACACCTTCTATATCCTTAACTGGAACACATTGTCCCTTCTCATCTCTTTGTCCTTTTCCTTTCCAAACCATTATTGAATTTCCTTTTTTTTAGCCTTGTCTGATTCAGTTATGTTTGCTATCTTGCCTTGCCCCTTAGGATTTTTTATCACCGACCCATCAAGTCATAGCCTTTGTCCCCACTGTGACCTTGTTTATAGCATTCGGTACAATATTTAGGTAGACCTTAAGAAATTATTTCTTGGTATAATCCCTCTCCATGACAACCCCAATCAATCCAAATTTTGTTAGGTAACTCAAGTAGGAGGTCTACTTCTACACAGACCCTCACAGCACTCGGCCGTGTGAGATTCAAGGTAGCAGAATCAACTCTCAACGATGTTCCAAGAGCCTGCATGATAGAAAACAAACTATGCTTTTTTTTAAGACTGGCTAACCTCTTTTTTGATGTGGGTCGCCACTCCCTATTTATTGATTAACTTGGTGGATGATAGACTTACCCTAAAATCATCCTTACATAGGGCGAACTCTTGAGGATGAATCCATGTACATGCCCAAGGCCTAATGGAGCCGAGATCAAGAGGATTAAACAAAAGGAAACATAGAGTACTTCCTCCATTTACAGAGCATGAGGTATAACTATCTATTAACCAAAAAACTCCTCCAATCACCAGGAGTGACAAAAGGTCCCTTTTGTTGGGAAATATATGTACAAGGAAAACATGACTCAGCAAGGACTTATACAGAACTTTACTAAGAGCGAACCTTTGGCATTGTTCATCCTTCTGCTAGGGTGGCCTCCCTACCTTCTGACGGGAGAAGAGGGTCAACACAGCATGAATTATTTCAGCTTCAAGGCCAGAGCCTTCATAGTCCCAGTCAAGTAGCACATCTTTAGTCTGTGTAGAGGGCCAAACAGGCTGAGTTGACAACAGACTTGAGACCCTGTACTGGTATCCTCGAGCTTCCAGAGATCTAAGTTCCACATTCCAGAGGTTTGGGACTTTAAAAAGTGACATAACTGGCCATACCAGCTTAGCAAAAAACCAGTTAACATAGGGCAAAGCAGCATGCAAACCAGTTCTAACCTCAGCAAACTGGGGCCTCCAAGCACACATGTGGCAAGCCAGCCCTAACTTCAGCAGGCTAGGGCTATGGAGATTACCTGGTATGGGCGAGATGCTGAACATGGGTCCTAGGAGCATTCTGATACAGCATGAAGCCTTTACCCTTTTTGAAGAAAACAAACTGTGCTTGTTGTATAAAAAGAACAAAATATTTTCCAAAGTAAACCACATCAGCAAAAACGAGGACTCCCTCTGGGGATGGAAATTTGGTGTCTATTTGAAAGCCCGCATAAGGAAATGTCCAACCCGCCATATACCTTTCGCCAATAATTTGTGTAACTCTACTTCCATTTGAAATCTGATGAGGGAATGGTAAGAATCAATGAGACCAACCGATAATGCACTTTTAAGATCAAGAGTTGTGATAAACTTTCTAATATCATTCAAGATAGGGCGGCCATGAGAGAATTTTCCTATTATTGAAAGCTTGAATGGAATCACCAAAGAATCAATTTCCACCTGAGAGAATCTAATAGCAACACAACCTCAGTGTGTACAGAGGGATTTCAAGGGTTTGTTTGCATTTTAATGTTCAAGGTTCGTGAATAATTGTGCAAAGGATTTGAGATGTTTAGTATGATCAATAGGTTGTCATTGGTAGCCCTCCAGCCTCCATATAAATGGCCTCCATGATCTATCGTGATGGTAGTGATGACTATAAAAGGAAAGTTGTGTTAGGGTTTTCCTAGAGAATGTTATCTCTAAATCTCCTTTCCCCAGAAATCCGAACCTATTTTTTAAAGATTTGAAAAAAAAATTGAAAAGTACATTGGGATGATCTTTGGCTAATTCAAATGTCCAAACTTGTGTTTATTAGTCAATTCGGAAGACCTCTCAGCCAATTCAAACGTCCAGATATATCTGACAGGATTCAATTATGAGTAACAACTAGTTTTATGTAAAAAAAAATGAGTATTTTGTCCTATTTTTCTTTCTAAATGATTTCTATAAATACTTTGGACATACATAATCATTCAAGGTTGATCTTTAAACAAGAAAAACAAGTGTAAAAAAAATCTCTAAAATATCAAAAGAAAAATAATTTGATCATCATCCAAAAGGGAAAACGATTGAACCTTTGAATTTGTTCTTCATTCTTCTTGAGCTAAACTTTCTCTTTGTGAACAATTCTTTAAGAGGAATTTGTATGTGAGTTTCAAGAGATTGTGTCCACCCTATTAAGAGGGCAATCATCAATTGTAATCTTCAAATTGGAAAGGTTGAAAGGTTTCTCCAAGAGTGAGAGTAAAAACTCAACTCATAGCTTTGGATAGCTATTGAGTTTTTTTAACCTTCTTTGTAAAGGTTTGTAAAGGTATGGATCTCACCTTTAATGAAGAGATCTCATTCAGTTGATTGGTGAAATCCTAATTTTGAGGGCTTAGGTAGTGGATGTAGAGTGCTCTAATGGGAGACTTGAACCACTCTAAATCTCTTGTGCCCATTTTTAAGCTTTGAATTATTTCCTTGATTTATATGCTTCATTACTTCTCATTGATATTGTGATCATATCTTGGTGCATATTTGATTTCGATTATTTTGAATTGAATTGTGAATTCGATTTGGTGAATTAATTTCTTGTGATCATACATTTTGTGTAAAATTTGATATATTGTGTGATTAGAAGTTTGAATAGAATTTTTAATTCCTCAACCTAATTTAACCCCCCCCCCCCTTCTTAGGTTTCATATAAGGCTAACATATGGTGTTCTATTAAGGTATGAATTGGTTGAGTGTCAAGATTGATGTGTCTATGAATTACAACACTTTAGAGTGATTGCAATTAAATCGAGAAAAAATAAAACTTACATATGATATTTATTGATCTAAAAGGCATATGATAAGATCAGGACACATTGTGATTGATGTTGGAAAAAAAGTGAGGGAATGTAGCATATATAGAAGTTATAACAAACACATGTAAAGATATAACAACTTCTGTAAGAACGCCAATAGTAATATCCGATGAATTCTCGAATATTAGAGATCTACATCACCCTTTTTGTTTTAATAATTATGAGATTATGCAAAAAGTCATTTCTAAATGTATTTTGTTTGCATATGATATAGTTTTAATTGTTGAGACAAGATAGTGAGTAAACGCTAAATTAGAATATTAAAATGAGGCATTAGAATCAAAAGATTTTACCATAATTAACGGCAAAACTCAATATGAAATGTCAATTTAGTAATAATAGAAGTAATATTAGGACAAATGTGAAAATTGATGGGCATAAATTAAATGCATAACAATTAATAAAGATGTCATGTACATGATTTAAGTAGGTTCGAACAAATGGAGAAGTGAGCTTACTATACTTTGTGATTGTAAAACATTGCTAAACTTGAAGGGAATATTTTATAAAACAGTCATAAGACTAGCACTGCTTCATAAGAATGACCAAAAAATTAAGTTAGCATAAATAAGAATCTTAATATGGATATGCGGACTTACTAGATTCGATAAAATAAATATTGATTGCATTAGAAAGAAAGTATAAATAGTTATAATATATGAGAAAATGAGATAAACAAATTTAAGATGGTTCGCGTATGTGTCTAGGAAACATCTAGATCCCTAGTGCAACACGTAGAAAATAGAAAAACATTAATTTCAATTAAAAGAGCAATGGAGAAATATAAAAAGAATTGGAAATAAACGATAAAAAATTGATATATTTAAATATAAATGAAAATATATGCATGGATAAAATGTGGTAGAAAAATATAATCCATATAGTCAACCTCCTGTAATGAGATAAAAACTTACTAGTTATTCATGTATAAAATAGGTAACCTATTTTTAATTTACAGTACAATGACTTTTGTGACAGTAGAATTGGCAAAAATACATGTGCCTGTTATTCGCTTGCAATTTAACTTGTCCAAACACTCAAAATTTATACCGTGTAGAATAATAATGATCATGCAGGATAATAATGGATATCAATAGTACGCGAATGGATATGCGAGTATTTGTAGATAACACAAAAAATATTAACAGGTACCCACAACTACCCTTATTAATTTTTTTTTTTTTTTTTGTATAAACAAAGAGTTTTGAAGTGTAGCAAAGAAAAAAGAAAAATTGAAAAGTGCTTGTAATGCACTAACAAGAATAAAAAATATATAAATAATGTTCTACCACAAGACCATTAGTGTTGCATGAAATAAATGTTGAGAAAAAAAGGAAAAATATACAAGTGTTTGACAGGATTTTAATGCACCAACAAGAATCAAACTCAAAAAATATATAGCGGCACTATACTATTTTACCACTAGGTCATTAATGCCATTAATTCTATGATAAGGTGATGATTTTTACCTTATTGTATTCGTTTTACTTACCTCTTGTGCGTGCTTGTAACGTGTTTTTATGTCATTTTTACATGTTTTTAACGTATTTGTAGGACATTATGCAATGGGAGGAGAAACAGAGCAAAAGATTGATGAAAAGAGCACATTTTAAAGGTTATTAATCATGGAGGCCAAAATTAGAAGAAAAGATTGAGAAAGATCAAGAAAGATGCGATTTAGGTCAAAAAGGCAATGAAGAACAAATGCTGAAGAAATCTGCCAAGGTTTAGTATTTCGATCATATCTCTCTCAATTTACGTCCGAATGGAATGATTCAGATTCCATTGGAAAGCTAAGCAAAAGAGGTACAACTTTCATATTTTATGTTTTTCCTAATTCGGTCTGGGTCATATAGAAACACGGGTCACAAATGAAATTTCCAGAGAGCTCTGGCGCGCCGGAAAAGGACTTATCCGGCGCGCCGCAGGCTGAACGTCGCGACGGTCATGTTTGAACGTTGCGACATTCGTCTGCAAGGCAGATTTTCCAAGTCAGTTTTACCCTCCATTTTGTGAAGATTTCAACGGTATTTTGGGGACATCTGAGGCACACTTTTGCAGCCCTAATTCCTCCCCTATATGTGAGATTTCTGTAGCCAAAAGAAAGGAAAGAGGGGGAATAAAGACGAGCTCAAGAACAAGAAGAAAATCATTTTCTAGTTAGGTTACATTAGTTAGATTTTAAGGTTTTCTCTCTAGCTACTCCACAAGAACACACAATTAGTGTGTGTTCTTGGTGTAAATAGCCCCATTTGTGGAAGAACTTCTTGTAATCCTCATGTGCCAAAGAGTTTGGGATTAATGTAAAGCTTGGATATTTGCTTGGAATCAACATGTGGAAAGCCTCCTCTTTTGTTTAATCAAATGGGTAGTTTCTTTTCCTTGCACTTCTTTGATTATTTCCTTGCCTATTCCTATATATTTGTGAAATTCTTGTGTGCCATGAGAGGCTAAATTGTTTAATACCCTTGGATTGTGGTTATGTGTTGTTGATATATTGTGTTGTTGTGTGGTTTTGTGCTATGGATAGCTAGGAATTAGGAACTACAATCTAGTTATTACCTCACATTAGTAATGCTTATAGTAGATTAGTGTGTGGGTGATGGATTAGTGGAGTTATCTTAGTCCGTTCTTGCCTCCGCCATAAAGGGGGAATTGATTGAGATAGTGAGAGTTCAATATAGGTTTGATGAACTTTGTCAACATGAACTAGTTTAGTCCTTGCCTCCGCCATAAAGGGGGGAATGAATTAGGGAATGATTTCCGAGAGAGCGACTAGGTTCGACCCTTGCCTCCGCCATAAAGGAAGGGTTGAATTAGAGAGTGAATGGGTGGAGAGGCATTGGAGTTTTGGTTGATTTAGTTAGCTAGTCCTTACCTCCGCCATAAAGGGGGATTGGTTGATTGTTCAATTTCCTGTAGGAGACAAAACATTTAGGTCTTTGCCTCTGCCATAAAGGGGGGACTTCGTTGAATTGGCTCATTCTTAGTCGTAGTGATTCCATAGGATAAACCACACATAACACTAACATTTGAGATAACCACATCCAAGGGTATACTTTAATTACTTGATTTCTCTTCCACACTTTTTCATGTTTACTTGGTAGTATTAACATAGTTTAGGTTATTTTCCTTTTCTTGTTGATACTTTCACTACAACACACACATTTTCACTAATTCCATAGATTCATCCCCTCCTTGTGAGTTCGACCCCTACTTCCTCTAGCTACACAAACGTCGGTGTCTTGATGCACATTAAATATCCTGAGGATTAGGGTTATAAATTTATTTGATTCAGTTAAGCCTTAGCTTTTGACCCTAGCTCCAAAACCGCTATCAAATTGGCACCAATGCCGGGGAGGCAATTGGATTTAGGATTTGTATTTTTGTGTGTTGAGTAGTTGTAAATATTTAGCTTTAATGTTGTGTATGTTTGTTTCTTGTGTTTTCTTTCTTTTTTAGTTTTATTTTTGTTTTGTGTTGAGATTTGTACAAATATGCCTAGGTTGTTTGGAGACTTTCTTGATTCTTATCATATTGACCCACCAAATGGTATGGATGACATTAGACCAACACCTAGCATATTTGGGAATCCTTCTTCCCTAGATTTTTGGGACACTAATGAATGTGTGCAAATAGAACCTTCAAGATTTTTCACCACTTCATGCTTGAATGATAATGAGCTTAATGATAGATATTCTATGCTTGATGCTCAAGTGATATACAAGCTTAATGATAATGAGCTTAATGTGACCAACTTGGTAAATGATATACAAGCTTCTATGAGTTATGATGATGTATTATCTTGTAGGTTGTGCCAAGGCGATCACCACACTCACCATTGCATGTTAAATGTGGAGTCCAACCAATATAGAAGCTTTCAAGTTCATCAAGAGGCTTTCAACCAAAATTGGTGTGGGCAAGAGGATGGATATTGGGGGAGTGGTGAACAAAATGGTACATACTACGAGTCAAACTATCCAATGGATTTTGAATATCGACCAAGCTGCGAAGAGAATTGGTCAAACCAAGAACAAAGCAATGAGTTGCATCCCGTGCAAGAAAGAACACAATCATTGGAGGATATGCTCTATGAACTAATGGAGAAGGCTGACAAAGAAATTCAAGGGAACGAGAGATTTTGTGCTCAATTGGAAACAACCCTTGAGAAGCAAGAGGACACTTTGGAGGCTCAAGAAGATACTTTGAGAGAGCATGAGGCTTCAATGAATAAGTTGGAGATGCAATTGAGAAAATTAACTCAAGCTATTCACCATAGTCCCCAAGGGTATACATTTAATGCATTTATGGGCCAAAGTGAGGTACAACTTGACCAATCCCTTCAAACTCTCTCTTATTTTCCACAATGTGATTCATTTAATGATAATTTCAAAACTCTTATGGATAATCATTTTGAAATCAATGATGATTGTTGTGCTAGTACAAACGATCCTAAGAGTGTTGAAATTCCTTGTATTGTGGATAAGTTTGAGTCATGCATTAATAGTGAACCCTTGTCAAATGAGTTCAAAGTTAATTGTCTTATAAATGAAGAAATATTACACATAGATTCATATGTTGGCTTATATGAAGATGATTTGTTAATTTGTTACGAGATAGCTAACATAGTGCAATCTTGTGTTATTTTGACATCATACATGGATTTTCATGAGTTAAATAATATGGTTGATGTCATTAGATCGACGTGCAATAAGGCATCCTCACTAGATGATAGTGATGCTCAATATGATGATAATGAGGAAATGCCTAAAAATGATCCCTATGTTAGCCTAGATAAAGAGTATGTGCATTTTTTTTCATGAAATAGCTAATATAGTGGAGAATTGCTTTGTTGATGCATCCATACATGAACTTTCTAATGAGTGTATTGAGACTATGGATGCAAGGTCATTGGTTGAGTCTTGTAGGACAAGCATGATGGAAGTGGAGACTATCTTGAAGGATATTGAGAATCCATTGGAGTTCTCAACCATCTTGGTGGAAGAAGGAGAGGAGGATCCTACAATTGGGGAGCAAGAGTGGCACAAAGTTGAATTTGTTGAGTTTGCTCCCCACGAACATGAGCTCAAGCGCCTCCTCAAAGGGTGCCAAAGGACGCCCTACAAAAGGCATATGAGTGCCTATGAAAGGGCATTCTTTTGGTACCGGGATGGTTATTCCGAATCTTGAGGGAATAGCCACAATAATACGGTCTAGCTAGGGACTAAATAAACCTAGAACTACATTTTCTTTCCATTTTATTTTATTTTGTTTGAATGTTAGTTTTTGTGTTTTTGTTTTGTGTGTTTAGTTTAGTTAGGTTTGTTTTTCTTGTAGGAGTTCAAAGAGAACAATAAATGTGAAAGAATGAATATGAGAGAATGAAAAATGTGCATAAATGATAAAAAGAGCTAAGTGTGGAGGGGGATTCATACCCCTCACAAACTTGCTTAATGCTTTCTTCTTTTTCACTCTCATGTCAATGGCACACAAACACGTTTCACTCTAAATCACTTCATGATTTTCAATGTTAAAATTGCGTGAGTTAGCATATGTAGTGAGGCTTCAAAAGCTTGATGTGGGCAATTTTCATATATGTGTTTAATGGCACATTCATGGTTTACCTAGCATGAACTCATTAGGACTCAAGTGCACATGAGCTTAATGAATGAGATTAGGATTTGAACATGATTGTGATACACACCTAGCACAAGACCACTCACATGAGCACATTGTAAAAAATTTCTCATGCATGCCATAGAGTGATTATGAACATTTTTGTTTTGAGTGATTATGTTTGAGTGTCATGTATAGAGCTTATTTGTTTAAATGTTTTCTTCTTCAACTCGTACATGGAATTAGTTTACTTGTGTTTTCTTTCTTTGATTTTTTTTAGGTTTTCCATCCACGAGGAAACAAAAAGAAGAAAGCATCTTCACAACGGCCAAGTTCACATTTTACATGCACAAATGAAGAGATAGCCACAATGCATACACCTCGGGTGTTTTCTTATCCCTCTCTTGTGTTTTGAAAATAATGCATATTTTAAGTGTGGAGGGGGGAAGATATTGGTGGAGATGTTTGAAATTGTGCTCAAGTGAACACTTTGTTACTTGTGGATATTTAAACTTGAATTTTTAGTTGTTTTTCTTGTTTAGGTTTTAGTTTTGGTTGATTCTTGCATACTCTTGAGCGCACATTAAGAATTCCTTGTGTGTTTTGAATTTTTGGAAATCCCTTGTTGTTGAGGCTTGAAGCTCTTAGATAGAAAATCCGTTGTTGCTATTTTGGGATCCCATAATGTCCATGATTGTTGTGTTAAGTGTTAGTTTTCATATTGTTGTGATTCTTGTGAATTTTTCCTTTTTGTGTCTTTGTGAACTTTTGTTCATTTTAGTGATTATATATATATTGTATGTTTGTGTTTAGTGTTTGAATGTTGGTGTTGGCAACCAAAATGAGAAAATGTGTCTAGTCTAAATTATATGAGATTAGTGTTGTGTAGCCAATGATGTGAAGTGTTTTATCTTAGAAACTCGACATGCGATAAGGAAAATTACATGTTACATACGGGAAGTCGGGTCCTTGGTGGAAAGTTTGACGTTTTGAGTTTATTGTTAATAAGCTCCCTCTAGACTCAAATGGTATAAACTGCCCTATGGTACTCAGCTGAAGATGTGGGAGTTAGCATGCCTCAAGTCCTTTCAAGTTGGCCACTGTACTAGTATAGAGTATGGCGTGCTCTGGCTTAGTGATGTGAATATCTGTGTTGATGTCCCAAATACTAGGGATCTTTTGTCACTCCTTGTGATTAATGGAGTTTTTTGTATTGTATACTAGAATGGTAGGGGAGAACATGAATGTAAATAGAGGAAGTACTCCAAGTTTATCATCCTTAAATACCCCTTTTGAACTTTGACCCATTAGGCGTTACGCATGTAAATGGGACTAGGTTCAAGGGGTTCTCCTTTTGAAAGGGTGGTTTTAGGGTATGTCCATCACCCACCAAAGCATCTAATAAAATAGGGAGTGGCGACCCACCTCATAAAGAGGTTATGCCAAAAAAAAAGCACAAGTGGGGAACTCATGGCGATTGACAAGTTTGGTTAATAAGATAGGTCGGAGTACCTTGGTACTTGGTTAGTTTAGCTCTTGGACTAACTTTCCCTAAGAGACATGTGTAGATACTTTGAAGTTTCAAGAAATGAATTGGGCATTATGTGTTGTTTTTAATATTTTGTTGTTTGCATTAAATAAATTCCTCTCCAATGTGAGACCGCTCCTTTACTACCCAAAAACTTTGAAGGAGAATTCATATGAGATGGAATGGGAAAAAACAGCCACAAAACCCTTGGCATTTGTTTAATTTATGTGTTTTATGTATGTTGTTATGAATAAGTTCCCCTCCAATGCGAGACCGCTCCTTTATTAACCAAAAGGTTAGAGGAGAACTCATATGAGGTGGAATACGGGTATAAAAATCCATAAAACCCTTGGCATTCTTAATTCGAATAAAAGCCCCAATGATCTTGTAAACCTTTTATTATCTACATAATGGTCAAAGAGGTGATTATAGGAAAAAGAGTAGAACAAAACTTAGTCGTCGGATCTCTTACCTATGGAATCGATATGAATAAGTCAGGACCCAAGTGGAACCCATTGCACACGCACACACAATATACTCAACGTGTTGAATGTGTACAAAAAGGCACTTTGATGACTCTTGTGAACACGTGGAGTGATTACTTGTCATTTTAGTCGAGTAAGCTATGAGGCATGTACACAAACACTTATCAAGTGCTTAAAATGATTAGACATATTGTGGAGTGTCTTGTTGCTCGAGGACGAGCATATATGTGTTTTGCTTTATTTTGTTTTATTGCTCGAGGACGAGCAAGGTTTAATTGTGGAGGGTTTGATAAGGTGATGATTTTCACCTTATTGTATTCGTTTTACTTACCTCTTGTGCGTCCTTGTAACGTGTTTTTATGTCGTTTTTACATGTTTTTAACGTATTTTTAGGACGTTATGCAATGGGAGGAGCAACGGAGCAAAAGATTGATGAAAAGAGCACATTTTAAAGGTTATTAATCATGGAGGCCAAAATGAGAAGAAAAGATTGAGAAAGATCAAGAAAGATGCAATTTAGGTCAAAAAGGCGATGAAGAACAAATGCTGAAGAAATCTTCTAGGGTTTAGTATTTCGATCATATCTCTCTCAATTTACGTCCGAAAGGAATGATTTAGGTGCCATTGGAAAGTTAAGGGAAAGCTCTACAACTTTCATGTTTTAGGTATTTCCTAATTCGGTCTGGATCATATAGAAAAACAGGTCACAAATGAAATTTCCAGAGAGCTCCGGCGCGCCGGAAAAGAACTTATCCGGCGCACCGCAGGCTAAACGTCGCGACGTTCGGCTGCGTGGCAGATTTTCCAAGTCAGTTTTGCCCTCCATTTTGTGAAGACTTCAAGGGTATTTTGGGGACATCTGAGACACACATTTGCAGCCCTAATTCCTCCCCTATATGTGAGATTTCTGTAGCCAAAAGAAAGGAAAGAGGGGGAAGAAGGAGGAGCTCAAGAACAAGAAGAAAACCATTTTCTAGTTAGGTTACATTAGTTAGATTTTAGGGTTTTCTCTCTAGCTACTCCACAAGAACACACAATTAGTGTGTGTTCTTGGTGTAAATAGCCCCATTTGTGGAAGAACTTCTTGTAATCCTCATGTGCAAAAGAGTTTGGGATTAATGTAAAGCTTGGATATTTGCTTGGAATCAACATGTGGAAAGCCTCCTCTTTTGTTTAATCAAATGGGTAGTCTATTTTCCTTGCACTTCTTTGATTATTTCCTTGCCTATTCCTATATATTTGTGAAATTCTTGTGTGCCATGAGAGGCTAAATTGTTTAATACCCTTGAATTGTGGTTATGTGTTGTTGATATATTGTGTTGTTGTGTGGTTTTGTGCTATGGATAGCTAGGAATTAGGAACTACAATCTAGTTATTGCCTCACATTAGTAATGCTTATAGTATATTAGTGTGTGGGTGATGGAATTAGTGGAGTTATCTTAGTCCGTTCTTTCCTCCGCCATAAAGGGGGAATTGATTGAGATAGTGAGAGTTCAATGTAGGTTTGATGAACTTGGTTAACATGAACTAGTTTAGTCCTTGCCTCCGCCATAAAAGGGGGAATGAATTAGGGAATGATTTCCGAGAGAGCGACTAGGTTCGACCCTTGCCTCCGCCATAAAGGAAGGGTTGGATTAGAGAGTGAATGGGTGGAGAGACATTGGAGTTTCGATTAATTTAGTTAGCTAGTCCTTACCTCCGCCATAAAGGGGGGATTGGTTGATTGTTCAATTTCCGGTAGGAGACAAAATATTTAGGTCATTGCCTCCTGCCATAAAGGGGGGACTTAGTTGAATTGGCTCATTCTTAGTCGTAGTGATTCCATAGGATAAACCACACATAACACTAACATTTGAGATAACCACATCCAAGGGTATACTTTAATTACTTGATTTCTCTTCCACACTTTTTCATGTTTACTTGGTAGTATTAACATAGTTTAGGTTATTTTCCTTTTCTTGTTGATACTTTCACTACAACACACACATTTTCACTAATTCCATAGATTCATCCTCTCCCTGTGGGTTCGACCCCTACTTCCTCTAGCTACACAAACGTCGGTGTCTTGATGCACCTTAAATGTCGTGAGGATTAGGGTTATAAATTTATTTGATTCGGTTAAGCCTTAGCTTTTGACCTGAGCTCCAAAACCGCTATCATGCTATATGAAATATAATGTTGAGAAAATTTAAAAGTTTTAAAACCTTGCATGTCATAGCAAGTCCAACAATTTAACAAAAACAGTGAAATTAGAGATTACCTAAACACTGGTACCACAAATTACTCAATTCAATTTTATCCATTTATTTATATCTGTCAATAAAACAGGCATAGATAGATGCTTATCTATTTTTGAAAACCCATTTAATACATCATCTACTCACCCGAACCCGTCCATTTGCTATCTCTATGTGACAAACTCTAAACTTTGACAAGGTAATGGATAGTTTTCTAAATCTTTGAGTGGAACAGATAGATGATAGATTCAATAAATCATTTACAACACTATTTCGAATTCAATTTTTTGAGGCGATGCTTGGAAGAGGATAATAGAATAGGGCAATGGAAATTAACCCTTAATCATTACCATTGTTAGGTGGTGCTTGGTATAAATTTCTCAATGTCAATCACAATGGGAATCATGATAGCATTATTAGTGTTTGGTTCAAATTCTACAATAGCTATTATTGTGATTAATGATGCTTGGTTCAACCCTACTTTATTAATGGCAATCAATCAAAATTTTAATTTTACCCCTAACATCTCTTACGTACTATATCACATATTATCTCAAAACTTCTCTCTTATATGCTTTATGAAAATGTGTGTAATATGTATAAAATATGTGTAGCATGTGTACCGTATGAAAATATGTATACTGTGTGTAAATATGTGTAGTGTGTGAAAATAAGTGTAATATGTGTAAAATACGTAGTGTATGAAAATGTGTTAAATTAAGTGTGATATGTGTAAAATACGTGGTGTGTGAAAATATGTGTACTGTGTGTAAAATAAGTGTAGTGAGTGAAAATATATATACTATGTGTAGTGTGTGAAAATGTGCAAAATGCATGTGTTGTATGAAAATATGTGTAGTATATGTCAAACATGTGTAGTATGTAAAACATGTGTAGTGTGTGAAAATGTATGCACTATATATAAAATATGTGTAGTGTGTGAAAATGTGTGTATATGTAGTATGTGACAAAATATGTAGTATGTGAAAAAAAACGAGGGTTTTCTTTGTTAAAGAAAGAAGAGGAATGATTGAGGAGTTTGATTATAGGGAGAGTAGTTAATCAAAACTCAGTAATGATTGAGAAATTTTCATTCTCATTAAGATGTCTTTTTTTCAACTAAGCATTGACAATGGTAAGATTAAGGGTTGAATCTCATTACTCTGTTCTACTATCCTCTACCAAGTACCCCCTTAGTGTTTGATCGGGAAAAAAAATACATTTCAATAGAAATGAAAATTCCTCAATAATTACTTAGTTTTGATTAATTACATCTCCACTTATAATCTCAATCATTCCCTTTTTTTCCTTCCCAAAAAATCTCACTTTTTTTTTTCACACTACATATTTTCTAATACACAATGTATATTTTACACATAGCATACACATTTTCACACATGCACACACATGTTTTTACATATATTACACACATTTTCACACACACACACACATGTTTTACACATACTACACACATTTTCACACACTGCATGTATTTTACACACAGTAGACATTTCACATAATAAACATATTTTACACATAGTACACGTTTTCACACTACACATTTTCACACATTACACGTATTTTACACTGTACACATTTTCGCACACTACACATGTTTCACACATACTACACATTTTCACACATTACACGTATTTTACACATAGTACACACATTTTCACACATTACACATAGTTTACACATTACACATATTTTCACACATTACATATATTTTTACCCACCACATTTTCACAAACTACATATATTTTCATACACATTTTACACACACTACATATTTTTATAAAGCATATATAAGAGAAATTTTGAGATAATATGTGATATGATAAGAGAAGTTGAGGATGAAATTAAAATTTTGATTGATTGTTATTACTAAAGTGGGGTTCAACCAAACATCATCAATCACAATAATACATATTCTACAATTTGAATCAAACACTAACAATGCTATCATGATTACCAAACGCCACCGAATCTTTGAGTGTTCTGAATTTTTGACTGGAATGGTTAGATAGTAGATTCAACAAATAATTTACAGCAATGTTTCGAATTCAGAAAAAAGAGTTTTATTATATTAAGGAAAAGACCAGATTCCAACAGCTAATTCAGTCTAATGGGATGCAAAACGGCACCACACTATGTTTTCTAACTTCGAAGTTTCAGGGAAAAACCAACGTAAAAAGTATCATTAAATCAACTCGAAGCACCACGACCTACACATCTATTTCTTCCTGCCAGTACGTAGTAAAGCCACCAGTACGTAATAAAGCCACTACTAGTGATTCAAAATAGCACTATTGCACGCATTATCACAAGACATTTTTGTGCTGGTACAAGACTTTGCGCAATGTTACCTATCACATGTATTTTTGTGTGTAACAGAGACCCACATACAACAGGCTCTACCATTACAGGTAAATCAATGGAACAACGGACCTGATTGTCTACACCAAACTGGCACTTTTAACAAAAATACCCCTTACAAGTTATTTTCAACTAAATTAAATTCTACTTACCTAAATTTAAACATGATAAAGATGTACATAGCCATGGTAACCAGAACTGTAAAGCTGGACTATGTGATACAAAAGCTCAGAATAAAATACTAACACGGCCACAAGATTTCCAATCAATCCTTGGATGAAGATGCACTCATATCCGAAGCACTGTCAGTTTGAGCAGGAGATTGCACAGACCCTCTGAATTTTAAGTCACCCGGTTGTTGTGGCGAGAGGTCATGTTGCTGGATCAAACATTGTTGCTGCTGGTGATGCTGGAACTGGTTCACTTGGTGCTGTTGAAACTGCTGCTGCTGCTGCTGTTGCTTTTGAGAATTAATCTGCAGTTGTTGAAATTGTTGGGCAGTTAGCATTGTGTGCATTTGATGGTTACCAGAATAATATTGCTGGTTGGCTCCGAAGGATGGAGGAAAGCTCATCATAGGTCCACCATTCGAAATCTGGCCAGTTAGCACCTTCAGGTGCTGTATCTCCTCCTTGAGTGCATCATTTAATGCTGTGCAGAGATAGCAGAGTATCAGTTGAACAACTCCACTCTAAAAGGTCTTGAATTTAAATATGTCAAACAAGAAATATATATATATGCATAGATGAAACAAAAGATCAATGCTGAAACTGCCTTCGTAAAAGACTACAGCACCTAGTTAGAGTGCTCAAAGTTTTCCTTAGATCTATATCTTTTCACTAACTCATTTCTCATTATTGGGCATAACGTTATATCTCAACTATTGGTCAATGCAAATTGATATAATTGGAGCATAACAAAATAAAACTCATCTTGCCTCCAATCTCGATGATATTTTTGTGAGAGATTTTATGGGGCATCAAAATGACAATTCACACAAGGAAATTGCTTTTGGAATTGCTAACTGTGATTTCACAATTCTACATGCGAGGGGAAGAAAATATAACATGAAAATTTTATGGACTTCAAGCGATTAACCACAATAGAAATCGTCCAGTTTACCCCAAAAACAAGTTATAATGTCCAAGGACAACCAAAGTCAATCTTAGATCCACTTGCTGCCACAATCTTTTCAAAGTTATAATCATTTCCCACTAGTACAACATCAAAGAGGGAGGAAAAGACGAACAAAAGCCATAGGAGTTTATACAGCAGAAAGTAGCACTCAAGTTTTTCTCTGTCAGTTTGTATAGTAAAATAACAATGTTAATGCACCATTTCCCAAAGAAGCTGCAAAAATTCTATAACTCTGTTTCCACAAAAACCCACCCACAGGCACCAAACAAGGAAGAGGAGGTATTGGAAGAAAAAAAAGATGACACTGTAGCTCGAGGAGTCAAGAGCGACGGGACGGGAGCACAAAATATGTGTGAGCTGCACTCCCACAGTTTTGGAGACAAAAACAAAAAAGTGAATAAATCTTCGTAGAAGAGGTGGATAGGCCTCTCTGCCATTGCAAACAGCTTTACAGCTTCCAAACATTATTCAGAAAGACAAAACGAGCGCTAGAATAGAGTTACAGATTCAACGAAGTAAAAGGAAATGCCATTACCATCTTGCAGGTGCACCTGCTGTTCCATTGT
This sequence comes from Ophiorrhiza pumila, assembly GCA_016586305.1. NCBI lineage: Eukaryota > Viridiplantae > Streptophyta > Magnoliopsida > Gentianales > Rubiaceae > Ophiorrhiza > Ophiorrhiza pumila. The sequence continues at coordinate 18,911,216 of BLIW01000003.1, read as the reverse complement.
CTGCAACCGCAGTTTAAGTTCACTATTTTCAGCAGTTAGACCATTTGTATCTCTCTGTGAAAATCCAAGGAGCATGTGTGATTAATACGATTTGAGGTAAGCTTGTTCAAGAGAAAACACCAAAAACAGGTTAACACACTGAAAAACTATCCAACAGAACTCAACCAGTATAAGTTTGTCATATACCACTTAAGATTCAAATATGCATACATATCTGATGTAGCAACAGATTGCATAGTGATACTATAGAATATAGACTCGGAAAAATTGGCTAGATGTTAGGTAGATAATACAGAACACACAGGATGGTGGGAGCCCTTGGTTAGTTGCATGGCACAGACTAAAAGATACAAATTTTTGGCATGTGTCAAATACCTTCTCATGGTACTGAGAAAAAATTCCTTCTCACAGAAAGGACCACGTTTGTTCATGTTCACAACTTTATGAGCCTACATTAAATATGAAATGGATAATAAAGTTTGAAATTCTCAAATCAAATTGTAAATACAAAGTTCAAGGTCTGCCAACTAGCCTCTTTCACAATACAATGTTCTCTCCACCATTGACTTTGTCTAACAGTTCAGTATTACTGTTTGTGCCCTGTTCCACAGAACAGTGGCTCGCCACTTTTCCAGAGAGATTTGTTACGAGTTCAGAGCATGACTAGCCAGAATGCAAATGCCTGAGGTCAAATTTGAGTTGCCAGAGATGCAAAAGATAATTGCACAATTGTTATGAAGCGGTTCTAAAACTTCACTATAGTCTTGTTCCAAGGCATGGGGTGGATACACCATGAGTGAACAAATTGTTGCACCTACAAGAAGCAAGTATTTGAGGGAAGATAGATGACTTCAAGGAAACAGTCAGTTGATTTCATTCTCTGGGGAAGTATGATCAAGAGGAATCACAGAGCTTTATAGTTTAAATTCATTGGAAATCTCATAGTTTATGGTAAAAAAACATGCTGGATATTTCCTTGATTGGAGTTCAGCACTGAGAATTATTTCGTATGTACAGCAAAGGAGAACTTTGCGAAAAAAGTAAAACAAGACAACCGAAACTGTGTGAAGATGATATTACGAAAAAACAAGAATTAGAATGCAACAATGACAGGTATTGGATAGGTTCTTAAGGTTTAGTACAACTGAAACGGGACAATTATTGATAACTGAAAACTGGAGCAAGAATATGGTGGAGTTGAAAAAGAAAGAGAGAACTTAAAAAACTCATGGAATTACTGATAGAAACCCTAGGTTTGACACAAACATCTAAGTGCACCACATAACCCTCAAAAAAGAAGCAGGAATGTTACTATGCCGAATCTGGTCTCTCTTTGAATAAAACTATCAACTTGTAATTACACTCAAGACAAAAACTAAAATACGAAATATAAAATATTAAATCCATAAAATTTTTCGAAAATCAGCAAGTTAATGAAATACTTTAACATGAAATTCAGAAATTACTAAAGCTTATAACAGGAAGCTCACACTACCGATTACCGAAATAAACTCTACAATGTCTTAATCCAGCTCCAAAATAAAACAGATCACATGGAACTCAAAGCAAAAATAATTAAACAGATCACATAAAACATTACGGTTAGAAAATTTAAAACATATGAAACACAACCGAAAGAGATTACTTTTAGACACCTTGTCACTTCTGCTACCCAAAGAGGTTACCTGCAACAGGGTAAGCTGGGCAGATAAGGAAGTTGCTTCAGTTTGCAGGGTCTGCACTTTCCTTTCAAGCTCAGCGATATACCTCATCTTCCTTTCCTTTGATCTTGCTGCTGACTGTCTATTAGCCCATATTCTGTAAGGTAATCACACAACAGCTTTAAAGAAATGTAAATGCATTTTCTGTGTAACAGCATCAGCAATGCCCAAAAAATGTCGGAAGCAAAATCTGTAGTAGTCCTTGTATGCATTTTCAATGAGCTGACAAGAGAGGCTCAAGCAGTAAACTATTTGACCTTTTATTAATCACAGGGGGACGTGACTCTACAGCCTCTTATCCTAAAACGGGACATAAAAGGACACGTAGGAGTCTATGCTGCACCTAACAGCTGCAATATTTGTTCACGCGATTATCCCACAATTCTGTCAGAAAGTTACAATGTACTACAAAAGAAATTTCAGGGCCTAGATGTTGCATTGCAAATGAGTAAGTATATTTCACCCGGAAAATAGATCCTGCTGGCCCAAAATCTGGTTCTGAAAATTATAGGTTTTCCCATATAATTGTCTTCAGCATAGCAGCTTTCATTTGCCTTCTAGAGATCAGTCAGAGTCTATTATTGTATAGATGTCTGGTGGGTTGTGGACACATTCCAAGTTTAACTACATCAATGCCTGAGACTGCTCTCAACAATCAGTATAACTCCTCTGCTAGACAATGTATGAAATTCCAATCAAGAATGCCCAAAAAAAATCAAAAAAATAAAAGAAAAATGAATGATATACCTAGCACGTCTCAAGACAGAAATGTCCTTCAGTTCAAATTTGCTCTTCATAACCATATGACTATTTTATAATGTAACAGGAAAGATACAAACTCAAATATCAACTATATCAATGGGATATCATTGCAATTCATACTAAGTGGACATCTTGGGACAAAGGCACAAGTAAAGAAGGCAGACTATATTGATGCAGAATGTTCAGGCCTTGCTTGAATTTCCATTAAATCTAATCTCTTTAAATTGAAAGAATGAGTCTGCCACGCAGGTCCAGTCCAAGTTAAATCCAATCTCTTTAATTTGAGTTACTGTCCAACTTTGCTCTCCATCCCCAAGGTAAGGTTGTAGATCCTTGTATTATCAGGACTCTTCTAGTCCATTAAGTATGAATGAAGACACTCAATCAAAAGGCCAATCTGGTGTGACCTATAAATTACTCCATTGAGTAACATTAATTAGTGACTAATTCATTGCTTAACACATCCAATGTTAAAGGATATAGAGCCATTTGTCGAAAAATATTGGCACAAATGTAATTCAATTTCAAATTTGGTCAGAAATCATGACTACTAAGTGGCAGTTACTTTTACTAGGCTTGATTTCTATGTCTTCAATACTTATTTTCTTATTGTTGTTCTAGCAACAATCAAATTCAGATTCCACCTTCAAATTGAGTGCAATTTTATTGTTTAATTTCATCGAGTATTATCTTGCTTCTTTACCCAACCCCACGTAGTGGATGAAGGCCGAGTGGTTGTTGTTGATTGTCTTGCTTCTTTACCCCTATAATTCTCCGGAAGCTTTCTTCTTTTTTACCTCTTTCCCCCAGATCAGGGTTTACAGATATAGATTACAGTGCTATAACACCCTTGAAATCCTGTGGTCCTACTATCAATTGTATGACTTTTGCCTAACTGATCCCACCTCCAGTTACCAAAATTGTAAAATGCATAGATCACATAGCCCTATTAGATGACAAGCCAAAAGGGGTATAAGCAAAATTTATTCAAACATAAATCTAGGACAGATTTCAAAATTTAAAATCAATAAAAGGGATGATGAGAAACAATCTAGACTTTCTTGTCATCAATTAATTCTAATAAACAAGTTTCCTAAAATTTTTATATCATGCATTCATCTTTTAAGCCCCATTAATCAGTTGCTGAAGCATGTATTACAACAAATCCCCACCCCAATAATTTAGAGAATTAAAAAGTATAAAATTCATATATTAGAAAGCTTATTATAACCAAGAAATTACTTGTAGTATAATTTTCCTATTTAAGGTGGGAGTAAGTTTAAAGGTGACTCATGATTAAGAGAGGATATGTAACAAATCACACAATGACTACGTTAAAATGGGGAGAAGGGATGGATATTCAAATCTGACGTCGATAAACTGAAAGAATCTATCCTTCGAAGGCTTCAAAAAAGGAATTAGAAGTACAAAACCACACATACAAGTAAATCCCACACTTTTAAATGGTAAAGCAGCCAAACCAATAATAAGATAGAATTTAACATTCTTCTCCACATGCAAAACAAAACTTTAATGAGTGCGAACAAGCAGTTCACAAGGAAGAAAGAGGCCAAAAGAAAAACAATTTGTGACACGGGTTCTTTGGGCCTGGCCAAGCTAGGGCACGTTGCAAGCTCAATTCTGACGGCTGTGTTAAAGGCAACCCTGGTAGGGGTGGGGGTGGTGCTCTAATTCATGGGAAGTGAAAGCTAAATTCTACTACAAATGTGGTCATTGGCAAAATGCCAATTTTTAGCTGATAAGGGGTGAGCGAACGAATAGGGTGAACCTCTACCCTACCCTGACCCTACGCGATAGAGTAATGTAAGTGTAGGGTACAAAGTAGCTCATAGGGTAGGGTACATGCTCATGCCTATTTGTAGAGGGTACACTGTAGAACAGCTGAACCCATTAAAACTTGAAATATTTTCAGAAATATGAAAAAAGATTTAGGTGTTAGATGTATTGAACATCCCATATTATAAGGAACACTAGTATGCTGTTTGAATTAAGGGTAAATTCCACTTTATCCCTATGTGGTTTGAGAAAGTTCCCTATTAAACCCTCGCGGTTTTATAAAGTCCACACAACTCCTTTGTGCTTTGGACAAATGTGGAAAATGGACAGAAACCATCTATACTGACGGAAGTGAGCGAAATTACCACAATTCCGTAAAAAAAGAGAGTCAAATAAGGACCTGATACGTAATCAATTTTTTTTCTTTTCCCTTATCTTTCCTTATATTCATCTATTCTCTTCTCTTTTCTTTGTTTTAGCTTTTCTTTCTCCTCTTCATTTTTTTCCTTAGCAGCAAGAGCAATATCGATAGGCGCAACACCACCGACACATTCTTTTACCTCTTTCTTCATCCATAGCTTATCTTCTTTCTCTCTCCTCTTTTCATTTTTTTCCAAAGCAGTGGGAACAATAGCGACAAGCCCAACACCGCCACATCAACCTTCAACAGAGTCATGCCCAACAAGTCACAATATTTCTTTCAAATTTAAAGAAGTAAATAATTCTATCTAGATGCATTTTCAATCCGAAAACAAAATAACCCAGTTCAAAAATCAAAAAAAAAATTAATCATTCAAATCAATTTATTTTGGTGCTCTTCTCGCAATTTTTTCATGAGGGATCCAGTTAATACTTTTGTATGAATATTAGTTTTTGTACTGATTTCTCTTTGGTCCCATATTGAATCTACTAAAAATGTTGGTTGTAGTGGGTTTACGATTGAGGTGGGTGGAGTAATAGTGAGTGCAGGTGTGGTATGAAGTGGGTGGAATAATGGTTATAGTGGGTTTGCGATTAAGGTGGTAGATCTGTGATTGATATAGTGGGTTTGTGACTGAAGTGGGTGAATTAACGGTGACCGTGATGGGTTTGTTATTGAAATTGGTGAAGTAAAGGTTGTGGTGGGTTTGTGATTGAGGTTGTAGATTTGTGATTGAAGTAGGTAGAGTAATCCCGATTGTTGCGGATTTGTGTTTGAGGGTAGAATAATGGTGGTTGTGGTGGGAGGAGAGAGGAGAAAGAAAACGGTGGTGTTAGAGATGAAGAGGAGAGAGAAAGATCAAAAACAAAAAAGTGATGAAAAAGGTTAAAAAAAGAAAATACTAAGAAAAATAAAAAAGGAGAGAGAATGATTACAAGTAATAAAAGATAAGAGTAAAAGATTAAAAGTAATAAAAAAAGAGAGAGAAAGACTAATTAATCTATAAAAAGAAAAATAAAAGAAGGGAGAGAGATTAAAAGTAAAAAAAGGAGAGAAAAATATTTTAATTATCATGAATTTAATGAGATAGAGATGATTTAAGGCTAGAGCTAAATAGGATTAAAGAAGAGAGAGGAAGATAGGATAAAGAGAGATATGGCAGGAGAAAGAATAACAAAGAGAGAGGAGTAAAGATGAAATATCTTCTAACTATTACTTTAAGGATTTTTTGGTAATTTTGCCCAATCTTATTTAAAAATGGGTAATTTTGGAATAAATAATTATTTTTAATTATAATAAAATCAAATTTTGTAAGTCTTACTCCCATATCCTAACGCGTGCAACACAATCTCGTCAATATAGATGGTTTCCGTCCATTGTCCACATTCATCTAATGCACAAGGGGGTTATGTGGACATTATAAAATCAGGAGTGTTTAATAGGAAACTTTTTCAAACCACATGAGGTAAAGTGGAATTTACCCTTTAATTAATTAGGTAGTATTATTGTATCTTAGTAGCACTAGGAATAAGCTACAGACATGGAGGTACAGGTGTTTTTGCTAGCCAGATATGGTAACATCAGAAATATGGGCTTTCGCCAGACTCAAACTTTAGACATCCTAGTCGGAATTGGCTGCCTAGTGCCTACAATAGCATTACGTAGTCAAATTCAATCCTCCACATCATGGGTCCTACAGAAAAATATGTAGGAATTGTAATTGCCATTACACTAGGAAGGAGACTGGAATGAAATAGAGAGATTTTCATAAATAACTCCCTTTCTCACTTGAGCTTGAAATCTGAGTTTTTTCCTTCTTCTCTTATTCTTCTTCTTCTTCATTCCCTTCTCTGATCTCAACACATCTTCTCAAACTTATTTTCTCCACACAATGTTCAGCTAACTAAAATCTGCAAAACGATGAATCTAGCAAACAAACCCATTGAACTAAACCTAACCTCTCAGCCTAGCTTTAGAGAACATTGAAAATCTGCTGAAAAAGCTAGTAACTAGATTACTTTGAGTTCTAGACTAAAAATACGACATCAATTTAACTAGGTATAATGCTACAGGCTAAAGATGTACAATCTTCAACAAGTTCAGGTCAAGATACACTTAAACCCCATCATAATTCATAGGATGCTTGATTAGTCTGCTATGTAAAGACACCCAATAAATTTCCTTCATGCTATATTTAGCCTCCCAGAGCAATAACAAAATCAATTGGATTAAAACTAAATCCAAATGAAGGTGTTCTTATTTGATTTGGGGAGATTTAGAGTGAGCAGCAAACATCTTTGTGCACGTCTTCACAACAGCAATCACATAATGAGGCTATACTATATGAGAAAATGATAGAAATAATAGACCCATAATAATCCACAGACCAAAAACCTTGGAATGGAAAAGTGTCTTTGTGTGAATCAGTTTTTGGGAAGAGAGAACATAAAGAACACTTTTTGAAGTTTCCACGAATAAGCACAGATCAGTACTTCTACAATTGTTCACGTGTGGGGTTTGAATTGTGACAGAGTAGATGAGTGACGGTAGTAAATGCAGCCACTTGAAAGATAATCATGAGAAATATGCTATTTTTCCTCATTTTGATCTCATATAACAAAATCTATCATCATAAGGCAAAATCAAGCACACCTAACCTTTCTTTGGGGATCTTACTAAATGAAAACTTATTCATCCATGCAATGAAATCAAAATTAGCATGAAAAAGATTAAATGAGTTTAAACTAGCAGATTCTTAAATTCTGTTATTCTAGAAGACAACTAAGTTTCTGTTTATCTGGGTACTCCTCAATTAATACGAGACACACATTACTACATTGGACTCAGAAATAATAAGCTGTAAACCAACATCCCACACAAGATCTATAATTAGTTCTTTATTTGCATCACTTCTTAATCATGCTAACTTAAGGGTACAACTGGTGATCATACTTGAATCTGAGAATTCCTACACCAGCAAATAAATAGTTCCCAGATTGCATCCTTTTCATTACGATAATTCCATCCAGTACCCAAATGACTATCATAATGTTATGAAGATTACAAAACAACCATAAAGTGAGTCTCCTAATCCAATCATGCATATAGTCTCAAAACTTAGGGAGGGTTTTCAAAATTACACAAAGCAAGAATTTCATGGGAATCAAAGTCAGATTATGCTGAGAAAAATTACAGGTGAAAATGGGAATCAAAGTCAGATTACTGCTACAAGAGAATTCAATTGACAGAAGTTTAAGAATTTCATGCAAGAGAGTTACCGCTTTGCACGCTTAGGATCAATTAGAGCTAGCTCCGCAAGTTTAGCTGCAGACACAGCTTTTTTGGAGTCAGACTGAGATGGCTCTTCTGTACCTGATGTGAGCATCTCAGGCTTGATTGTTGTTGAACCATCCATGGACTGGCTGTGATGATGTCTAACTCTTGGCTTGTCACTGATGCCAGACACAATTTCACCTGGTGGTAACACTGATAATGATGCTGGAGTTGATGAAGAACCCAAGTCTCCAGCAGAAGAAGACGATTCTCCCACTTGGAAAGCAGAAGTAGCAGATGATGAATTGAACTTGTCCATGTCAAGATACATAGAAAACAAGTCTTCCTCAGTATCATCGGAGAACGACGGTCCATCCAATACACCCACAACACCAAGATCACTATCAAAGCTAATGTCATCTGGAAGGGTAAGAATCTCTGAGTGAGCACGTCGATGGCCCAAATTCTTAGGTGGATTATCAGGCATTCTGCTAATATCATGGCTAAAACGACTGGATTCAGATGACATCCCATGACCAAAATGAGATGAATCTGAATTACCACCAGGCTTCAATGGAGGAAGACTCGTCGACCCCGATGGCTCTGGTTTCACATTATAACTATTCCCTACTGGTGGTGGTGAAAACCCTGAATACCTCCCAAAAGGAGGCAGTCCACCACCATGGTTGAGAGTCTTATCCTTGTCCATTGACAAACACTCTCCAAACTTAAGTGAGAACACTAAACCCTATGAAATTTGCCAAAGCTTTCTATCTCTTTGCAGATTTCACAGTCACACACTTACTTTTCCTTTATTTTCCTTTCCCAAAAGTCCCAAATCCTAAATCCAATGCCCGTAATCTGAAAATGGGTCTCAAAACCTCAACTTTCACAGCATAACTGTTCTTCACAATTAACCAAATGGGTCTACAAATTCACCCCTAAAACCCCAATATTTCACTCCCAAATTCAAATAAAAGAAGGCACGAAAACCCTAAATTACAATAAAGAAACAAGAACTTTTCAGGAACTCTTCTGCCTCTCAATCCAGCTTTCTCTTATAATTTAAACCCTAAGATAGAAAACCAAAGAAACATGAATCAATACAAAGAAAGAAGAACAAAAACCCTAGTCACTAGATCTGACAAAAATTCATTTTGCATCATTCAAATTGTTCCAGCTGTAGAAAAGGCGAACAAAAGAAAGATTCATGCACAGAATAAAACCCCTAATTCTTAAATTACATTTCTCGTACAGAAAACAACAAAAAAAAATTGAAAAGTAAGTTACATTTGAGCATAAAAACAAGAAAGATGAAAAGCGTTCTTACATCAAGGTGGGTTCTTACGTACAGGTGAATTGAGACTTGATCCCTGCTCCAGACAGAATTTGGGAATCAAACGGCTTTAACCCACATGAGAATCGAATAGGGGCATTCGGGCATTGGGTCACACGTTACGCTGAATAATATATATAGATATATAGACTAGATGGCAAAACTAATAAAATTGTGATTTAATTAAATTTAATTTAAAATATAGGGGAAATTTGTATTAATGCCGTGTTTCACCACTTTATTAACGAGGTTGTAATTATAATATATTTATTGTTAAAGTAGTAAAAATAACATAATTAGTTTATAAAATTAGTTAAAGATTTTATTATTCATCGATAAACTTAAATAACAAAAAAACAATTATTCACTTGATTTACTTTTAATTATTTTCAATAACTCCTCCAAACTATATTGTCCATTAGTTATAATTCTTCAATCAATTTAATATTAATCTTTCTCAATCATTACTTTGTTTAAATTCATCTAATCTTTCTCATTTTCTTAAATGTTGTAACTTTCTTTGCCAATGATTAATTCAATTTTAATTTTAATTTTTTTTCTTTAAGCAAAAAAGTATCTCATCTAATCTTTCTCCTTGTTTTAAATGTTCTAACATGCTTTGCCAATGATTAATTCAATTTTAATTTTTCTTTAAGCAAAAAAATATAAAATGTATAGTGTTCTATTTAAATTTCAAAACTATAAATTAAATAAATTACAACAAAAAATGAAAAAGAATTAAAAATAAAATTTATAAAAAGAGAAAGATATACAAATTATTAATCATATTAATTTTAAAACTCTGTCAAAAATCTAAAATGGTAAACAAACATAATTGTAACAAGAAAAAAAAAAGAATTCAAACTGAAATTCAAGAAAAAATAAAATAAAATAAAAATAAATTATATCTCAAATTGAAATTATATTAGTGACACAATTTTTCATTCAATCTAAATAATAAAAGAAAATGTGAAATTTTGACAAGAAAAAAGGAAAAATTTTATAAGTGAAATTTAAAAAAAAAATAAATGAAAGATAAATTACGTCTTAAATTGAAACAATATAATTGTCAAAACTCGTTCAATCTTAAAAACACAAAATAGTGACAAGCAAAAAAATGAATTATAACTAATTTAGAAAAAAAAAAAGGTGAATTATGTCTAAAATTAAATCATATTATTGCCAATGATGGGCATCTCAAATCCTCTAGTTTAATTTTTACTTTTTTTAAAACTTTTTAAAAATTTTTCACAAAAGGTAAAAAATATTAGAATTAAGTACATTTGTTCTTATTTATTTTTTCTTAGAGTGAATCCGATATTAAATATTTCTATCAATTATATTAAAGTATCAAAATTCTCTTTTATTTATTTTTTACTAATATAATTACTTTTATAAGTTTATGACTGATATAATTAAATCATTAATTAATTATATTGTGTTTAAACTAAAGGACAATGTATTTTTAGTTTAAAGAAAAAAATTAAAATTGAATCAATCATTGGCAACGAAATTTAGAATGGTTAAAAAAAAGGAAAAAAACTAGATGAGTTTAAGCAAAGAAGTGATTGAGAAAGATTATGATTGAATTGATTGAAAAATTATAACTCATAGGCAATGTCGTTTGAAGGAGTTATTGAAAATGATTAGAAATGAATCAATTGGATAATTGTTTTGTATTTGAGTTTATCCATGGATAATAAAGTCTTTTATTAATTACATAAACTAACTAAGTTATTTTCACGCCTTTAACAATAAATAGATTAAAGTTACGTCATCTTTAATAATGAAGGTTTGAAACGTTCCCTTAATGCAAATTTTCCCAAAAATTATAATAGCCTTTTATAAATATTTTTTTTACACTACATGTATTAGTAAATACTATAAACATTTTTTTCACAAACTTTACATATTTACACATACTATACATATTTTCACGAACTATACACACATATTGCAGACATTTTCCACATTATACATGTTTACACATAGTACACATACTTATACATATTACACATATTTGTATACATTATACATACTTCCATATATTTGCACATATTACACATATTTTCATACACTATAGATTTTTACACATATTGCACATATTTTTGCGCACTACATATATTTACACATACTATACATATTTTCACATGTTATACATATTTGTACATACTTTATACATTTTCACACATTACATATTCACACACAGTGTACATATTTTTACACACTACATATATTTATATATACCACACTTACTTTTCACACATTGTACATATTTACGCATACTACACACATTTTCAACCAATATACATACTTACACATACTACAGATTTTTTTCACATTGCATTATTTACACATTTTACACACTTTTTCACACACTACATATTTACAAATACTTCATCCGTTTTCATGCACTATACATATTTACATATAGTACATATATTTTCATACATTACACGTGTTTATACATACTACATATATTTTCACACACTATACATATTTACATATATACACACATTTTCACACGCTATATTTACACATACTACACATATTTTCAACACTATGCGTATTTACATACACTTACACATATTACATACATTTTCACACACTATACATATTTACACACACTATATTTATTTACACATATTACATATATTTTCACACACTATATATATTTACATAACTTACACATTATACATTTTTACACATATTACACACATTTGTGCACATTACATCTATTTACCCGTACTACATATATTTCCATACACAATACATATATACAAATACTTCCACCGACATTTTAACAGACACACATTTGCAAAACACTTTTCATATCTTTCTGTTTCAGTTATTTATTCCTTCCTAATTGTCTTTATATCATATTTCACTTTTTATTATTATTCTAATTATATAATACTATTTGAATTCCAATTAATAGATTAATTATTGTTTTAATACCCTTATTATTTTAATATATTATATTCTCACCTATATTTTCCTTCCTAATTCTCTTTATATCAAAACTCTATATATTTATTTATTATTATTATTATTATTCTAATTATATTATTCTTTTTGAATATCAATTGATAATTTAATTATTCTTTCAACTACTTTATTCTTTTATATATTTACAAACAAATATTATATTATTTCAAAGAGAATGATATAAGGTTATAAATATATCAATTTGAAGGTGGTGTCGAAATTAAATAACTTAATTTATAAAAAAACATAAAAATTGAAAGTAGGATCTAAATTGAATAAAAACGTAATTAAAATCGGAATTAGAACCATATATGTTTACACATAATACACACATTTTACGCACTACACGTACTTATACATAGTACACATATTTTTATACACTAGAGATATTTACACATAGTACACACATTTTCACACATTATATACATTTTTACACATACTGCACATATTTTCACACACTATACATGTTTACACATACTACAGACATTTTCCACACTATACACGTTTACACATAGTACACATACTTATACATATTACACATTTGTATATACTATACATACATATATTTGCACATATTACACATATTTTCACACACTATAGATTTTACAAATATTGCACATATATTTGCTCGCTGCATATATTTACACATACTACAAACATTTTCACATGCTATACATATTTGCACATACTTAATACATTTTCACATATTACATATATATTTACATATAGTGTACACATTTTTACACACTACACGTATTTATACCTACTACACTTTTCACACACTGTACATATTTACACATACTACACACATTTTAACCAATATATAGATTTACACATACTACACACATTTTCAACCAATATATATATTTACACATACTACAGATTTTTTTCTCACTAAATATATTTACACATATTTTCACACACTACATATTTACAAATACTTAATGCGTTTTAAAACACTATACATATTTACACATACTACTTATATTTTCATATATTACAAGTATTTATATACACTATAAATATTTTCACACACTATACATATTTACATATAATCAAACATTTTCACACGTTACATATATTCACACATACTAAACATATATTCACACACTATACATATTTACACACTATGTATTTACACATATTACACGCATTTTCACACACTATACATATTTACACATACTATATGTATATTTACATATATTACACACATTTTCACATACTATACATATTTACATATAGTACACATTATACATTTTTATATTTATTACACACATTTGTGCACATTACATCTATTTACCCATACTACATACATTTCTACATACAATACATATTTAGAAATACTTCACACATTTTCACACATTTGCAAACACTTTCATATTTTTCCTTTTCACTTATTTATTCCGTCATAATTATATTTATATAAAACCTCTATATATTAATTCACTTTCTATTATTATTATAATTATATTATTATATTATACTATTTGAATTGTAATTCGTACTTTACCATGTCGTTGTATTAATATGATATCAGATGAAAAAACTAATAAAGATTTATTATTTGAACTCATTAGTAAAATAGAAAACCCTGAAGAACAAAGACAATATTTAATAAGATTAAAAGATTTAATATTAAGAGAAGATAAAAAACCTGAATTTCTAGAACCATTTAATATTACAAAATTATATAACAAATACTCAGAACAAAAACCTCAAGGAATAGTTTCTAATTCTAATACAAATTTAATACAACAACAAATTCAAGAATTAAAATTAGAAATAAAAGAAATTAAAAATGATATTAAAACTCTGCAACTAAGTGAATTAGAATTCCAAGCTAAAATAAGTCTAAATGAACAAAATCAGAAAGAAGATATCCCAGAAAGTAGTAAAAGTAGTAAAGGAATTCAAATTCCAAGAAAAACAAATGAGGAAGAATATTTAAATGTAATTGAAAAAATTAATATAGAAAAATGGCATGTGTTTGTCACTATAGGAATTCAAGAATATCATACAAACTGTATAGCCATGGTAGATAGTGGAGCAGATCAGAGTTGTATTAAAGATGGAATTATACCAATTAAATATTGTTCCAAAACAAATCATAAATTACAAACAGCAAATGGAAATCCATTAAAAGTTAAATATAAATTAAAAAATGGATTTATATGTAATAATAATTATTGTTTTAAGCATACATTTATTATAGTGGAAGATTTAACTCAAGATGTTATCTTAGGAAACCCTTTTCTATATCAAATTACCCCATTCAAAAAGACAATAGAAGGTTTACAAGTAAATATAATGGGCAATAAAATATTATTTCAATTTATTACCCCAGTAAGGCAAAGAGAGTTAAATTTATTACAAAATAATAGTATATTTTATCAAGTTAAAAAAAAAAAAATCAAATAAATTATATAAAGGAAGAAATTACATATCAACAAATAGAATTTCAATTAAATAAAGAGGATATAAAACATAAAATTATACAGCTAGAAAAGAAGTTCAAAGAAACAATATGTGCGGATCATCCATCTGCATTTTGGTCAAGAAAAACCCATATAATTCAATTACCATATGAAGAAGAATTTAATGAAAGAAATATTCCAACTAAGGCTAGGCCAATTCAAATGAATTCTGAATTACTAGCACATTGTAGGATAGAAATAAACAAAAGTCGTACTTTTTATGAGTTTATATTAGTTGATTCAGGATCAGCAGATATTACTCATATTAAAAATGATTTTGGTCAAGTTAGTCATTCAAAATGTGTTATTAAGAAAGTTCTTGATTATAAATCTTTTGGAGATTACTATACTCTGAAACCATTTTCTATTCAATATTTACCTCCAAGATATAATTATGAAGACTATAAAAATGCATGGATTAGAACATTTTATTTTAGACCATTTGACCATTCATGGTTCTTTCAATTTCATAAAGATATCGACAGAAATTATCCATTATGGTTTTATGATTGGTGGAATACTCATGGCCCAGAAGAAACTATTTTACCACCAAAAGCAAAAGAAGGATTACAAAAATATATTCGAGAAAGGGATATGCAAAATTACATGAAAGTAATTCAATGGCATTCAGAACTTAAAGTTCCATGGATATGGTGTTGGCAGTTTCAACTTAAACAATTTAGACCCAAGCCAAAGCCATTGTCCTTAATCAGACAATTCAATATCAAATGGTGGGATCAATACAAACAAGAAGCCTGTTGTTCCCAGGCTGTAGAAACTCTTATTCAAACAGGAAGATGACCATATATTAATTTTCATAGTCAAGTTTCAAGCCCAACTTCACAACAAAATCCAAATTTTATTCCCAAAACACCTCAACCTCAACCAATTCAAATTCAAAACCCAGATATTCCACAAAGTTCTCATTCAAAGTCCGATATGGAAGAATTTTTCCAAATGTATATGGCATTCAAAAATACTAAAGAAAAACAAATTCCACAAGATACCAAACTTTCTGTAAACTCCAGTCAAAGCCCAATTCAAGAAGATGATTTCTATGGAGGCCCTCTAGCTCAGGATCCATATGACATAGAATAAAAAAAAAGGGGGAAAATGGTTACTAATTGTCAAATTTTCAGATTTTCTCAGAAAAAAGAAAAGAAATGCAAAAATCAGAAGCAGCTCAAAATATTTCAACATTATTGATTAAGCGAGAAATAGGTATAACCAATCCTCAAGTTCATTACAACAACCAAGACAGCTATGAAGATACCATTCAATCAGGACAGCAAGGAAAGGATCACAATATTCAACAATGGTGGAATTATTATGACAAGAAGACAAAGCAGAATTATTTCAAGATAAGGACAGAGGCAATAAAGTAAAATGGGATGAAAGCTAAATTATTCAAAGATTCTAAAGCATGATATGACATAAAGATAAAGAAGGATTCATATTCAACATCAAGCACGTGAAGAAAGCATTCAAGGAGGATGGATCCAAGAAGGATAAACCCGAGATGGGACAACAAATTGACAAGCACATTCAAAAAGATTCCGGATTTCAAATAAAATTATAATATGATGTAATAGACTTGTTTTCTTTTCTTTCTCTATAAATTCAGTATATTTGTACATGTATGAAGCATCGAATAAGATAACCACTATTATTCACATTCTCTTTCTCTTCCACGTTCTATTTCTTTGATTTCTCGGTCCTGCTCTTATTTGGTATCAGAGCCAAGTTAACAATCTTTTCAAGCCTTTTAGATTCCTTTCAGTTACAAACATACTTAGATTAGTTAAGCAACATTTGTATTTTGCAAACTGTAAGGTTTGGTAAGTAGTTAACGTATTTGTAAGGCCGTTGGTAAACCGTTGATAGTTAAAGGTGTTCCAGGCAAGGTACTACTGCGTTCCCCATACATTCTGCACTCTAATTGTTGTATTAAATAATCCAGGTACGTTTTAATTGATATGAATTTAAATAGTTTTAAAAAGTTGTTTAATTTTGGCAATAGTACTAGCATAGTAGAATCAGAAAGTATTAATCAAAGTCATGAGATTCAATATGATATTAATTCAAAATCTTTAAATTCTATATATCATATAGGGAATTTAAATTTTTCTAATGCATATTCAGTTAAGATTCATGAACAAGATATAAATTTTACAGAAACTTCAAATACTATTCAATTATTATCTAATGTAGCAATTAAAAAATATAGAGAATTAGGATTTAAATATATTCATTATGGATTAGTAAAGGTAAAGATTCAACCAATGCATAGATTAGGAGTAGATAATCCTATATTCATAGCATTAAGAGATAGGAGATTAATAGACTATAAAGATTCAATATTGTCTTTATTACAAACAAATATATGCGATAGTGCTATTACATTCAATTGTGTACCTAATTTTATACTTAGTTTAATGGATGAAATGATATTAGATTCATTAATTATGGATATTCAAATAGATCAGAATAAAATTGTTAAACATAGTAGAAGTTTTGCTATATTATTTAAAGTATGTTTTAAATTAATGAAAACTTTAATTGACCCCAAATTAAAATTAGAACAAACAAATAAGGATGAAACTGTAATATTCGAAGAAGATTCATTAAAATCATCCGTTATTACCCAAAAACTATTAAAATGGAATGAAATCACTATTCCAGAAACTTTTACAATCATTCCACAACATCAATCAAGAAGTATACAACAAACAAGTGCTTCAAGCATAGTTAAACAAGAAGATGGTAGTATTTTAATTCAATTTAATGATTTTAAATTTAATAAATATGGATCAAATAAGTCTATTCGAACTGATTATTTAATCGAATCAAGGCATTCAGTATCAGAAATTCCTAATTTAAGAAGAACTTTTAGTCAGCATACAAATTTAGAAAATAATCCAGAAATCTATTCAGTACCTATATCAGGAAGCCAGAGAATTCATTATAAATCACCATTACCAGAGATAATTAATACTAACTCATTAAGAAATTCACCATCTTATTCAGAAATGAAACCCGAATCTATTCATGTTATTATTGAAGAATTTAAACCTAAATTTAGTTATTTAGAAGAATTATTTAATGATGAAAATAATAATGAAAAAAAAATGGTATAACTCTTTAGATAAAACATTTCAAGAAACTCTTAAGAACCAATGGAAACAAGAATTATATAAAAGAAAATTTAATTATCCATTCTTTTCTTGGCTAGAATTCATCACTCAAAAAGAAAATATTACAGATGTATATTCAACCCCATCAATAAATGTCCAAATGTCTTTATATAAAAAATGGAATTTAGTAGGATGGGAAGTAGTTACTTCGGTACAACCACCTCTATTAAATATAGTAATTAATACACCTAAAGAAGAAATAGTAGCAACCCCATTTAGAGAAGCTAGAACAGATAAAGGTCCAATTGAAATAGAAAATATTAAAAAAGTTAATCTACAATTAAATTATTCTAATCAAATATTATCAACAGTAGCACATCAATTAGACGTAGTCTCAACAAAAATAGATGGTATACCTAAAGAAAATAATACTATTAAAAAAGAAAAATTAAATATTTCAACAAATCTTATAAATAATCCATTTAAAAATAAAGACATAAATTTTCCAAATGAAATATCTAAACCTCATTTTCAAGTAAACGATATTCAACTCCCGCAACGAGATAATGATACATTAAATAAAATATTAAAAAAATTACAAGAAACAAAACCTAGTACTAGTCAAAATACAGAATCTACAGATAATATACAAAATATTGAACAAAACAATTCAATACAAATAGATGATAGCAGCAGTAGTGATTCAAGTGAAATTAAAGATATAATAGAAGAAATTGAAGATGAATTACAAGATGATCATATAAATAGAATCAGAAAACAATATAGAAGAAAAAATTATAATTACAGAAACACAAATTCCTATGCATCATATCAACGGAAAAATTATTATCCAAAACTAACACCTCCAGATCTACAAATAGAAGAAAGAGCAAAATTTACATCTAGTCAATATGATGGTAGAGCAGTCTATGAATGGAATATAGATGGTAAGTCAGAATATGAAATTTTAAGATTATTACAAGAAATGGGAATGGCCAGAGTAGCTTATAGACAAGAAGGGTATAAACCGAAGGACATAGTTGTAGCCTTTACTGCAGGATTTTCAGGACAATTAAAAAATTGGTGGGACAATATGGTTACAAAAGATCAACGAAATGAAGTATTAGATCACACAACTGAAGAAGACGAAATAGATGTTCATGGAAATATAGTAAGAGATGCTCAAGGAAATCCAAAGAAAATTAAAACATCAGATGCACTAGAATACTTAATATATGCTTTAGCTCACCATTTTATAGGAAATCCATCTCATGAATCAAAAAGTTCTCAAATATTTCTAACTAATTTAAGATGTCCAACATTAACAGATTTTAGATGGTATAAGGATATGTTTTTAACTTATGTATTTAAAAGAGATGATTGTAATCAACCATTTTGGAAAGAAAAATTCTTTTCAGGATTACCTACCTTGTTTTCATATAGAATATTTAATGCTATAAAAACATCAACTAGAAAAGAAGATATTAATTTTTATGATTGGAGTTATGGTCAATTAATATCATTTATTAAATCAGAAGGTTTAAAACTTTGTCAAGAATTAAAATTACAATCAAAATATGGTTCAGAAAGAAATGAAATAGGTTCATTTTGTGATGCATTCGGAATAACATGAATAAAAGCCCCTTCTAGAAATATTAAAAGAATTACATATCCATACAAACCATACAAAAGAAGAAGTAAAAAATATCAACAAAATTCTAATAATCAAAATCAAACAAGAGATTTTAAGAAAAAGAAATATAGAAAGAAGAAATTAATCTGTTATAAATGTGGTAAACCAGGCCATATATATAGCAACAAATTGTAAAATTCAAAAAAGAATAAATGAAATTTTTGATAAAGAGGAAGATAAAGAGTTACGATTAAAAATAATGAAAATTATGATTAATAGTGACACAGAAGAAAGTGATGAAAACATTAATGAAATTTATTCGGATAGCGAAGAAGAATATTCAGATAAATCTTCACCATGTCGTTGTATTAATATGATATCAGATGAAAAAACTAATAAAGATTTATTATTTGAACTCATTAGTAAAATAGAAAACCCTGAAGAACAAAGACAATATTTAATAAGATTAAAAGATTTAATATTAAGAGAAGATAAAAAACCTGAATTTCTAGAACCATTTAATATTACAAAATTATATAACAAATACTCAGAACAAAAACCTCAAGGAATAGTTTCTAATTCTAATACAAATTTAATACACCAACAAATTCAAGAATTAAAATTAGAAATAAGAGAAATAAGAGAAATTAAAAATGATATTAAAACTCTGCAACTAAGCGAATTAGAATTCCAAGCTAAAATAAGTCTAAATGAACAAAATCAAAAAGAAGATATCCCATAAAGTAGTAAAGGAATTCAAATTCCAGGAGAAACAAATGAGGAAGAATATTTAAATGTAATTGAAAAAATTAATATAGAAAAGTGGAATGTATTTGTCACTATAGGAATTCAAGAATATCATACAAACTGTATAGCTATGGTAGATAGTGGAGCAGATCAGAGTTGTATTAAGGATGGAATTATACCAATAAAATATTGTTCCAAAACAAATCATAAATTACAAATAGCAAATGGAAATCCATTAAAAGTTAAATATAAATTAAAAAATGGATTTATATGTAATAATAATTATTGTTTTAAGCATACATTTATTATAGTAGAAGATTTAACTCAAGATGTTATTTTAGGAAACCCTTTTCTATATCAATTAACCCATTCAAAAAGACAACAGAAGGTTTACAAGTAAACATAATGGGCAATAAAATATTATTTCAATTTATTACCCCAGTAAGGCAAAGAGAGTTAAATTTATTACAAAATAATAGTATATTTTATCAAGTTAAACAAAAAGAAAATCAAATAAATTATATAAAGGAAGAAATTACATATCAACAAATAGAATTTCAATTAAATAAAGAGGATATAAAACATAAAATTATACAGCTAGAAAAGAAGTTCAAAGAAACAATATGTGCAGATCATCCATCTGCATTTTGGTCAAGAAAAACCCATATAATTCAATTACCATATGAAGAAGATTTTAATGAAAGAAATATTCCAACTAAGGCTAGGCCAATTCAAATGAATTCTGAATTTCTAGCACATTGTAGAATAGAAATAAAATCATTATTAGATAAAAAATTAATCCGACCTTCAAAATCTCCATGGAGGTGTTCAGCATTTTATTTCAATAATCAAGCAGAAAAAGAAAGAGGAGTTCCAAGATTAGTAATAAATTATAAACCATTAAACAAAGTATTAAAATGGATAAGATATCCTATTCCTAACAAAAAAGATTTATTAAATAGACTATTTAATGCAAAAGTATATTCAAAATTTGATCTAAAATCGGGATATTGGCAAATTCAAATAGATGAGAAAGATAAGTACAAAACAATATTTACAGTACCTTTCAGACATTATGAATGGAATGTAATGCCATTTGGATTAAAAAATGCACCATCAGAATTTCAAAATATAATGAATGACATATTTTCTACATATACATTCATGATAGTCTATATATATGATATATTAATATATTCTAGAACATTAGATGAACATTTTAGACATCTAAATATATTTTTTAAACTGGTAGTAAAAAATGGATTAGTAATATCAGCACAAAAAATGAAATTATTTCAAACTCAAATCAGATTTTTAGGACATGATATTAATAAAAGAACTATCAAACCTATTAATAGAGCGCTTGAATTTGGTAGTAAATTTCCAGATGAAATTAAAGATAAAAATCAATTACAAAGATTTTTAGGATGTTTAAACTATGTAGCAGATTTCTTTCCTAAATTACGAATATTATGTGCACCATTGTATGAAAGATTACAAAATAATCCTCCACCATGGACTGATAAGCATACTAAAATAGTGAAAGAAGCTAAAGAAAAAATTAAATCATTACCTTGTTTAGGTATTCCAAATCCAGATGCATTGATGGTAGTTGAAACAGATGCATCTGATATAGGGTATGGTGGTATTCTAAAACAATAAATAGATAATAAAATCCAATTAGTAAAATATACCTCAAAAGTATGGACGGCAGCTCAAAAGAATTATTCAACAATTAAAAAAGAAATTTTAGCAATAGTCCTTTGTATATCAAAATTTCAAGATGATTTGTATAATAAAATTTTTTTATTAAAAATAGATTGTAAATCAGCAAAAGATGTACTTCAAAAAGATATTCAAAATTTGGTTTCAAAACAAATTTTTGCTAGATGGCAAGGAATACTTTCAGTATTTGAATTTGATATAGAATATATTAAAGGTTCAGAAAACTCATTACCTGATTTTTTAACCCGTGAATTTCTTACAGGAAGGATTCATAATGTCTAAGAAGCCAGCATCATCATTCAACAATTCAAAGATGCAAAGTGTAGAAGATTATGCAAAGGTAGTAATTCCAAAAACTGAAACTACCCCTATTCAAATTTCAAATAAATTCATTCCATTTGAAGAATTTCCTGCATTACCATATATTCAAGTTTTAAATACTCCTTCTAGTAAAATACAAGCAAAAGCCAGTACTTCATTAGTACCAGCAGAGAACATTCCAAGGGCTTTAACTCCTTATCCTACTCAATCTGGAAATTCCTCTACTTCTATAAATCAAAAATCTCCTTACATCCCAAAATCAGAAGTAGAACATTTAATCTTAACATCATTCAAAGATATTCCTACTATCTCTGTATTAAGAGATTATTACACTAAATATTTTAATTCAAACTTTTATTGGTTTACAGATGAATTAAACAAAAGTCGTTCTTTTTATGAGTTTATATTAGTTGATTCAGGATCAGCAGATATTACTCATATTAAAAATGATTTTGGTCAAGTTAGTCATTCAAAATGTGTTATTAAGAAAGTTCTTGATTATAAATCTTTTGGAGATTACTATACTCTGAAACCATTTTCTATTCAATATTTACCTCCAAGATATAATTATGAAGACTATAAAAATGCATGGATTAGAACATTTTATTTTAGACCATTTGACCATTCATGGTTCTTTCAATTTCATAAAGATATCGATAGAAATTATCCATTATGGTTTTATGATAGGTGGAATACTGGAATGGGCCGTCGTAGGCTCACCAATTTAACCTAAAACACTATGTAGTAGCGATGAAGGATCGTATCCATAGGGAGAGGGTTATGTCTCGGTTTCAATTATGATAGCAAATAGCAACGAAATGATATTACTCAAATGAAATGGGGAAATAAACAGTAATGGGAAGTGCGTTGCCTCGAGGGATAAACAATTAGCATGGACCTCTGTTCACTATCACGGACTTGTGTATCATGTGAGGGGTGTATCTACTAGTGATGTGAGGCTGATTGGCCTGTTGGCCCTCTCAACTCCAGATCACAGATGTCCTATATCTTCTCTTGATAGAGCAAGATCTCGGTTCCAATTAATACCCTAGAAACCTATCTTATAGGTCAACTCTATTTCTACGCTTAATTGTTTCCCTTGGTAGGGAAAACAACCAAGTTACGCTTTCAAATTGAACTATTCAGATAAACCCAGTCCTGATCATATAATCGACCTTAAGATTGTCAGTTGGCACCACACAACTAAGATCACAAAGCAAATAAGTAACTGAGACTCACAAGATGTTGATTTCAATTCTTTGTATGTTTTATCTAATTGACGTGGGTAGATCCACACATATCTCAGTGGGTACCGCAGATCAAGTAAGGATTTGAACAGATTTATATAAACCCATTGAAACAAAACATGCAATGAACATCAATCAAGATTTAGCACAGATAAATTCTATTTCAGTTGTCTCAAATGAACCAGAAATCCATAAAATTGAACCCTCAAGGCAACACTATGAAGTTAGCCGATCATGATGATCGGCTCACAATCCAAGATTACAGTCAATGAATTCAAGCTACAATCTATCTCCCTCTGTATTTTGCTCTTATTTGTTCTTAGGGTTTTTGGTGTCTCGATGATGAATTTCTCTCTCTTCCTCCCCGACTGCTTCTTTTCTTTCCTTTTTCATCCTTCCCTTTTATACCTTCCCCTTGTCATCCTTGATCATGTTGGTTGAATTGTATCCTCCTCCATGCCTGATTCCTCCACGTGTCCTGTACCAATCAAGGAATAAAATGAGCTCACGTGGTCACCCCTATGACTCAATCGTTACGACTTAGAAAATGCACAATCACAAACACCTAGTGAACATATGCAATGCTATGCTTATGCCTTGTGTGTTTAGTGAGTGTCATGCCTTTGTGTGTGCACATGTGTGTGTGTCTTGAGGGCATTTGTCCTATGGATGCAGTTAAGTGTGCAAGGGTAGTGTTGATGAGCTGATGGGAATATGCATGTGAGAGTGTAGTAGTAAGCTAGTGCATGAGTGAGGTGATTTAGTTGTAAGCATGCAAATTAGTGAAGTGAGTTGTGAATGAGTATTTGTGTTATGCATTAGTGCACTGAGAGTGAGAGCATTTGAGTGAGTGAGTGAGTGTGTGAGGGTGAGTAGGTTCGACGGCCGTCTGGAGTGACAGCCGACCAACCAGTCGGCCGACCAACCTGACGGCCGTCAGGTTGGCGTGTGAGTGCGTGTGTGTGTTTGCCTTGTGTGTGTTTGTGTTGGGTGTGTTTGTGATGCTTGTGTTGTGTGCGTATGCATGAATGTGAAGTGCAAGTATAGGTGTTTGATATAACAATTCATCGCATGCACAACTCATTTCATGTCTCGTTAACACTTCATCGCAAAAAACCATTTTCATCATGTGTTCATTCATCACACTGCATTCAAGACATCAACCAACCCAAACCCCACCAACATCAACTTGTGCATGTGTGTGACTGTGTGTTTGGTCGGCCGTCAGGAGTGACGGCCAACCTGTGTGTGTGTGTGTTGTGTTGTGTGTGTTCTTTTGTGTTGTGTGAAGTGATGGTGTGCTAGTGTATGTGACTTGTACCGCACCAAGTGTGATCTAGTTACATCCTCCTTCACACAATTACATCAATTCATGACACATTTTCTCAACACTCCACTTATTCTCTCGTTTGCTAGCTTTAACATATTTTCACACAAAAGATGTTCGACACATGTTCTTTTCATTGTGAATGCATGCAAAGTTCAAGTAAGAATGAACAAATAAGACCAAATAAGTTGGTGCACACACAACTTATCAACCCCCCACACTTAAACCTTTGCTACTCCCGAGCAAAGCAATTTACAACACTTCCCATCATCCCTCACTGCACAATACCTATTTCACACTCACCATATCATCAATTGTCCCGCAAAAAAATTTTTCGCATGCACAAGGAAACCTGTATTCAGGCAAGTTCACAACTCATCTGACTTATACACTTTGTCAAGCAAGGTGCAGTGAATAAAGACCAAACCGCCAATGTGCAGTGTGTGCTGAGAGTTTCTTGGGTTCCCTCGTATTGTCTATGCAGAGTACTCAAGTAGACACTTAGAACATAATTCTTGCACTACAATCCTTTTGTCCACACACACGATCACTTAAACATTACAAAACTTAATTGTGCTTAACATCGCACATTGGTGCTGAATAATTTTTTCTTTGCAATTCTTGCCGCACATTGGTGCTTGGCTGCCAGGGTTTTGTGGCTATTTTTTCCCTTTATTCCTGCCGCACATTGGTGCTTGGCTGCCCACTGGCTTTTTCTTCACATTTGCATCATTTTCAAACAATTCGTGTTCGTGTGTGTCTTCAATAGACTATATATCCAAAATGCAAGAACAAGTGTTTACGAGTAGAAGGCACATACAAGTAAAGGATCACAGTCTCTCTCCTATGTCAGAAGGGTGATGGCGTTTCTATCTTACTTTAACACCGCACTTTACCCAGCAAAGTCTATGCATCATTTGAACATTGTGAAACTCGCAAAATTTTTGCATACATAACAAAGGTAACATTTGGGATTGTTGATGAGATTTGGAGTGCTAGTGTCTTGTGAGTGTGTTGATGTGTTGAATGGAGCAAGACATAGAAAATTTCACACACAACAACAACGTACATTCATATTCATCATCACTGAAACTTAACACAGCACATTACATTCATGGTAAGGCCAGTGCCAGGCACTGCCTTTTCTTTCTTCATATTCCTAGCATTACATCACACACATTCAACATCTTCTTCTAGGCTCTCGACCCTAAAGTCACACAACAGAATGATTTCAAGCATACAGCACAAACTTTCAAAGCTTTCATTACAACACACCTTCAACATTTTTTTTTTCAGTCACACATGAAAAACTTGAACCATCAGCACTCAAGGTACCACCGGTGGAATAGACCTCATCGACCCAGACAACAGACATAACAATGGCTCAGAAAGCAATCAACAAGAAAAACAAACAACAATAACAATTCAGGAATACTCAGACAACAACTACATCTGCAGCCCAGACAAGACTCAGAAATAGAATAGCAGCAACAACCCAGAGATTAGCCGCCCACTCTCGGTTCTCATGCCTGGTGGAGGTGGTGGAGCAGAGAACCGAGCAAAACTAGGGAATGGAACATTTATGTTTCTGATGTTGGGGTTTTCATGGTAGTTGGATGTGTTACCCCTTGGTGGCATATTAAAGTTGGATGTGCTAGCCCCCTGATGCATATTAAAGTTGGAGGAGCTGCTCCCCGGATGAATGCCTCCGCCACGCATCACCACTCTCCTCGAGGTGTCGACAACCATCCTGTGTTGCCTTCACTTCAGGTTGATCCTGCAAATGATACACCAGAGAAGAAGTAAGGTTCAATTATTTTATTGCGAAAGAAAACCAATAAAGACAGTAATTAAAATGGTTGGGTTGCCTCCCAACACAGCGCTTGGTTTATTGTCCTCAGCCAGACATGAAAAAGTTTCTGTCAAGATGATGGATCATCAAGGAATTGGGCGTGTCCCTTGTCCTTGTCTTCTTCAGCCGACTTGAAGATTTTCACCCTATGCCCATTCACCTTCCAACATGTCCCAGAAGCTTCCTTTTGCACCTCAACGACTCCATATGGGAAAATCTTGGTGATGGTGAATGGTCCAACCCATCTGGATTTCAGCTTACCAGGGAACAATCTCAGCCTGGAGTCATAAACAAGCACTTGATGCCCCACCTCGAATTCTTTCAGCTTAATCTTGGCGTCATGCCACCTTTTAGTCTTCTCCTTGTACAGGTTTTGCACTGATGTAAGAATTCCATCTAAACTCATCCAACTCATTGAGCTTCATCATTCTTGCTTCCTGGGCCAATTTTACATCCATGTTTAGCTTCTGCACTGCCCAATAAGCCCTGTGCTCCAACTCAACTGGAAGGTGGCATTCCTTTCCAAATACAAGCCTGAAGGGTGAAGCTCCAATTGGGGTCTTATAAGCTGTTCTATAAGCCCACAGTGTATCATCAAGCTTGAGTGCCCAATCTTTTCTTCCTGGGTTTACCACTTTCTCCAAGATCCTCTTGATTTCACGGTTTGACACTTCAGCTTGTCCATTGGTTTGGGGGTGGTAGGCTGTGGACACTTTATGTTGTACCCCATACCTAATCAGGAGAGATTTGAACATTTTGTTACAAAAGTGGCTCCCTCCGTCACTTATAATTGCCCTTGGAGTCCCAAATCTGTTAAGGATATTTCTCTTGACAAACCCCATGACACTTTTGCTGTCATTATGGGGTAATGCTACAGCTTCCACCCACTTTGATACGTAGTCAACTCCAACCAATATGTATTCATTCCCACAAGATCGTGGGAATGGACCCATAAAATCCAAGCCCCAGACATCAAATAAATCCACTACCATCACATTGTTTCGGGGCATCTCATCTCTACTGGATATATTTCCCACGCGTTGGCATTTGTCACACTGGCTTATCCACAGCTTCGAGTCTTTAAATATTTGTGGCCAGTAAAATCCGGTTTGTAAAATCTTGTGTCCAGTCCTTTCTACTCCAAAATGTCCTCCAAAAGGTGATTCATGACAAGCCCTGAGAATTTCCTCTTTTTCTTCTTATGGTACACACCTTCTGATCACTTGGTCACTACACCATTTGTACAGACTACCATCTTCCCAAAAATAATATCTGGCATCATGTTTGAGTTTCTTCCTTTGATCACTGGAGTAGTGTTTTGGCATCTGTCCTGCAACTACAAAATTAGCTAACTCAGCAAACCAGGGCAGCGCTTGGGTGTGAACTCTGAAGACTTGCTCATCTGGGAAATGCTCCTTAATCCACAACTGTAATTGTTCCTCATTCACAGTCCCCATCTCAAGCCGGGACAAGTGGTCTACTACCACATTTTCGCAG
Source organism: Ophiorrhiza pumila (assembly GCA_016586305.1). NCBI lineage: Eukaryota > Viridiplantae > Streptophyta > Magnoliopsida > Gentianales > Rubiaceae > Ophiorrhiza > Ophiorrhiza pumila. The sequence goes on along the minus strand of BLIW01000003.1, from coordinate 18,882,961 downwards.
CCTTTTCTATCCCTGATTTCAACATCAAATTCTTGCAGTAACAGCACCCAACGTATCAACCTAGGTTTAGCTTCCTTCTTCGCCATGAGGTATTTTAGAGCTACGTGGTCTGTATGGACTACCACTTTTGATCCCAAAAGATAGGCCCTGAATTTGTCAAAGGCAAACACCACTGCCAACATCTCTTTCTCTGTGGTGGTGTAGTTCAGTTGTGCACCATTAAGCAGCTTGCTAGCATAATATATAGCATGGAAAATCTTTCCTCTCTTTTGGCCTAACACAGCTCCCACCGCGTAATCACTGGCATCGCACATTACCTCAAAGGGTTCCCCCCACACTGGTGTGATTATAACGGGCGCCTCTACCAGCTTGGTTTTTAACAGTTCAAAGGCTTCTTTGCACTTCTCATCAAAAACAAAGGGTGTGTCCTTCTCCAGCAATGAACACAAGGGTTTGGCCACCTTTGAAAAGTCCTTGATAAATCTTCTGTAAAAGCCAGCATGTCCCATGAAACTCCTCACTCCCTTCACATTGGTTGGGTCTGGGAGTTTGGCTATCACCTCTACCTTAGCCCTGTCCACCTCTAGTCCATTCTTTGAAATCTTGTGCCCCAACACCACCCCTTCATTCACCATGAACTGACACTTCTCCCAGTTCAACACCAAGTTGGTGTCCACACATCTCTTCAATACTAGAGATAAATTTTCCAAGCATCATTCAAATGACATTCCAAACACTGAAAAATCATCCATAAAGATCTCTATGATATTCTCCACCATGTCCTGGAAGATTGCTATCATGCAACGTTGAAAGGTGGCTGGTGCATTACATAGCCCAAAGGGCATCCTCTTGAAGGCATAAGTTCCAAAGGGGCAGGTGAAGGTAGTTTTATCCTGATCTTTTGGGTCAATGGCAATTTGGTTATACCCAGAATATCCATCCAGGAAGTAATAAAAGAGATACCCGGCTATTCGGTCCAGGAGCTGTTTAAGAAAAGGTAGAGGGTAGTGATCCTTTCTAGTGGCGTTGTTCAACTTCCTGTAGTCCATGCAGATCCTCCAGGCATTGATGACCCTGGTGGCCAACATTTCATTTGCCTCATTGGTTATCACTGTCACTCCTCCCTTTTTTGGTACACACTGCACCGGGCTAACCCACTCACTATCTGAGATAGGAAATATCATCCCAAAGTCAAACAGCTTGATTATCTCCTTTTTCACTACTTCCATCATTTGTGGGTTTAGCCTCCTTTGCCTTTCTCTTGATGGGACAGCTCCTTCCTCCAGCAATATCTTATGCATACAAATGCTGGGGCTGATCCCCTTGATATCTGCTATTGTCCAGCCGATTGCTTCCTTGTACATTTTCAGGACTTCCAGCAATTTCTCTTCCTGCCATTTCTCTAACCTTGAAGATATAACCACAGGAAGAGTTTCATTCTCCCCAAGAAATGCATACTTCAGATATGGAGGAAGTGGTTTCAGCTCCAACTTGGGTGGCCTTACAGTAGAAGGTAGCAATTTCTCGTTCTTGCACTCAAGATTTTCTTGCCTCACCTCAGTGGGCTTCACTTCAACATGTTCATCAGTTTCAAAATCAACATTTGATTGCATTTCACACATTGCATTACTTTCAACATTTCCATCACAAGCATTTTCAAATTCTATTTCTACAACAGATTCATCTATCACACAACATTCAATCAAATTCGTCAATTCATGCATAATCTCACGTTCTTCATCATTCAAAACAAATTCAATTGATTCATCCTTGTCTCGATCTGAGGTTTCAAGTAAAGCAACAGAAAACTTTCGCTTATGTTCTAGTTCAAGGAGACAAGGATTACCTTCCACAGGGTGTACAAAGCAACATTGCTTCACTGATTTGGGGTACTTCATTGCGTAGTCCACATTAAAGACCACTTGCTCCCCATTCACCCTGAATGTAATGGTCTTACTCTTGACCCCTATGAGTGCATCCCCTGTAGCTAGGAAGGGTCTCCCAAATATTAATGGCACCTCCGGGTCTTCCTCCATGTCCAATATGATGAAGTCAACAGGGATCACAAATTTGTCTACAGACACAAGCACATCCTCAATCATTCCAGTGGGTTGCACCAAAGATCTGTCAGCCAATTGGAGTAGTACTGCTACTGGTTTGATTTTACCCCCCAAACCGACATTCTCAGCAATGGAGAGGGGCATCAAATTAATACCCGCTCCAAGATCACAAAGGGCTTTGTTGAAGAATCTAGTACCAATTGTGCATGGTATGGTGCAGCTCCCTGGATCTTTCAACTTTGGAGGTAGGTCATTGTTTACCCATGCCTGACTTTCTTTTGTAAGGGGTATTGGGAAATCACACTGTAGGATATGTTCCTTGTTGGCAATCAGGTCCTTCAAGAATTTTGCATATCGGGGCATAGCTGTAACCAGGTCCAACAAGGGTACATTGACATTCACATTTTTTACCATATCAAAGAATCTGGTGAATTGGGCTCCCTTCTTAGCTTGAGGTGGGGCTCTCTGAGGGTATGGAGGTAGTGGTGCATACTCTGGGTAGTTGTAGGGACTTTGAGGTCCCCTTTTCTTCTTTGGTTCAGTCGCCTTCACACTCTCCTCTTTGTTCTCCTCTTGGATTTCCTCCTCCACGATAATCTCTTCGTCCATGACTTCTTCTTCAGGATCGTCCTTTTGTTCTTTCTTCTTGTTTCCACTTATTTCTTTACCACATCTCAGAGTTATGACATTACAGATTTCTGGTCCTTTTCCTTTTGGGTTCGGCTCTGTATCACTTGGGAGGGTACCTTGGGGTCTCTGATGGCTTGCCTTAGCCAACTGTCCCATTTGCATATCAATGTTCTTGATAGAAGCCTCCACGTTTTTCACTTGGGTTTCCAATGTGGAGGTCCTCTTCTCATACATGTCCATTTTTCCTAGAATTTCGTGGAGCAAATCATCAGTTGTCTTTCTCTGTTCCCGGTTGCTTGACTCCCCACTCTGGTAGTACTGCCTTTGCAGAGTTCCCTGATTATTCTGCCCCTAATTGCCTTGGCCTGATTGATTTCGATAACCACTGTATTGTTGGAGGTTGTTGTAGTTGTTGACATACTGCACTGATTCCTGAGTAAGCTCGCACTCATCCGTATGGTGCTCTCCCTTACACAGCCCACACATCAACACTGGAGCGACCTTAGCAGCCTTTAGATTCTGAACTTGTCTTGTGAGGGCCTCAACTTTTGCTTCCAAAGAGGTTTCTTCATCTAAGTCCAACACACCGCGCTGCTTCCTCATGGTAGTCTTCCTAGCTTCTGGAAATAGGTATTCATCGTCCGCAATCGAGTCAAAGAGTTCCCTCACATCGGGTACGCTCTTGTTTTTTAAAGCCCCATTAGCACACGCCTTGACCATCAGTGAGGACTCTGGAGTTAGGCCCTTAAAGAATGTGTTGAGCTCACTGACCTCCCCCAAGTCATTGTTTGGGCATTGGCGGAGTAGGTCGTTGAATCGATCCCAGGCTTCCTTGAAGGTCTCGCCATCCTGTTGCTGAAAACTGCGGATTTCCAATCTCATTCGCTCCAATTTTGCTGGAGGAAAATACTTAGCTAAAAACTTCCGCTCCAGTTCTTCAAAGGTGGCAATGGACTGTCCCCCAATCGAGTTAAACCAGTGCTTAGCTTTCCCTTTGAGAGACAGGGAAATAGAACTCTTCTCACATCGTCTGGAGTAACCCTCTGCAGCTTAAAGGTGTTGCAAAGTCCTAGGAACCAATCTAGATGCTCATTAGGATCCTCATGGCTCAGGCCTTGAAAGATCTGTCCTTGGGTGATCATGGACACGATTTGTGTCGGAATTTGATAACTTTCCACGTCAATTCCCTGATGATTGTTCCTCCGCTTGAAATTTACCGGAAAATGGTCCCCAAATCGAGGTGGTTGGGGCTGAGGCCTCTCCACATTTTGTTCCTCCATTTCTATTATCCTTCCCCTTTCTCTTAAAGTCCTTTCCAATTCTAAGTCAAGAGCAAATTCCGGAGCTTCCCCTCGTAGCCTTGCTCTAGGTAGCATAAATTGGGAATTCTCACAAGAAGAAGAAACAACACTAGGCAGAATATCAATAGAACAAAATCAACAGAGACAGTAATGAATTAAGATTTCAACAAAACAAACAGATCAACAATTTCAAATAAGAATTCGTAAAGTAACAACAAAGTGAAACTATCACAAAAATCAAACTTGACACTCTGCCTCTCCCCGGCAACGGCGCCAAAAATTGGAATGGGCTGTCGTAGGCTCACCAATTTAACCTAAAACACTATGTAGTAGCGATGAATGATCGTATCCACAGGAAAAGGGTTATGTCTCGGTTTCAATTATGATAGCAAATAGCAACGAAATGATATTACTCAAATGAAATGGGGAAATAAAAAGTAATGGGAAGTGCGTTGCCTCGAGGGATAAACAATTAGCATGGACCTCTGTTCACTATCATGGACTTGTGTATCATGTGAGGGGTGTATCTACTAGTGATGTGAGGCTGATTGGCCTGTTGGCCCTCTCAACTCCAGATCACAGATGTCCTAAATCTTCTCTTGATAGAGCAAGATCTCGGTTCCAATTAATACCCTAGAACCCTATCCTATAGGTAAACTCTATTTCTACGCTTAATTGTTTCCCTTGGTAGGGCAAACAACCAAGTTACGCTTTCAAATTGAACTATTCAGATAAACCCAGTCCTGATCATATAATCGACCTTAAGATTGTCAGTTGGCATCACACAACTAAGATCACAAAGCAAATAAGTAACTGAGACTCACAAGATGTTGATTTTACTTCTTTGTATGTTTTATCTAATTGACGTGGGTAGATCCACACAGATCTCAGTGGGTACCGCAGATCAAGTAAGGATTTGAACAGATTTATGTAAACCCATTGAAACAAAACATGCAATGAACATCAATCAAGATTTAGCACAGATAAATTCTATTTCAGTTGTCTCAAATGAACCAGAAATCCATACAATTGAACCCTCAAGGCAACACTATGAAGTTAGCCGATCATGATGATCGGCTCACAATCCAAGATTACGGTCAATGAATTCAAGCTACAATCTATCTCCCTCTGTATTTTGCTCTTATTTGTTCTTAGGGTTTTTGGTGTCTCGATGATGAATTTCTCTCTCTTCCTCCCCGACTGCTTCTTTTCTTTCCTTTTTCATCCTTCCCTTTTATACCTTCCCTTGTCATCCTTGATCATGTTGGTTGAATTGCATCCTCCTCCATGCCTGATTCCTCCACGTGTCCTGTACCAATCAAGGAATAAAATGAGCTCACGTGGTCACCCCTATGACTCAATCGTTACGACTTAGAAAATGCACAATCACAAACACCTAGTGAACATATTTAATGCTATGCTTATGCCTTGTGTGTTTAGTGAGTGTCATGCCTTTGTGTGTGCACATGTGTGTGTCTTGAGGGCATTTGTCCTATGGATGCAGTTAAATGTGGAAGGGTAGTGGTGATGAGCTGATGGGAATGTGCATGTGAGAGTGTAGTAGTAAGCTAGTGCATGAGTGAGGTGATTTAGTTGTAAGCATGCAAATTAGTGAAGTGAGTTGTGAATGAGTATTTGTGTTACGTATTAGTGCACTGAGAGTGAGAGCATTTGAGTGAGTGAGTGAGTGTGTGAGGGTGAGTAGGTCCGACGGCCGTCAGGAGTGACGGCCGACCAACGAGTCGGCCGACCAACCAGTCGGCCGACCAACCTGACGGCCGTCAGGTTGGCGTGTGAGTGTTTGCCTTGTGTGTGTTTGTGTTGGGTGTGTTTGTGATGCTTGTGTTGTGTGCGTATGCATGAATGTGAAGTGCAAGTATAGGTGTTTGATACAACAATTCATCGCATGCACAACTCATTTCATGTCTCGTTAACACTTCATCACAAAAAACCATTTTCATCATGTGTTCATTCATCACATTCAAGACATCAACCAACCCAAACCCCACCAACATCAACTTGTGCATGTGTGTGACTGTGTGTTTGGTCGGCCGTCAGGAGTGACGGCCGACCCATGTGTGTGTGTGTTTGGTCGGCCGTCAGGAGTGACGGCCAACCTGTGTGTGTGTGTGTTGTGTTGTGTGTGTTCTTTTGTGTTGTGTGAAGTGATGGTGTGCTAGTGTATGTGACTTGTACCGCACCAAGTGTGATCTAGTTACATCCTCCTTCACACAATTACATCAATTCATGACACATTTTCTCAACACTCCACTTATTCTCTCGTTTGCAAGCTTTAACACATTTTCACACAAAAGATGTTCGACACATGTTCTTTTCATTGTGAATGCATGCAAAGTTCAAGTAAGAAAGAACAAATAAGACCAAATAAGTTGGTGCACACACAACTTATCAAATACTCATGGCCCAGAAGAAACTATTTTACCACCAAAAGCAAAAGAAGGATTACAAAAATATATTCGAGAAAAGGATATGCAAAATTACATGAAAGTAATTCAATGGCATTCAGAACTTAAAGTTCCATGGATATGGTGTTGGCAGTTTCAGCTTAAACAATTTAGACCCAAGCCAAAGCCATTGTCCTTAATCAGACAATTCAATATCAAATGGTGGGATCAATACAAACAAGAAGCCTGTTGTTCCCAGGCTGTAGAAACTCTTATTCAAACAGGAAGACGACCATATATTAATTTTCACAATCAAGTTTCAAGCCCAACTTCACAACAAAATCCAAATTTTATTCCTAAAAACCCCTCAACCCTCAACCAATTCAAATTCAAAACCCAGATATTCCACAGAGTTCTCATTCAAAGTCCGACATGGAAGAATTTTTCCAAATGTATATGGCATTCAAAAATACAAAAGAAAAACAAATTCCACAAGAAACCAAACTTTCGGTAAACTCCAGTCAAAGCCCAATTCAATAAGATGATTTCTATGGAGGCCCTCTAGCTCAGGATCCATATGACATAGAATAAAATAAAAAAAAGGGGAAAAAGGTTACTAATTGTCAAGTTTTTTAGATTTTCTCAGACAAAAGAAAAGAAATGCAAAAATCAGAAGCAACTCAAAATATTTCAACATTATTGATTAAGCGAGAAATAGGTATAACCAATCCTCAAGTTCATTACAAAAGCCAAGATAGCTATGAAGATACCATTCAATCAGGACAGCAAGGAAAGGATCACAATATTCAACAATGGTGGAATTATTACGACAAGAAGACAAAGCAGAATTATTTCAAGATAAGGACAGAGGCAATAAAGCAAAATGGGATGAAAGAAAAATTATTCAAAGATTCTAAAGCATGATATGACATAAAGAAGGATTCATATTCAACATCAAGCACGTGAAGAAAGCATTCAAGGAGGATGGATCCAAGAAGGATGAACCCAAGATGGGACAACAAATTGACAAGCACATTCAAAAAGATTCCGGATTTCAAATAAAACTATAATCTGATGTAATAGACTTGTTTTCTTTCTCTATAAATTCAGAATATTGTACATGTATTCATCGTCGAAAAAAAATAACTACTTTTATTCACTCTGTTTTCTTTTTGCTCTCTCTCTTTTCGATCCTGTTCTACTTTTGGTATCAAAGCCAAGTTAACAATTTTTTCAAGCCTTTTAGATTCCTTTCAGTTACAAACATACTTAGATTAGTTAAGCAACATTTGGATTTTGCAAACTGTAAGGTTTGGTAAGCAGTTAACGTATCTGTAAGGCCGTTGGTAAACCGTTGATAGTTAAAGGTGTTCCAGGCAAGGTACTACTGCGTTCCCCATACATTCTGCACTCTAATTGTTGTATTAAATAATCCAGGTACGTTTTAATTGATATGAATTTAAATAGTTTTAAAAAGTTGTTTAATTTTGGCAATAGTACTAGCATAGTAGAATCAGAAAGTATTAATCAAAGTCATGAGATTCAATATGATATTAATTCAAAATCTTTAAATTCTATATATCATATAGGGAATTTAAATTTTTCTAATGCATATTCAGTTAAGATTCATGAACAAGATATAAATTTTACAGAAACTTCAAATACTATTCAATTATTATCTAATGTAGCAATTAAAAAATATAGAGAATTAGGATTTAAATATATTCATTATGGATTAGTAAAGGTAAAGATTCAACCAATGCATAGATTAGGAGTAGATAATCCTATATTCATAGCATTAAGAGATAGGAGATTAATAGACTATAAAGATTCAATATTTTCTTTATTACAAACAAATATATGCGATGGTGCTATTACATTCAATTGTGTACCTAATTTTATAGTTAGTTTAATGGATGAAATGATATTAGATTCATTAATTATGGATATTCAAATAGATCAGAATAAAATTGTTAAACATAGTAGAAGTTTTGCTATATTATTTAAAGTATGTTTAAATTAATGAAAACTTTAATTGACCCCAAATTAAAATTAGAGCAAACAAATAAGGATGAAACTGTAATATTCGAAGAAGATTCATTAAAATCATCCGTTATTACCCCAAAACTATTAAAATGGAATGAAATCACTATTCCAGAAACTTTTACAATCATTCCACAACATCAATCAAGAAGTATACAACAAACAAGTGCTTCTAGCATAGTTAAACAAGAAGATGGTAGTATTTTAATTCAATTTAATGATGTTAAATTTAATAAATATGGAGCAAATAAGTCTATTCGAACTGATTATTTAATCGAATCAAGGCATTCAGTATCAGAAATTCCTAATTTAAGAAGAACTTTTAGTCAGCATACAAATTTAGAAAATAATCCAGAAATCTATTCAGTACCTATATCAGGAAGCCAGAGAATTCATTATAAATCACCATTACCAGAGATAATTAATACTAACTCATTAAGAAATTCACCATCTTATTCAGAAATGAAACCCGAATCTATTCATGTTATTATTGATGAATTTAAACCTAAATTTAGTTATTTAGAAGAATTATTTAATGATAAAAATAATAATGAAAAAAGAAATTGGTATAACTCTTTAGATAAAACATTTCAAGAAAATCTTCAGAACCAATGGAAACAGGAATTATATAAAAGAAAATTTAATTATCCATTCTTTTCTTGGCTAGAATTCATCACTCAAAAAGAAAATATTACAGATGTATATTCAACCCCATCAATAAATGTCCAAACGTCTTTATATAAAAAATGGAATTTAGTAGGAGGGGAAGTAGTTACTTCGGTACATCCACCTCTATTAAATATAGTAATTAATATACCTAAAGGATAAATAGTAGCAACCCCATTTAGAGAAGCTAGAACAGATAAAGGTCCAATCGAAATAGAAGATATTAAAAAAGTTAATCAACAATTAAATTATTCTAATCAAATATTATCAACAGTAGCACATCAATTAGACGTAGTCTCAACAAAAATAGATGGTATACCTAAAGAAAATAATACTATTAAAAAAGAAAAATTAAATATTTCAACAAATCTTATAAATACTCCATTTAAAAATAAAGACATAAATTTTCCAAATGAAATATCTAAACCTCATTTTCAAGTAAATGATATTCAACTCCCGCAACGAGATAATGATACATTAAATAAAATATTAAAAAACTTACAAGAAACAAAACCTAGTACTAGTCAAAATACAGAATCTACAGATAATATACAAAATATTGAACAAAACAATTCAATACAAACAGATGATAGCAGCAGTAGTGATTCAAGTGAAATTAAAGATATAATAGAAGAAATTGAAGATGAATTACAAGATGATCATATAAATAGAATCAGAAAACAATATAGAAGAAAAAATTATAATTACAGAAACACAAATTCCTATGCACCATATCAACGAAAAAATTATTATCCAAAACTAACACCTCCAGATCTACAAATAGAAGAAAGAGCAAAATTTACATCTAGTCAATATGATGGTAGAGCAATCTATGAATGGAATATAGATGGTAAGTCAGAATATGAAATTTTAAGATTATTACAAGAAATGGGAATGGCCAGAGTAGCTTATAGACAAGAAGGGTATAAACCGAAGGACATAGCTGTAGCCTTTACTGCAGGATTTTCAGGACAATTAAAAAATTGGTGGGACAATATGGTAACAAAAGATCAACGAAATGAAGTATTAGATCACACAACTGAAGAAGACGAAATAGATGTTCATGGAAATATAGTAAGAGATGCTCAAGGAAATCCAAAGAAAATTAAAACATCAGATGCACCAGAATATTTAATATATGCTTTAGCTCATCATTTTATAGGAAATCCATCTCATGAATCAAAAAGTTCTCTAATATTTCTAACTAATTTAAGATGTCCAACTTTAACAGATTTTAGATGGTATAAGGATATGTTTTTAACTTATGTATTTAAAAGAGATGATTGTAATCAACCATTTTGGAAAGAAAAATTCATTTCAGGATTACCTACCTTGTTTTCATATAGAATATTTAATGCTATAAAAACATCAACTGGAAAAGAAGATATTAATTTTTATGATTGGAGTTATGGTCAATTAATATCATTTATTAAATCAGAAGGTTTAAAACTTTGTCAAGAATTAAAATTACAATCAAAATATGGTTCAGAAAGAAATGAAATAGGTTCATTTTGTGATGCATTCGGAATAACAGGAATAAAAGCCCCTTCTAGAAATATTAAAAGAATTACATATCCATACAAATCATACAAAAGAAGAAGTAAAAAATATCAACAAAATTCTAATAATCAAAATCAAACAAGAGATTTTAAGAAAAAGAAATATAGAAAGAAGAAATTAATCTGTTATAAATGTGGTAAACCAGGCCATATAGCAACAAATTGTAAAACTTAAAAAAGAATAAATGAAATTTTTGATAAAGAAGAAGATAAAGAGTTACGATTAAAAATAATGAAAATTATGATTAATAGTGACACAGAAGAAAGTGATGAAAATATTAATGAAATTTATTCGGATAGCGAAGAAGAATATTCAGATAAATCTTCACCATGTCGTTGTATTAATATGATATCAGATGAAAAAACTAATAAAGATTTATTATTTGAACTCATTAGTAAAATAGAAAACCCTGAAGAACAAAGACAATATTTAATAAGATTAAAAGATTTAATATTAAGAGAAGATAAAAAACCTGAATTTCTAGAACCATTTAATATTACAAAATTATATAACAAATACTTAGAACAAAAACCTCAAAGGAATAGTTTCTAATTCTAATACAAATTTAATACAACAACAAATTCAAGAATTAAAATTAGAAATAAGAGAAATTAAAAATGATATTAAAACTCTGCAACTAAGTGAATTAGAATTCCAAGCTAAAATAAGTCTAAATGAACAAAATCAGAAAGAAGATATCCCAGAAAGTAGTAAAAGTAGTAAAGGAATTCAAATTCCAGGAAAAACAAATGAGGAAGAATATTTAAATATAATTGAAAAAATTAATATAGAAAAATGGCATGTGTTTGTCACTATAGGAATTCAAGAATATCATACAAACTGTATAGCCATGGTAGATAGTGGAGCAGATCAGAGTTGTATTAAAGATGGAATTATACCAATTAAATATTGTTCCAAAACAAATCATAAATTACAAACACCAAATGGAAATCCATTAAAAGTTAAATATAAATTAAAAAATGGATTTATATGTAATAATAATTATTGTTTTAAGCATACATTTATTATAGTGGAAAATTTAACTCAAGATGTTATCTTAGGAAACCCTTTTCTATATCAAATTACCCCATTCAAAAAGACAACAAAAGGTTTACAAGTAAATATAATGGGCAATAAAATATTATTTCAATTTATTACCCCAGTAAGGCAAAGAGAGTTAATTATTACAAAATAATAGTATATTTATCAAGTTAAACAAAAAGAAATTCAAATAAATTATATAAAGGAAGAAATTACATATCAACAAATAGATTTCAATTAAATAAGAGGATATAAACATAAAATTATACAGCTAGAAAAGAAGTTCAAAGAAACAATATGTGCGGATCATCCATCTGCATTTTGGTCAAGAAAAAACCCATATAATTCAATTACCATATGAAGAAGAATTTAATGAAAGGAAATATTCTAACTAAGGCTAGGCCAATATTATATTATTTCAAAGAGAATGATATAAGGTTATAAATATATCAATTTGAAGGTTGGTGTCGAAATTAAATAACTTAATTTATAAAAAAACATAAAAATTGAAAGTAGGATCTAAATTGAAATAAAAAACGTAATTAAAATCGGAATTAGAACCATACATGTTTACACATAATACACACATTTTAACGCAACTACACGTACTTATACATAGTACACATATTTTTATACACTAGAGATATTTACATAGTACACACATTTTCACACATTATATACATTTTTACACATACTGCATATATTTTCACACACTATACAATGTTTACACATACTACAGACATTTTCCACACTATACACGTTTACACATAGTACACATACTTATACATATTACACATTTGTATATACTATACATACATATATTTGCACATATTACACATATTTTCACACCACTATAGATTTTACAAATATTGCACATGATATTTGCTCGCTGCATATATTTACACATACTACAAACATTTTCACATGCTATACATATTTGCACATACTTAATACATTTTCACATATTACATATATATTTACATATAGTGTACACATTTTTACAACACTACACGTATTTATACCTACTACACTTTTCACACACTGTACATATTTACACATACTACACACATTTCAACCAATATATAGATTTACACATACTACACACATTTTCAACCAATATATATATTTACACATACTACAGATTTTTTTCTCACTAAATATATTTACACATATTTTCACACACTACATATTTACAAATACTTAATGCGTTTTAAAACACTATACATATTTACACATACTACTTATATTTTCATATATTACAAGTATTTATATACACTATAATATTTTCACACACTATACATATTTACATATAATCAACATTTTCACACGTTACATTATATTCACACATACTACACATATATTCACACACTATACATATTTACACACTATGTATTTACACATATTACACGCATTTTCACACACTATACATATTTACACATTACTATATGTATAGTTTACATATATTACACACATTTTCACATACTATACATATTTACATATAGTACACATTATACATTTTTTATATTTATTACACACATTTTGTGCACATTACATCTATTTACCCATACTACATACATTTCTACATACAATACATATTTAGAAATAATTCACAACATTTTCACACATTTGCAACACTTTCATATTTTTCCTTTTCACTATTTATTCCGTCATAATTATATTTATATAAAAGCTCTATATATTAATTCACTTTCTATTATTATTATAATTATATTATTATATTATACTATTTGAATTGTAATTCGTACTTTACCATGTCGTTGTATTAATATGATATCAGATGAAAAAACTAATAAAGATTTATTATTTGAACTCATTAGTAAAATAGAAAACCCTGAAGAACAAAGACAATATTTAATAAGATTAAAAGATTTAATATTAAGAGAAGATAAAAAACCTGAATTTCTAGAACCATTTAATATTACAAAATTATATAACAAATACTCAGAACAAAAACCTCAAGGAATAGTTTCTAATTCTAATACAAATTTAATACAACAACAAATTCAAGAATTAAAATTAGAAATAAGAGAAATTAAAAATGATATTAAAACTCTGCAACTAAGTGAATTAGAATTCCAAGCTAAAATAAGTCTAAATGAACAAAATCAGAAAGAAGATATCCCAGAAAGTAGTAAAAGTAGTAAAGGAATTCAAATTCCAAGAAAAACAAATGAGGAAGAATATTTAAATGTAATTGAAAAAATTAATATAGAAAAATGGCATGTGTTTGTCACTATAGGAATTCAAGAATATCATACAAACTGTATAGCCATGGTAGATAGTGGAGCAGATCAGAGTTGTATTAAAGATGGAATTATACCAATTAAATATTGTTCCAAAACAAATCATAAATTACAAACAGCAAATGGAAATCCATTAAAAGTTAAATATAAATTAAAAATGGATTTATATGTAATAATAATTATTGTTTTAAGCATACATTTATTATAGTGGAAGATTTAACTCAAGATGTTATCTTAGGAAACCCCTTTCTATATCAAATTACCCCATTCAAAAAGACAACAGAAGGTTTACAAGTAAATATAATTGGCAATAAAATATTATTTCAATTTATTACCCCAGTAAGGCAAAGAGAGTTAAATTTATTACAAAATAATAGTATATTTTATCAAGTTAAACAAAAAGAAAATCAAATAAATTATATAAAGGAAGAAATTACATATCAACAAATAGAATTTCAAATAAATAAAGAGGATATAAAACATAAAATTATACAGCTAGAAAAGAAGTTCAAAGAAACAATATGTGCGGATCATCCATCTGCATTTTGGTCAAGAAAAACCCATATAATTCAATTACCATATGAAGAAGAATTTAATGAAAGAAATATTCTAACTAAGGCTAGGCCAAATATTATATTATTTCAAAGAGAATGATATAAGGTTATAAATATATCAATTTGAAGGTGGTGTCGAAATTAAATAACTTAATTTATAAAAAAACATAAAAATTGAAAGTAGGATCTAAATTGAATAAAAACGTAATTAAAATCGGAATTAGAACCATACATGTTTACACATAATACACACATTTTACGCACTACACGTACTTATACATAGTACACATATTTTTATACACTAGAGATATTTACACATAGTACACACATTTTCACACATTATATACATTTTTACACATACTGCATATATTTTCACACACTATACATGTTTACACATATTACAGACATTTTCCACACTATACACGTTTACACATAGTATACATACTTATACATATTACACATTTGTATATACTATACATACATATATTTGCACATATTACACATATTTTCACACACTATAGATTTTACAAATATTGCACATATATTTGATCGCAGCATATATTTACACATACTACAAACATTTTCACATGCTATACATATTTGCACATATTTAATACATTTTCACATATTACATATATATTTACATATAGTGTACACATTTTTACACACTACACGTATTTATACCTACTACACTTTTCACACACTGTACATATTTACACATACTACACACATTTTCAACCAATATATAGATTTACACATACTACACACATTTTCAACCAATATATATATTTACACATACTACAGATTTTTTTCTCACTAAATATATTTACACATATTTTCACACACTACATATTTACAAATACTTAATGCGTTTTAAAACACTATACATATTTACACATACTACTTATATTTTCATATATTACAAGTATTTATATACACTATAAATATTTTCACACACTATACATATTTACATATAATCAAACATTTTCACACGTTACATATATTCACACATACTACACATATATTCACACACTATACATATTTACACACTATGTATTTACACATATTACACGTATTTTCACACACTATACATATTTACACATACTATATGTATATTTACATATATTACACACATTTTCACATACTATACATATTTACATATAGTACACATTATACATTTTTATATTTATTACACATATTTGTGCACATTACATCTATTTACCCATACTACATACATTTCTACATACAATACATATTTAGAAATACTTCACACATTTTCACACATTTGCAAACACTTTCATATTTTTCCTTTTCACTTATTTATTCCGTCATAATTATATTTATATAAAAGCTCTATATATTAATTCACTTTCTATTATTATTATAATTATATTATTATATTATACTATTTGAATTGTAATTCGTACTTTAATTATTATTTTGAATACCCATATTATTTTAATATATTTCTTTCACACTTATATATTCCTTCTGAATTCTCTTTATATCAAAATTCTATATATTAATTCAATTTTGATAATTATTCTAGTAATATTATTATATTATGTATAGTGTGTGAAATTGTGTGTAGTAAGTGAAAATATATATAGCGTGTGAAAAGTGTGTAGTATATATAAATATGTATATTGTGCAAAAAGTGTAAAATATGTGTAAATATGAATAGTGAGTGAAAATATGTATAATATGTATTTGTATAGTGTTAAAAAATGTAAATAGTATTTACAAATATTTATAATTGGTGAAAAAGTGTAGATGTCTTTTGTGTGTGAAAATGTGTATAGTATATATAAAAAAGTGTTTAGTAATTATAAATATGTATAGAGTAAAAATGTGTGCAGTATTATAAATATGTATAATACTTAAAGTATGTATAAGAATAGTTGATTAGTAGTTGATTAGTGCGCATTACTAGAATCACTCCCCTTGAAATACACATATACATGAGTTTTTTGGAGTTTGTAGAATAGGGGTTTTTTTGTTATATTAGTAATTGATAAGGTGACAATTTTCACCATATCGGATTAGTTTCACTTATCCTTTGATTATCCTTGTAGTATTTTTTGCATGTTTTTAATGTGTTTTGTAGGACATTGTGGCAAATTAGGAGAAATGGAATGAAGAAAGAGTAAAAGGAACCATTTTTCAAGCCAATTTGGAAGCCACTTTTCAGGGCTTTCCAGCACGCCGGAGAACTTTTTTGGCAGGACAGAGAGACTTCGGCGCGCCGAAGAAAAAAGGCCTGAAGCATAAAAATACTAGCCTTGCCTTCCATTTTCGAAGTCAATGATAAGTCAGTTCTAGACTGACTTATATGATATAATTCCTTGAGCTTTTGTGTTCATATAGTTGTGTTTTCTTATATGATTTGTGTAGTTTCCGTGAATTGTGAATGAATAACAGTAGTGAAGTTTGTGAAGAAAGCATAGACATTGTTGCGTAAATGCTTTCATTTTCATGAGTATCAAATACAATGCACATGTGACACACAAATATCCTCACAACTCATGGCATACAAGGACAACTCACAAAGCACTCACAAGGTTCCTAGCACATCAAGCACCCAATGCACACACTCAACACACATACACTCAAAGCACACATTTCACACACACACACACACACACACACACACACACACACTCACACACACACTCAATCATACAAGGGCGGATGCACCGTGCATCCGCCCACACATGCACATACAAGTCAGGTGAGCGCACTGTGCGCTCGCCCGGCCACGCACACACACATGGGGCGGATGCACCCCACAAATACACAAAGGATGCGAACGTCGCACCCATGGTGTGTCAGCCCTCTCACGCACTCATAGTTGGGTAGGTGCACCACTGGCACACACACACACTCATCTCACCACTCTCTACTCACCTTGCACTTACCCTCTTGCACTTACTTGCACTCACACCATCAGCACTCCACTCTCGCACTATGTACACAAGCTGCACCCACATGCACACTTAGCACTCACAACACTCCATTCACTCACACAACATCACTCGCACACATGCACTCCACTACTCTTGCACACTCACGCACACACCCGCACATAGCACCTCGCACAGCTCTGCACGCATATAGCGTGCGGGCATCGTCCGCACACACGGAGTGCGGCACTCGCGCAAGCTTCGTCCCTCATGCATGCACATCGCACTCATGCTCACAAACACTCACTCACACATCGTGCACTCTTTGTACACAAGCATCTCACACAAGTGAGCACTCATCACCGGGCATCAAGTGCAGTTTGACATTCATGTCTCCAAATGTTTGATATTTCTTTCCTTAGCATTTAAGCAACTTGGTGATGACCTAGAATGAGATGACCTCACTTGTTTACTGGTTGAATTCTCAGGACACGTGTCGGGAATCATTTGGGAGAGAAAAGCACACAATGATTAAGATTATTCCACGTCAGTATAAGAGAGAAATTCAAGGTATAAAAACAGCACAAAGAGATGGAGCCGCACAAGATGAGAGAGAAAAAAGAGAAAAATTAGGGTTTCTTAGTTTAGGCTAGTTTAGGCTTGTTTTCTCTGTTCTTTTCTCCATACATCCTCTTTGAAATTGTTACTGCCTTGGGGATCTGATTTTCCTAGGCCTTTTAATGGATGAGACAGCTTAATTTTCATCTGATTTGTACTTGAATGATTTTATCTACTTAGCAAATGTGAAATTCATCCTGAATGTTATGAATTGATGAGATCTGGCTTAATTAGTGGTATCAACTGGAATTGAGACTAGATCCAAGCAATAGGTATTGAATTATGCATGATCTAAGTCTGATGAACCTTTGATTGATGAGTTCTAGTCTTGATTTGCTTGCTATTACACTTGTGCGGTGCCCACTGACAATTGTTATCAGATCTGATGAAAAAGACTTAGAATAATCCTTGTAGGACAATTTGAAGTCATGAATTGATTGTTTGCCTTGCCAAAGGAAAAATCAAGTAGTGAAATAGAACTGTCATACTTGGGTAGGGATCTGGAAACTAAAGTTGTGCTAAAACTTGTCTCATCCGGGAAAGTTTTGGAGTATGTGTACTGAATTAGAGTGAGTCGCTCGGCTACTCGAACTTCATATTACAAGAAGTGAAATCCCCTCATTAATTTGCACTAGTCGATGAAACCATTAAAGGGCCCTTGAACATTGGAAACCCTCAAGGCAGTACCGTGTAACGCCCCGATCCACCCCTTGGTTGGGAGTGAATTGGGTCGTTCAATCAATCTAATAATCTTGAACATGCACTAAAACCTCGAGAATTTTTTTTAATATATATATTTCTTTTTCAACACTAATAACTATAACAAGTACAAGGTAATCCTACATTTACAATATTAGATAACAACTTAATTTCGACTCCCGAGTTAAGTGCCAAATGTCTCACAATCTAACAATGGTCCCACTCGTCCATCCTCCTCGGCCTTTTTCTGTTACTTTAATGAAAACATTTAAGAAAAATGGGTTGAGCCTTTATCGCTCAGTGGGTTAGGAAATGGGTGGTATTTGTGTATAATGGTAAAGAATTTAAATTTGTATTTTCAAAATATAGGATGACAAAATAATTTATACATATCACAAAGAAACTGGCAGTAAAAAGTCACAAAGGAGCTAACAGTAAACAGACACAAAGATTATTCAGCTCAGAGTAGCAAAATGTCCCATAAGGGAGCACATAAGTAAGGGTTTTTACTTGCTACTTGTGGTTAGTCTAGTCGACCCAGTACCAGCTATATCACTCCCGAAAAAAATTACTTCCGCGACTTAGTGCTACCTTATCCTCCATTGTCAGTAATTGCCCCGCATGCATAGTATGATATATCCAGATAATCAGTACCCTTTCTCACGAAACTAAAACCTCCTTAGTTCCACTTGACAAGGGTTAAACGTCATGGTGAACTTAAGATGAACTCGTCGGCCCTTGCCTTCCCGGCCATCAATAAGCTACTCATGATTGGGCCCCAATCAGTCAGACAGTCACAATATAGGCAAATCTATGCCATACATAAATATTTCACATCGTGTCGGTGTACCATAACCAATAGCGATTTGTGTGGAATCTAAATGTGGCTTTCGTCTTTATTTCAGCGAAGCACTTAGTTCAACACAGCATGAAACCGGCATCTCAATCATATCATATATATTTACCAAATTCAAAAATTCATTCATCATGAAATACCTTTCTAATATAAGAAAGAATATTGTCCATAATTCAAATGTCATAACCCCTACACCGATTTGCAAGCCAAGATAGCTTGACATGAATCCCAATATCAGTATTGTTTGAATTGCACAATGTAGTTCAATATATATATATTTATACACACACACACACACATCGAATCAAGTAAAGCCAAGTTGATGCAATATAAAGAAATTTCAATCATCATAAGGTAATGTCATGCTTAATTTAAATTGTTACAACTTTGTTACCTAATACCCAAATGTAGTGATATTAAAAGTATATAAAACTAAACTCATGTAACCAAATTTGTACGTTTCATGGATTTCAAAATTCAGTTCACAATATATTGGAAAAACTATGCAAAATCGCTAATGTAAAATTCTGTTATAGAAAATTCGGTTCACCATTGTTGTTTCAAATCACTATAACTTTTCAATCAATGATCTAAATAATATTAAACCAATACCGTATAAATCTAATTTCAAGAATCTAAAACTTTTATGTTTTATAAAATCCCAAAGCCATTCTACAAATAGTTGTAACAATTGTTCAAACTTCATGTAGGACTGAAATCCCGCAACAGATTTTAGTTCTGCCATACTAAATTGAAACAGTCATAACTTTGTAACCAAAGATTCAAATAATGTGAAACCAAAACTGTATAAAGGTTGAATCAAAAGGCTAGAACTTTTGTGTTCTATAAAATTCCAAACTCAATTTGCACGATAGGGTAAAAACAGTTCAAATTCACTGCAGTGGTTGGAAATGAATGATCAAATTTTCAATAACGAAGTAGCTTGATGTAGTCTTGCAAACATAACTAGACAAACAAATAGTTAAACTCCTATAACCATTTCATAAAGTTACCCAGCACTGAATTCATTGAGGTAATTAAACAAGCATTTCATGTGCAAAATAAATAGGAAGGTTTCATAGAAAACAGAGCATACAGCCCCATTCTATGCTTCCCAAACCAAGGTAGTTTCCATGACAATGAATAATTCTCAAGCCATCATTTACAAGTTAAAAATCATATTATTCAGAAAATTTACTGATTTTTAAACCAAAATTCATCTTATGAGTGCCAAAAACAATCTTCTTCCAATGCTTAAGCAGTTACTAATGCTAGTTTGTTCTTTATGTCACTAATTGTAAAATTAATGGTATAGAAACCTACATTAATTAATTAACATGACATGTGTTTGGAACTTGGCATTGAATATAAAGTCTGGGCATATAATTTAATTATGGGCGAATTACCTTTTACCCCCCTGTGGTTAGGCATAATCCCCCTATCGCTACCTCGTAGTTTCAAAATACCCACATAACCCCCTTCTGCTTTGGAGTTAAGTGGAAAGCGGACGAAAACCGTCCAAACTGACGGATGTGTGCTACATGCGCCAGAATATGCGTGTGAAAAAATAAAGCCCTATTAAAATATAATTTTTGTTACAAAATTACCCTTATTCACTCGCACCTTTCCTTCTTCAACCAATTCACAGCCACGACAATGGCTAAAGAGGACAATCGGAGCAACTTAATCAAGACCTTCCCTGTAAAACCAAAGCTCAAAACCTCTTCCAATAAATCCAACCTCAAAGCAGAAGCTAAATATTGGCGCTCGTTTAAGGCCCCTAAAGACCTCCAACTTCAAAACCTAGTCTTCTCCATAACTTCCCTTTCTTTTGCACCAATGCCCCCTCATGACTTTGTCGTCACCCACTCAGCCGCTGTTACCATCTTTTCCTCTCAAACCCTTGAGCCCAAGGCCACCATTTCCTTGGGATTTACCGACACCGCCACCTCCGTCTCCTTCCGCTCCGACTCTCGCCTCCTCGCCGCCGGTGACCTTTCTGGCTCCGTCCATGTCTTCGATGTAAAGTCCCGTAATCGCCTCCGCCACCTCCTCGGCCACTCCCGTCCCGTCCGCCTAGTCCGGTATTCCCGTAACGACAAGGTCCACCTCTTATCCGGTGGAGATGATGCGATCGTCAAGTACTAGGCCCACGTGTTGGAAGAAACTCGAAGTGGAAGAGGCTCTGCTGCTCGAGAATGGGACCCTCCACTGGTCGGAAAAACGAAGAAAAATGGGAAGGAATCAAGCTGAAGAGAGTCCGGCGACTTCGATCCCAACTCCTCTCGGCTCTGTTCATGACACCGGAGGTAAGTAGTGATTCCTTGTTGGGGGATAGATTTGATCTTGAAAAATGGAAGTTGACCCAAATCTACATAATCTGTAACTGATTTTGTGCTTTCGCCTAAGCTGAATGAGCTCTAATTTTTGCACGATGAAATGCTGAACATAGATTCTTGTTTCATAATTGATCTCTTAATCGGATGGGCGGAGTTGTAGCTGAATGGACTCTTTACTGGCTAGATTTTTGGGTTGAAGATTTCGAATGCTCGATTGGAATTATCCATTTTGTTGGATTGGAATTGGATTCATTTTGGATGCTTTTCCTATGCAATATTCATAGAGATGCAATCTGAATCCAGTACATTTGTGTGATTCGGGCTAATCACTATAATTCATATGTTTGGACAGTAGTTTCAGTAAATTGGATTTGGGACAGTGATGAAATGCTTCCTGAATTCCACTCAAAGTGGAATTTCTGGTGAAATCAATTGTGCGTTCCTGTGTTTGTGAGCTAGGATGGCTTTTGGTGGAATAATATGATTTTTTTTACTTTTATGTAAGGGTAATATAGTAATTTTATACATTTCTGTTAGTTTGGACGGTTTCCGTCGGCTTTCCACTTAACTCCAAAGCAGAAGGGAGTTATGTGGGTATTTTGAAACTACGAGGTAGCGATAGGGGGATTATGCCTAACCACAGGGGGGTAAAAGGTAATTCGCCATTTAATTAATGACTCTTATCCAGCTAAAATCATTATTTTTCCTTACATTTATGCTTAAAATTCACTGCAATATTAATTACTTCTTGCTTCCTTGAGTTTATTCTTTCTTTCCTATATGCTTAACAATTAATTCCTTTTTGCTTAATTTAGTATATCTGTTAGCCCACTGAGAATTAAACTCTAGAAATTAATCTCTAGGCTGAATACATAACAAACCAATCCCATGAAAATTTATCATCATTAAAACTCCCTTTAGATCACTATGAATTTGACAGTTCATGTCATAATGCCAAATTACCACCATTCCCTTCCATTAAAGTTATTACAACAATACAACATGCTCATGTCCGTTCAACTTTATCCCTGATTATACAAAGACTACATCTAAATTATAAGAGTGCAACTATGGGTGTGTCTATATATATATATATATATATATATCAAATTTCCTGGACTAACTCCACACCAACGCCGATGTTCCCCTCCTCATCTCTTTACTTGTTCATGTACTTTCTTATCTTTTTTTTTCTTATTTAAAGGAATTAATGGGAAACATGAAAAAAATATTAATAATCATAATAATCATAATAAAATAAAATAAAAGTAAAAATGAATAATATGTAAACTCAAAATCGAGAATCGTAGGAAGAATTGATGCTTAACACACTTCCGTTATTATTGCTTTCAGTTAAACAAAATTATTCTCTTCCTTGAGAGACATTACCCTTGATCACAAACATAAACACACAAATTCTATACAGATCAACTGATAGATTTCCCCACAATTTACTGATATTTCTCCACACCATGACACCACCATATTACACCATACAAACTATCTTCGTCACCTCAAACAAAATTAGAGGCTATCACAACTATATTCAATATACTAAACTCAACCATTATCTCTTCACATAGATCTTCTTCAGTTCCAATACATACAGGACATAATTAACAAATCTACTGACATTACATGAAGCAATCTTTTTTTCCTTAAAGTAAACAAGTAATTATATAGCAATCCAGAAGCACCATTGATGAGCATAAATACTTTATATTTTTATGCACACGTTATTGAGATTGGTGGGGTAAAATCTTATTTCATTGGTATATTTGTTGCAGAATTTGGAGGTTTCCAGCTTGAAGGATGATGTCGAGAGAAGAGGATGCAATTTGGAGGATTTATTCTACAAAATCAAAGACTGGAGATGAGGAGTAAGAAGTTGGGACAACAAGAGGATTTTGTAGAAGCTACCAAGAGAGAGAAGAATTTGATTTGGAAGTTGGTTGTTATAACCACGAGTGGTTGTTAAGGATTTTTTGGAAATAAGAAGAATTCTGGTTTTAGTGAAATTAGGAAAAGATGTTGATTATCTTCTATATAACAGAAGAGGATAATTAGATGGAAGATATTCCTTTTGACAATTAATTTTTCTATCTTTATTTTGAAGTTCATAGCTTTCTTTTTAGAAGAATTTTAGTTTTTGTTGCTGCCCAGTTGTATTTGAAGTAGCTTTCTGCAGTTGCAGTTTTACAACAAGTACAGCAGTTCGTCGTTCGGTCGAACAACGGACTACTTGGTTTGACAATTTCAGTTTAATTTAATTTCCTTTTTTATTATTATTCTTGCCTATTTTTAATTATGTTTAGGGAGTAGTTCTTAATCTGGTGGGTAAGTAAGAAGCACTAATCATGAACAAGTTGTGAGACCAAATTGTGTTAATCAATAATTTTATATTCAATTCCAAAAGTTTTCTGAGTAGAAAGTTAATTATCTAATTGAATTAAAGCTTGATCGACTTTAATAAAATTAGATAGAGTCAATTAATCTCTAATTAAATCGTTGGATTGAATTAGCAGGATTAATTAGTGACAAAGCTACTGTCTTGGTAGACAGAGACAATTGGTTAACAAATTATTGCATGCTGATCATGGAATAATTAGTTAGAGTTAGGTCCTTCTTATATTGAATGCTTTTGTAATATTGAACTGGGTGATCGGCTGATTCCGGCCTGGTTATATTAGAAAAAGGGAAATAGTTGATTAAGCAGATACGTGTCAACTATCGAATAAGTAAGGAAGGATTGGAAGCCGATTCTCGGTGTTCTATAACTGACTGATAGAAAATGAAATTATTATCCTTGCGTCAATGAACAACTAATAGAGATTAGTGTGGATTGCTTATTTGCCAGACTTTTATCTTCAGTAATTTAATTCGGAATTTTTTATGATATTAATTGTTTTGGTTATCAATTCGTGAATTTATCTAGTTCCCTACGTATTAATTTCTTTATAATTTTAATTGTTGTGACGATTGCAAATTAACTATTTAAGAAGAATTGTTGTTCCTCGTGAGATCGACCTTACTCCCATTAGACTATTTTTAATCTTTAGAGTAAGAATTAATTTTGGAGCAGAAACGACACACCAACCATTGGAGTGAACATGATATTTTCAAAATAAATGCAAAACAAAAACATACATTAGACAATCCCAAATCAAATTTGAACCATTATCATAATCAAGCCATGGCCGTCCAATCGCAAAGCCATCACAAATTAATTTTGAAATCAAGTTGTTTGTTATCACTACTTTTATTGTTTTCTCACTAATTCAAACAAGATTTCAAAATCCAGTTTTACCCACTTTTTTTTCCCTGATGGTTTAGTATCTAATATTTAGAAAGGCTCGCCTCAATTTATATGCTCAGAAAGCAAGCTCATTCTTTTCCACAAAAATGTAAACCAATTAAATTGCAAAACCCAAAATTCACCCACCGTTTTGAAGTTTTCCACAGTTTTCTTGAGTTAGCCAAAGTGAAGTTGCAAAGCTTTTCTTCCCTCTTCCTCCCCTTCTCATTCGTTTTATCCCGGTACGTCTTCTTCTTCTTTTGGTTTACGATGTCTCCCTTAGCCCTTCCCCTTCTTTTTTGCCTTAAAGCCAACTCTTAGAAGCTTTCTTTAAATTATTTTTTAACATAAGAGTAGCCTTAATAGTGTACACATTGGGTAACCAGGTGGCAATGTCACTATTTTTCTTTTTTTTTGTTTTGTTTTTCAATTTACAACTTAGTCCTTATATTTTAGATAGAAATTAACTAACTCCAAATATGGTACAAAATAATGCAAGTAATTCCCTCACAATTTTGTAAAATTAGAAATTAAATCCCTAAAATTAATAATTGGCTAGAGTGCTAAATTATGAAATTTAAATGCTTATCAGCTATAGTATCTTGAGTTTAATATTATGTTGACACAATCTTGCCTAACAATAATCAAGGTTATTAATAAATTAAATTATATATATATATTTTGGTGGTTTCACATACCGTAACTCTTGTTCGAACATTTTCACTTTGCATTCATTTACTTTGCATTTTAGACACAGTAGATAATTTAGAACAAACAGTCATTTGACAACCAACCCTTCCCTGTGGATACGATCTCTCTTACCACTACTGCATTTAGTGTATTAGGGCTAAATTAGCAAGTGCGCGATAGCTTGCACCAATTTTTGGCGTCACTGCCGGGGAAGGCACGGTTGTTGGAACTTGTTTATTTCTTGACTTGTTAATTTGTGTTTTTGTTATTCTATTTTTGTGGTGTTTTCTTCTTACTTGTGTGTTAGTTTTGTGTAGTAGTTAGTTTCATATATTTTTTGCCTTAGTTCAGTCTACTGGTGTTGTGTGTGGCAAGTGTAGGTGGATACTTGGAACTTAATTGAAATTGAATTGTGCACACCATAATATATCAAGTTTGTCTAGGTGGTTTGGGGACTTTGTTGAGCCTTGAAAAGGTTGCTCACCAAATAGAGTGGTTAACACATGACCAACACCTGGAGTATCTGGTGACTTCTCTCCATCAATATATCATGAACCATGGCACAACCAACAACAGAGCAATGGGTCTCATCTCGTGCAAGAACAAAAACCTTCTATAGAAGACAACAAATTTTGGACAGACTTGATAGAAGTGCATATGGTGAAACAAGGTTAGCTCAAATGGAAGAGGAGCTTCAAAGGCAACAACATATAATTGATCAAATCAATGCCTTAATGAGCAACATATGGGAACAAATTGAGACACCTGTTCAAGATGCTCTTACAAGGTACACCTTGATAAGTCGATGTTTAGTCGACTTATTTGCTCCACTTTCTTTATTCTTTGTTGTGAATTATGAGTGAAAATGATGCTTGGTGTGTCAATGGTATGCAAAATGTGCAGTATTTGGAAACATTGATAAATGGCTAAGTATCGTGTGATAATGTGAATATTTTGTGATTTTGTGCAAAATATTTAGTCATGTATGCCACTGACCTCCAACTCTTCCTTGAAGTCCATAACTATTCACACAAGCACACATCACACAAAGCTTAAAGTCCACAACCATTCACACTACACAAACTCTCACAAGCACACAAACGCACAACTCATTCAGCACACACAAAAACAATCACACACGGCGGTCGCACGATGCGACCGCTCACACACACACACACACATGCATGGCGGCCGCATCGTGCGGCCGCCAACCCCTCACGGATGCGGCCGCCCTCTCACACACGCACAAACTGCGGCCTCATCGTGCGGCCGCCACTCACACACGGCGGTCGCATCGTATGACCGCCACCCCACTAGCACACGAGCACTGTTTGTTGTTCCTGTTGCATCTTTTCTTTTCTGTTTTCATTCCATTTTATTCATGCATTTCTCTTGAACGTTTGGCATGCATCAACTTCACACACATGCACTTCAATGTATATTTCCTCCCTTTGTTATTATTAGTCTATTTTACTTTTGTCATGTCTTGAGTTAGGAAGTCTTTCATGCATTGTTGCTTCATCATTCTAGTTAGTCATTTCCTCATGCATTTTGTAGACACCAACTCCGCATTCTGTCCAACTTATTTGGCAAACTTAGTAGTTAAGCTTTCCAATATTGTGGCCTGATTGTTGTCATCTCTTAAGTACACGTGTCTTCACCAAATGATCTGTTGTAAATGCAGGAGCACGTGTCAACATCTTGGCACACAAAGGAAATTTCCAGGAAGCTCACCAAGCTAAGTCGGCAATGCAAAACTATAAAAGCTGGAGAGAAAGGAAGATCAGGGGTTTTTTCGGGACAAGGGGATCAACTGAGAAAAAGAGAGAGGAGTTCTTAGAGTCTAGGGTTTTAAGGATCAGAGTGGAGTTCATTCAACTCTATCCGTTTGTAATAGCGATGTTTGATCTGGCTTTGTTAAACTCATTTTCAAAGCCGATCAACATGATCGGCTAGATTTTTAGTGCTGCTTGAGGGATTAGGTGTAATGACTTAATATAGTTTTGAGACATTTGAATTGCGTATTTCGTGTTTGGTTTAAGTTCCATGTCAGTTAGTGTTTCATTTCAATATTTACTCACTCACGATTACGCCTTTATATGATTTGCGGTATCCACTGAAATCAATTCAGTGCAATTAAAGGAAATTGGAATGAAACCAACAGAACATAGAACAACCTATGTATGAGTCCTAAGATCTGGGTGAGGAAGCGATTTTCTACTGTGCGGTATCCACTGACAGTGGAGGTCAAGGAATGAAAAGAATTAGGATCATTTTCACACTAGTACTTGTCTTAGTGTAGTGTCAGATAGGGATCTAGAATTAGGAAGCGAGCCTAAATCTTGCCCTATCAATGGAAGATAGAGGAGCATGGTGGGTTAGGATTGTGAGACCTATCAAGGAGATCAATCTAAAGTTCACTAGAAAACCGACCCCCTCATACATGTGTGAACACTAAGTCAAGAATAACCGATTGAATTTATTACCACTGGCCTCCCTCAAGGCAGCACACCTTTCTCCTTTTGGTTGATTTCTCGTTTGTTTTCTATTTAGTCTACACATCGCTTAATTGCTTATTCTATCACTGTACAATTCTTAATTCTACCCTTTCCCTGAGGATACGATCCCACTTACCGCTTGCTTCTAATTAGTTGTTTTGGGTAAAATTGCGAGAGTAGACGACGCTCTCGCCAATTTTTGGCGCCGCTGCCGGGGATAGGCACAGCGTTAAGAATTGTTTGTGATAGTTTTACTTTGCTTGTTAC
Organism: Ophiorrhiza pumila; assembly: GCA_016586305.1. Lineage (NCBI taxonomy): Eukaryota > Viridiplantae > Streptophyta > Magnoliopsida > Gentianales > Rubiaceae > Ophiorrhiza > Ophiorrhiza pumila. Next base: position 18,854,272 of record BLIW01000003.1, on the reverse strand, counting down.
TTTATGAATTCTTATTTGAAATTTTTGGTTTGTTTGTTTTGGTTGAAATTTCAATCCATTACTTGTCTCTGTTAATTTTGTCATACTGATCTTTTGTTCTAGTGCTGTTTCTTTATTTTTGAGAATTTCCAGTTCATGTACCCTAGAGCAAGACTACGTGGTGAAGCTCCAGAGTTGGCACTTGACTTAGAATTAGAAAGGACTTTAAGGCAGAGAAGAAGGGAAATTGAAATGGCAGAACAGAATGAAGAGAGACCTCAGCCCCAACCACCTCGGTTTGGGGACCATTTCGCGGTCAACTTTGAGAGGAGAAACAATCACCAGGGAATTGACGTTGAGAGTTACCAAATCCCGACACAAATTGTGTCCATGATCACCCAAGGGCAGATCTTTCAAGGCTTAAGCAACGAAGACCCTAATGAGCATTTGGATTGGTTTCTGGGACTATGCAATACCTTCAAGCTGCAAAGAGTGACCCCTGATGATGTGAGAAGGGTGCTCTTCCCACTGTCCTTGAAAAGAAAGGCAAAGCATTGGTTTAACTCAATTGGGGGTCCAGCTATATCAACATTTGAGGAACTTGAGCGGAAGTTTTTAGCTAAGTATTTTCCTCCAGCAAAATTGGAGCGAATGAGGTTGGAGATCCGCAATTTTCAGCAGCAGGATGGCGAGACCTTCAAGGAGACCGATTCAACGACTTACTCCGCCAATGCCCAAACAATGACCTTGGGGAGGTCAGGGAACTCAACATATTCTTCAAAGGTCTATCACCAGAAGCATCACTAATGGTCAAGGCCAGCGCCAATGGAGCTTTGAAAGATAAAAGCATCCCCGAGGTCAGAGAACTTTTTGACTCAATTGCAGACGATGAATTCCTATTTCCTGAAACCAGAAAGATGCCTGCGCGAAAGCAACGGGGAGTGCTAGAGCTGGATGAGGAGACATCCTTGGAAGCAAAAGTTGAGACCCTTACAAGACAAATTCAAAACCTAAAGGCTGCCAAGGTCGCTCCGGTATTGATGTGCGGGCTGTGTAACGGAGATCACCACACGGACGAGTGCGAGCTCACACAAGAATCAGTCCAGTATGTCGCCAATTACAACAACCGCCAGCAGCAGTACGGAGGTGGTTATCGAAATCAGTCAGGGCAAGGAAGCTGGGGACAGAATAATCAGGAAAGGTAGTATGACCAAAGTGGGGAGTCAAGCAACCGGGAACAGAAAAAGTCCATGGATGATTTGCTCTATGAAATTGATACGAACCTAGAAAGCCTATTATTTGGGTGGTCAATAAGCAAGTGGTTCATGAAATTCATTCCATTAATTTGTGATGAATCATATAGTTGGAGGCCTGGAATAAATTCGAAATCACAGTTCCTAAAGGTTCCATGGAGGTTTGTTGCTTCACGACATTTAAGGTGTTAAAGTCAATTATTCATCCTGAAAGATTCTGCCACGTTTTGGTATTCTGGACGTATATCACTCGGTATAACTCCGAATTACATGATTTAAGAAGCCCTGGAACGATAAGCGATAGGGCTACAACTTTTATGTTTTACATTTATCGAGATTCGGACGTTAGCATTGTCAAAAATGCCTACCAAGATGAGTGACGTGATTCTGGCAGATTACCGTCGCGAATCCATGGACTATATTGAAGACCAAGATGGCGTGCTTGGGCTTTTGCCAAATTGGATCGCGCCTTTTTCTTAAGTAGTTAGAATTAATTAATGTTTTAATAATTAAGTCCAAAACATTTTAATTGGGCTTATTATTAGTATATTTTCGTTTTTAATTACATGGCCCAAGTTATCTTGCATGATAATGGCATGTAATGGGCTTTAATTTGTTAGGAAAGTAATTCCCTAAATTTTAGGAGCTTGTCCTTGTCTTCTAGAAGGGCAAAACGTTTTTAGCTTCCTTTTTCCATAAAGGATTAGTTTGTATGTTGGTTAGTTTAGAAGTCAAGTTGTAAACCAATTGATACGAATGGAGTAGGGTGAGAATCCAGCTCCACACGAATTCCACACACTTAGGATCGTTGTGCACCAAAATTCAGAAACCAACACGATCACAAGTAAGATCAAACACGGAAACAACACAAGAAGAAAAGATGGATATCGAATGGGATGTATTTGATTGTAAATCAATCAAACCCAACACATTACCACAAAGTGATTTCAATCTAACCTATGTAAATCAATGGTTAAAAAGATCTCAGCTTGGCTCGCTCTTGAAATCAAGAAACAATACGTTCTCTTTAAGGTCCTAGCTTAAAGAATCCGGTCCTATGAATAATCAACTAACCCTAATTGATTAATCACGTTTTTCACAACTTGTTTAAGGCTGCAAATAATTTAGCAAAGCTAAATGGTTTCTTCAAAATTCAATCATATCTAAAAACGTTTACAATGATCTCTTTATATAGAGATGAGTTTCGGCTCTACAAATTGGAAAATGAAATAAAACCCTAGAAGTTGTAAATTACAACTTGACTTCTAAACTAACCAACTTACAAACTAATCCTTTATGGAAAAAGGAAGCTAAAAACGTTTTGCCCTTCTTGAAGACAAGGACAAGCTCCTAAAATTTAGGGAATTACTTTCCTAACAAATTAAAGCCCATTACATGCCATTATCATGCAAGATAACTTGGGCCATGTAATTAAAAACGAAAATATACTAATAATAAGCCCAATTAAAATGTTTTGGACTTAATTATTAAAACATTAATTAATTCTAACTACTTAAGAAAAAGGCGCGATCCAATTTGGCAAAAGCCCAAGCACGCCATCTTGGTCTTCAATATAGTCCATGGATTCGCGACGGTAATCTGCCAGAATCACGTCACTCATCTTGGTAGGCATTTTTGACAATGCTAACGTCCGAATCTCGATAAATGTAAAACATAAAAGTTGTAGCCCTATCGCTTATCGTTCCAGGGCTTCTTAAATCATGTAATTCGGAGTTATACCGAGTGATATACGTCCAGAATACCAAAACGTGGCAGAATCTTTCAGGATGAATAATTGACTTTAACACCTTAAATGTCGTGAAGCAACAAACCTCCATGGAACCTTTAGGAACTGTGATTTCGAATTTATTCCAGGCCTCCAACTATATGATTCATCACAAATTAATGGAATGAATTTCATGAACCACTTGCTTATTGACCACCCAAATAATAGGCTTTCTAGGTTCGTATCAGAAATTCTGGGTAGAATGGACATGTTTGAGAAAAGGACCTCCACGGTGGAAACTTAAGCGAAAAGCACGGAGGCCGCCATCAAAAACCTCGAGATGCAAGTGGGCCAGTTAGCTAAAGCCAACCATCAAATACCTGAAGGCGCCCTTCCAAGTGATACGGAGCCAAATCCCAAGGGAAAGGAAAGGGAGATATGCAATGCCATAACGTTGAGGTGTGGAAAGGAGCTTAGTGGAACCAAGAGACAGGAGGAAGAGAAAGTTTCAAAGGAAGAAAAAAAGGATGATCCTGAAGAGGAAGTCATGGACGAAGAGATCGTTATGGAGGAGAAGATCCCAGAAGGGGACAAAGGGGAGTGTGTGAAGGTCCCAGAAGGTAAAAAGAAGAGGGGAGCTCAAGAGCCATGCGATGAGTCGCCATATGCACCACCCCCTCCTTTCCCCCAGAGACTTCGACCTCCACCAAAGAAGGGGGTCCAATTTACAAAAATTTTGGACATGGTGAAGAATGTAAATGTGAATGTTCCATTGCTGGATTTGGTCACAGCCGTGCCGAGATATGCGAAATTCTTGAAGGACCTAATTGCCAACAAGGAGCAGATTTTGCGTTGTGAATTACCAATTTCACTCACTAAGGAGAGCCAAGCATGGATCAACAATGAGCTGCCTCCTAAACTCAAAGACCCTGGAAGTTGTACAGTTCCATGCTCCATTGGTGAGAGATTTTTCAGCAAGGCCTTGTGTGATCTTGGAGCAGGCATCAACCTCATGCCTTTATCCATAGCAGAGAGCATAGGATTGGGGTCACGAATTAAACCGGTAGCAGTCATGCTCCAATTGGCGGATATCTCATTGGTTTAACCAACTGGGATGGTGGAGGATGTTCTGGTATCTGTGGATAAATTTGTACTCCCCGTGGACTTCATAGTGTTGGACATGGAGGAAGACCCTGAAGTGCCACTCATCTTTGGAAGGCCATTCTTAGCTACAAGCGATGCTCTCATTGGAGTAAAGGGAAAGACCATAACCTTTAGGGTCAATGGTGAGGAGGTCATCTTCAATGTCGACTATGCCATGAAACACCCTCACTCCATAGAACAATGTTGCCTAGCTACCTTGGTGGAAGGTAATCCCCAACCTCTGAATTTTGAGCATAAACGGAAATTTTCTCTTGCTAAAAATAATTTTTGGGATGATGACATGTGTGAAAATTTTGAAACTGTATTGGTCATTGAAGAGTCTGATACATTGCATGAATTGAGCCCTTGGGGTGAAAAAGTTGAAAGTGGGTCGTCTGTGAAAGAAATGGACTTTGCATGTGATTTTGATGAAAGTTATGAAAATGGTGAAAGTTTGAATAAAATGGCAAATGTGCATGAAATTCAAGAAATGCAAAATTTTGGAGAAAAATTGAAGTTAAGTGTTGAAAAGGATAAACAAGAAGAAAAATTTGCATTATGTGACCAATTGTCTGATGCCATTGTTGAGACTGACGAAAAGATGAAAGTTGTGCCCACTGAGGTGAGGCTTAAAAATCTTGAGTGCAGGAATGAGAAGCTCATGCCCTCCATCTTGAGAGCACCCAAAGTGGAGATGAAGCCCTTGCTGCCCCACCTAAAATATGCCTATTTGGGGGAAAATGAGACCCTACACGTTGTGGTATCATCTAGATTGGAGAAGTGGCAAGAAGATAAACTTTTGGAAGTATTAAGGACATATAAGGAGGCTATTGGGTGGACAATAGCTGACATAAAAGGGATCAGCCCCAGCGTGTGCATGCACAAAATATTGCTGGAAGAAGGAGCAGTTCCTACGCGGGAGAGACAAAGGAGACTAAACCCGCAAATGATGGAGGTAGTAAAAAAAGAGGTGATCAAGTTGCTAGATTTTGGGATGATCTTCCCCATCTCTGACAGTGAATGGGTCAGCCCTGTACAGTGTGTGCCGAAAAAGGGAGGCGTGACGGTGGTGACAAATGAAGCCAATGAGTTGTTAGCAACCAGAATTATCAACGCTTGGAGAGTGTGTATGGATTACAGGAAGCTGAACAAGGCCACTCGCAAAGACCATTTCCCCCTGCCGTTCTTGGAGCAACTCCTGGATAGAATAGCGGGCTTTCTATTTTACTGTTTCTTGGACGGGTATTCTGGTTATAATCAGATAGCCATCGACCCTAAGGACCAAGAGAAGACAACCTTCACCTGTCCTTTTGGCACTTATGCTTACAGAAGAATGCCCTTCGGGTTGTGTAATGCACCAGCCTCCTTCCAACGTTGTATGATGGCCATTTTCCAAGACATGGTGGAGCATATTATAGAGGTGTTCATGGACGATTTCTCTGTATTCGGGATGACCTTTGAAAGCTGCTTGGAAAACTTGTCCCTTGTGTTAAAAAGATGTGTGGAGACCAACTTGGTCTTGAATTGGGAGAAGTGTCAGTTCATGGTAAGTGAAGGCATTGTGCTCGGCCACAAAATCTCAAATGAAGGCTTGGAGGTGGATAAGGCCAAGGTGGAGGTGATAGCCAAGCTGCCTGTGCCCAACAATGTAAAGGGAGTGAGAAGCTTCATGGGCCACGCGGGGTTTTACCGGAGATTCATTAAGGATTTTTCAAAGATAGCGAAACCACTATGCTCTCTGTTAGAGAAGGACACCCCATTCGTCTTCGATGAGAAGTGTGAGGAAGCATTTGAAAGCTTGAGGACAAGGCTTGTGGAGGCCCCAGTTATCATCGCACCAATGTGGGGGGAACCCTTTGAAATCATGTGCGACGCAAGTGACTATGCAGTAGGAGCGGTACTGGGGCAGAAAAAGGATAACATATTCCATGCGATATACTACGTCAGCAAGTTACTGAATGGGGCGCAAGTGAATTATACCACCACGGAAAAAAAGATGTTGGTCTTCGCCTTTGACAAATTCAGGGCCTATGTTCTGGGATCCAAGGTCATAGTCCACACCGATCACGCGGCCCTCAAATACCTGATGGCGAAAAAAGAAGCTAGGCCAAGGCTCATCAGATGGGTACTCCTGCTACAGGAATTTGATGTTGAGATCAAGGACCGGAAAGGATGCGAGAATGTAGTGGCCGACCACTTATCAAGGCTTGAGTTGGGGTCATTTAGTGAAGAGCAATTGCAATTGTGGATCAAGGAGAGCTTCCCTGATGAGCAAATTTTCAAGGTCCACGCTCAAAAACTACCATGGTACTCGGACATCGCCAACTATGTGGTCACAGGGCAATTGCCACAACGCCTATCTAGTGATCAGAGGAAAAGACTCAAGCATGATGCCCAATTTTATTTTTGGGACAGCGGATGTCTATATAAAAGGTGTAGCGACCAGATCATCAGGAGAGGCATACCAGACGAAGAGGTGGAGAGCATCCTCAAGGCTTGTCATGAGTCACCATTTGGAGGGCATTTTGGAGTAGCTAGAACTGGGCACAAGGTCCTTCAAACTGGATTCTACTGGCCACATGTATTTAAGGACTCCAAGATTTGGGTAAGCTAATGTGATAGGTGCCAACGGGTCGGCAACATATCCGCTAGAGATGAAATGCCTCGCAACAACATATTGGAGGTGGACTTGTTTGATGTTTGGGGTTTGGATTTTATGGGGCCATTCCCGAGGTCATGCGGAAATGAGTACATACTTGTTGGGGTCGACTACGTATCAAAATGGGTTGAAGCTGTGGCATTGCCACACGATGACAGTAGGAGCGTAATGGGGTTTGTTAAGAGAAATATTTTTAACCGGTTTGGGACCCCGAGGGCCATTATCAGTGATGGGGGAAGCCATTTTTGCTACAAGATTTTCAACACACTCTTGGCTCGGTATGGAGTTCAGCACAAGACCTCCACACCGTATAACCCGCAAGCAAATGGACAGGCTGAGGTATCCAATAGGTAGATCAAAAGTATACTGGAAAAGGTTGTGAACCCGGGGAGGAAGGACTGGGCACTTAAGTTGGATGACGCACTGTGGGCATATAGGACAGCATACAAAACTCCGATTGGAGCCTCACCCTTTAGACTGGTGTTCGGGAAAGAATGTCATCTCCCAGTCGAGTTGGAGCATAGAGCTTACTGGGCTGTACAAAAGTTGAACATGGACCTTAACTTAACTCAAGAAAAAAGAATGATGATGCTCAACGAATTGGATGAATTCAGGTGGAACTCATACATCAGTGCAAGTCTTTACAAGGAACGGACAAAGAGATGGCACGATGCTAAGATTAAGGTAAAGGAGTTTGAGGTGGGACAACGAGTGTTGGTGTATGACGAAAGGATGAGGCTTTTTCCTGGAAAATTGAAATCGAGATGGGTTGGACCCCATGTCATCACAAAAGTCTTGCCATATGGAACTCTTGAGGTATACAATGAGGCATCAGGGAAAAGTTGGAAGGTCAATGGTCACAGGGTGAAAGTTTTCAATTCTTCCACAACCAGCAAGGGGCACACCCAGCGCCTTGATGATCCCTCCACCTGATAAAAGAAAAGGCTATTGTGTCTGGCTGAGGACAATAAACCAAGCGCTATGTTGGGAGGCAACCCACCAATTTAAATTTCGCTGTTTCGTTTTATACAATAATTAGATTACACCAGCCCAATAATTGTACTCTCTTTTCTCAGAAATCCGCATGGTCTGCACAAAGAGTCAAAAGTGGGATTTGCATATCGAGGAGTCACGGGCGGAGAAAGTACACAGATCTAAAGACATCTCTACATTATCATCAGTAAGACACACGCGATTCCTGGATCAGGCCTGAGCTGATATCACAAGTGTATGGTTGGGGTGTAAGTGACAAGTCAAATGCATGCAATAGAGGACCCATTGCTAGAGTGTCGCCCAGTTGCATTATTTTCAAAAAGTGATGCATTGATACATCATATTAGGATAGACTCCTCACAGACTTTGTTTGCACATGCTCGGTCATTGTGCATGTTGTCCCCTAGTGAATTCAAGTCCCTATAAATACCATTCATCTTGCATGATGTAGTGGCACACCGAGTTTTCAAGACAAGAGTCCTTTACTGAGTTATAGCTTCATACACCTTGCATTAAACATCAATCCACATTGGCACTGCAAATCATCGCCCAGTGCAGGTTTCATGGCAAACGACGACAGTGATTACAGACTATTCCTCCGGGGGATGATGGGCACCCCAGAACCCGACGACGTGGACTTTGACGACGATGAGGAGTATACCCCGAACACACCCCCACGGTTTGTGAATGAGCGGGCAGAGAGGCGTTTCCATGCATCTAACCACAGACATGTTATAGTAGAACGAAACTTCGACGCCCCTGCTCACGTGTTCGACGAGGCCATTCGGTTCTATAAATGGGAATCCCTCGCCTTTGCACCAGAAATGTCCTATGTGGGGTTGGCTAGGGAATTTTATGCCAACTCCAACGCAAGCTATAGACGAAGCAATGATGAAGGGGTTTACCTCCGCGGGACCAATCTCGAGGTGACAAGCCAAACTATCAATGCCCATTATCAGCTGCCAGACTACCTAGAAGATGAGTATGAACAATTGGTAGGAGCTCCCAACGTCGATTTCTTGATTGAATCCGTTGGACTACCAAGAGCCACTTGGATACGTAATGGCCGATCTGAAGCCGTATATGTTAAAGTCGATGATTTGACGGTGGAAGCTCGTATGTGGCTAATGTTCATAAACGCCAAACTCATACCCACGAACAGCCACGCAAAAGCGACCAGGGAAAAAGTACTGCTGATTTATGCCATCCAACATCGGATGACAATCGACGCAGGAAAGGTGATCATGAAATCTATAGCACGAGCACAAAATTGCACAGGCGCGCCTATATATTTCCCTTTCCTACTATCACAAATGGCCATGAGTCAAGGAATTGGAATATCGCCTGCAGAAGAATCCAAAGAATCTCTTGGCACCATAGGAAGATCACAATGGGAAATATATCAGGAGATAGAGCATAACCAACGAGCTCGGCGCGACGCTTGATACTGGGTAGACTCTTTCCTTTCTCACAATGGGGACCATTGCTTCATTCTAAGTGTGGGGGGGAGAGTTTTGGCTTATGGTAATGGCTGTGAGTTATGTTTGTGTGAACTTGCTGGCTTGATGGTTTATGCTTGTGTGAATGATGCTTACTTCCTGTTATGCTGATGTTTTGTTTGTGAGGCCTAGGGCTCCTTGAAAAAATTTCAATTGCTGCGTTTGCTACGTGCAGAGGTGTGTAGTTGGTGTGTAGTATATTAGTATTAGGAGGTGTGTTTTTCTTGTATTTTTTTGTCTATTTTCTTTCACGTGCTGTTGTGTTGGAATTAAACCGAGGCAGTGATTAGCACTGACCTTGAAGTGTGTTATTGTGATTTTTCCATTCCAAGTAAGATGTAGTGTGTGGCTTTAAATTTATGAATGTGAAAGTTGATGTTGTGATTGTGCAAGAGGTCCACCACTATTATTCATTTAACAAACGCACTTCCAATTTCATCAACAATCTACCAAGTGTTTGATGTTTGATGTATGCGAAAAATTTTCTTTCTCAAGTTCACGGTATTCAGTCGATGCATACAGAGTGCTAAGTAAAGTATAACGTTAAGGTAAGATAGAAGTGCCAGCAACATCTTTGACATAGGAGAATGCTTATGCTTCATAACTTGTATGTGCACTCTACTTGTACACACTTGTTCTTGCATTTTTAATATATAGTCCATTGAAGACACGCACGAACACGAATGCTTGAGTTATGATGTTTATGCTAAGAAAAAGCCAAATGGGCGAATAAAGGCAAAAAATAGCCACAAAACCCTGGCAGCCAAGCACAAAAGTGCGGCACGAATAAGCACCAATGTGCATATTAAGTTTTATGTTTATTAAATGCGCAAAGTGTTCGTGTGTGTGGACAAAGGGACTATAGTGCAAGAATTTTGGGTTAAGTGTCTGCTTCACTTTGCATAGACAACGTTGTGGGCATAAGGAATTCTCAGCACACACTTCACGCGGGCGCCTTGGTCTTTATTCGTAATACCTTACTTGGCGACTTTGTGTAAATCGAATAAACTGTGGACTTGCTTATTAAAACGATGTTATGCATGCGAAAGTTTTATAATGGATAGTTGATGAGGTTGAGAGAGTTGTTTGTGAAGTTGGTGGTTGGATTTACTTTGCTCGGGACTAGCAAAGACTTAAGTGTGGGGGGATGATAAGTCGATGTTTAGTCGACTTATTTGCTCCACTTTCTTTATTCTTTGTTGTGAATTATGAGTGAAAATGATGCTTGGTGTGTCAATGGTATGCAAAATGTGCAGTATTTGGAAACATTGATAAATGGCTAAGTATCGTGTGATAATGTGAATATTTTGTGATTTTGTGCAAAATATTTAGTCATGTATGCCACTGACCTCCAACTCTTCCTTGAAGTTCATAACTATTCACACAAGCACACATCACACAAAGCTTAAAGTCCACAACCATTCACACTACACAAACTCTCACAAGCAAACAAACGCACAACTCATTCAGCACACACAAAAACAATCACACACGTGCGACCGCCCACACACACACACACATGCACGGCCCCTCGATGCGGCCGCCCTCTCACACACGCACACACGGCGGCCGCATCGTGCGGCCGCCACTCACACACGGCGGTCGCATCGTGCGACCGCCACCCCACTAGCACACGAGCACTGTTTGTTGTTCCTGTTGCATCTTTTCTTTTCTGTTTTCATTCCATTTTATTCATGCATTTCTCTTGAACGTTTGGCATGCATCAACTTCACACACATGCACTTCAATGCATATTTCCTCCCTTTGTTATTATTAGTCTATTTTACTTTTGTCATGTCTTGAGTTAGGAAGTCTTTCATGCATTGTTGCTTCATCATTCTAGTTAGTCATTTCCTCATGCATTTCGTAGACACCAACTCCGCATTCTGTCCAACTTATTTGGCAAACTTAGTAGTTAAGCTTTCCAATATTGTGGCCTGATTGTTGTCATCTCTTAAGTACACGTGTCTTCACCAAATGATCTGTTGTAAATGCAGGAGCACGTGTCAACAACTTGGCACACAAAAGAAATTTCCAGGAAAGCTCACCAAGCTAAGTGCATGCAAAACCTATAAAAGCTGGGAGAGAAAGGAAGATCAGGGGTTTTTCGGGAAGAGGGATCAACTGAGAAAAAGAGAGAGGAGTTCTAGAGTCTAGGTTTTAAGGATCAGAGTGGGAGTTCATTCAACTCTATCCGGTTTGTAATAGCGATGTTTTGATATGGCTTTGTTAAACTCATTTTCAAAGCGGATCAAACGATGATCGGCTAGATTTTAGTGCTGCTGAGGGATTAGCTGTAATGACTTAATATCGTTTTGAGACATTTGAATGCGGGTATTTCGTGTTTGGTTTAAGTTTCCATGTCAGTTAGTGTTTCATTTCAATAATTACTCACTCACGATTACGCCTTTATATGATTTGCCGGTATCCACTGAAATCAATTCAGTGCAATTAAAAGGAAATTGGAATGAAACCAACAGAACATAGAACAACCTATGTATGAGTCCTAAGATCTGGGTGAGGAAGCGGTTTTCTACTGTGCGGTATCCACTGACAGTGGAGGTCAAGGAATGAAAAGACTTAGGATCATTTGCACACTAGTACTTGTCTTAGTGTAGTGTCATATAGGGATCTGGAATTAGGAAGCGAGCCTAAATCTTGCCCTATCAAGGGAAGATAGAGGAGCATGGTGGGTTAGGATTGTGAGACCTATCAAGGAGATCAATCTTAAGTTCACTAGAAAACCGACCCCCTCATACATGTGTTAACACTAAGTCAAGGATAACCGATTAAAGTCATTACCACTGGCCTCCCTCAAGGCAGCACACCTTTCTCCTTTGTGTTATTTCTCGTTTGTTTTCTATTTAGTCTACACATCGCTTAATTGCTTATTCTATCACTGTACAATTCTTAATTCTACCCTTTCCCTGAGGATACGATCCCACTTACCGCTTGCTTCTAGTTAGTTGTTTTGGGTAAAATTGCGAGAGTAGACGACGCTCTCGCCACACCTCTAAATACTAAAATACCAACTCCTGAGGAAAATCATTTTGAGATGTATGCCAATGTTGATTGTGGTTTGAAGTATCCAAGGGAGTTAGAGTCTACAAATGTTAAGAATGGTATACGTGAGTGCTCTGTTGATGATTCTTTTGTGCATGATAGTTTGAGCTGGCCTGATGAGGATGATGTCTCTTGTTGTGAACTTACTAGTGATGAATTTAGGGCCTTTTGGTTTTTTACTGCCAAAATGAGAGGTGTGCCCAATGCTGAGTCTTAATTAACTCTATGGGTTTCCACCAGAACAATGATGTTGATAGACTTACTTTAGATGCTCCTTCCCTTAACTGCCCTATAAATTGTATAGAGACACCTCTTATTGAACAATGTGTGAGCATGAATAAAAATAATATTGCACTTGCTGAAGAAAATGACAACATGATGATTGAGCACTTTGTTGAGGCACCGACTCTTGAAATTATTCATGAATCTCAAGATCTAAATGTTGTCCAACAATTAGAGAAAAATGAGTCTCTCTTGCTTAATAAGTATCATGAATTACAATTTGTGCACAAGACCGAGACTCAAAATAGTACCCATGTTAGTTTGTGTGATGAAGATTTAATGCGTTGTAAAGAAATTACTAACATGGTGGAGAATTGCATTTGAATGCGATCCATTTTTTGAAATTACTGATGAGTTTGTTGAGACCATGGATGCACAAACTACGGTTGAGCCTTGCAGGGTTACAGAGTCAAGTGTGGTGGAAGAAGTTAAGGAGGTGTCTTCAATGGAGGAGCCTCAATAGTTCAAAGTGAAATCTATAGAGGTTGCTCCCTATGTGCATGAGCTTATGCATCTTCTTGAAAATATTTATCAAGTTCCATACGGGAGGAAAAAGAGTGCTTATGCAAGAGTATTTTTCTAGTACAGGGATGGGTACTCCGAATTTTGAAGGAGGAGTCTTCAAAAATAAAGTCTAGCTGGAGACTAAATAAATCTAGAAATACTTACTCTAGTTATCTTGAATAAATAGTTGTTTGAGTTATTAGTTTTTGTTGTTTTAAGTAAGTGTTGTCTTGTGTGCAAAAGATTCAAGCAAAAGCCACACAAATGCTAAGTGTGGGGGTGTTGTCAGAGTGCTATTAACATGACACATTATACACCACCAAGACCCAAGGTTATGGTGTGGCACTCACTTGCACACCTCACTCATTCTCTACTCTCTCTTGTACATCACAAGCCACAACTTACACACACTCATAATATGTTTATGTAGCACCACCACTTTAGTACCAAGTTTCCAACAAGTCACTATTCACTCATATTTGTAAAATATAAGGTATGAGCTCATTCCCTTGTAATTTATTGAACTCTATTCTCTATGGGAAATACCTTCTTGAACTTCCATGGTCTAATTTTATGTGAATGCTTTCTAGTTGGTTGGTTTTCATGCATATTATTGATGAGCTAAAGTCGTATGCTCCAATTTTACCCTAAACTACTGCAGCAGCAGTGAGAGGGATCGATCCACTGGGAAGAGGATTAGTTTCAAGAATTCAGTAAATTGTTCTGTAAAGTGTCACAACTGGAAATAACAAGTACAAATGCTGACTAACAAAATAGAGAAATGAGTAGTATAGTAAATGACAAAAACAACAAGCGTTATGTGATTTCATGCAATAAACAGATGCCCTAGGGTTTTGGTGCCAGACAAAAGCAAATTAAAAACTCATGCTATGCATTTGACCCTATGCAAATCAAATCAGAAGGAGACAAAGGTTCCCTAGGAGTCTAGTTAACACCCGGCATGTCGACCGCAATGCTCACTATACTCCTTAACATCCTGCTTTCCCATGTCGAGGCCTAAACAAGATGAGTGAACACCGCAACATCTCGACTTCCAATACTAACTACTCAAGCGTGCAAAACTCTAGGTCTCCCATGGCGAGGCCCGACATAAGTTTCTAAACATTAGTTAGCATCAGAGAATCATTCTACACTCTATTCTAGTGACTCAATGACCTCTGATTGGCATGACGACTACATCTCGGATCATGAACAGGAGTTAACAAGTGAAGAAACTCCATAGTCATACATTCAGTCCTCATTTCATGCAATTCTCACTATTATCGGTGAATCGAGCCTCAACCTAGCATGGCGACCACAATCAAGGTTCAATTCCATCAATGAAAGTGCATAAATTATGAAACTTGACATATTCATACATTTTAGAACAAGATGTAAACAATACGCAAACATAAAATGACTACAATATTACAATAATGCCACTGCATATATCAATTGTCCACAACGCAAATCGTGCAAAGCATCCATCCATGCCTTTGAGCCCCGAACCTCCACGCCTTCATCATCCCCGTACGCCTTCGCGTCTACAGCAACCACGCCACCATGATCCCTGCACAAGAACAAGAATTATACACTTAGAAAAATTTCAGCATTTGCAACCTGATCATTATCACAGCGCGAGGCATCGCAGTGATGCGTCGCCGTGCATGAATTTTCCATGGCGACGTATCGCAGCGATGCGTCGCTGTTTAGATTTCTCTATGGCGACCCATCGTAGAGCGATGCGTCGTGTAAACGTGTATGCAAATGGAATGTGTGAAGTATATGTTAAAAACCTTGTAGTGAAGTGAATGTATGCAGAAAATGGAATGATGATTGTGTGCAAAGAGAGTGAATGCTAGTGGTGCATGAGGTGTATGAAGTGTGTGAGCTAGGTGTAAATGATTGCACATGCTTCATATTTATCCCCCATTTATCCCGTGATTCATTTCGTGTCTCATAATATATAGAACATCCACATTGTAGACAAGACTCTTAGCTAAACATTGCACTTTGAATCACTCGATTTGGAGCTAAACTGAGAAAGTTATGATCATTTTACTGAACTGTGGCAATGCTGTGTGTGCGAGGAGTGTGTGGCTACTTCCAACCAAACTCTGGCCCTGATGCTTTGTGAATTTGGCAAAACATAAAACATAAAAGTTGTAGGCCTACGTATTAGCTTTCCATAGCCTTTTGAATCACTCAATACGGAGTTTGGACAAGCATGTTATGACAAAAATACTGAAGTATGGCGAGGAGAAAATTTCATAGCGGCGCATCGCCACGATGCGTCGCCGTGCAATTGTTTTCATGGTGACGCGTCACCGTGCAATTTCCCTTTCCAGCACAACATTCCATTTCTATGCAATATATGTGTGTCTTCGCCTTCGAATTGGACTTTGTGGTAAGCATACGAGTTTTAGATCTTTCTCTTGGATTTCCATAGGTTCAAGAATCAGTATAATTGGAGGTCTGTAGCTCAAGATATGAACAATCTACCAAATTGTGGCAGTGAAGTCAACAATGAAAACCTGAAGTAGTGATCACAAATAAGCTCTCGTTTCTCAGACGTGCACACAGAATTAGAAGAAAGTTAAAACATAAGAATTGAAGTACACTCTTTCCAGAACATCCAAGATCTCATCATTTGGATCAATATTGAGAAAGATACACACAATTGAAGTTAAGCTATCTGTTCTGCCCAAGCAAGACATAGGGCATATTAAGGGCTTCTTCAAACTCCACAATGACCATTTCAAACCTTTTGAATTCTTTTCTGCTTCTTTAACTTAACACACACATTTGTCTCGTTTAATCAACTTTTTTGATATTTTTCTTCATTTTAGCACACCAAGTCGTATCCCACATAAAATGCACAAAATGGCACAAAACACTACATCATATTGCATGACAAACAAGCCAAAAGCCAAGTGAAATATCACATATAAGTTGGTATAAAACCAACTTATCAATTTCCCCCACACTTGAACTCTTGCTTGCCCTCAACGACTCACACTCCACATTTCTATCACTTGCATTCAACACGTTCTCCCCTAATTCACAGTTCCCGTCACCAAGTTTATCAAAATATTTTTTTTCACAATCTAAAACAAAACTTCTCAAGTCGTCCAAGCTCCAAACCATATAAAGTCAGCACACTTTATCAATCAAGGCATAACGAATAAAGACCAAAATGTCATGCGTGCATGTGTGTGCTAAGGAACACTGTCACCCTTTGCTCTCCCTCTATGCACTCCCCATTGGCATTCCTCTACTCATTCAATACACAGCAATCTCCATGTCCACATATATGACCATGTACCTTACATAAGATCAATGGCACCCTACTGCACATTGGTGCTTCTAGCAAATAATTCAACATTTTTCTTTCATCTTTGCACTTTGGTCCAACAATTTGCCACACTCATTGGAGTTTGGCTGCCTGGGTTTGTGACTTCTTTTTACCACTTTCCTGCCAGGGTCTTATGGCTGTTTATTCCCAACATTACTTGCCAGGGTCTTACAGCTTTTTATTCCCAGTTGCCAAAGGCTTTTTCTCCATATCCTTTCTCATGTAAGTGCATGTTCATAGATGTCTTCAAGGGACTATTTATGCAAGAATGCCAAAATGCAGGGAGAAAACATAAAAAATGAAACAAGCTCAATGCAGTTTTCCTCATATGTCTCCTAAGATTGTTTGCATGGCATCTCTATTTTACTTTGACATCATGCCTTGACCAGCAAAATGTGCTACATTTATCAAGCTCGGTGCTTTAGACAAAATCCATTTCGCATACATAAAGAAATATAAGGTGATAAACTTGGATCATGGCATAATGAATTCAGAGACAAATGCCTAAACACAGAATGATTTGACACTATTTTCCAACACTCATGCAACACATTCACCTAATTTGATTCATTTTATTTCAGCACAAACACTACGTCATTTAAGCCCATCACAACCATACTAATATCTCCCAGCAACTCAACACTCAAACTTTCCATGGATAGACAAGTCTTTCCATAAAAATGTCAACTACACATAACTTGTGTTCACAGCATCACTTATTCATAGAAAATTCAAACTATTGCAAAAAAATTCAAAACTTGCACAAAAAATGAAAAACTCATCATATACGGGATATAATATGCAAAAGCTCAAAATAACACAACACAACCACAAAAGAAATAGCATGCTTTGCATCACATAGCACAAAAAATTTCATTCATGAAAGAAAGTACGCATATAAAGTCCAAAAGATACAAACCATAGCAAACATTCACTCCCCCACACTTAAAACGTACATTGTCCTCAATGTAAAGTAAAGATAGGTTTAAAAGCACCCTGGTGGTGATTTGTTATGAAGTTCAATGTTTGCTTGGTGGAATGTCTTTTTCCATAGTGCTCTCACGCATGAAAAATGTCCTGCACATGATGAAATAAAGCTTATTAGAAATTACTCACTCAAGTACACTACATTTTGGTCCAAGGTAGACATGACATGGAGGTAACATGTAAGCAAAGTGTCGCACCATGACTAGGGTCATGGTGGTGTAGAAATATGCAACTAATAACACTAAGAGACACATGCACCATTCATGCTTGAAATGTAAAATGTAAAAACAAAGTAATTGGATGCAGCATGGGATTGGTCCATGGCACCACTCCCTCACACTTATCCTCATGTGTGCATGGCCTATTCTTCTTGCAACTTCTGTTATGCGCATGTCTGTGGCAAACACGAGTGGCCTAGTGAGTATCACAAAATGCAAGAAAACATAAATACTAGTTTAACCAAATTGCTTTAATAAAGCGAAGGGGGAAAAGAAGTAGTTCTGGGTTTTGTAAGTCGCCAGCTAGACTATATCCATTCGATCCTTCATCTTCATAATCTGGAATATCCAACTCTGTAATCGAAATATCCATCTCTGTACCATAGAGATGATATTTCGTAAGCACTTTTCTTCTTCTTGTAGGCTACTTGAGAAGTATCTTAAAAGAGGTGATTAAACTCATGCACATAGGGAGCAACCACTTCAACTTTCATTTTGAACCACTTAGGCTCACTGATGAGGTGAATTTATTCACCTTTTATCTATTATTTTATACTTGATTCTTTGGTCGTTCTTGTTCTTTTTGATTAGTTTTAGTATTTTATTTGTAGGTTTGTCGACCATGGTGTATGCTTGGAAGAAGAAAATCAAACGAGAGTCGAATCTGATCCAAAATGAGAGGAAAAGATTGAGAAAGATCAAGAAAGACGTGATTAGGCCAAAAAGGTGCATTTCGTCACAAAGAAGCTGGTTCCGTGTTTCACAAGATGTTCAAGATATTAATTCCAATTGTTGATGATCAATCCTATATATTAACACCTTGGATAGAGTGGAAGATAAGTGCCAAGTTGATCTCATGGACGCTCGAGACTCCAAGAAGGGTTAACATAGCGAAACACGAGGAAAGGTGATGAAAAACAAATGCTGAAGAAATCTGCCAGGGTTTGGTATTTTGATCATATCTCTCTCGATTTACATCCCAATCGGATGTCTCAAATGCCATTGGAAAGCTAAGTGAAAGAGCTACAACGTTCATGTTTTACGTTTTTCCTCATTCGGCCGGGATCATAGAGCAAAATGGCCCCGAATCTGGACGTCGCGACATGCGACTATGTACGTCGCGACGTCCGTAACTGCTGCAGCGTGAAAATTCCTTTTTCTCAGTTTTTGACGTTTTTAATATGTTTTTTTGTTATGGGCTGTTACCTAACTTTTTCCTTGCATGTTAGGGCCCAAAAATGTGCCATCTTATCAATGTTTGATAGGGTTTCAAGTTGTTTCCTATATAAGGCCATCTATTATGTAATTTTAGAGGAGGAGGAGATCATAGAAGAATAGAGAGTTCATAGTTTTAAAGGGGGTGACATTATTGGGAGATTTCAAGCAAGGGTTTTCCTTTGTAATAGCTAGGTTTTTTTCTACCTCTTCTATTACTTGGAGAATAACATCATCTCTTATTGGATTCATGTTTTTACAAGTCGAGATCACATCTAAGGTGTCTTCTTTCCTTATAATCATGTTTTCAATATTGTGCTTAATTGTTAATAATAAGATGATTGATCTAGCCATGCTAGGCTAAATCTAATGTACTCCCGAGATTATGAATAAAGGTTTTCGTGCTTAATCTACATTCTAAATTCTATTCTATGGTCTTTGTAAATGAGTTTTACTGTGTTCTTCATAATTATGCATGATTTAAGGCCTTAATTATGTATGATAAATATCTTCATAAAGTGCAGTAAATTGCTTAGAGATAGCTTGTTTTAATCTGTCTTACCGCTATATAGGAGGGTTAGAGTAAGTTGTTTGGAATCTATTGTGGGTTGGTTGTGAATTTGTTAGATTGATTTACCTTAATTCTTTCATACCGCTATATAGGAGGAATTTGGGGGGTTAGTTTGGCATTAGTGTGACTGGTTCCAGTGTTGCTTCGGCCATAAAGAAGCGGTTGAACTTGAGGGTTTGGTTGAGTTGGTAGTTGCAATAGATTCCGGGTTAATTAAGGAAGTGAACTGTACCTACCACCAGATAGGAGTGTTCAATTAGTTATTTAATATCTAAGTAGTTAAGTGCATCAATCACTCCTTTCCTACCGCTATATAGGAGGGTGTGGGTTTGTGTGTTTATCCTTATTTTGCATGACCATAGATAGAAGGAATGTGTATGTCTTTATGTAACCCTATCATATAATCTCGAGAGTACACTTGCTTGAATTGCGTTTTAAATCATATCACCATCTTTATTTTAGTTAATTGTTGTTCCTTTTGTTACTTTCAGTTTGTCAATTATAAGAAAAAAAAATATTTACTTTAGAACTTCAACATAGTCCTTTCCCTGAGAGAACGAACTCGCTTTACTATCATCTTCATTGGGGTTGTTTAAGCTTATTTTTGAGTAGGGGTGGATAGCCACCACGATCACATTTTACATACATATTTGCCCCCATCAAATTTTGGCGCCTTTGTCGGGGAGAGCAGTCGTGTTGGAGTTTTTGTTTTTATTTATTTTATTTTTATTTTTATTTATTTATTTATTTTTTGTATTCTTTTCACCCTTTCTTTTTACTCCTTGCATGCACAGGACAAGATCTTGTGGATTGCCAAAATACGAATTTGATCGCCAGCGGTAGGACAGATTAATACTTGCTTTTACATGGATGTGGATGAAAATTCAATTGTTACATGCAATCCTACGAAAACATGTACTGTGAATGATAATGACTCTTTAATGCATATATCTAATTCTGAAGTGCATAAGATATATGAGAGTATAGCATTAGAGTTGAGAAATTTGATTGAAAATGTTTTCATAGATACTTCCATTTTAGAGATAACTGACGATGTGGAGATGCCTAAAACTGAATACCATGTTAGTTTAGATAAGGAAGATTTGTGGATTTTTCATGAAATAACTAATATGGTAGAGAACTGTTTTATTGATACCTCCATCTTTGAAATTACTGATGATTTCATTGAGACCATGGAATCAAAGCCGTTGGTGGATTCTTATATTTCTAACAGAGTGGAAGAAAAGGTGACATCAAATAATGAAGAGTCCTGGGAAATCCCAAGGATAATGGTGCAAGAAGACGAGGAATCTACCTTGGAGGTGCAAGAGTGGTACAATGTTGAGTCCATTGAACTTGCTCCTCAAATGCATGAGCTCAAGTTCCTCTTTAAAGGGCTGCACAAGAAGCATTATGCAAGAAGGCAGAGTGCTCGTGAGAGAGGTTTCTTGTTGTATAAGGATGGGTATTCCGAGTATTGAAGGAGAGGGCCATGATAATAAGGTCTAGCTAGGAACCAAATAAACCTAGAACTACCTTCTTACCCTTCTTTTAAAGTAATTGTATTTATGTTTTTGTTTTTAGTTTTTAGTTTGAATAAAGAAGAAGGCTACTTGAGACATTGACAAGGATTCAACCGCACAACAAGCTTACCGGGAATGACGTGGATAATAGGTGAATTCTTTCGTTTCTCACACATTGAGGACAATGTGTATTTTAAGTGTGGGGGGGATGAAATTCATGTTATTCAATTCATGTTGTTTTGTATGTCGTTATGCTTAAATTCCAGGGAGTTGATGTGTGGATGTTATGCTTTGATTAATGGTTAATTAGTTCTCCTTAGTAGTTTTTATTATTTTATTTTTATGTTGTGTTCCATTCTTATGATCTTAGCCCGAATATAAGTAATTTAGTAAATGATAATTCTTTTCATAGTTAAACCATGTTTTTTTATATGTTTTTACATGTTTTTGTGTGGTATCCAATTTTTGAACAATTTTGATCTTGTTGTGATAAGTGTCATGTTGCCAATGATTTGATTTTATCGAAAGATTCAATGTGGGATAGGAAAATAATATGCTATCTAGAGGAAGTCGGGTCTTTGATAGAGATTTTAGCATTTTGAGTCGACCATATTCATGCACTTAGGGGAACTACTGAGGGGATTGATGAGTTCGTAATCATTAAGTGGTTGGAGTGTTTTTAACACTTTGTTTAGTTGAAACTCATATAACTCGCTTATGATGTGCTCTTATTAAATGTGCTTGCATAATTGTTCGCACTTAATTCTTTTGCATTTTTAAGCTTGTTATGCTTATACTATTGTCCCTCTATGAGATTCTTTTAATAATAACCCTAAGAGAACTCATATGGATGGTAACGGAGATTAGAAGCCATAAGACTCTGACTTCATATTGTCACTCCTCTGCGAGACTGCTCTTAAACGAAAAGTCAATGGAGAACTTGCATGAGTGGGAATGGGTCTAAAACCCGAAGATGAGACAGTACTCCAGGTGGATGTCACGGGAATTCCAATGAAATACCCTACTTAAGTGTGACAGTTTGGGGGAACGAGTGTTATATATAAACCTAAAGGTTTGCTGAGTGAATTCTCATTAATATGAGCTGAATAATGAATATTTAATATGATTAGTGAGAAAGAGTTGAGACAAAGACTTAGTTGTTGGAGCCCTGGCTTATGGCTTGGTTGTGGATGATTTATGAACTAAGGTGGAACCTATCGCACACACACACACATGGTTTGCTCAACGTGTCTAAATGAGTATGTCAATGCACTTTGATAACTTTTGGGGACTCATATTATGTGTACTTGGCATTTGAATACTTGCGATTATGAGGATAAGACATGGCACTTGTTCTTAGATCGGATTGATGAATTGGAATGCATTTGTTGTTATGCTTTTAGTTCTATTTGTTAAGAGTTTTTGTGTTAAGTTTTTGTTTTTAGTATTATCGTGTTTGGCTTAGTTTGTCCGGGACGAACAAAGGTTAAGTGTGGGGGAATTTGATGAGGTGAATTTATTCACCTTTTATCTATTATTTTATACTTGATTCTTGGGTCGTTCTTGTTCTTTTTGATTCGTTTTAGTGTTTTATTTGTAGGTTTGTCGACCATGGTGTATGCTTGGAAGAGGAAAATCACACGAGAGTCGAATCGGATCCAAAATGAGAGGAAAAGATTGAGAAAGATCAAGAAAGACGTGATTAGGCCAAAAAGGTGCATTTCGTCACAAAGAAGCTGGTTCCGTGTTTCACAAGATGTTCAAGGTATTAATTCCAATTGTTGATGAACAATCCTATATATTAACACCTTGGATAGAGTGGAAGATACTTGCCAAGTTGATCCCATGGAGGCTCGAGACTCCAAGAAGGGTTACATAGCGAAACACGAGGAAAGGTGATGAAAAACAAATGCTGAAGAAATCTGCCCGGGTTTGGTATTTTGATCATATCTCTATCGATGTACATCCAAATCGGATGATTCAGTTCTATTGGAAAGCTAAGAGAAAGAGCTACAACTTTCATGTTTTACGCTTTTCCTAATTCGGCTGGGATCATAGAGCAAAATGGCCCCGAAGCTGGACTTCACGATGTGCGACTATGTACGTCGCGACGTCCGTAACTGCTGCAGCGTGAAAATTCCTTTTTCTCAGTTTTTGACGTTTTTAATATGTTTTTTTGTTATGGGCTGTTTCCTAACTTGTTCCTTATATGTTAGGGCTAAAAAATGTGCCATCTTATCAATGTTTGATAGGGTTTCAAGTTGTTTCCTATAAGGCCATCTATTATGTAATTTTAGAGGAGGAGGAGATCATAGAAGAATAGAGAGTTCATAGTTTTAAAGGGGGTGACATTATTGGGAGATTTCAAGCAAGGGTTTTCCTTTGTAATAGCTAGGTTTTTTCTACCTCTTCTATTACTTGGAGAATAACATCATCTCTTATTGGATTCATGTTTTTACAAGTCGAGATCACATCTAAGGTGTCTTCTTTCCTTATAATCATGTTTTCAATATTGTTCTTAATTGTTAATAATAAGATGATTGATCTAGCCATGCTAGGCTAAATCTAATGTACTCCCGATATTATGAATAAGGGTTTTTGTGCTTAATCTACATTCTAAGTTCTATTCTATGGTCTTGGTAAATGAGTTTTACTGTGTTTTTCATAATTATGCATGATTTAAGGCCTTAATTATGTATGATGAATATCTTCATAAAATGCAGTAAATTGCTTAGAGATAACTTGTTTTAATCTGTCCTACCACTATATAGGAGGGTTAGAGTAAGTTGTTTGGAATCTATTGTGGGTTGGTTGTGAATTTGTTATATTGATTTACCTTAATTCTTTCCTACCTCTATATAGGAGGAATTTGGGGGGTTAGTTTGGCATTAGCGTGACTGGTTCCGGCGTTGCCTCGACCATAAAGGAGCGGTTGAACTTGAGGGTTTGGTGAGTTGGTAATTGCAATAGATTCCGGGTTAATTAAGGAAGTGAACTGTACCTACCACCACATAGGAGTGTTCAATGAGTTATTTAATATCTAAGTAGTTAAGTGCATCAATCACTCCTTTCCTACCGCTATATAGGAGGGTGTGGGTATGTGTGTTTATCCTTATTTTGCATGACCATAGATAGAATGAATGTGTATGTCTTTATGTAACCCTATCATATAATCTCGGGAGTACACTTGCTTGAATTGCGTTTTAAATCATATCACCATCTTTATTTTAGTTAATTGTTGTTCCTTTTGTTACTTTCAGTTTGTCAATTATAAGAACACAAAAATATTTACTTTAGAACTTCAACATAGTCCTTTTCCTGAGAGAACGAACTCGCTTTACTATCACCTTCATTGGGGTTGTTTAAGCTTATTTTTGAGTAGGGGTGGATAGCAACCACGATCACATTTTACATACATATTTGCCCCCATCACTCACCAAATGGAGGCACCTCGTTTTCTTCTTCCAGCATACTAAGCTCTGGAACCCTACAAGGCTTAGCCACGGGTTGTACATCCATGGTCTCAACACCCTCCTTAGTAATCTCAAAAATGTATGTATCAATAAAATAATTCTCCACCATGTTAGCAATGTCATTAAGAATGCTGACATCTTCTTCATCTAGATTAATATTAGTAAGCTCAAAAATGGATGTATCAACACAACAGTTTTCCACCCTATTAGCAATTTCATTAAAAATCCACACATCTTCATGATCTAAACTAACATAGGGACTTGTTTGAGCATTTTCTTTGTTAACAACACAAAAAGCATTATCATCAATTAACAAGGATATCTCATTTTGTACTACTCGTGAGTCACCATTTAAACACTTAGATTCAATCACCGTTTCAAGAATGGATGCATCCACAAAATTTTCAATCAATGTGTTGACACTTTCATTAGCAATTGGAACAATGTTTTTGTTCATGCTTTCACGATGATCAACAAGAAGTGACTCCGTGCAATTCACAAGAAAATCGAGAGAAGAAGTATCCAATGAATGACTATCAACATAATCAGATATAGCATGGCACTCACTATCATTTGGAAAATTCGTAGCACATGCCTCCTGTAAGGTATTTTCTACCAACACTTCTTCTTGCATTTCGATAACTTCATATTGCATTTCAAAGATTGATTCATCTAAAACACAACATTCTACTATGTTTGAAATTTTAGAAATAATCATGCAATCTTTGTCATCCAACTCGAAATTAGCAACATCCTCATTACAAGCATTCAATTTTTCAACAGAAATGCAACCACGTTTCACATCTTCATTAACACAAGCATGTTCCATGCAATGGCTCTAATTGCAAAACAATTTTCTATATGCCTAGGATGCTCAATAGCATAATTGACATAAAAAATAACTTGTTCATTATTAATTCGAAAAGTTACCATTTTGTTCCTCACGCCAATTAATGCATCTCCAGTAGCAAGGAATGGCCTTCCAAAAAT
The DNA here is from genome assembly GCA_016586305.1 of Ophiorrhiza pumila. Classification (NCBI taxonomy): domain Eukaryota; kingdom Viridiplantae; phylum Streptophyta; class Magnoliopsida; order Gentianales; family Rubiaceae; genus Ophiorrhiza; species Ophiorrhiza pumila. The sequence goes on along the minus strand of BLIW01000003.1, from coordinate 18,828,839 downwards.
GATAGGTACTTCGGGATCCTCTTCCAAGTCTAGTACAATGAAGTCTACTGGAAATGTGAATTTATCTATCATCACAAGCATATCTTCTACCATGCCTGTGGGCTTCACCAATGATCTATCAGCAAGTTGCAAAGTGACCGCCACTAGACGAATTCTTCCACCCAAACCAACATTGATAGCAATTGAGAGAGGCATGAGATTGATTTCAGCACCAAGATCACAAAGTGCTTTTTCAAAATATATTGTGTCTATTTTGCATGGTATGGTGCAACTGCTAGGATCCTTCAATTTGGGTGGCAAATTGTGCACAATCAAAGCATCACTACACTCCAGTGGCATTGTTGGAGCTTCACATTGAAGAATCTGTTCCTTGTTTGAAATAAGATCCTTAAGGAATTTTGCATACTTAGGAACTACACTCACCAAATCTAGCAATGGTAGGCTCACGTTAACTTATTTCACCACGTTCAAGAATCGGTCATATTGCGGCCCTTTATTCGGTGGTGGTTTCACTCTTTCTGGGAAGGGAGGCTTTGGAGCATACTCAGGGTAGTTTTAAGGACTCGGTGATCCTCTAATCTTTTTAGTCACCTTATTCTCGCCATTGCTCTTCTCCTCTTCCTCCTCAGATGTCTCTACTTCTTGTGCACAATCTTGCTTAACTTCACTTCTAGTTTTCTCTTCATGCTGGGCATCCTCACCTCCTGAATTATTATTCCCTGGCAAGAGGTTGCCATTCCTTAGTGTAATAGCATTATACACCTCCTTGCCCTTAGGATTAGGAATTGTGTCACTTGGTAGGAAGCCACTGGGCCTATGATGCACTGCCTTTGCCAACTGTCCCAACTGCATTTCAATGTTTTTGAGTATGGCATCATGATGTCTTACAGTTGTCTCCAAAGCAGCAAATTTTTCCTTATTTTTATCCATCTTTTTCATAAGACAATGTAACATGTCTTCTATAGAGGGCTTTTTTGGTTCATGTGTATTGAGTTAACTTTCGAATCCAGGAAGTGGCTGTGAAGATCTCCTCTGATCATTACCTTGAAAATACTGGCCTCCTTGATTTTGATTTTGATTCTCCCAACTACCCTGGCCTCCACTATACTGTCTGTTGCCTCCATTGTAATTGCCTGATTATTGTGGCTTGTTATAGTTATTCACATACTGCAATGACTCAGTTGTGATAGCACATTCATCCATATGATGCTCTCCCTTACACAAACCATAAGATAACACTGGAGCTTTTGCTTGCGTAGCTTTCAATGTCTGCACCTACTTAGCTAGAGCTTCAAACTTGGCACTTAGAGAAGTCTCTTCATCAAGGTCTAACACACCTCTTAGCCTCCTACCATGTGCCTTCCTAGTTTCAGGGAATAGATACTCATCCTCAGTTATTTTGTTAAATAGTTCCCTTACTTCAGGAACACTCTTATCTTTCAATGCACCATTAGCACAAGTTTTAACCATCATGGAAGATTCAGCTGTGAGTCTCTTAAAGAAGGTGTTAAGTTCTCTGATTTCCCCCAAATTATGGTTTGGACATTGTCGAATTAAGTCATTAAAACGCTCTTATGCTTCCCGAATGACTCTCCATCATGCTGTTGGAAGTTCATTATATCCATTCTCATCTTCTCCAATTTAGCAGGAGGAAAGTATTTGGCCAAAAATTTCTTTTGGAGTTCCTTAAAAGTTGTCACAGCATTTGTACCCCCAATGTGATAAGAATCCGTACAAGCAATCTACTCCAAATCCTAATGGAAATAGGATTACCAAGCCAAATCCTAATAGGAATAGGATTTCCAAGACAAATCCTAATGGGATTAGGATTTCCAAGCTCAATCCTAATAGGATTAGGATTCATCAATCCTCATCTTGTCCAAGTTCCATAAGAGTTCCATAAAGGCAAATCCAAATGAGACTAGGATTCACAATCCTAGTGGGATTAGGATTCACTAATCCATGGACATTATTTATTGAAGACCAAGATGGCGTGCTTGGGCTTTTGCCAAATTGGATCGCGCCTTTTCTTAAGTAGTTAGAATTAATTAATGTTTTAATAATTAAGTCCAAAACATTTTAATTAGGCTTATTATTAGTATATTTTCGTTTTTAATTACATGGCCCAAGTTATCTTGCATGATAATGGCATGTAATGGGCTTTAATTTGTTAGGAAAGTAATTCCCTAAATTTTAGGAGCTTGTCCTTGTCTTCTAGAAGGGCAAAACGTTTTTAGCTTCCTTTTTCCATAAAGGATTAGTTTGTTAGTTAGTTGGTTAAGAAGTCAAGTTGTACTTTACAACTTTTAGGGTTTTATTTCCTTGTTTACCAAGCAACATGGCCGAAACTTGTCCTATTTAATGGCCATTCTTTGTAACGTTTTTTATGGATGATTGAACTTTGAAGAAACCTTTTAGCTTTGCTAAATTATTTGCAGCCTTAAACAAGTTGTGAAAAACGTGATTAATCAATTAGGGTTAGTTGATTATTCATAGGACCGGATTCTTTAAGCTAGGACCTTAAAGAGAACGTATTGTTTCTTGATTTCAAGAGCGAGCCAAACTGAGATCTTTTTAACCATTGATTTACATAGGTTAGATTGAAATCACTTTGTGGTAATGTGTTGGGTTTGATTGATTTACAATCAAATACATCCCATTCGATATCCATCTTTTCTTCTTGTGTTGTTTCCGTGTTTGATCTTACTTGTGATCGTGTTGGTTTCTGAATTTTGGTGCACAACGATCCTAAGTGTGTGGAATTCGTGTGGAGCTGGATTCTCACCCTACTCCATTCGTATCAATTGGTATCAGAGCATCTAGGTTGTTCATCACAAAATTCAGGTTTGCGCTTTGTTTTTCCTTCTCGGATTTTGCTCTACTTTTTGAGTCGTTCTTGCTGTCCTTTGTGCGTCAATTTTTTCTGCAGTTTTTGGAGTCTTTTAGTTGCTGTTTTCACGTGTTTCTTGCTGTCCAAAGTCGTCATAGTTAGTGTCTTTAAATTCATCAAAATCGCATAAGCCAAAGTTGATCAAATCTGCCCGAAAATTGCCTTCTTGTTGTTTACGATTTTTGACATCTTTTTGCTACTGTTCTTGCTTCGAATTGCTGCTGTTTTTAAAGTTTAAATTCTGCAGTAAATATATATATTAATTGAGTCTTAAATTCATTAATATTCTGTCCAAAAATCGCATGCAACTTGGTGCTTAAAATCTGCCCAAATCGAGTTGATCTTGTTACTTGATTATCTTGCGTTTTTGTGTTGTTCTTCTTGTGTTTCTTGTTCAATCCTTGCTGCCATCTTTGTCTCAATATTCTGCACTATTTTCTTGCATTCATAGTGTTGGATTCTTTGTGTTTTATTTGTTGATTTCACGTCCAAACCCTAGGTGTCAAGATTAGGGTTTCTTAAAAACCCTAGTTTCAAATTATCATAACTTTGTGAGTTCTTGCTCAATTCTTGAAATTCTTTTTGTGTTAGTTCCATCAATCTACTCTTGTCATAATAACTTTTGATCAAACTTTTTGAACAAGTGAAAAAGATTGGTTCTTGACCACTTTCTTGAACTTCTTGAAGTTCTTGATTTTTGAAAGTTGTCAAATTTTGAATCTTGAACCATATTTGAAATCCTTGAGTTAAATCTTGAAAATTTTGTTAAAGTGGCACTTTCAAATTCTTTGTCCTTGGTGAGTTATTAAAGTTTGGAGAAATTAAGGTTAAACCACATAAGACAAGGCCACATCCTTAAACCTAAGTACTTGTACTAGGTTCTTGTCTTAAAACCTTAAAGATTTTGTTTGACCTAAGTTGTTTAAGGTTCTTGTCCGAACCTAGGTCATTGTTTGTACAAGGTTTTTGTCCAAAACCTTAAAAGTTTGTTTTGTCCTTTTTGTTGTCCGAATAAAAAAAAAAAAAAAGAGGCCGTAATTTAAAAAAAAAAAGGCCGTGATATTAAAAAAAAAAAAAAAAAAAGGCCCAAATCAAAAAAAAAAAAAAAAAAAGGCCGTGATATTAAAAAAAAAAAAAAAAATAAGGCCCAATAAAAGAAAATAATCTCGGACTTTTAATATTTCTGTTATTTAATTTTTAGTATTTTTTTTTTTAATTAATTTTCGTAAATTAAAAAGAACACTTTGTTCTTGAGTTTTGATTTGAAACCACCTTGGATTAAAAGTGCCATAACTTTTGCTATACAACTCGGATTTTGGTGATTCAAATTGTGTTGTTCTCGTCTTTGATTCCTCTTTCTAAATATCATAGTTTCTGAATCAATCAAATTATACCCACACGTGCTCTGAAATACTCTTGTGACGTGAATTATTTGAACTTCTTTGATTTGACTTGTGTGAATCTTGTTGTTGAAAATCTCGGTTGAGACAATCTCTTAAAGTCATTGCAACAGTAAGTTCTCTATAGTTTGAGAGTATTAGACTAGGGTATACACGAGAGAAACATATATCAAAGAGAGGAGAGCTCCTACTATCCACATAATGAGAACCCGAGAGGAATTCAATTGTTGTTTTCTTTTGTTTCTTACTAACCTTGCAGGATAATGGAGGACGAAACTAATACACCAAGAGGTTCTAAACCTCAAACCGAAGCTGAGCAAAAGTTTGCTAATGATTCTCTTGCACAGATACTACAAAAGATCAACCTCCGCCTTGATTTCTTGGAGTCATCAACTTCTAAGCCATCAAAGAAATCTTCATCCAAGAAGTTTAAATATAATGCTGCTTTTGAGTCCGAAAGTGAATCTAATGAAGAGGAGGAGGAAGAGTTGTCCGAATCATCTTCTAAGGGTAACAAGTCTAAAGTCTCAATTGCTTCACTTAAGTTAACAATTCCCACTTTTCATGGTAAGACAGATCCGGAAGCTTATTTTGATTGGGTTCGTCCATGGATTAGTGAATCCTAATCCCACTAGGATTGTGAATCCTAGTCTCATTTGGATTTGCCTTTATGGAACTCTTATGGAACTTGGACAAGATGAGGATTGATGAATCCTAATCCTATTAGGATTGAGCTTGGAAATCCTAATCCCATTAGGATTTGTCTTGGAAATCCTATTCCTATTAGGATTTGGCTTGGTAAACCTATTTCCATTAGGATTTGGAGTAGATTGCTTGTACGGATTCTTATCATTCCCTCCCTCCTCGAAAGGATTCGTCCTCGAATCTGGAAATTGAGCTCCTGGATCAAACACCAATAAGAAAAACTCATTACAAACTCGAGCCAAGTAAAACAAATCCTGCAATAAGAAAATAAATGTGTCAGTTAAAGAAAACTTAAAATAATTATGCATATAAACATCATTTAATAAATGCAAATCAGAAAACTTATGATGATATGCAATATTAAACAACTTTAAAAAGAATACTTCAAATAAAGATGAACATAATGTTTTGAGCAACAAGAAAGTATTCAAGAGAAATTTATTAACTTCATCCTTGGACACACTAATAATAACATGAAAATCAATGATGTTAACATGTAAAGAATGAAAAGAAAGTAAACATATATTAATGTAATTACAAATATTATCCAAGGATTCATAAGAATTTGCAAAGCAAGTATATATATAGACATCCCGGATTAAATGTGAATCACAAAAACTAAGTTGTACATTCTTTACAAGCATGTTGAAGTTATCAAAGATTAAGAACTTACAATTCCAAAGAATAAGAACAGAATATTGTACCTTCGGGAATTGAAAAGAAATTCGAAATTGAGATAACTTACCAAACAAGTGTTGAACAATCAGATTACCTTGTCGAAGTGGATACTTTTGATTTTGGAATGAATTGAAAACAGTAAGAGCAAAGTTATGAATCAAATCATCAAAATAAAGTGTATTCCAGTTAGGATAATCAATAGATTTAACACTTTGTTTAGTGTTCACAAGGGTTTTGTAATGATCGAAATTATAAGCACTCAACTTACCTTGCTTACCTTGTGGAAAACAAGTTAAGGCAGATTGGATTCCTTTCATTTGATAATTAAGGGGTTTCAATGCCATTAGGCATTTAGGAATTCCAAAACCTGTAAGAGAGAGTAAACAGCACTAGGCAAAGAAACAAGGTTATCACTGTCAACAACAAGTATAAGTTCCTTGCTAAACATGAAGTATAAGAACTGCCTATTAATCAATGCTCTCTTAATCTCATTAGAAGAAGCAAAACAACAAGATTTCTTACTAACTACATCTCGGCCTAAATTAGATTTTTCGTTTTGTTGTTTTTCTAGTTCCTTCTTCTTCTTAGCTTCATTTATGTCTTTACAAGCTTGTGCAATTCGAGTTTGATCTTCAAAAACTTGAGCAGGAGTTAAAGCATGAAGACTATACTTTTTACCATTATGCACGAAGCTGTAAAAATTTTTCTTGGCATGATAAAGCACATCACAATCAAATTGCCAAGGTCTACCAAGTAAAATATGACTAGCCTCCATTGGAACAACATCACATAAAACAGTATCAACATATTTACCAATGGTGAAAGAAAACTTTACTTGTTTAGTGACATGAGTTTCAACTGAATTATTTAACCATTGAAGCCTATATGGTTTTGGATGTTTCATGCAATTCAAATTCAACTTATTTACAAACAAAGTGCTCGCCACATTTGTGCAACTTCCACTATCAATTATCACACTACAAATTCTGTCTTGCACTAAGCAACGTGTGTGAAATATGTTTTCTCGTTGCATCAAATCATCATTATCAACTAAAGGTTGGACATTTAGAACACGGCGAGAGACTAAAGAAAATTTACCGTCACCATACGTGTAGGGCTCATTGTCTTCACTTTCTTCACTTGATTCATGTTTCTCTTCAAGAGGTGGCATGTCGGCACAATCATCATCACTTACCACTTCACCACTATCAAGAGTTATCATCACTTTTCGAGTTGGACATTCAGCTTGCATATGACCATAACCTTGACATTTATAACATCGAACATCCCTCAATCTTGGAGTTGAAGAAGTTGAAGCCGTTTTAGAAGGTTGGACAGCAACCTTGGGCGTTGTTTTTGAGACACCTTGAGGGGCACTTGACGTTGAACTTTGTGGAAATTGGCGTGGCTTGGATGGCGGATTGAAAGGGGCAAAACTCGGCTTCTTATCTCTTTGCCAAGGTGGAGTTGGTTGTGAAAACTTACCCTTCCCTTTCATGTGCCTTTCTATCTTGATGGCTTTATGGACAAGTTCATCAATATTATCAAAACTTTGTAAATCAACTTGATGAGCCAAATCAGAATGCATACCTCTTAAAAATCTTTCAATTGTAGAGTCGGGATCTTCTTGAACATTAGCCTTGATCATCAAAGCTTCCATCTCATGATAATACTCCTCAACCGATTTGTTACCTTGTACAAGTGTATGTAACTGTCTATTCAATTCAAGGTTGTAGTATGAAGGGACATATTTCTTCCTCATGAGTGTTTTCATGCGACTCCATGTCTTGATTGGACTTTCACCATCTTCACGTCTAGATTGAGACAACTTATCCCACCACAAACTTGCATGATCCTTTAAGTGCATAAAGGCAAGTCGAAATTTTTCCTTTTCGGGATAGTCATGGCCTTCAAAGAAGTGCTCAAGCTCACGAACCCAATCAAAATAAGCTTCCGGATCTGTCTTACCATGAAAAGTGGGAATTGTTAACTTAAGTGAAGCAATTGAGACTTTAGACTTGTTACCCTTAGAAGATGATTCGGACAACTCTTCCTCCTCCTCTTCATTAGATTCACTTTCGGACTCAAAAGCAGCATTATATTTAAACTTCTTGGATGAAGATTTCTTTGATGGCTTAGAAGTTGATGACTCCAAGAAATCAAGGCGGAGATTGATCTTTTGTAGTATCTGTGCAAGAGAATCATTAGCAAACTTTTGCTCAGCTTCGGTTTGAGGTTTAGAACCTCTTGGTGTATTAGTTTCGTCCTCCATTATCCTGCAAGGTTAGTAAGAAACAAAAGAAAACAACAATTGAATTCCTCTCGGGTTCTCACTATGTGGATAGTAGGAGCTCTCCTCTCTTTGATGTATGTTTCTCTCGTGTATACCCTAGTCTAATACTCTCAAACTATAGAGAACTTACTGTTGCAATGACTTTAAGAGATTGTCTCAACCGAGATTTTCAACAACAAGATTCACACAAGTCAAATCAAAGAAGTTCAAATAATTCACGTCACAAGAGTATTTCAGAGCACGTGTGGGTATAATTTGATTGATTCAGAAACTATGATATTTAGAAAGAGGAATCAAAGACGAGAACAACACAATTTGAATCACCAAAATCCGAGTTGTATAGCAAAAGTTATGGCACTTTTAATCCAAGGTGGTTTCAAATCAAAACTCAAGAACAAAGTGTTCTTTTTAATTTACGAAAATTAATTAAAAAAAAAATACTAAAAATTAAATAACAGAAATATTAAAAGTCCGAGATTATTTTCTTTTATTGGGCCTTTTTTTTTTTTTTAATATCACGGCCTCTTTTTTTTTTTTTTTTTTTTGATTTGGGCCTTTTTTTTTTTTGTTAAATTACGGCCTCTTTTTTTTTTTTTTTTTTTTTTATTCGGACAACAAAAAGGACAAAACAAACTTTTAAGGTTTTGGACAAAAACCTTGTACAAACAATGACCTAGGTTCGGACAAGAACCTTAAACAACTTAGGTCAAACAAAATCTTTAAGGTTTTAAGACAAGAACCTAGTACAAGTACTTAGGTTTAAGGATGTGGCCTTGTCTTATGTGGTTCAACCTTAATTTCTCCAAACTTTAATAACTCACCAAGGACAAAGAATTTGAAAGTGCCACTTTAACAAAATTTTCAAGATTTAACTCAAGGATTTCAAATATGGTTCAAGATTCAAAATTTGACAACTTTCAAAAATCAAGAACTTCAAGAAGTTCAAGAAAGTGGTCAAGAACCAATCTTTTTCACTTGTTCAAAAAGTTTGATCAAAAGTTATTATGACAAGAGTAGATTGATGGAACTAACACAAAAAGAATTTCAAGAATTGAGCAAGAACTCACAAAGTTATGATAATTTGAAACTAGGGTTTTTAAGAAACCCTAATCTTGACACCTAGGGTTTGGACGTGAAATCAACAAATAAAACACAAAGAATCCAACACTATGAATGCAAGAAAAATAGTGCAGAATATTGAGACAAAGATGGCAGCAAGGATCGAACAAGAAACACAAGAAGAACAACACAAAAACGCAAGAAAATCAAGTAACAAGATCAACTCGATTTGGGCAGATTTTAAGCACCAAGTTGCATGCGATTTTTTGGACAGAATATTAATGAATTTAAGACTCAATTAATATATATATTTACTGCAGAATTTAAACTTTAAAAACAGCAGCAATTCGAAGCAAGAACAGTAGCAAAAAGATGTCAAAAATCGTAAACAACAAGAAGGCAATTTTCGGGCAGATTTGATCAACTTTGGCTTATGCGATTTTGATGAATTTAAAGACACTAACTATGACGACTTTGGACAGCAAGAAACACGTGAAAACAGCAACTAAAAGACTCCAAAAACTGCAGAAAAAAATTGACGCACCAAGGACAGCAAGAACGACTCAAAAAGTAGAGCAAAATCCGAGAAGGAAAAACAAAACGCAAACCTGAATTTTGTGATGAACAACCTAGAAGCTCTGATACCAATTGATACGAATGGAGTAGGGTGAGAATCCAGCTCCACACGAATTCCACACACTTAGGATCGTTGTGCACCAAAATTCAGAAACCAACACGATCACAAGTAAGATCAAACACGGAAACAACACAAGAAGAAAAGATGGATATCGAATGGGATGTATTTGATTGTAAATCAATCAAACCCAACACATTACCACAAAGTGATTTCAATCTAACCTATGTAAATCAATGGTTAAAAAGATCTCAGTTTGGCTCGCTCTTGAAATCAAGAAACAATACGTTCTCTTTAAGGTCCTAGCTTAAAGAATCCGGTCCTATGAATAATCAACTAACCCTAATTGATTAATCACGTTTTTTCACAACTTGTTTAAGGCTGCAAATAATTTAGCAAAGCTAAAAGGTTTCTTCAAAATTCAATCATATATAAAAAAACGTTACAAAGAATGGCCATTAAATAGGACAAGTTTCGGCCATGTTGCTTGGTAAACAAGGAAATAAAACCCTAAAAGTTGTAAAGTACAACTTGACTTCTAAACTAACCAACTTACAAACTAATCCTTTATGGAAAAAGGAAGCTAAAAACGTTTTGCCCTTCTAGAAGACAAGGACAAGCTCCTAAAATTTAGGGAATTACTTTCCTAACAAATTAAAGCCCATTACATGCCATTATCATGCAAGATAACTTGGGCCATGTAATTAAAAACGAAAATATACTAATAATAAGCCCAATTAAAATGTTTTGGACTTAATTATTAAAACATTAATTAATTCTAACTACTTAAGAAAAAAGGCGCGATCCAATTTGGCAAAAGCCCAAGCACGCCATCTTGGTCTTCAATAAATAATGTCCATGGATTAGTGAATCCTAATCCCACTAGGATTGTGAATCCTAGTCTCATTTGGATTTGCCTTTATGGAACTCTTATGGAACTTGGACAAGATGAGGATTGATGAATCCTAATCCTATTAGGATTGAGCTTGGAAATCCTAATCCCATTAGGATTTGTCTTGGAAATCCTATTCCTATTAGGATTTGGCTCGGTAATCCTATTTCCATTAGGATTTGGAGTAGATTGCTTGTACGGATTCTTATCAATGTGCGTCATCAGTATTTGCGATGCGATGTTAAACTTTGGCTGATGTTTGTTCTATCACGGTTTATGCCTAGCTCCCAGCTATCCGAGGTAGGTCGCAAACGCCTGTATTTGATCTCAGCCATTAAGGGCCTTAGATCTATTGATGTTGGTCGTATTATAGTCAATGACATCAGAGTGGGTATTGAAGATCCGCTTGCGTCAATTTATTATCTCGTTCTTATTGAGGAGCTGTGCAAGGCTCAAAGAGTGGCTGATGAGATGGGTGGTAACTGGTGTAAAACTAAGGGACCCATTGCTACACCCCTGCATTTGATATACTTACGAATTAAAAAAGAGATGGTGAGAGCACGGGAGGAGTCTGGTGTGCCTCGTGATAATTTGGAGCGTCTTGCACATGTTGGCCCGTAAGAACAACAGCCTTACCCGTATGATTTTAGTTCGTTCCAGAGCACTCTTAATGATTTTCAGAAGTTTGTTGATGCACGTTTTCAGCATATGAACGAAGAGATTCAAGGCATGTATGGGCAAATAAATGGCATGCACCAGGATTGGAACTCTCATGCATCTACAATTGAAACTAAATTGGAAGACATTTCGTCAATTGCCCAGCAGCAATTTGAGTTGCTCTATCACAGGCAACTTATGATGCAACTGGAGTTGGACAAACGCAAAACGATGGCTCTCTATTATCATTCCCCTCCTGGACCTCCAAAACCACCTCCATCTCAGGCGCACCTGGCGGGTTACAGAATTCCCAACTTGTCGATGCATGAAACTGGTGGTGTGCAAGAACTTCCTCCGGGGGTCTCAGTTAGATCTTTTTTTCAGCTATTACCAACGTTTGGCCAGATTCCACAAGCACCTCCTTATCCTACGTTTCGTGTGGATTCGGAGTTCATGCCAGCAATGAGGATACCAATGTTTGGTATAGGACAACCACTCCAAGGGCCTCTACATCGTCCATTTCATTGGGTGGCACCTCCTTTCAGTGGACCTTCATTTTTTACTACGGCTTCATTTTCATCTCCATCTTCATCTGCTCCTTCATCATCTCAGGGAGTCCCTCCTTCTTGAGTTTTCATTGTGGACAATGTGTGTTTTAAGTATGGGGGGGTTAGTTGTGGTTAGATGTTGATGTGATTCCATATCATGCCGTAATTGTGTTTTTTTTATGCTGAAGGTTCCTGTGGGCGATTTGAAAATGGGGGGATTTGGGGTGAAGTTGGATTGCTGTGATTATCCCGTTGCTATGACTATGTGGATGCTCTGTTTAAGTGAATTGGTGGGTGTTAGGTTTGATCAATGCCATGCTAGGTTTGGGGAAGGAGTTCTGGATTTTCAAGTTTTCTGGTTGTTTGTGATGTTTCGAGGCATATGTTGTTGGTGCTATGGTGTTCATCTTGGGTGAAGAAGTTTGTTGAGCTATGAAGTTAATAGGATGCTAGTATGCTATAATGTGCTTATATTAGATATGTGTGAAGTATGAGTGTTGTTGTTTTGGTTGGTTAGTTTTGTTTGAAGTGTAGTTGTGTCCTAATAAAATATAATGTGTGAAGTGAAATGAAAGGAGGTGTAGTAATATTGTGGGCAATGAAATGTAAGTGATGAAGTATCACTTTGTGTTTTGAACCTGTGTTTTTTTTTGTTAGATATGTTCAAGCTCTGGTTCATCCAATTCCTTTTCTATGATAATGCATGCGAAAATTTTTTATTTCTGGTTCCAAATGTGGAAAAAATTAGCATATTTCTGGTTCCAAAAGAGAGCACCAAAGTGCGATTTGAATGTGAATAAATTAAGAGAAGCACCAATGTGCGCCATTGATCTTGTGTGTTGTTTTTGTTCTTAGGCGTGGATAAAGAGACTGTTATGCAATGAATTGTGAGACAGAATCAAAAGGGTTATATATATCGGAGGAACACTGAACCAAGATTCCTCAGCACACACTGGCAAGCGTGACATTTTGGTCTTTATTCATTGTGCCTAGGTTGATAATTCATGCTGATATCTGATAGTTTGGAGTCAAGAATCTTTTAAGAATTTGGGTGTGAAAAAATGTTTTGATGAACTAGGTATTAACATGTGAAGTGTGAGTTTTGCTTGAGGACAGGCAAAAATGTTTTGAAAAGAGGACATAGTAGACAAAGGAGCAATTTCTTGGATGTAAGTGATTAACATGTGAAGTGTGAGTTTTGCTTGAGGATAGGCAAAAGTTCAAGTGTGGGGGAAATTGATAAGTCAGTTTTATACTGACTTAATAAAGTTGTTTTCGCTTGACTTTTGTAGTTTTTAGTGCACTTTATGTAGAAGAATTGTTGAAACTGGTGTGCTAATGTAAAGAGTGGTGTGAAGTGTTTTCTGAATTAAAAAGGATGAAATTTGTTGAGTATGTAATGTGGAAGTTTGACTTTAACTTTTGTAGTGTGTGATTTGTGTGATGGAGTGTGGGATTTACGAGTTATGTGAACAGGTGTGTGAGTGGTGTGATTCGGTAAAGAGGAGCTTGATTTGTGTGTTTGAGGTGTTAGGAGTTTTGGGAAAATTGCATGAAGATATGTCACATATATATTTGTGCACATTACACTCATGTTGTGCTTGCATTGTTACATACTAGCACGAGGTCGCCGTACACCAATGAACACACTAGCACAAGGTCGCCGCAAGATCGTCGCATGACCTGCCTAGGGTCGCCACACACTTCACTCGCATTTCTTGCGCAACACTAGCACAGCATTCATGCAAGTCGTCTCACATCCCCGCACAACACTCACTCACGTTGTCGCATGGCCATGCAACCCATATGCACAGCACTCATGCAGCAATTACCCACATCATGCACTACCCATGAATTCTTGCTACACAATATGAATACTCTCATGACATGTGAAGGCACAATGATACGAAACTAGAAAGCCTATTATTTGGGTGGTCAATAAGCAAGTGGTTCGTGATATTCATTCCATTAATTTGTGATGAATCATATAGTTGGAGGCCTGGAATCATGTTGAAATCACAGTTCCAAAAGGTTCCACAGAGGTTTGTTGCTTCACAACATTTAAGGTGTTGCCACCATAGAAATTATGTTGTTGAGGACTTATGCCACAAATTGATATTATTGGCATATCTTTCTAATATAATCTCCGATTATGCTGATTCAAGTGGCTGTAGAAACATAAGAGACATATCTACAACTCTTATGTTTTGTACATTCGCAGATTCGAAACGCATCATGGTGAGATTGGCATGTGAACATGACACAGCTTGCTGGACTCGCAGGAAAACTGTCCTTACTTTTAAGTAAAATAGGATTTATTTTGTTTTGTAATAAATTAAGTCCATTAAATATTAATTTGAGCTTAATATTGTCGTTAATAAGTAGTTAATTACTTGGCCTAATTATTTAGCATGATAATGGCAAGAAATTGATTAAGGAAAGTAGCCTACTACTTTTTAGGAGCATTCCTACTTTTTAGGAGGAAGGCTATTTTTTAGGAATTGGTCAGTTTCCTAATTCTTAGGAGCCAAAAACGTTTTTAAGCTTGCTTAAGACAAAACCTTGTTGGTTTTGGAAACTAGTTAGTTAGTTAATCAAGAAGTCAAATTGTAATTGGCTTAAGTTAGGGTTTGTTGCTTATGGCCGAATTAATCCTTATTTAAGGAAGCCATTATGTATTGTTTTTAATATACATGAATGATAGAAGAAATCCAGATATTTTCTTTGCAAAATTGTTGAACACTTTGTGTTTGAAAACCTTGAATGCAATTAAGTTTAATTTTCTTCATTGAAACCGAAATCCTTTAGCGTGACCTTTAGGAGATCTTACAAGTTCTTGATCAAGAACACCTCAAACCATCTAGTTTAGTCCATGATTTACATAGATTAAATTGGTTGATTGATATAGACGTGGGGGTTCGATTGGTTTCCTTCCAATCTTCTCGTCTCCCTTTGATTTCCATTCCGTGTTATTTGTGTTTGTTTGGTGTTTCCGCAGCTTTACTTGTCCTGTTCGTGTCTTGAAGTAAACAAATTATCCAAAGATTGTGAGTAAGTGGAAGTCCAGGATCATAACCCTCGACATCCGCATCAAAATGGTATCAGAGCTCCGGTTTGTTGCTTCAAAAATTCAAGTTTATTTTGTATGTAATGTTTCGTTTTTTTTCGGTTAGGGCAAATATTGTTTTGCTCATAACTTATTCGTTTGGAGTCAAAATCAAGTTTGTTTTTTGCGTTGTGATCCTTGTTTCTTCTAGTTACTAGGGCGCGCAATTTTTATGTTCAAAAAGTGTCACCCAAAAATCGAAAAAAAATCAGTCTTCTTTTAGTCTTTATTTTGTTTTAGG
Source organism: Ophiorrhiza pumila (assembly GCA_016586305.1). Classification (NCBI taxonomy): domain Eukaryota; kingdom Viridiplantae; phylum Streptophyta; class Magnoliopsida; order Gentianales; family Rubiaceae; genus Ophiorrhiza; species Ophiorrhiza pumila. Next base: position 18,813,736 of record BLIW01000003.1, on the reverse strand, counting down.
CAAATGTCAGATTGACTATAACTTTTTCATTTTAACTCCGAATTTGATTCTGCTTTTTGCAGTGTGTTCCTTGTTTTAAATGCTATTAGGGACGCAATTTGTTTGGTCCATTCCAGCCCATAAAAATATTCGTGAAAAAAAAATTAGTTCTTTGAGTTTTCTTTGCGTTTTTTTTTGTGTCGTCAAGTTTCAATCTTTTGATTGTTCTTCATTCTTTGTGTCTTCTTGTATCTTCTTAAATCATCTTCTCGATTCTAGTGAAATTTTGTTCCAACAAACATATACCCCTATTCATCAATTATGGCTTTTCAAAGTAAAAGGTTTCAAAAGGCTTGTTGCGATTTGTCGCAAACTATAGAGGAGATTTTAGTGATGTTTCAAGAAAAAATTTGAATTCAAGAGCAGCAAAAAAAGGCCATTGAGGAAATCACATTGGTAAAATCAACTTCTATACCTACTCCCAAAGTTCGTGTTGTTAAATGCTTGAGGTGTTTTGGAGTTGGGCATAATGCAATCCAATGCCCTCATTGGTATGATGAGATGAAGGATGAACTTCTAGTGGATCTTCAACCATTAACCATGGAGTATGTGTGATGAGGTAAAGGATTCATCTTTTCCTTTAAATTGTCTTGGAGATATAACACCTTTGGACGTTGATATGGTTCAAATTGATACTGTCATGGAGGATCCAATTCAAGAAGATGTGATAATTCCAACTAATCCACTTGAAGAAACTTCTCAAACATATTTGATTTGTTTTGATGTATTGAATATTGTTAATATGTGTGAGAATATAATACCCGATGACGAACATATAAAAAGTGAGGTTGTTGTTGTGAGTGGAAAAAGCCTAAAAGTGAATCTTGATGAAAAAGGCAAAGAAGAGGTATCAAAAGCCGTTAGGGATATTGTTGTATTTGGTTCTTCTTGTTGTCTAATAGATCATGTAGGTTATGATTTACTTGGTGTCACAACAATCGTAAAAGATTCGAGGTCGAATTTTCTCCAAGAAAGGGAGTATGATACGAAACTAGAAAGCCTATTATTTGGGTGGTCAATAAGCAAGTGGTTCATGATATTCATTCCATTAATTTGTGATGAATCATATAGTTAGAGGCCTGGAATCATGTTGAAATCACAGTTCCTAAAGGTTCCACGGAGGTTTGTTGCTTCACGACATTTAAGGTGTTGCAACCATGGAAATAAAGTTGTTGAGGACTTATGCCAGAATTTGGTATTATTGGCATATCTCTCTCATATGATCTCCGATTATGCTGCTTTAAGCGCCTGTAGAAACATAATAGACATATCTACAACTTTTATGTTTTACTCATTCACATATTCGAAATGCATCATGGTGAGATTGGCACATGAAAATGACATAGCTTGCTGGACTCGCGGTAAAACTGTCCTTACTTTTAAGTAAAATAGGATTTATTTTGTTTTGTAATAAATTAAGTCCATTAAACATTAATTTGGGCTTAATATTTTCGTTAATAAGTAGTTAATTACTTGGCCCAATTATCTTGCATGATAATGGCAAGTAATAGATTAAGGAAAGTAGCCTCCTACTTTTTAGGAGCACTCCTACTTTTTAGGAGGAAGGCTATTTTTTACGAATTGGTCCGTTTCCTAATTCTTAGGAGCCAAAAACGTTTTTAAGCTTGCTTAAGAAAAAAACCTTGTTGGTTTTGGAAACTAGTTAGTTAGTTGTTAGTTAATTAATTAAGAAGTCAAATTGTAATTGGCTTAAGTTAGGGTTTGTTGCTTGTGGCCGAATTAATCCTTATTTAAGGAAGCCATTATGTAATGTTTTTAATATACATAAATGATAGAAGAAATCCAGATTTTTGCTTTGCAAAATTGTTGAACACTTTGTGTTTGAAAACCTTGAATGCAATTAAGTTTAATTGTCTTCATTGAAACCGAAATCCTTTAGCGTGACCTTTAGGAGATCTTACAAGTTCTTGATTTCAAGAACACCTCAAACCATCTAGTTTAGTCCATGATTTACATAGATTAAATTGGTTGATTGATATAGACGTGGGGGTTCGATTGGTTTCCTTCCAATCTTCTCGTCTCCCTTTGATTTCCATTTCGTGTTATTTGTGTTTGTTTGGTGTTTCCGCAGCTTTACTTGTCTTGTTCGTGTCTTGAAGTAAACAAACGATCCAAAGATTGTGAGTAAGTGGAAGTCCAGGATCATAAGCCTTGACGTCCGCATCACACAATTTATGCACACTCGAGCATATCTCTTGCATAACTCTTGCACTTTTGTTGCATGCTCTTGCCACAACACGAGCACAACTCATGCGCTTTATTTCAGCATAACATGCACACTAGCACACTAGTGGTGCAGAACATTTGCTGTGCATGACACTACACTCTTGCACTACATGCATTACTTGCTGCATTTCTCATCCACTTAGCACAACACTTACACTCAAGCACACTTGCATACCACACCAATTCATGATTCATGCACACAACTCCTGATACTTCACAAAGTTCACTACAGCACACAAATGCTACACACACACACACACAAGTTCTTGGCGATGCATCGCCAACGAGGAGGATACACGGCAACGCGTCGCCATGAAAAATGTTAAACGGCAACGCGTCGAACGATGCGTCGCCACGAAGAAATTACAGGGTGAAGCGTCGCGCGACGTGTCGTGTCGCCTTGGAGGGTGTTGGTTATTTGCAAATTTCACGTTTTGCTGAGAAATGTTTCTAAGTGTTTTGATCTCACTTTGTTTTGTGCAGTATTGGGAAGTCATGGTTGTTTGAAGCTCGGAGGCGTGAAATGCAAATTGAAGGCATTGTTGTTCAAGGCTCGGAGGTGCTGGAATTCAACATGATTGCTGACATGGAAGCTCCTGCATATGTTTGCTTGGACATTTATTTCATGCAGTGGCATTTCTATAAATTAGTGTTTAGTTTATGTTTACGTACTGTTTACGTTTTGTAACCTCTATATATAGAGGAGCTAGTCAACATTTATAGGGGATCGATCATTCTAGAATTGTAAAAGACTTTTGATTTGTAGAGCGGGAACTCTTTTTCTCTCAAATTTTCTCTCTAGATTTGTTCTCTCTAGAAATTGTACTCTGATTTTGATTCCCATTGCGCGGCTTTGGACTAGAAACTGCTTCCTTATTCTCAATAAATTAAGGAATTGACAATTCTCTGTACTTTAACCGATAAAATCCTCCAATTGAATGGAAATGAATTTGTTAATGTTGCAAATTGATGAAATTGAGGTGAGGAAAGAGTTTTTTGGCTAATCGAGTGATGACCTAGGGTTCTAATGGATGAATGTACATTTTAGATGCTTTGATTCGGTGCAATAAATGTAATCTTTGAAGAAATGAATCATATTGTGCTTGATTGCGAATATTAGTTAAGTTTCATGAATTCGCTCTGAAGTAGTTGAATTGAGCTTGAACTGCGGTCATCATACTGAGTCTGAGCTTAATACATCTATTCTTGCTGTGAATTCTATGGAATGAGAACATGAATTGAGTCTTTTCACTTGTTTTGCGTGCTCATCTTCTAGGATGCGGTCACCATGCCAATCGTAGATTATGAGATCATAAGATTGGAGTGAAAAAGAAGTCCTTTGTTGTTAACGAGCGCATTAGACATTAGTTACAGGCCTCACCATGGGAAGTTTCTAAGAGTCGAGTGTTAAACTTGTTAGGAATAGTGGATTGGGATGTTCTGTGATGAAATCACCGTCCTTAGGCCTCGCTATGGGATAGGAGGTGTCAGGAGGATTAAGACATAGTGTGGTTGACATGCCAGTTACGGCTTAAGACTCTAGGCAATGAATTTCCCCTCTAGATTAGCATGTATGTTTAGTTGCACCGCACGAGTGATCTAAATGTGTATTCATCTAGCTACAGAACTCTAGGGCATCACCTTTCCTATTGATTGCACTTACACTTTATTTCTTGAGTTTTGAGCTCTAGTTATCTTAGTTTATTTGTGTGACATTTAATAGAGCAACACTCTCGAATTCTAGAAACCAAACCCCGTTCCTTGAGGAACGAAACCCTCTCACCACATCTACATTAGTGAGTAGGGATAAATTGTTAAGGTACACAACTAGTCTGTCACTTTCTTAGTCAATAGGTTGTTCTAAACAAACTATTAACAAAGAAATAATTTTCTGCATCCATTTAAATTTTTTTAACTAAATGTATATATTTTTCCCATAATATTTTTATTATAGTTATTAGAATTCAAAATTTTCCTGCTATTTTATGTTTTAATTTACCCTCTTTTCGTGTTTTAATTTACACTCATTCATGCTAAACAATGCTTTCTTTACGAAAACTATTTTAATGTTTTCTGTCAATTATTTCAGGTGAAATTAGAACTAAGCTACTACTACTACTAGCACTGAAATAACCCTTTGTCAAGAATTAACGGGTATGTTTCCCTATATATAGGTGCTTGTCATTTGAAAATTTCTTTACAATTTACACCATACAATTAAAATTATTATTTGTTAGAAATAAATATTATTTATAAATTTCAAAATTATGCATTGAATATATTATTTCCTTTTCCATATTAATATTCTTGATGATTGTTGTACAGCTGAAATACCATGTGTTCATTGTCTTTTCTTAGTACGATTTTATACTTTTTTTATATGTAAGTTTAATCTATGAACTTTGCTTTACTTTGTTTCTTTCATTTTCTTCTTCTTTGTGTAGTTGTATTTTCCACTGTGTAATGCTTTTGTTTGCTGAACGATTTCTAAATACAACTGTCAGTTGTTTATGTCAAATTTAGATGGATAGAAATGCTAAGAGACGTCAACAATATGCAAATATGCCATAACATGAGAGGGATGCAATGTTGTTACATCGTAAGAAATTATGGTTGCTAAAGACGAAAAACAGTAATTACACATTTAAAAAAATGTTCATTCTTCCACACTTTAATTCTTTAGATAATAGGTTTTCTTTTTGCAGATGGATTATTATCCTCCATTAAAAATATACCTAAACAAACTTTAGTACTTCCACCTATTTTGAACTGTCAGCACTGCCATGCTAAAAGGTTACATTTAGAACCACCTATGTTCTGTTGTAGTGGAAGGAACATATTACTCATCAGTCCTACAATACCAGATAAACTTCAACATTTGTTTAATGGTCATGATGATAAGTGTTTGCAGTTTAGAAATAATATTAGATCTTATAATAATAACTTCGCTTTTACTTCTCTTGGAGCAAAATATGATCGAGAATTGACAAAAAATCGATCTGGAATATATACATTTATAGTACAAGGTCAAATCTATCACTTTCTTAGTAGTATTCTACCTAATAATGAATATCCAAGTGGTGTTCAATTCTTTTTTTATGATACTGAACAAGAACTTATGAATAGAAAAAAATCATCTGAAAGACTGTCAGGACACTCTTAAAATAATAATGGATGCTCTTCATGATAATCCATATTGTAAATTTTTTTGCAGTCTTAGACATCTTCCTTGTCTTGAAGACAAAACTATTGTTCTAAATGCCTATCCAGGTTTAGATCAACGAGTCTATAATCTTCCAACTGTTTCACAAATAGCAGCAATATTCAATGAAAATGAAACTGAAAAAAACCTACAGGTGCTCATATATAAGTCTATAGTCATTCAGTTACAAGCCATTGAATCCATCATTATTTTGCTTGTTATGATACCCTTCAGCATCCTCTACTATTTCCAAGGGGTGAGCATGGTTGGTATTTCGGTATTAAAAAAAATTGGCTGATACAACTACATCTAGCAATTATGGTTTCAATGAAGAAGGCTTTTTACACAATCCTTTGTTAGCACCAAGTGCAACTGAAAGTATAGATTTAGAACATCAAGGTAAATTGCTCTGCTTATAAGTTTTCCATAAAATTTGAAATTTGCTTCTGCCTATTTCAAAATTCCAATAATACAATTAATTCTGCAATCGTTTTTTAGTTGCTGATGAAGAAAAAAAGTGCAAAGACAATGTCTCGGCTAGGGAATATTATTTCTACAAATTTCAAATGAGAGAAAATGATGAATCTATGTTGTTGCATAGTGGTAGGCTATTGCAACAGTTTGTCGTTGACATGTATGTGCAAATAGAAACTACAAGGCTTGATTTTCATAGAAAGAATCAAAATGAGATTAGATCAGAAATTTCACAAGGTGTTATAGATAGTGTGTCTGTTGGTGATAGTGAAGCTTCAAGAATTGGCCGTAGAGTTTTTTTGCCAGCATCATTCATAGGTGGACCAAGAGACATGCGTAAAAGATATTTAGATGCAATGGCATTAGTGCAAAAGTATGGTAAGCTAGATGATAAGAATCCGTACAAGCAATCTACTCCAAATCCTAATGGAAATAGGATTACCAAGCCAAATCCTAATGGGAATAGGATTTCCAAGACAAATCCTAATGGGATTAGGATTTCCAAGCTCAATCCTAATAGGATTAGGATTCATCAATCCTCATCTTGTCCAAGTTCCATAAGAGTTCCATAAAGGCAAATCCAAATGAGACTAGGATTCACAATCCTAGTGGGATTAGGATTCACTAATCCATGGACATTATTTATTGAAGACCAAGATGGCGTGCTTGGGCTTTTGCCAAATTGGATCGCGCCTTTTTCTTAAGTAGTTAGAATTAATTAATGTTTTAATAATTAAGTCCAAAACATTTTAATTGGGCTTATTATTAGTATATTTTCGTTTTTAATTACATGGCCCAAGTTATCTTGCATGATAATGGCATGTAATGGGCTTTAATTTGTTAGGAAAGTAATTCCCTAAATTTTAGGAGCTTGTCCTTGTCTTCTAGAAGGGCAAAACGTTTTTAGCTTCCTTTTTCCATAAAGGATTAGTTTGTAAGTTGGTTAGTTTAGAAGTCAAGTTGTAATTTACAACTTCTAGGGTTTTATTTCCTTTTCCAATTTGTAGAGCCGAAACTCATCTCTATATAAAGAGATCATTGTAAACGTTTTTATATATGATTGAATTTTGAAGAAATCTTTTAGCTTTGCTAAATTATTTGCAGCCTTAAACAAGTTGTGAAAAACGTGATTAATCAATTAGGGTTAGTTGATTATTCATAGGACCGGATTCTTTAAGCTAGGACCTTAAAGAGAACGTATTGTTTCTTGATTTCAAGAGCGAGCCAAACTGAGATCTTTTTAACCATTGATTTACATAGGTTAGATTGAAATCACTTTGTGGTAATGTGTTGGGTTTGATTGATTTACAATCAAATACATCCCATTCGATATCCATCTTTTCTTCTTGTGTTGTTTCCGTGTTTGATCTTACTTGTGATCGTGTTGGTTTCTGAATTTTGGTGCACAACGATCCTAAGTGTGTGGAATTCGTGTGGAGCTGGATTCTCACCCTACTCCATTCGTATCAATTGGTATCAGAGCATCTAGGTTGTTCATCACAAAATTCAGGTTTGCGCTTTGTTTTTCCTTCTCGGATTTTGCTCTACTTTTTGAGTCGTTCTTGCTGTCCTTTGTGCGTCAATTTTTTCTGCAGTTTTTGGAGTCTTTTAGTTGCTGTTTTCACGTGTTTCTTGCTGTCCAAAGTCGTCATAGTTAGTGTCTTTAAATTCATCAAAATCGCATAAGCCAAAGTTGATCAAATCTGCCCGAAAATTTCCTTCTTGTTGTTTACGATTTTTGACATCTTTTTGCTACTGTTCTTGCTTCGAATTGCTGCTTTTTTTAAAGTTTAAATTCTGCAGTAAATATATATATTAATTGAGTCTTAAATTCATTAATATTCTGTCCAAAAATCGCATGCAACTTGGTGCTTAAAATCTGCCCAAATCGAGTTGATCTTGTTACTTGATTTTCTTGCGTTTTTGTGTTGTTCTTCTTGTGTTTCTTGTTCGATCCTTGCTGCCATCTTTGTCTCAATATTCTGCACTATTTTTCTTGCATTCATAGTGTTGGATTCTTTGTGTTTTATTTGTTGATTTCACGTCCAAACCCTAGGTGTCAAGATTAGGGTTTCTTAAAAACCCTAGTTTCAAATTATCATAACTTTGTGAGTTCTTGCTCAATTCTTGAAATTCTTTTTGTGTTAGTTCCATCAATCTACTCTTGTCATAATAACTTTTGATCAAACTTTTTGAACAAGTGAAAAAGATTGGTTCTTGACCACTTTCTTGAACTTCTTGAAGTTCTTGATTTTTGAAAGTTGTCAAATTTTGAATCTTGAACCATATTTGAAATCCTTGAGTTAAATCTTGAAAATTTTGTTAAAGTGGCACTTTCAAATTCTTTGTCCTTGGTGAGTTATTAAAGTTTGGAGAAATTAAGGTTGAACCACATAAGACAAGGCCACATCCTTAAACCTAAGTACTTGTACTAGGTTCTTGTCTTAAAACCTTAAAGATTTTGTTTGACCTAAGTTGTTTAAGGTTCTTGTCCGAACCTAGGTCATTGTTTGTACAAGGTTTTTGTCCAAAACCTTAAAAGTTTGTTTTGTCCTTTTTGTTGTCCGAATAAAAAAAAAAAAAAAAAAAAAAAGGCCGTAATTTAAAAAAAAAAAAAAGGCCCAAATCAAAAAAAAAAAAAAAAAGGCCGTGATATTGAAAAAAAAAAAAAAAAAAAGGCCCAATAAAAGAAAATAATCTCGGACGTTTAATATTTCTGTTATTTAATTTTTAGTATTTTTTTTTTTAATTAATTTTCGTAAATTAAAAAGAACACTTTGTTCTTGAGTTTTGATTTGAAACCACCTTGGATTAAAAGTGCCATAACTTTTGCTATACAACTCGGATTTTGGTGATTCAAATTGTGTTGTTCTCGTCTTTGATTCCTCTTTCTAAATATCATAGTTTCTGAATCAATCAAATTATACCCACACGTGCTCTGAAATACTCTTGTGACGTGAATTATTTGAACTTCTTTGATTTGACTTGTGTGAATCTTGTTGTTGAAAATCTCGGTTGAGACAATCTCTTAAAGTCATTGCAACAGTAAGTTCTCTATAGTTTGAGAGTATTAGACTACGGTATACACGAGAGAAACATATATCAAAGAGAGGAGAGCTCCTACTATCCACATAGTGAGAACCCGAGAGGAATTCAATTGTTGTTTTCTTTTGTTTCTTACTAACCTTGCAGGATAATGGAGGACGAAACTAATACACCAAGAGGTTCTAAACCTCAAACCGAAGCTGAGCAAAAGTTTGCTAATGATTCTCTTGCACAGATACTACAAAAGATCAATCTCCGCCTTGATTTCTTGGAGTCATCAACTTCTAAGCCATCAAAGAAATCTTCATCCAAGAAGTTTAAATATAATGCTGCTTTTGAGTCCGAAAGTGAATCTAATGAAGAGGAGGAGGAAGAGTTGTCCGAATCATCTTCTAAGGGTAACAAGTCTAAAGTCTCAATTGCTTCACTTAAGTTAACAATTCCCACTTTTCATGGTAAGACAGATCCGGAAGCTTATTTTGATTGGGTTCGTGAGCTTGAGCACTTCTTTGAAGGCCATGACTATCCCGAAAAGGAAAAAATTTCGACTTGCCTTTATGCACTTAAAGGATCATGCAAGTTTGTGGTGGGATAAGTTGTCTCAATCTAGACGTGAAGATGGTGAAAGTCCAATCAAGACATGGAGTCGCATGAAAACACTCATGAGGAAGAAATATGTCCCTTCATACTACAACCGTGAATTGAATAGACAGTTACATACACTTGTACAAGGTAACAAATCGGTTGAGGAGTATTATCATGAGATGGAAGCTTTGATGATCAAGGCTAATGTTCAAGAAGATCCCGACTCTACAATTGAAAGATTTTTAAGAGGTATGCATTCTGATTTGGCTCATCAAGTTGATTTACAAAGTTTTGATAATATTGATGAACTTGTCCATAAAGCCATCAAGATAGAAAGGCACATGAAAGGGAAGGGTAAGTTTTCACAACCAACTCCACCTTGGCAAAGAGATAAGAAGCCGAGTTTTGCCCCTTTCAATCCGCCATCCAAGCCACGCCAATTTCCACAAAGTTCAACGTCAAGTGCCCCTCAAGGTGTCTCAAAAACAACGCCCAAGGTTGCTGTCCAACCTTCTAAAACGGCGTCAACTTCTTCAACTCCAAGATTGAGGGATGTTCGATGTTATAAATGTCAAGGTTATGGTCATATGCAAGCTGAATGTCCAACTCGAAAAGTGATGATAACTCTTGATAGTGGTGAAGTGGTAAGTGATGATGATTGTGCCGACATGCCACCTCTTGAAGAGAAACATGAATCAAGTGAAGAAAGTGAAGACAATGAGCCCTACACGTATGGTGACGGTAAATTTTCTTTAGTCTCTCGCCGTGTTCTAAATGTCCAACCTTTAGTTGATAATGATGATTTGATGCAACGAGAAAACATATTTCACACACGTTGCTTAGTGCAAGACAGAATTTGTAGTGTGATAATTGATAGTGGAAGTTGCACAAATGTGGCGAGCACTTTGTTTGTAAATAAGTTGAACTTGAATTGCACGAAACATCCTAAACCCTACCGACTACAATGGTTGAATAATTCAATGGATGCTAGGGTCACAAAACAAGTAAAGTTCACTTTAACCATTGGGAAATATGTTGATGTAGTTAGTAAGAAATCTTGTTGTTTTGCTTCTTCTAATGAGATTAAGAGAGCATTGATTAATAGGCAGTTCTTATACTTCATGTTTAGCAAGGAACTTATACTTGTTGTTGACAGTGATAACCTTGTTTCTTTGCCTAGTGCTGTTTACTCTCTCTTACAGGTTTTTGGAATTCCTAAATGCCTAATGGCATTGAAACCCCTTCATTATCAAATGAAAGGAATCCAATCTGCCTTAACTTGTTTTCCACAAGGTAAGCAAGGTAAGTTGAGTGCTTATAATTTCGATCATTATAAAACCCTTGTGAACACTAAACAAAGTGTTAAATCTATTGATTATCCTAACTGGAATACACTTTATTTTGATGATTTGATTCATAACTTTGCTCTTACTGTTTTCAATTCATTCCAAAATCAAAAGTATCCACTTCGACAAGGTAATCTGATTGTTCAACACTTGATACGAATGGAGTAGGGTGAGAATCCAGCTCCACACGAATTCCACACACTTAGGATCGTTGTGCACCAAAATTCAGAAACCAACACGATCACAAGTAAGATCAAACACGGAAACAACACAAGAAGAAAAGATGGATATCGAATGGGATGTATTTGATTGTAAATCAATCAAACCCAACACATTACCACAAAGTGATTTCAATCTAACCTATGTAAATCAATGGTTAAAAAGATCTCAGTTTGGCTCGCTCTTGAAATCAAGAAACAATACGTTCTCTTTAAGGTCCTAGCTTAAAGAATCCGGTCCTATGAATAATCAACTAACCCTAATTGATTAATCACGTTTTTTCACAACTTGTTTAAGGCTGCAAATAATTTAGCAAAGCTAAAAGGTTTTCTTCAAAATTCAATCATAAAAAAAACGTTACAAAGAATGGCCATTAAATAGAACAAGTTTCGGCCATGTTGCTTGGTAAACAAGGAAATAAAACCCTAAAAGTTGTAAAGTACAACTTGACTTCTAAACTACCCAATCATAATTAAGAAACTTCCAAATTAGAATTGGAAACTAATAACTAACTACCCAAATCCTTCCCCAAAAAGGATTTGCCTAAAGGTGGCCAAATTCAATTTGACTTCCTTTGTTTCCTAAACTATTACTTGCCTTTATCATGCAAGATAATTGGGCCAAGTAGTATTTATTATAAACGAAATTTCCAAGCCCAAGAACATAATAATTAACGTCATTTATGGGCTGAAAATAACATAAAATAAATTACTAATTAATACTAAAAATGGCGTGATTCTCTTGTAAGCCCAAAAGCACGCCTTTCATGGACTTCATGATTTCGGACTTGTGTAAGCTTCTTCAAGGTGGATCATGAATTGTTAATGAAGAAACATTCCACAAGACTTCTCCTTGAGATGGTTCGGCCTCCAAAGCTTCACAATGAGTTGACAATAAATTGTGCAAAGCTTCCTTCATCTTCTTACTCCTTGATCTTGTCATTGGTCCATCAAGATTGGTCAAGGGATCTTGTGAATTGGGCTTTGGCAAGATGGACAAGGGTTGATTTCCATCATTCCCTCCCTCCTCGAAAGGATTCGTCCTCGAATCACCTACATCAAACAAAGATAAGTCAGTAACATTGAAAGTAGATGAAATATTGCCATACTCACTTGGAAGTTCAATCTTGTAAGCATTGTCGCCTATCCTTTCCATGACACGAAAAGGACCATCTCCTCGTGGATGAAGTTTAGATTTCCTCTTGTCAGGAAACCTCTCCTTCCTTAAGTGAATCCAAACCCAATCTCCAGGTTCGAAAATCACTTGACGCCTACCCTTATTGGCTTGCTTAGCATATTGGTCATTCCTCCTTTGAATGGTAGTTCGAACCCTTTCATGTAACTCCCTAACAAAATCAGCTTTACTCTTTCCTTCAGCATTAACAAACTCATTAATAGGAAGAGGCAAAATATCCAATGGAGTTATAGGATTAAAACCGTAAACAATCTCAAAAGGTGAAAGATTAGTAGCACTATGAACAGTTCTATTGTAAGTAAACTCAATGTGAGGTAAACAACTTTCCCAGTTCTTAAGGTTTTTCTGTATGAGAGCACGAAGTAAAGTAGACAAAGTTCTATTAACTACTTCAGTTTGTCCATCAGTTTGTGGATGAGCAACAGTAGAAAACAATAACTTAGTACCTAACTTATTCCATAGAGTACGCCAAAAGTGTGACAAAAACTTAACATCTCTATCACTAACAATACTCTTAGGCAAACCATGCAATCTTACAACTTCCTTAAAGAACAAATCAGCAATATGTTGAGCATCATTAGATTTAGAGCAAGCAATAAAGTGAGACATTTTGCTAAATCTATCAACTACAACAAATATGCTATCATGACCATTGCGTGACCTAGGCAAACCAAGTACAAAATCCATAGAAATATCAATCCAAGGATGACTAGGAACAGGCAAAGGTTGATACAAACCATGAGGCTTGACTTTAGATTTTGATTGTTTACACACAATGCATTTATCACAAACACTTTTAACATCTTTAATCATGCTAGGCCAATAAAAGTGCTCATTCAAAACAGCAAGTGTTTTAGCAATACCAAAGTGCCCCATTAACCCTCCCCCATGGGTTTCCTTAACAAGCAACTCACGAATGGAACATTGGGGAATGCATAACTTATCCTTTTTAAACAAGAAACCATCATACATATAGAAGTCACCATTCGGTTTATGCACACAAAGGTCAAAGATGGCGTGAAAATCATGGTCAGTCTTATACAAATCCTTAATCAATTCAAAACCAAGTAGTTTAGCATGCATATAGGTAAACAAAGTGTATTTCCTAGACAATGCATCGGCTACCACATTTTCATTACCAGATTTGTATTTAACAACATATGGAAAGGTTTCAATGAATTCTAACCACTTAGCATGTCTCTTATTCAACTTACCTTGAGTCTTCAAGTACTTAAGGCTCTCGTGATCAGAATGTATGATGAATTCCTTTGGCCATAGGTAGTGTTGCCAAACTTGTAAAGACCTTACCAAAGCATATAACTCCTTGTCATAAGTTGCATACTTCAAAGCTGCCCCATGAAGCTTTTCACTAAAATATGCCACGGGTTTAGATTCCTGCATCAAAACAGCTCCAATACCAATCCCGGAGGCATCACAGTGTATTTCAAAAGCTTTATGAAAATTAGGCAAAGCAAGTAAAGGTGCATGAGTCAACATGTATTTCAATTTGTTAAAGGCGTTTTCATGCTCATCAGTCCAAACAAATGTAACATTCTTCTTCACAAGTTCATTTAAAGGTGCAGCTATAGAACTAAAATCCTTAACAAACCTTCTATAGAAACTTGCAAGACCATGAAAACTCCTAACTTGACTAGCATTTGTAGGTCTAGGCCAATCCATGATTGCCTTTACCTTAGACTCATCAACAGCAATGCCTTGAGAACTCACAACATATCCCAAAAAGATTATAGATTCCATGCAAAAAGAACACTTTTTGAGATTAGCATAAAGTTGGTTCTCACGAAGTATAGCAAAAACGGATTTCAAGTGTAAAACATGCTCTTCTAACGTTTTGCTATAAACAAGTATGTCATCAAAGTAGACCACAACAAATTTGCCAATTAAGTGACGAAAAACATGATTCATAAGTCTCATGAAAGTACTTGGTGCATTAGATAAACCAAAAGGCATAACCAACCATTCATAAAGACCAAATTTCGTTTTAAAAGCAGTTTTCCATTCATCACCTTCTTTCATGCGAATTTGATAATAGCCACTTTTAAGATCAATCTTGGAAAATATGCATGAACCATACAACTCATCAAGCATGTCATCTAATCTAGGAATAGGATGCCTATACTTAATAGTTATCTTGTTCACAGCGCGGCAATCAACACACATACGCCAAGACTCATCTTTCTTTGGAACCAAAATGACAGGAACAGAACATGGACTTAGAGATTCTCGAACTATACCTTTGTCAAGGAGTTCATCCACTTGACGTTGAATCTCTTTAGTTTCCTCGGGGTTGGCTCTATAAGCTGGACGATTTGGAATTTGTGCTCCAGGAATGAAATCAATTTGATGTTCAATTCCTCTTATTGGCGGCAAACCAATTGGCAACTCCTCAGGAAACACGTCTTGATATTCCTGTAAAAGAGAGTAAACAAGACTAGGCAAAGAAGCAAGGTGATCACTATCAATGATAAGTACAATGTCCTTGCGATACATTAAGTACAAAGATTGCCTATCAACTAATGCTCTCTTAATCTCATTTGAAGAAGCAAAATAACAAGATTTCTTAACATGCAAAGTACGACCTACACTATTACAAATAGAAGTTGGGCCGAGACTTTCTTGAACATTTGTCAACTCTTGTTTCTTCTTCTCTTTGGCGGATTTCACATCTCTTGTAGCTTGAATGATTTTAGCTTGATCTTCAAACACTTGGGCCGGTGTCAAAGCTCGAAGATTAAACTTTTTCCCATTGTGCACAAAGCTATAGAAATTTTTCTTGGCATGATAAAGAACATCACAATCATATTGCCAAGGACGGCCAAGCAAGATATGACTTGCTTCCATTGGAACAACATCACATATAACGTCATCAACATATTTCCCAATGGTTAAAGTGAACTGTACTTGTTTTGTGACCCTAGCATCCATTGAATTATTCAACCATTGTAGTCGGTAGGGTTTAGGATGTTTCGTGCAATTCAAGTTCAACTTATTTACAAACAAAGTGCTCGCCACATTTGTGCAACTTCCACTATCAATTATCACACTACAAATTCTGTCTTGCACTAAGCAACGTGTGTGAAATATGTTTTCTCGTTGCATCAAATCATCATTATCAACTAAAGGTTGGACATTTAGAACACGACGAGAGACTAAAGAAAATTTACCGTCACCATACGTGTAGGGCTCATTGTCTTCACTTTCTTCACTTGATTCATGTTTCTCTTCAAGAGGTGGCATGTCGGCACAATCATCATCACTTACCACTTCACCACTATCAAGAGTTATCATCACTTTTCGAGTTGGACATTCAGCTTGCATATGACCATAACCTTGACATTTATAACATCGAACATCCCTCAATCTTGGAGTTGAAGAAGTTGACGCCGTTTTAGAAGGTTGGACAGCAACCTTGGGCGTTGTTTTTGAGACACCTTGAGGGGCACTTGACGTTGAACTTTGTGGAAATTGGCGTGGCTTGGATGGCGGATTGAAAGGGGCAAAACTCGGCTTCTTATCTCTTTGCCAAGGTGGAGTTGGTTGTGAAAACTTACCCTTCCCTTTCATGTGCCTTTCTATCTTGATGGCTTTATGGACAAGTTCATCAATATTATCAAAACTTTGTAAATCAACTTGATGAGCCAAATCAGAATGCATACCTCTTAAAAATCTTTCAATTGTAGAGTCGGGATCTTCTTGAACATTAGCCTTGATCATCAAAGCTTCCATCTCATGATAATACTCCTCAACCGATTTGTTACCTTGTACAAGTGTATGTAACTGTCTATTCAATTCACGGTTGTAGTATGAAGGGACATATTTCTTCCTCATGAGTGTTTTCATGCGACTCCATGTCTTGATTGGACTTTCACCATCTTCACGTCTAGATTGAGACAACTTATCCCACCACAAACTTGCATGATCCTTTAAGTGCATAAAGGCAAGTCGAAATTTTTCCTTTTCGGGATAGTCATGGCCTTCAAAGAAGTGCTCAAGCTCACGAACCCAATCAAAATAAGCTTCCGGATCTGTCTTACCATGAAAAGTGGGAATTGTTAACTTAAGTGAAGCAATTGAGACTTTAGACTTGTTACCCTTAGAAGATGATTCGGACAACTCTTCCTCCTCCTCTTCATTAGATTCACTTTCGGACTCAAAAGCAGCATTATATTTAAACTTCTTGGATGAAGATTTCTTTGATGGCTTAGAAGTTGATGACTCCAAGAAATCAAGGCGGAGATTGATCTTTTGTAGTATCTGTGCAAGAGAATCATTAGCAAACTTTTGCTCAGCTTCGGTTTGAGGTTTAGAACCTCTTGGTGTATTAGTTTCGTCCTCCATTATCCTGCAAGGTTAGTAAGAAACAAAAGAAAACAACAATTGAATTCCTCTCGGGTTCTCACTATGTGGATAGTAGGAGCTCTCCTCTCTTTGATATATGTTTCTCTCGTGTATAACCTAGTCTAATACTCTCAAACTATAAAGAACTTACTGTTGCAATGACTTTAAGAGATTGTCTCAACCGAGATTTTCAACAACAAGATTCACACAAGTCAAATCAAAGAAGTTCAAATAATTCACGTCACAAGAGTATTTCAGAGCACGTGTGGGTATAATTTGATTGATTCAGAAACTATGATATTTAGAAAGAGGAATCAAAGACGAGAACAACACAATTTGAATCACCAAAATCCGAGTTGTATAGCAAAAGTTATGGCACTTTTAATCCAAGGTGGTTTCAAATCAAAAACTCAAGAACAAAGTGTTCTTTTTAATTTACGAAAATTAATTAAAAAAAAAAATACTAAAAATTAAATAACAGAAATATTAAAAGTCCGAGATTATTTTCTTTTATTGGGCCTTTTTTTTTTTTTTTATATCACGGCCTTTTTTTTTTTTTTTTTTGATTTGGGCCTTTTTTTTTTTTTTTAAATTACGGCCTTTTTTTTTTTTTTTTTTTTTTTTATTCGGACAACAAAAAGGACAAAACAAACTTTTAAGGTTTTGGACAAAAACCTTGTACAAACAATGACCTAGGTTCGGACAAGAACCTTAAACAACTTAGGTCAAACAAAATCTTTAAGGTTTTAAGACAAGAACCTAGTACAAGTACTTAGGTTTAAGGATGTGGCCTTGTCTTATGTGGTTCAACCTTAATTTCTCCAAACTTTAATAACTCACCAAGGACAAAGAATTTGAAAGTGCCACTTTAACAAAATTTTCAAGATTTAACTCAAGGATTTCAAATATGGTTCAAGATTCAAAATTTGACAACTTTCAAAAATCAAGAACTTCAAGAAGTTCAAGAAAGTGGTCAAGAACCAATCTTTTTCACTTGTTCAAAAAGTTTGATCAAAAGTTATTATGACAAGAGTAGATTGATGGAACTAACACAAAAAGAATTTCAAGAATTGAGCAAGAACTCACAAAGTTATGATAATTTGAAACTAGGGTTTTTAAGAAACCCTAATCTTGACACCTAGGGTTTGGACGTGAAATCAACAAATAAAACACAAAGAATCCAACACTATGAATGCAAGAAAATAGTGCAGAATATTGAGACAAAGATGGCAGCAAGGATCGAACAAGAAACACAAGAAGAACAACACAAAAACGCAAGAAAATCAAGTAACAAGATCAACTCGATTTGGGCAGATTTTAAGCACCAAGTTGCATGCGATTTTTGGACAGAATATTAATGAATTTAAGACTCAATTAATATATATATTTACTGCAGAATTTAAACTTTAAAAACAGCAGCAATTCGAAGCAAGAACAGTAGCAAAAAGATGTCAAAAATCGTAAACAACAAGAAGGCAATTTTCGGGCAGATTTGATCAACTTTGGCTTATGCGATTTTGATGAATTTAAAGACACTAACTATGACGACTTTGGACAGCAAGAAACACGTGAAAACAGCAACTAAAAGACTCCAAAAACTGCAGAAAAAAATTGACGCACAAAGGACAGCAAGAACGACTCAAAAAGTAGAGCAAAATCCGAGAAGGAAAAACAAAGTGCAAACCTGAATTTTGTGATGAACAACCTAGATGCTTTGATACCAATTGATACGAATGGAGTAGGGTGAGAATCCAGCTCCACACGAATTCCACACACTTAGGATCGTTGTGCACCAAAATTCAGAAACCAACACGATCACAAGTAAGATCAAACACGGAAACAACACAAGAAGAAAAGATGGATATCGAATGGGATGTATTTGATTGTAAATCAATCAAACCCAACACATTACCACAAAGTGATTTCAATCTAACCTATGTAAATCAATGGTTAAAAAGATCTCAGTTTGGCTCGCTCTTGAAATCAAGAAACAATACGTTCTCTTTAAGGTCCTAGCTTAAAGAATCCGGTCCTATGAATAATCAACTAACCCTAATTGATTAATCACGTTTTTTCACAACTTGTTTAAGGCTGCAAATAATTTAGCAAAGCTAAAAGGTTTTCTTCAAAATTCAATCATAAAAAAAACGTTACAAAGAATGGCCATTAAATAGAACAAGTTTCGGCCATGTTGCTTGGTAAACAAGGAAATAAAACCCTAAAAGTTGTAAAGTACAACTTGACTTCTAAACTACCCAATCATAATTAAGAAACTTCCAAATTAGAATTGGAAACTAATAACTAACTACCCAAATCCTTCCCCAAAAAGGATTTGCCTAAAGGTGGCCAAATTCAATTTGACTTCCTTTGTTTCCTAAACTATTACTTGCCTTTATCATGCAAGATAATTGGGCCAAGTAGTATTTATTATAAACGAAATTTCCAAGCCCAAGAACATAATAATTAACGTCATTTATGGGCTGAAAATAACATAAAATAAATTACTAATTAATACTAAAAATGGCGTGATTCTCTTGTAAGCCCAAAAGCACGCCTTTCATGGACTTCATGATTTCGGACTTGTGTAAGCTTCTTCAAGGTGGATCATGAATTGTTAATGAAGAAACATTCCACAAGACTTCTCCTTGAGATGGTTCGGCCTCCAAAGCTTCACAATGAGTTGACAATAAATTGTGCAAAGCTTCCTTCATCTTCTTACTCCTTGATCTTGTCATTGGTCCATCAAGATTGGTCAAGGGATCTTGTGAATTGGGCTTTGGCAAGATGGACAAGGGTTGATTTCCATCAACACTTGTTTGGTAAGTTATCTCAATTTCGAATTTCTTTTCAATTCCCGAAGGTACAATATTCTGTTCTTATTCTTTGGAATTGTAAGTTCTTAATCTTTGATAACTTCAACATGCTTGTAAAGAATGTACAACTTAGTTTTTGTGATTCACATTTAATCCGGGATGTCTATATATATACTTGCTTTGCAAATTCTTATGACTCCTTGGATAATATTTGTAATTACATTAATATATGTTTACTTTCTTTTCATTCTTTACATGTTAACATCATTGATTTTCATGTTATTATTAGTGTGTCCAAGGATGAAGTTAATAAATTTCTCTTGAATACTTTCTTGTTGCTCAAAACATTATGTTCATCTTTATTTGAAGTATTCTTTTTAAAGTTGTTTAATATTGCATATCATCATAAGTTTTCTGATTTGCATTTATTAAATGATGTTTATATGCATAATTATTTTAAGTTTTCTTTAACTGACACATTTATTTTCTTATTGCAGGATTTGTTTTACTTGGCTCGAGTTTGTAATGAGTTTTTCTTATTGGTGTTTGATCCAGGAGCTCAATTTCCAGATTCGAGGACGAATCCTTTCGAGGAGGGAGGGAATGATAAGAATCCGTACAAGCAATCTACTCCAAATCCTAATGGAAATAGGATTACCAAGCCAAATCCTAATGGGAATAGGATTTCCAAGACAAATCCTAATGGGATTAGGATTTCCAAGCTCAATCCTAATAGGATTAGGATTCATCAATCCTCATCTTGTCCAAGTTCCATAAGAGTTCCATAAAGGCAAATCCAAATGAGACTAGGATTCACAATCCTAGTGGGATTAGGATTCACTAATCCATGGACATTATTTATTGAAGACCAAGATGGCGTGCTTGGGCTTTTGCCAAATTGGATCGCGCCTTTTTCTTAAGTAGTTAGAATTAATTAATGTTTTAATAATTAAGTCCAAAACATTTTAATTGGGCTTATTATTAGTATATTTTCGTTTTTAATTACATGGCCCAAGTTATCTTGCATGATAATGGCATGTAATGGGCTTTAATTTGTTAGGAAAGTAATTCCCTAAATTTTAGGAGCTTGTCCTTGTCTTCTAGAAGGGCAAAACGTTTTTAGCTTCCTTTTTCCATAAAGGATTAGTTTGTAAGTTGGTTAGTTTAGAAGTCAAGTTGTAATTTACAACTTCTAGGGTTTTATTTCCTTTTCCAATTTGTAGAGCCGAAACTCATCTCTATATAAAGAGATCATTGTAAACGTTTTTATATATGATTGAATTTTGAAGAAATCTTTTAGCTTTGCTAAATTATTTGCAGCCTTAAACAAGTTGTGAAAAACGTGATTAATCAATTAGGGTTAGTTGATTATTCATAGGACCGGATTCTTTAAGCTAGGACCTTAAAGAGAACGTATTGTTTCTTGATTTCAAGAGCGAGCCAAACTGAGATCTTTTTAACCATTGATTTACATAGGTTAGATTGAAATCACTTTGTGGTAATGTGTTGGGTTTGATTGATTTACAATCAAATACATCCCATTCGATATCCATCTTTTCTTCTTGTGTTGTTTCCGTGTTTGATCTTACTTGTGATCGTGTTGGTTTCTGAATTTTGGTGCACAACGATCCTAAGTGTGTGGAATTCGTGTGGAGCTGGATTCTCACCCTACTCCATTCGTATCAATAGACATTACTACCTATCTATTATCCACATCATGTTTTCTAACTCTTGCCATCATTCCTTCTAAGGTACTGTGGATAACCATCATCAACATGCAAAGTTTGGGACACAAATTCTTTAGGATACCTATTTCTACAAATGCATTTTGTCATGCAAGGATTTTCTGTATTCAAATAGCCACAAGGGCCATGCATCATGTGTTTAACAACCACAGAATATAGATGGGGTTCAATATTAAAATCAGGCAATTCAACAGAAATAATAAGATCATAAGCATCGGGGTTTAAAGGTCTAAATTCTAGTTTCAAAATCAAAAAAACATGAGCATGAGGCATCCCTCTTTTTTGAAATTCAATTAAATAAACAAAAGCAGCCACCTCTCCTAAATATTTTTTTATCAGTTCAATTTTCAACATTTCAAATTTAGCTCAAAAAAACCCAAGCTAATAAATCTGAACGATCAAAAGCATTCTGTTTAGCATGTAGATTTTCTTGTATTTCTATCCAATTTGGATTGCAAGTCATAGTAAGAAAATATCTATTGGCTCTATTTGATTGTCATATGAACTTAGAAATATGTTCAACAATTAAATTAATTAAGTTTATGTAAAAATCTGTGTACAAGGGTCATAATGTTGTCAGTTTTAATATTACAGATGGTTCATATTCTAAACAAATTGCTGAAATAAAATAATTTCAAGATGGGAGGTGGATTGGACCACCTGAGGTAATGTGGAGAATTTTTGCCTTTAAATTAAATGAAATTATTCCATCTATTTATTTGCTTCAAGTGCATTTATAGGATAGCCAGTTGGTAAGTTTTCATAAAAAATCTAACCTTGCAGCTCTTATACAGTCGCGTAATTTTAGTAGAACCATGTTAACTGAATTTTTCAGCATGAATAGATCAAATGAGACAGCTATAGCTTTAAAGTGTCTATATAAGGATTTTTCTCAGTATTTTGTATGGGACTCAACAAATAAAATCTGGTATTAGAGAAAGTGTGGCATTGTAATTGGTAGGATGTCTACTGTCAACCCAGTAGAAGGTGATCGTTATTATCTTAGACTTTTGTTGTCTCACATAAGAGCTCATACTTCTTACACTGATTTACTTACAGTAAATGGTTACCTTTTCTCTTATTTTTGAGAAGTTGTGATACGAATGGCGTAGGGTGAGAATCCAGCTCCACACGAATTCCACACACTTAGGATCGTTGTGCACCAAAATTCAGAAACCAACACGATCACAAGTAAGATCAAACACGGAAACAACACAAGAAGAAAAGATGGATATCGAATGGGATGTATTTGATTGTAAATCAATCAAACCCAACACATTACCACAAAGTGATTTCAATCTAACCTATGTAAATCAATGGTTAAAAAGATCTCAGTTTGGCTCGCTCTTGAAATCAAGAAACAATACGTTCTCTTTAAGGTCCTAGCTTAAAGAATCCGGTCCTATGAATAATCAACTAACCCTAATTGATTAATCACGTTTTTTCACAACTTGTTTAAGGCTGCAAATAATTTAGCAAAGCTAAAAGGTTTCTTCAAAATTCAATCATCCATAAAAAAAACGTTACAAAGAATGGCCATTAAATAGGACAAGTTTCGGCCATGTTGCTTGGTAAACAAGGAAATAAAACCCTAAAAGTTGTAAAGTACAACTTGACTTCTAAACTACCCAATCATAATTAAGAAACTTCCAAATTAGAATTGGAAACTAATAACTAACTACCCAAATCCTTCCCCAAAAAGGATTTGCCTAAAGGTGGCCAAATTCAATTTGACTTCCTTTGTTTCCTAAACTATTACTTGCCTTTATCATGCAAGATAATTGGGCCAAGTAGTATTTATTATAAACGAAATTTCCAAGCCCAAGAACATAATAATTAACGTCATTTATGGGCTGAAAATAAAATAAATTACTAATTAATACTAAAAAAATGGCGTGATTCTCTTGTAAGCCCAAAAGCACGCCTTTCATGGACTTCATGATTTCGGACTTGTGTAAGCTTCTTCAAGGTGGATCATGAATTGTTAATGAAGAACCATTCCACAAGACTTCTCCTTGAGATGGTTCGGCCTCCAAAGCTTCACAATGAGTTGACAATAAATTGTGCAAAGCTTCCTTCATCTTCTTACTCCTTGATCTTGTCATTGGTCCATCAAGATTGGTCAAGGGATCTTGTGAATTGGGCTTTGGCAAGATGGACAAGGGTTGATTTCCATCATTCCCTCCCTCCTCGAAAGGATTCGTCCTCGAATCACCTACATCAAACAAAGATAAGTCAGTAACATTGAAAGTAGATGAAACATTGCCATACTCACTTGGAAGTTCAATCTTGTAAGCATTGTCGCCTATCCTTTCCATGACACGAAAAGGACCATCTCCTCGTGGATGAAGTTTAGATTTCCTCTTGTCAGGAAACCTCTCCTTCCGTAAGTGAATCCAAACCCAATCTCCAGGTTCGAAAATCACTTGACGCCTACCCTTATTGGCTTGGGCATATTGGTCATTCCTCCTTTGAATGGTAGTTCGAACCCTTTCATGTAACTCCCTAACAAAATCAGCTTTACTCTTTCCTTCAGCATTAACAAACTCATTAATAGGAAGAGGCAAAATATCCAATGGAGTTATAGGATTAAAACCGTAAACAATCTCAAAAGGTGAAAGATTAGTAGCACTATGAACAGTTCTATTGTAAGCAAACTCAATGTGAGGTAAACAACTTTCCCAGTTCTTAAGGTTTTTCTGTATGAGAGCACGAAGTAAAGTAGACAAAGTTCTATTAACTACTTCAGTTTGTCCATCAGTTTGTGGATGAGCAACAGTAGAAAACAATAACTTAGTACCTAACTTATTCCATAGAGTACGCCAAAAGTGTGACAAAAACTTAACATCTCTATCACTAACAATACTCTTAGGCAAACCATGCAATCTTACAACTTCCTTAAAGAACAAATCAGCAATATGTTGAGCATCATTAGATTTAGAGCAAGCAATAAAGTGAGACATTTTGCTAAATCTATCAACTACAACAAATATGCTATCATGACCATTGCGTGACCTAGGCAAACCAAGTACAAAATCCATAGAAATATCAATCCAAGGATGACTAGGAACAGGCAAAGGTTGATACAAACCATGAGGCTTGACTTTAGATTTTGATTGTTTACACACAATGCATTTATCACAAACACTTTTAACATCTTTAATCATGCTAGGCCAATAAAAGTGCTCATTCAAAACAGCAAGTGTTTTAGCAATACCAAATTGCCCCATTAACCCTCCCCCATGGGTTTCCTTAACAAGCAACTCACGAATGGAACATTGGGGAATGCATAACTTATCCTTTTTAAACAAGAAACCATCATACATATAGAAGTCACCATTCGGTTTATGCACACAAAGGTCAAAGATGGCGTGAAAATCATGGTCAGTCTTATACAAATCCTTAATCAATTCAAAACCAAGTAGTTTAGCATGCATATAGGTAAACAAAGTGTATTTCCTAGACAATGCATCGGCTACCACATTTTCATTACCAGATTTGTATTTAACAACATATGGAAAGGTTTCAATGAATTCTAACCACTTAGCATGTCTCTTATTCAACTTACCTTGAGTCTTCAAGTACTTAAGGCTCTCGTGATCAGAATGTATGATGAATTCCTTTGGCCATAGGTAGTGTTGCCAAACTTGTAAAGACCTTACCAAAGCATACAACTCCTTGTCATAAGTTGCATACTTCAAAGCTGCCCCATGAAGCTTTTCACTAAAATATGCCACGGGTTTAGATTCCTGCATCAAAACAGCTCCAATACCAATCCCGGAGGCATCACAGTGTATTTCAAAAGCTTTATGAAAATTAGGCAAAGCAAGTAAAGGTGCATGAGTCAACATGTATTTCAATTTGTTAAAGGCGTTTTCATGCTCATCAGTCCAAACAAATGTAACATTCTTCTTCACAAGTTCATTTAAAGGTGCAGCTATAGAACTAAAATCCTTAACAAACCTTCTATAGAAACTTGCAAGACCATGAAAACTCCTAACTTGACTAGCATTTGTAGGTCTAGGCCAATCCATGATTGCCTTTACCTTAGACTCATCAACAGCAATGCCTTGAGAACTCACAACATATCCCAAAAAGATTATAGATTCCATGCAAAAAGAACACTTTTTGAGATTAGCATAAAGTTGGTTCTCACGAAGTATAGCAAAAACGGATTTCAAGTGTAAAACATGCTCTTCTAACGTTTTGCTATAAACAAGTATGTCATCAAAGTAGACCACAACAAATTTGCCAATTAAGTGACGAAAAACATGATTCATAAGTCTCATGAAAGTACTTGGTGCATTAGATAAACCAAAAGGCATAACCAACCATTCATAAAGACCAAATTTCGTTTTAAAAGCAGTTTTCCATTCATCACCTTCTTTCATGCGAATTTGATAATAGCCACTTTTAAGATCAATCTTGGAAAATATGCATGAACCATACAACTCATCAAGCATGTCATCTAATCTAGGAATAGGATGCCTATACTTAATAGTTATCTTGTTCACAGCACGGCAATCAACACACATACGCCAAGACTCATCTTTCTTTGGAACCAAAATGACAGGAACAGAACATGGACTTAGAGATTCTCGAACTATACCTTTGTCAAGGAGTTCATCCACTTGACGTTGAATCTCTTTAGTTTCCTCGGGGTTGGCTCTATAAGCTGGACGATTTGGAATTTGTGCTCCAGGAATGAAATCAATTTGATGTTCAATTCCTCTTATTGGCGGCAAACCAATTGGCAACTCCTCAGGAAACACGTCTTGATATTCCTGTAAAAGAGAGTAAACAAGACTAGGCAAAGAAGCAAGGTGATCACTATCAATGATTAGTACAATGTCCTTGCGATACATTAAGTACAAAGATTGCCTATCAACTAATGCTCTCTTAATCTCATTTGAAGAAGCAAAATAACAAGATTTCTTAACATGCAAAGTACGACCTACACTATTACAAATAGAAGTTGGGCCGAGACTTTCTTGAACATTTGTCAACTCTTGTTTCTTCTTCTCTTCGGCGGATTTCACATCTCTTGTAGCTTGAATGATTTTAGCTTGATCTTCAAACACTTGGGCCGGTGTCAAAGCTCGAAGATTAAACTTTTTCCCATTGTGCACAAAGCTATAGAAATTTTTCTTGGCATGATAAAGAACATCACAATCATATTGCCAAGGACGGCCAAGCAAGATATGACTTGCTTCCATTGGAACAACATCACATATAACTTCATCAACATATTTCCCAATGGTTAAAGTGAACTTTACTTGTTTTGTGACCCTAGCATCCATTGAATTATTCAACCATTGTAGTCGGTAGGGTTTAGGATGTTTCGTGCAATTCAAGTACAACTTATTTACAAACAAAGTGCTCGCCACATTTGTGCAACTTCCACTATCAATTATCACACTACAAATTCTGTCTTGCACTAAGCAACGTGTGTGAAATATGTTTTCTCGTTGCATCAAATCATCATTATCAACTAAAGGTTGGACATTTAGAACACGGCGAGAGACTAAAGAAAATTTACCGTCACCATACGTGTAGGGCTCATTGTCTTCACTTTCTTCACTTGATTCATGTTTCTCTTCAAGAGGTGGCATGTCGGCACAATCATCATCACTTACCACTTCACCACTATCAAGAGTTATCATCACTTTTCGAGTTGGACATTCAGCTTGCATATGACCATAACCTTGACATTTATAACATCGAACATCCCTCAATCTTGGAGTTGAAGAAGTTGACGCCGTTTTAGAAGGTTGGACAGCAACCTTGGGCGTTGTTTTTGAGACACCTTGAGGGGCACTTGACGTTGAACTTTGTGGAAATTGGCGTGGCTTGGATGGCGGATTGAAAGGGGCAAAACTCGGCTTCTTATCTCTTTGCCAAGGTGGAGTTGGTTGTGAAAACTTACCCTTCCCTTTCATGTGCCTTTCTATCTTGATGGCTTTATGGACAAGTTCATCAATATTATCAAAACTTTGTAAATCAACTTGATGAGCCAAATCAGAATGCATACCTCTTAAAAATCTTTCAATTGTAGAGTCGGGATCTTCTTGAACATTAGCCTTGATCATCAAAGCTTCCATCTCATGATAATACTCCTCAACCGATTTGTTACCTTGTACAAGTGTATGTAACTGTCTATTCAATTCACGGTTGTAGTATGAAGGGACATATTTCTTCCTCATGAGTGTTTTCATGCGACTCCATGTCTTGATTGGACTTTCACCATCTTCACGTCTAGATTGAGACAACTTATCCCACCACAAACTTGCATGATCCTTTAAGTGCATAAAGGCAAGTCGAAATTTTTCCTTTTCGGGATAGTCATGGCCTTCAAAGAAGTGCTCAAGCTCACGAACCCAATCAAAATAAGCTTCCGGATCTGTCTTACCATGAAAAGTGGGAATTGTTAACTTAAGTGAAGCAATTGAGACTTTAGACTTGTTACCCTTAGAAGATGATTCGGACAACTCTTCCTCCTCCTCTTCATTAGATTCACTTTCGGACTCAAAAGCAGCATTATATTTAAACTTCTTGGATGAAGATTTCTTTGATGGCTTAGAAGTTGATGACTCCAAGAAATCAAGGCGGAGGTTGATATTTTGTAGTATCTGTGCAAGAGAATCATTAGCAAACTTTTGCTCAGCTTCGGTTTGAGGTTTAGAACCTCTTGGTGTATTAGTTTCGTCCTCCATTATCCTGCAAGGTTAGTAAGAAACAAAAGAAAACAACAATTGAATTCCTCTCGGGTTCTCACTATGTGGATAGTAGGAGCTCTCCTCTCTTTGATGTATGTTTCTCTCGTGTATACCCTAGTCTAATACTCTCAAACTATAGAGAACTTACTGTTGCAATGACTTTAAGAGATTGTCTCAACCGAGATTTTCAACAACAAGATTCACACAAGTCAAATCAAAGAAGTTCAAATAATTCACGTCACAAGAGTATTTCAGAGCACGTGTGGGTATAATTTGATTGATTCAGAAACTATGATATTTAGAAAGAGGAATCAAAGACGAGAACAACACAATTTGAATCACCAAAATCCGAGTTGTATAGCAAAAGTTATGGCACTTTTAATCCAAGGTGGTTTCAAATCAAAACTCAAGAACAAAGTGTTCTTTTTAATTTACGAAAATTAATTAAAAAAAAATACTAAAAATTAAATAACAGAAATATTAAAAGTCCGAGATTATTTTCTTTTATTGGGCCTTTTTTTTTTTTTTTTTTTTAATATCACGGCCTTTTTTTTTTTTTTTTGATTTGGGCCTTTTTTTTTTTTTAAAATTACGGCCTTTTTTTTTTTTTTTTTTTATTCGGACAACAAAAAGGACAAAACAAACTTTTAAGGTTTTGGACAAAAACCTTGTACAAATAATGACCTAGGTTCGGACAAGAACCTTAAACAACTTAGGTCAAACAAAATCTTTAAGGTTTTAAGACAAGAACCTAGTACAAGTACTTAGGTTTAAGGATGTGGCCTTGTCTTATGTGGTTCAACCTTAATTTCTCCAAACTTTAATAACTCACCAAGGACAAAGAATTTGAAAGTGCCACTTTAACAAAATTTTCAAGATTTAACTCAAGGATTTCAAATATGGTTCAAGATTCAAAATTTGACAACTTTCAAAAATCAAGAACTTCAAGAAGTTCAAGAAGGTGGTCAAGAACCAATCTTTTTCACTTGTTCAAAAAGTTTGATCAAAAGTTATTATGACAAGAGTAGATTGATGGAACTAACACAAAAAGAATTTCAAGAATTGAGCAAGAACTCACAAAGTTATGATAATTTGAAACTAGGGTTTTTAAGAAACCCTAATCTTG
This sequence comes from Ophiorrhiza pumila, assembly GCA_016586305.1. Classification (NCBI taxonomy): domain Eukaryota; kingdom Viridiplantae; phylum Streptophyta; class Magnoliopsida; order Gentianales; family Rubiaceae; genus Ophiorrhiza; species Ophiorrhiza pumila. The sequence continues at coordinate 18,784,626 of BLIW01000003.1, read as the reverse complement.
ACACCTAGGGTTTGGACGTGAAATCAACAAATAAAACACAAAGAATCCAACACTATGAATGCAAGAAAATAGTGCAGAATATTGAGACAAAGATGGCAGCAAGGATCGAACAAGAAACACAAGAAGAACAACACAAAAACGCAAGAAAATCAAGTAACAAGATCAACTCGATTTGGGCAGATTTTAAGCACCAAGTTCCATGCGATTTTTGGACAGAATATTAATGAATTTAAGACTCAATTAATATATATATTTACTGCAGAATTTAAACTTTAAAAACAGCAGCAATTCGAAGCAAGAACAGTAGCAAAAAGATGTCAAAAATCGTAAACAACAAGAAGGCAATTTTCGGGCAGATTTGATCAACTTTGGCTTATGCGATTTTGATGAATTTAAAGACACTAACTATGACGACTTTGGACAGCAAGAAACACGTGAAAACAGCAACTAAAAGACTCCAAAAACTGCAGAAAAAATTGACGCACAAAGGACAGCAAGAACGACTCAAAAAGTAGAGCAAAATCCGAGAAGGAAAAACAAAGCGCAAACCTGAATTTTGTGATGAACAACCTAGAAGCTCTGATACCAATTGATACGAATGGAGTAGGGTGAGAATCCAGCTCCACACGAATTCCACACACTTAGGATCGTTGTGCACCAAAATTCAGAAACCAACACGATCACAAGTAAGATCAAACACGGAAACAACACAAGAAGAAAAGATGGATATCGAATGGAATGTATTTGATTGTAAATCAATCAAACCCAACACATTACCACAAGTGATTTCAATCTAACCTATGTAAATCAATGGTTAAAAAGATCTCAGTTTGGCTCGCTCTTGAAATCAAGAAACAATACGTTCTCTTTAAGGTCCTAGCTTAAAGAATCCGGTCCTATGAATAATCAACTAACCCTAATTGATTAATCACGTTTTTTTCACAACTTGTTTAAGGCTGCAAATAATTTAGCAAAGCTAAAAGGTTTCTTCAAAATTCAATCATCCAAAAAAAACGTTACAAAGAATGGCCATTAAATAGGACAAGTTTCGGCCATGTTGCTTGGTAAACAAGGAAATAAAACCCTAAAAGTTGTAAAGTACAACTTGACTTCTAAACTACCCAATCATAATTAAGAAACTTCCAAATTAGAATTGGAAACTAATAACTAACTACCCAAATCCTTCCCCAAAAAGGATTTGCCTAAAGGTGGCCAAATTCAATTTGACTTCCTTTGTTTCCTAAACTATTACTTGCCTTTATCATGCAAGATAATTGGGCCAAGTAGTATTTATTATAAACGAAATTTCCAAGCCCAAGAACATAATAATTAACGTCATTTAACCATTGATTATTCATAGGACCGGATTCTTTAAGCTAGGACCGGATTCTTTAAGCTAGGACCTTAAAGAGAACGTATTGTTTCTTGATTTCAAGAGCGAGCCAAACTGAGATCTTTTTAACCATTGATTTACATAGGTTAGATTGAAATCACTTTGTGGTAATGTGTTGGGTTTGATTGATTTACAATCAAATACATCCCATTCGATATCCATCTTTTCTTCTTGTGTTGTTTCCGTGTTTGATCTTACTTGTGATCGTGTTGGTTTCTGAATTTTGGTGCACAACGATCCTAAGTGTGTGGAATTCGTGTGGAGCTGGATTCTCACCCTACTCCATTCGTATCAATTGGTATCAAAGCTTCTAGGTTGTTCATCACAAAATTCAGGTTTGCGTTTTGTTTTTCCTTCTCGGATTTTGCTCTACTTTTTGAGTCGTTCTTGCTGTCCTTTGTGCGTCAATTTTTTCTGCAGTTTTTTTTGGAGTCTTTTAGTTGCTGTTTTCACGTGTTTCTTGCTGTCCAAAGTCGTCATAGTTAGTGTCTTTAAATTCATCAAAATCGCATAAGCCAAAGTTGATCAAATCTGCCCGAAAATTGCCTTCTTGTTGTTTACGATTTTTGACATCTTTTTGCTACTGTTCTTGCTTCGAATTGCTGCTGTTTTTAAAGTTTAAATTCTGCAGTAAATATATATATTAATTGAGTCTTAAATTCATTAATATTCTGATACGAATGGAGTAGGGTGAGAATCCAGCTCCACACGAATTCCACACACTTAGGATCGTTGTGCACCAAAATTCAGAAACCAACACGATCACAAGTAAGATCAAACACGGAAACAACACAAGAAGAAAAGATGGATATCGAATGGGATGTATTTGATTGTAAATCAATCAAACTCAACACATTACCACAAAGTGATTTCAATCTAACCTATGTAAATCAATGGTTAAAAAGATCTCAATTTGGCTCGCTCTTGAAAACAAGAAACAATACGTTCTCTTTAAGGTCCTAGCTTAAAGAATCCGGTCCTATGAATAATCAACTAACCCTAATTGATTAATCACGTTTTTCACAACTTGTTTAAGGCTGCAAATAATTTAGCAAAGCTAAAAGGTTTCTTCAAAATTCAATCATTCTATAAAAAAACGTTACAAGGAATGGCCATTAAATAGGACAAGTTTCGGCCATGTTGCTTGGTAAACAAGGAAATAAAACCCTAAAAGTTGTAAAGTACAACTTGACTTCTAAACTAACCAACTTACAAACTAATCCTTTATGAAAAAAGGAAGCTAAAAACGTTTTGCCCTTCTAGAAGACAAGGACAAGCTCCTAAAATTTAGGGAATTACTTTCCTAACAAATTAAAGCCCATTACATGCCATTATCATGCAAGATAACTTGGGCCATGTAATTAAAAACGAAAATATACTAATAATAAGCCCAATTAAAATGTTTTGGACTTAATTATTAAAACATTAATTAATTCTAACTACTTAAGAAAAGGCGCGATCCAATTTGGCAAAAGCCCAAGCACGCCATCTTGGTCTTCAATCAATAATGTCCATGGATTAGTGAATCCTAATCCCACTTGGATTGTGAATCCTAGTCTCATTCGGATTTGCGTTTATGGAACTCTTATGGAACTCGGACAAGATGAGGATTGATGAATCCTAATCCTATTAGGATTGAGCTTGGAAATCCTAATCCCATTAGGATTTGTCTTGGAAATCCTATTCCTATTAGGATTGAGCTTGGAAATCCTAATCCCATTAGGATTTGTCTTGGAAATCCTATTCCTATTAGGATTTGGCTTGGTAATCCTATTCCCATTAGGATTTGGAGTAGATTGCTTGTACGGATTCCTATCATTCCCTCCCTCCTCGAAAGGATTCGTCCTCGAATCTGGAAATTGAGCTCCTGGATCAAACACCAATAAGAAGAACTCATTACAAACTCGAGCCAAGTAAAACAAATCCTGCAATAAGAAAATAAATGTGTAAGTTAAAGAAAACTCAAAATAATTATGCATATAAACATCATTTAATAAATGCAAATCAGAAAACTTATGATGATATGCAACATTAAACAACTTTAAAAAGAATACTTCAAATAAAGATGAACATAATGTTTTGAACAACAAGAAAGTATTCAAGAGAAATTTATTAACGTCATGCTTGGACACACTAATAATAACATGAAAATCAATGATGTTAACATGTAAAGAATGAAAAGAAAGTAAACATATATTAATGTAATTACAAATATTATCCAAGGATTCATAAGAATTTGCAAAGCAAGTATATATATAGACATCCCGGATTAAATGTAAATCACAAAAACTAAGTTGTACATTCTTTACAAGCATGTTGAAGTTATGAAAGATTAAGAATTTACAATTCCAAAGAATAAGAACAGAATATTGTACCTTCGGGAATTGAAAAGAAATTCGAAATTGAGATAACTTACCAAACAAGTGTTGAACAATCAGATTACCTTGTCGAAGTGGATACTTTTGATTTTGGAATGAATTGAAAACAGTAAGAGCAAAGTTATGAATCAAATCATCAAAATAAAGTGTATTCCAGTTAGGATAATCAATAGATTTAACACTTTGTTTAGTGTTCACAAGGGTTTTGTAATGATCGAAATTATAAGCACTCAACTTACCTTGCTTACCTTGTGGAAAACAAGCTAAGGCAGATTGGACTCCTTCCAATTGATAATGAGTTGGTTCGAACTCCATTAAGCTTTTAGGAACTCCAAAACTCTGCAAAAAAAACAAAACAACACTAGACAAAGAATTAAGGTGATCACTATTAATGATAAGTACAAAATCCTTACGGATCATCAAATACAAGTGATACCTATCTAGTATTACTCTCTTTATCTCACTAGAAGAAGCAAAACTACAAGATTTTGAAACAACTAATTCTCGGCTATTACAAGATGAAGAATCACTCTCTCGGCCTAAGCCAGCTATTTCCTTCTTTTGTTTCTCTTGTTCAATCTTTTCCTTTGCTTCTTGATCTCTTAAATCACTCCAAGCTTTTGCAAGTCTTACTTGGTCTTCAATGACTTGTGCGGGAGTTAAGGCATGAAGCCTAAACTTTTTACCTTTATGTACAAAGCTGTAGTAATTCTTCTTGGCATGATAAAGAACATCACAATCATATTGCCAAGGACGGCCAAGCAAGATATGACTTGCTTCCATTGGAACAACATCACATATAACTTCATCAACATATTTCCCAATGGTTAAAGTGAACTTTACTTGTTTTGTGACCCTAGCATCCATTGAATTATTCAACCATTGTAGTCGGTAGGGTTTAGGATGTTTCGTGCAATTCAAGTTCAACTTATTTACAAACAAAGTGCTCGCCACATTTGTGCAACTTCCACTATCAATTATCACACTACAAATTCTGTCTTGCACTAAGCAACGTGTGTGAAATATGTTTTCTCGTTGCATCAAATCATCATTATCAACTAAAGGTTGGACATTTAGAACACGGCGAGAGACTAAAGAAAATTTACCGTCACCATACGTGTAGGGCTCATTGTCTTCACTTTCGGACTCAAAAGCAGCATTATATTTAAACTTCTTGGATGAAGATTTCTTTGATGGCTTAGAAGTTGATGACTCCAAGAAATCAAGGCGGAGGTTGATCTTTTGTAGTATCTGTGCAAGAGAATCATTAGCAAACTTTTGCTCAGCTTCGGTTTGAGGTTTAGAACCTCTTGGTGTATTAGTTTCGTCCTCCATTATCCTGCAAGGTTAGTAAGAAACAAAAGAAAACAACAATTGAATTTAAAGACACTAACTATGACGACTTTGGACAGCAAGAAACACGTGAAAACAGCAACTAAAAGACTCCAGAAACTGCAGGAAAAATGACGCAAAAAAAAAGACAGCAAGAACGACTCAAGAAATCAAGAAATATCCGAGAAGACAAAGAAGCACAAAACCTGAAATTTTCGATGAACAACCTTTGCTTTGATACCAATTGATACGAATGGAGTAGGGTGAGAATCCAGCTCCACACGAATTCCACACACTTAGGATCGTTGTGCACCAAAATTCAGAAACCAACACGATCACAAGTAAGATCAAACACGGAAACAACACAAGAAGAAAAGATGGATATCGAATGGGATGTATTTGATTGTAAATCAATCAAACCCAACACATTACCACAAAGTGATTTCAATCTAACCTATGTAAATCAATGGTTAAAAAGATCTCAATTTGGCTCGCTCTTGAAATCAAGAAACAATACGTTCTCTTTAAGGTCCTAGCTTAAAGAATCCGGTCCTATGAATAATCAACTAACCCTAATTGATTAATCACGTTTTTCACAACTTGTTTAAGGCTGCAAATAATTTAGCAAAGCTAAAAGGTTTCTTCAAAATTCAATCATTCTATAAAAAAACGTTACAAGGAATGGCCATTAAATAGGACAAGTTTCGGCCATGTTGCTTGGTAAACAAGGAAATAAAACCCTAAAAGTTGTAAAGTACAACTTGACTTCTAAACTAACCAACTTACAAACTAATCCTTTATGAAAAAAGGAAGCTAAAAACGTTTTGCCCTTCTAGAAGACAAGGACAAGCTCCTAAAATTTAGGGAATTACTTTCCTAACAAATTAAAGCCCATTACATGCCATTATCATGCAAGATAACTTGGGCCATGTAATTAAAAACGAAAATATACTAATAATAAGCCCAATTAAAATGTTTTGGACTTAATTATTAAAACATTAATTAATTCTAACTACTTAAGAAAAGGCGCGATCCAATTTGGCAAAAGCCCAAGCACGCCATCTTGGTCTTCAATCAATAATGTCCATGGATTAGTGAATCCTAATCCCACTTGGATTGTGAATCCTAGTCTCATTCGGATTTGCGTTTATGGAACTCTTATGGAACTCGGACAAGATGAGGATTGATGAATCCTAATCCTATTAGGATTGAGCTTGGAAATCCTAATCCCATTAGGATTTGTCTTGGAAATCCTATTCCTATTAGGATTGAGCTTGGAAATCCTAATCCCATTAGGATTTGTCTTGGAAATCCTATTCCTATTAGGATTTGGCTTGGTAATCCTATTCCCATTAGGATTTGGAGTAGATTGCTTGTACGGATTCCTATCATATTCTGTCCAAAAATCGCATGCAACTTGGTGCTTAAAATCTGCCCAAATCGAGTTGATCTTGTTACTTGATTTTCTTGCGTTTTTGTGTTGTTCTTCTTGTGTTTCTTGTTCGATCCTTGCTGCCATCTTTGTCTCAATATTCTGCACTATTTTCTTGCATTCATAGTGTTGGATTCTTTGTGTTTTATTTGTTGATTTCACGTCCAAACCCTAGGTGTCAAGATTAGGGTTTCTTAAAAACCCTAGTTTCAAATTATCATAACTTTGTGAGTTCTTGCTCAATTCTTGAAATTCTTTTTGTGTTAGTTCCATCAATCTACTCTTGTCATAATAACTTTTGATCAAACTTTTTGAACAAGTGAAAAAGATTGGTTCTTGACCACTTTCTTGAACTTCTTGAAGTTCTTGATTTTTGAAAGTTGTCAAATTTTGAATCTTGAACCATATTTGAAATCCTTGAGTTAAATCTTGAAAATTTTGTTAAAGTGGCACTTTCAAATTCTTTGTCCTTGGTGAGTTATTAAAGTTTGGAGAAATTAAGGTTGAACCACATAAGACAAGGCCACATCCTTAAACCTAAGTACTTGTACTAGGTTCTTGTCTTAAAACCTTAAAGATTTTGTTTGACCTAAGTTGTTTAAGGTTCTTGTCCGAACCTAGGTCATTGTTTGTACAAGGTTTTTGTCCAAAACCTTAAAAGTTTGTTTTGTCCTTTTTGTTGTCCGAATAAAAAAAAAAAAAAAAAAAAAAAAAAAGGCCCAAATCAAAAAAAAAAAAAGGCCGTGATATTAAAAAAAAAAAAAAAAAAGGCCCAATAAAAGAAAATAATCTCGGACTTTTAATATTTCTGTTATTTAATTTTTAGTATTTTTTTTTTAATTAATTTTCGTAAATTAAAAAGAACACTTTGTTCTTGAGTTTTGATTTGAAACCACCTTGGATTAAAAGTGCCATAACTTTTGCTATACAACTCGGATTTTGGTGATTCAAATTGTGTTGTTCTCGTCTTTGATTCCTCTTTCTAAATATCATAGTTTCTGAATCAATCAAATTATACCCACACGTGCTCTGAAATACTCTTGTGACGTGAATTATTTGAACTTCTTTGATTTGACTTGTGTGAATCTTGTTGTTGAAAATCTCGGTTGAGACAATCTCTTAAAGTCATTGCAACAGTAAGTTCTCTATAGTTTGAGAGTATTAGACTAGGGTATACACGAGAGAAACATATATCAAAGAGAGGAGAGCTCCTACTATCCACATAGTGAGAACCCGAGAGGAATTCAATTGTTGTTTTCTTTTGTTTCTTACTAACCTTGCAGGATAATGGAGGACGAAACTAATACACCAAGAGGTTCTAAACCTCAAACCGAAGCTGAGCAAAAGTTTGCTAATGATTCTCTTGCACAGATACTACAAAAGATCAACCTCCGCCTTGATTTCTTGGAGTCATCAACTTCTAAGCCATCAAAGAAATCTTCATCCAAGAAGTTTAAATATAATGCTGCTTTTGAGTCCGAAAGTGAATCTAATGAAGAGGAGGAGGAAGAGTTGTCCGAATCATCTTCTAAGGGTAACAAGTCTAAAGTCTCAATTGCTTCACTTAAGTTAACAATTCCCACTTTTCATGGTAAGACAGATCCGGAAGCTTATTTTGATTGGGTTCGTGAGCTTGAGCACTTCTTTGAAGGCCATGACTATCCCGAAAAGGAAAAATTTCGACTTGCCTTTATGCACTTAAAGGATCATGCAAGTTTGTGGTGGGATAAGTTGTCTCAATCTAGACGTGAAGATGGTGAAAGTCCAATCAAGACATGGAGTCGCATGAAAACACTCATGAGGAAGAAATATGTCCCTTCATACTACAACCGTGAATTGAATAGACAGTTACATACACTTGTACAAGGTAACAAATCGGTTGAGGAGTATTATCATGAGATGGAAGCTTTGATGATCAAGGCTAATGTTCAAGAAGATCCCGACTCTACAATTGAAAGATTTTTAAGAGGTATGCATTCTGATTTGGCTCATCAAGTTGATTTACAAAGTTTTGATAATATTGATGAACTTGTCCATAAAGCCATCAAGATAGAAAGGCACATGAAAGGGAAGGGTAAGTTTTCACAACCAACTCCACCTTGGCAAAGAGATAAGAAGCCGAGTTTTGCCCCTTTCAATCCGCCATCCAAGCCACGCCAATTTCCACAAAGTTCAACGTCAAGTGCCCCTCAAGGTGTCTCAAAAACAACGCCCAAGGTTGCTGTCCAACCTTCTAAAACGGCGTCAACTTCTTCAACTCCAAGATTGAGGGATGTTCGATGTTATAAATGTCAAGGTTATGGTCATATGCAAGCTGAATGTCCAACTCGAAAAGTGATGATAACTCTTGATAGTGGTGAAGTGGTAAGTGATGATGATTGTGCCGACATGCCACCTCTTGAAGAGAAACATGAATCAAGTGAAGAAAGTGAAGACAATGAGCCCTACACGTATGGTGACGGTAAATTTTCTTTAGTCTCTCGCCGTGTTCTAAATGTCCAACCTTTAGTTGATAATGATGATTTGATGCAACGAGAAAACATATTTCACACACGTTGCTTAGTGCAAGACAGAATTTGTAGTGTGATAATTGATAGTGGAAGTTGCACAAATGTGGCGAGCACTTTGTTTGTAAATAAGTTGTACTTGAATTGCACGAAACATCCTAAACCCTACCGACTACAATGGTTGAATAATTCAATGGATGCTAGGGTCACAAAACAAGTAAAGTTCACTTTAACCATTGGGAAATATGTTGATGAAGTTATATGTGATGTTGTTCCAATGGAAGCAAGTCATATCTTGCTTGGCCGTCCTTGGCAATATGATTGTGATGTTCTTTATCATGCCAAGAAAAATTTCTATAGCTTTGTGCACAATGGGAAAAAGTTTAATCTTCGAGCTTTGACACCGGCCCAAGTGTTTGAAGATCAAGCTAAAATCATTCAAGCTACAAGAGATGTGAAATCCGCCGAAGAGAAGAAGAAACAAGAGTTGACAAATGTTCAAGAAAGTCTCGGCCCAACTTCTATTTGTAATAGTGTAGGTCGTACTTTGCATGTTAAGAAATCTTGTTATTTTGCTTCTTCAAATGAGATTAAGAGAGCATTAGTTGATAGGCAATCTTTGTACTTATTGTATCGCAAGGACATTGTACTAATCATTGATAGTGATCACCTTGCTTCTTTGCCTAGTCTTGTTTACTCTCTTTTACAGGAATATCAAGACGTGTTTCCTGAGGAGTTGCCAATTGGTTTGCCGCCAATAAGAGGAATTGAACATCAAATTGATTTCATTCCTGGAGCACAAATTCCAAATCGTCCAGCTTATAGAGCCAACCCCGAGGAAACTAAAGAGATTCAACGTCAAGTGGATGAACTCCTTGACAAAGGTATAGTTCGAGAATCTCTAAGTCCATGTTCTGTTCCTGTCATTTTGGTTCCAAAGAAAGATGAGTCTTGGCGTATGTGTGTTGATTGCCGTGCTGTGAACAAGATAACTATTAAGTATAGGCATCCTATTCCTAGATTAGATGACATGCTTGATGAGTTGTATGGTTCATGCATATTTTCCAAGATTGATCTTAAAAGTGGCTATTATCAAATTCGCATGAAAGAAGGTGATGAATGGAAAACTGCTTTTAAAACGAAATTTGGTCTTTATGAATGGTTGGTTATGCCTTTTGGTTTATCTAATGCACCAAGTACTTTCATGAGACTTATGAATCATGTTTTTCGTCACTTAATTGGCAAATTTGTTGTGGTCTACTTTGATGACATACTTGTTTATAGCAAAACGTTAGAAGAGCATGTTTTACACTTGAAATCCGTTTTTGCTATACTTCGTGAGAACCAACTTTATGCTAATCTCAAAAAGTGTTCTTTTTGCATGGAATCTATAATCTTTTTGGGATATGTTGTGAGTTCTCAAGGCATTGCTGTTGATGAGTCTAAGGTAAAGGCAATCATGGATTGGCCTAGACCTACAAATGCTAGTCAAGTTAGGAGTTTTCATGGTCTTGCAAGTTTCTATAGAAGGTTTGTTAAGGATTTTAGTTCTATAGCTGCACCTTTAAATGAACTTGTGAAGAAGAATGTTACATTTGTTTGGACTGATGAGCATGAAAACGCCTTTAACAAATTGAAATACATGTTGACTCATGCACCTTTACTTGCTTTGCCTAATTTTCATAAAGCTTTTGAAATACACTGTGATGCCTCCGGGATTGGTATTGGAGCTGTTTTGATGCAGGAATCTAAACCCGTGGCATATTTTAGTGAAAAGCTTCATGGGGCAGCTTTGAAGTATGCAACTTATGACAAGGAGTTGTATGCTTTGGTAAGGTCTTTACAAGTTTGGCAACACTACCTATGGCCAAAGGAATTCATCATACATTCTGATCACGAGAGCCTTAAGTACTTGAAGACTCAAGGTAAGTTGAATAAGAGACATGCTAAGTGGTTAGAATTCATTGAAACCTTTCCATATGTTGTTAAATACAAATCTGGTAATGAAAATGTGGTAGCCGATGCATTGTCTAGGAAATACACTTTGTTTACCTATATGCATGCTAAACTACTTGGTTTTGAATTGATTAAGGATTTGTATAAGACTGACCATGATTTTCACGCCATCTTTGACCTTTGTGTGCATAAACCGAATGGTGACTTCTATATGTATGATGGTTTCTTGTTTAAAAAGGATAAGTTATGCATTCCCCAATGTTCCATTCGTGAGTTGCTTGTTAAGGAAACCCATGGGGGAGGGTTAATGGGGCACTTTGGTATTGCTAAAACACTTGCTGTTTTGAATGAGCACTTTTATTGGCCTAGCATGATTAAAGATGTTAAAAGTGTTTGTGATAAATGCATTGTGTGTAAACAATCAAAATCTAAAGTCAAGCCTCATGGTTTGTATCAACCTTTGCCTGTTCCTAGTCATCCTTGGATTGATATTTCTATGGATTTTGTACTTGGTTTGCCTAGGTCACGCAATGGTCATGATAGCATATTTGTTGTAGTTGATAGATTTAGCAAAATGTCTCACTTTATTGCTTGCTCTAAATCTAATGATGCTCAACATATTGCTGATTTGTTCTTTAAGGAAGTTGTAAGATTGCATGGTTTGCCTAAGAGTATTGTTAGTGATAGAGATGTTAAGTTTTTGTCACACTTTTGGCGTACTCTATGGAATAAGTTAGGTACTAAGTTATTGTTTTCTACTGTTGCTCATCCACAAACTGATGGACAAACTGAAGTAGTTAATAGAACTTTGTCTACTTTACTTCGTGCTCTCATACAGAAAAACCTTAAGAACTGGGAAAGTTGTTTACCTCACATTGAGTTTGCTTACAATAGAACTGTTCATAGTGCTACTAATCTTTCACCTTTTGAGATTGTTTACGGTTTTAATCCTATAACTCCATTGGATATTTTGCCTCTTCCTATTAATGAGTTTGTTAATGCTGAAGGAAAGAGTAAAGCTGATTTTGTTAGGGAGTTACATGAAAGGGTTCGAACTACCATTCAAAGGAGGAATGAGCAATATGCTAAGCAAGCCAATAAGGGTAGGCGTCAAGTGATTTTCGAACCTGGAGATTGGGTTTGGATTCACTTACGGAATGAGAGGTTTCCTGACAAGAGGAAATCTAAACTTCATCCACGAGGAGATGGTCCTTTTCGTGTCATGGAAAGGATAGGCGACAATGCTTACAAGATTGAACTTCCAAGTGAGTATGGCAATGTTTCATCTACTTTCAATGTTACTGACTTATCTTTGTTTGATGTAGGTGATTCGAGGACGAATCCTTTCGAGGAGGGAGGGAATGATGGAAATCAACCCTTGTCCATCTTGCCAAAGCCCAATTCACAAGATCCCTTGACCAATCTTGATGGACCAATGACAAGATCAAGAAGTAAGAAGATGAAGGAAGCTTTGCACAATTTATTGTCAACTCATTGTGAAGCTTTGGAGGCCGAACCATCTCAAGGAGAAGTCTTGTGGAATGTTTCTTCATTAACAATTCATGATCCACCTTGAAGAAGCTTACACAAGTCCGAAATCATGAAGTCCATGAAAGGCGTGCTTTTGGGCTTACAAGAGAATCACGCCATTTTTAGTATTAATTAGTAATTTATTTTATGTTATTTTCAGCCCATAAATGACGTTAATTATTATGTTCTTGGGCTTGGAAATTTCGTTTATAATAAATACTACTTGGCCCAATTATCTTGCATGATAAAGGCAAGTAATAGTTTAGGAAACAAAGGAAGTCAAATTGAATTTGGCCACCTTTAGGCAAATCCTTTTTGGGGAAGGATTTGGGTAGTTAGTTATTAGTTTCCAATTCTAATTTGGAAGTTTCTTAATTATGATTGGGTAGTTTAGAAGTCAAGTTGTACTTTACAACTTTTAGGGTTTTATTTCCTTGTTTACCAAGCAACATGGCCGAAACTTGTCCTATTTAATGGCCATTCTTTGTAACGTTTTTTTTGGATGATTGAATTTTGAAGAAACCTTTTAGCTTTGCTAAATTATTTGCAGCCTTAAACAAGTTGTGAAAAAAACGTGATTAATCAATTAGGGTTAGTTGATTATTCATAGGACCGGATTCTTTAAGCTAGGACCTTAAAGAGAACGTATTGTTTCTTGATTTCAAGAGCGAGCCAAACTGAGATCTTTTTAACCATTGATTTACATAGGTTAGATTGAAATCACTTGTGGTAATGTGTTGGGTTTGATTGATTTACAATCAAATACATCCCATTCGATATCCATCTTTTCTTCTTGTGTTGTTTCCGTGTTTGATCTTACTTGTGATCGTGTTGGTTTCTGAATTTTGGTGCACAACGATCCTAAGTGTGTGGAATTCGTGTGGAGCTGGATTCTCACCCTACTCCATTCGTATCATGGATCATGAATTGTTAATGAAGAAACATTCCACAAGACTTCTCCTTGAGATGGTTCGGCCTCCAAAGCTTCACAATGAGTTGACAATAAATTGTGCAAAGCTTCCTTCATCTTCTTACTCCTTGATCTTGTCATTGGTCCATCAAGATTGGTCAAGGGATCTTGTGAATTGGGCTTTGGCAAGATGGACAAGGGTTGATTTCCATCAAATTGAGCTCGAAATGGGTTTTTTTGCATGGTGATTCTTACATTGAAGACACGATTAAAGAGTTTGCTATTTTTCAGATGCCATATGCACTTAGATTTTTATTTGCTATTTTGTTAGTGTATTGTTTACCTAATAATCCAAAAACAATTGGGAAACTTTTAAAGTAGACCTTTGTGCAGATTATATAAAATTTAATAAATCTTTTAAAAATATTTATTGTAATTTTGAACCTAAAAGCTTTGAATGATATTAATAAGGCTTTGCTACAAATGGGTAAAATTTTGAATGATTACTCTTTGGTTTCTTACTCTATTACAATAGACTCAGAAAAACGTTTAACAAAAGAGTTTGAAACTGAGACAAATATTATAGTTTTTGCTGAAGAATTGTTGCTTTCTTCTACGATTAATGCAAATCAAAAGGTAGCTTATGATCTTATCATAAGAGCAGCTCTGGAAAATAAAGCTGAATCCTATTTTGTTAATGGGCCAGGAGGTACAGGAAAGACATTTCTATATCGCTCTATTCTTGCTACTTTGCGATCTCAAGGATTTATAGCTATAGAAGTTGCTACATCAGGTCTTGCTGCTTCTATTTTACCTGGTGGCAGAACTACCCATTCTAGGTTTAAACTGCCTCTAGATTTTACTGTATCAAATGATGGAAATAAGTCCGTGTCCATCTTGCCTAGACCGACTTCACAAGATCCATTGGCAAATCTCGATGGTCCAATGACAAGATCAAGAAGTTCGAAGATGAAGGCAGCCTTGCATTCATTAATGGCATCAACTTGTGAAGGACTTAAGGAAGATCTTGCATCGACATTTACATCTCATTCACATGGAGTTTTATGGCATGTTTCTGCAATAACAATTCATGAAGATATTTCTCAAAGTTCTACATTGGAATTTAAGGAAATTCCACCTTGAAGAAATCACATGGCCGAATGAAGACCAAGAAGAAGGCGTGTCCTTGGGCTTTAAGTTGGATCACGCCATTCTTAGCATTATAGGATTTATTTTGTTGCTAATTAATTAAGTCCAAAACACTTAATGTGGGCTTTAATTAATTCGGTTATCAATAAATTACTTGGCCCAATTCTCTTGCATGATAATGGCAAGTAAAAGTTTAGGAAAGTAATCTCCTACATTTTAGGGGATAAACACGTTTTTCATAGAGGACGCAAAACCGTGTTTTGCTTGTTACTTTTTGGGAAACTAGTTTGTTAGTTAGTTAGTTATTAGTTTCCAAATCCAATTTGGAAAGTTTCCTAAATTATGATTGGTTAGCTTGGAAGTCAAGTTGTACTTGACAACCATTAGGGTTCACGTTTTTGTAGCCTATTTATAGGTGAAATTTTTCGTGAATTAGGTAAGATGAATTTTGATAATCTTTATTTTTGTTAAAATCTTGAAGCCGTGAAAAGTTGTAAAAACGTGAATCCATTCAATTGATTTCAATTGAATCATTATAAGACCCGTGATCTTTAAGCTAAGACCTTAGAGAGAACTTACAAGTTCTTAATTTAAAGAACAAGCCAAACTGATATCTATTCAACTCTTGGTTTACATAGGTTGGACTGAAATCTTTTTGTAATAACGTGTGGGTTTGATTGCTTAATCAATTCTGCCGTTCCATATCTTTTCGTTCTTGTTGTTTACTTCCGCAATTGTGCTTTGAGTTTGTTTGAACGAATTTTCTGGTGGAACAACGATCAAAAGAAGAGGGTTTCTTGTTGTCAAGGGTTTCTATCCAAGGCCATTCGCATCAATTGGTATCAGAGAATAGGTTGTTGTCTCAGAAATTCAGGTTAATCCGCTTCTTTGTTCTTCCCGTATTCTTGCTGTTTTGTGTCGCTTTTTGTTTCTGTTTTTAGCGTCATTGCTGCCGCTGTTCTTGCGTCTCATTGCTGTTGTTTTTGAGTCCTTTTCCTATTTCAATTCGTATTAGATTCAGTCCTAATTTCGTCAACATTGTGCTCAAAATCGCATGCAACATCTTTGTTGAAATTCTGCCCCGAATCGTCCTTCATCTTGCTTAGAGTTTTGCGTTCTTTTGTGTTGTTTTTCTTGCCATTTCTTTTGCGTCTTAGCTGCTATTTTTTGTGTCCAAATTCTGCATTGTTTTGTTCATCATCATAGTGCTGAATTCCGTGTGTTTCATTGCTATTTTACACGTCCAACTTGTTAGGATTTTTGCGTCAAAAACTAGGGTTTCATCAACTATGGTTTTCGGTCAAGATTTCATAAATTCCTTGTTTCTTATCCGATTGTCTTCGTTTCTTTTGTGTTTGATTCATTATTGTGTCTAGCATATATTGTCTTTCGATCAAACTTTTATCATACCTGAAAAAGACAAGTTCTTGGACACTTTCTTGAAAATCTTGAATTTCTTGAAAATTCGAAAGTGCTGAAATTTGTTTCTTGAGCCATATTCTTGATCTTTATCACAAATCTTGAATATCTTGTTAAAGTGGCATCTTTGAATTCGAAATATTTGGTGAGATATTAAAGGTTTAAATTTCTGAAATTTTAAGGTTAAGACAAGACAAAAACCTTAAATCCTAGGTTTGTTTGAACAACATAAGCCAAACAACCTTAAATCCTAGGATTGTGTCTTAAAATCTTAAACCTTAAACCTTAAAATTTTGTTTTGTACTAGGTTCTTGTCCGAACCTTAAGCTTTTGTTTTGTCCAAGGTTTATGTCCAATCCTTCAACTTTTTGTTTTGTCCTAGGTAGTCCGAACAAAAAAAAGTGACCGATTGAAAAAAAAAAGAGTAAAAAAAAAGAGTACGGTCAATTACAAAAAAAAAGGTATATATATTTGGACTTTGGTTTTTTAGCAAAAGTTCACTAATGACGTAATTTTTGACATGATCCGAAAGCTGCAACTCCAAATTGATAACGTGTCTACCACATCTCGACCACCAAAAGGTTCTACTTCACGAAAGATTGAGTTTGATTCCGACAATGAATCCAATGATGAGGAGGAGGAGAACATGGATTCTTCTAAGAAAGGTGACAAGTCTAGAATTTCAATTGGTTCTGTCAAACTAAAAATTCCTACTTTTCATGGAAAGGCAGATCCCGAGGCATATTTTGATTAGGTTAGAGACCTAGATCACTTCTTTGACGGTCATGATTACCCTGAAAAGGAGAAGTACCGACTTGATTTCGTCCACCTTAAGGATTATTCTAGTCAATGATGGGATGAGGTTATTCGAACTAGACGTCAAGATGGTGACAGGTGTTGCAGCTACCCTGGAATTTTACCCAAAATCACTTTAAGAATGTAGGAGTGGTAAGTGGGATCGTATCCAACAGGGAGAGGATTGTTATCAAGGTGTGAATGAGTGATAGTAACAGAAACAGGTGTTGACTCTAAACAATTGCAAGTGGTTTAAACAATCAGAGAGGGGACTGGTGTTGCCTTGAGGGGGATAGTGTCAATGACTTTTCCCGATTATCCTTGACTAGTGCAAATGCATGTATGAGGGGATTCACCTCCTAGTGGCTTAGAATGGATTAACTTGGCAGTTCTCACTGTTCTAATTCACAATTCTCCTCTATCCTCCCTTGGCAGGGCAGGACCTAGGCTCGGCTTCCCAATTCTCGAATCCCTACTTGGTACTTACCCCCTAATTCCCTCTCTAATTCCCTTCCTTGGTAGGACAGTGAATCGAATTGGAGATTAAAGTCTCATACTCAAGCAATCCTAAGTCTCTTCCTATTCAAGTTGACCTCGATTGTCAGTGGGCACCGCACAATCAATGTCTCAATTATGCACAGATCCTATGACTCACACATGTTTGTTCAATGTTCCATTGATGATATTCCAATTTCCATTAATAGCTCGAAACTGATTTCAGTGGGCACCACAAATCAAATTAAGTGCATAAGCGTGTGTGTGTAAGCATTGAAATGAACCATCAAAAGACATTGGACAAAAATCAAACACATAATAAGCAATTCAAATGTCTCCAATCGGTTTTCTCAAAGTCATTACACTTAATCCCTCAAGGCAACATCCAGAATGTTTAGCCGATCATGTTGATCGGCTTTGGATATGAGTTTAACAAAGCTTGATCAAACATGGCTAGCACAAAAAGATTAGTGTAAACGATTGTCACTTTGATCTCCTCTTGAAACCCTAATCTCCTCTCTTTTGCTTTCCGCTTCCGCCTCTCTAAAAGTCTCTCCAAAAAGTCCCTTCACTTGTGGTTTTCTCAGCTTTTTATACATTTCTCCCCGTGGAAATGTTGATGATGTTTCTTAGAAATTTCCTCCTTCCACGGGGAGAGTGACACGTGTCCGTTGTTGCTTCTTGGAAACTTCTTCCTTCCTATGGGGAATGCCAAGTGTCTGAAAAAGTTCAGTCAACAAAAGTAGTGAGGTCAACTGATAAACATTGGATGTGCAAATTATCAAACAGTTGGTGCCTTCAAATGGGTGTGCATGCTTGGCTTTAAATATGCCTGTGCGAATGAAGCTTGGGAGCATGAGTGGGGTGAGACTCAAAGCAATTTATCTACCTAAGTGTGAGAATAACAGTGTGTACAAGTGCGCGGGTGAAAATGTGCAAAAAGAAATGTGCAAGTGTGCGAGTAGCAGTGTGGGCGCATTGGCGCCCGCGTGTGTGCGTGCGTGAGTGGGCTGGCGCCCGCACAGTCTTGCGTGCATGTGTGCTGTGCGGGCGCCAGTGTGCGTGTGTGTATGGCTGCGCGAGCACCAGTTGTGCGCGGTGTGTGGCTGCGCGGGCGCCTGGCGCCCGCACAGTTGTGTGGTGTGTGTGTGAGTGTGCGGGCGCCTAGTGTATAGTGTGTGTGTGTTGTGTTTGTGCTGTGCGGGTGGGATTTGGTGTGGTGTGTGACCAAGTGTGCTTCATAGCTCAAAAATGATTACTTTCATAACAAAAATGCTACACTTAGCCAAATCTCAACATTTCATCGGATTGTACCATTTCAACACATACTTGTTCATCTATCATCATTTTTACAGAGAATTTATACAAAAGATCAAACAAGTTAAACGAATAAGTCGGTACAAACCCGACTTATCATCCCCCCACACTTAAATCTTTTCTAGTCCCGAGCAAAGTAGCACATAACACCTAGTGATTACCCTCTCTACATTCAACACTCGCAACATCATCAGCTATCCATTATAAACTTTTTCGCATGCAAAGGGAAATATATATACGGGCAAGCTTACAGTTTACTGCATTTATACAATTTGTCTAGTAAAGGGAAACGAATAAAGACCAAACCGTCAGCGTGCAAGTGTGTGCTGAGGGTTACTTATGATCCCTACGCTGTCTATGCAAAGTACTCAAGTAAACACTTAATCAGAAATTCTTGCACTACAGTCCTTTTGTCCACACACACGAACACTTAAACATAAACATTGTAAAGAAACTATTTCGCACATTGGTGTGCTTGCACATTGGTGCTTATTTGTAATTCATGCCGCACATTGGTGCTTGGTTGCCCAGGGTTTTGTGGCTATTTTTTCCCTTTATTCGCCCATTGGCTTTTTCTTCACAATTGCACAATTTCAACAAAAATTCGTGTTTGTGTGTGTCTTCAATAGACTATATAATCAAAATACAAGAATAAGTGTTTACGAGTAGAAGGCACATACACGTAAAGAATCATAAAGGCCCTCCTATGTCAAAATTTTGCTGGCGCTTCTATCTTACTTTAACATCGCACTTTATTCAGCAAATTTCACGCAATACTTGAAAACTGCTAACTCGCGAAAAAGATTTTTGCATACTTCACAAGGGTAACATTTATGAATTTGTTGATGAGGTATTTGAGTGTGAGTGTAAATTGGGCGTGCGAGTGTGATGAGTGGATATCGGCAAATTTGGCACAATACAACAACACTTTCACATTAAAACTTAAAGCACACCACACACACTACATAGCAACTGAGAACTTAAAGCACACCACAAAGTCAGTGCTAGTCACTGCCTTGTTTTTCATTCCCACACACAATACTAGACCAATAAAAATACACCACCTACTACTAATATAGTAAACACCACCACTGCACCGTGCAACACATCACACAAGGCATAAGAAATTAAATCAAAGGCACAAGCCTTTCAATCACAAGCATACACCAGCAAATTCGCACAAGCATTGTCAAATCTACACTTGAAATAAGCAATGGTCCCCATTGTGGAAAAGGAAAGAGACTACAGCGTTCATGTTCCTGGAGGAGGCGGTTGGCTGGAAAATCGAGAGAATCCCGGAAAAGGGGGTTGAACATTTCTATTGTTTCCCCGTATGTGCATTCATCCCCTCTTGCATCACCACTCTCCTACTCGAAGTATCCACAATTATGTGTTATGCTTGAGTGTCCTGGCACTTGCACACCCCCACACTTGGACTCATAAATCCTTGCATCAAAAGCACACAACTCACTGTATGAATTGTAAATCATGTATTTATGTATGCACACTAACCCTGTATTCCATTCTAGAGTAGAACTTCATGCAATAAAGGCGTCCCAATAATGCATCATGTTCATGGCAATTTTAAACTTCACATGATTACCACTCACACTTTCTATAACACGTATGAAAACCCAACCAACTAAACACCTTCACCTCAAATAAGGCCATGAAAGATCAAGAAGGTATTTCCCATAGAGAATAGAATTCAATAAAGTATCAGGGAATGAGCTCATACCTTTTGTTGTATGAACATGAGTGAATGGTGACTTGTTGGGAACTAGGTGTTAAAGTGGTGGTGCTACATAAATAGACTGTGCGTATGTGAGTTGTGACTTGTGATGTGTAAAATAGTAGAGGAAAAGTGTGGTGTGCAAGTGAGTGCCACACCATAACCTTGGGTCTTGGTGGTGTACAATGGGTCATTTTAACAGCACTTTGAAGACACCCCATCACTTAGCATTTGAGTGGCTTTTATTTGAGGCTCCTGCACATAAGAGAGACTCTAGTAAGACAAAACCAAAAACAAAATCAAGCTAAGAATTCAAACAACAACTTATTCAAGAAAAGTAAAGTGAGTAGATCTGGATTTATTCAGTCTCCAGCTAGACTTTATTCATGAAGCCTCCTCCTTCAAGATTCAGAATAGCCATCTCTGTACCAGAAAAATGCTCTCTCATAAGCACTCCTTTTTCTTTTGTAGAGCAAATTTTGCAGGCTCTTGAGAAGGTGCTTGAGCTTATGAACTTGAGGAACAACTTCTGTGAATTCCACCTTGTACCATTGTTGTTCCTCCAGGATAGGCACCTCTTCTTCTTATTCCATTATGCATGTTGGGACTACTTTCAATGGTTCAACTTCAATTGGAAACATTGGTGTCTCATCCCTACTAGTCCATTCTTCCCTACAAGGCTCAACAACTTGCTTTGCACACAATGATTTATCAAACTCGACGATAAGCTCATCAATGTATGCATCAACAAAGCAAGATCGCACTATGTTAGTTACTTCTTTACAAATCATCAAATTCTCATCATTCAAACCAACATAGTGACTACTTGGAAACGTTTGCTCACAATTTAGACAATCAACATTAGAAGCATATATGCAGGGTCTAAAGACATCAAAGTCCTCTTGGAGGTCAAGAGTTCTTATAAACCATAATGCTTTTTTCCAACAACCCGTTATATTGACAATGTCCTCATGCAATGTAAATTCATTGTTACTCAAGTCAATATTTGAGGAATGCTTCCCTTCAATAATGCATGGAGAAGAGGAATTTTCATCAAATTCTACCTCACTATGTCTCCAAGTTGCATTAATTGAATCCAATCTTGATTGTCTTTTCTCAATAAGTGCATCCAAAGTCTCCAACAATTCATTGCTTTGATCTTTGTTTAGCCATGGCTCTTCATAGTCTTTATGATGCTCAAACACCACTTCAATATAGCTCCTGCAGTGAGCAACAATATATCCCCAAGTAGTTTGAACAACATTTAATTTACAATTCAAATCGACTAATTGAGACTCAAGGGACTCCCAACACTCTAATGGAAAGAAGGCATCAAATAGTCTAGATTGTGGTTGTGTATCATCCACCACAATTGGTGGGTCAATATGAACAAGCTCACGATGATCCCCAACAACCCAAGACATACTTGGAACAACAACCAATACAAGAAAATGCAAAATAACACAAAATGATGAACATAACTAAATGTAAAATAGCTACTAAATCATCAAAACTAGAAGACCACAAAACTCAAAACTATCACAAAATCAACTCTTGACACTCTGCCTGATACGAATGGAGTAGGGTGAGAATCCAGCTCCACACGAATTCCACACACTTAGGATCGTTGTGCACCAAAATTCAGAAACCAACACGATCACAAGTAAGATCAAACACGGAAACAACACAAGAAGAAAAGATGGATATCGAATGGGATGTATTTGATTGTAAATCAATCAAACCCAACACATTACCACAAAGTGATTTCAATCTAACCTATGTAAATCAATGGTTAAAAAGATCTCAGTTTGGCTCGCTCTTGAAATCAAGAAACAATACGTTCTCTTTAAGGTCCTAGCTTAAAGAATCCGGTCCTATGAATAATCAACTAACCCTAATTGATTAATCACGTTTTTTCACAACTTGTTTAAGGCTGCAAATAATTTAGCAAAGCTAAAAGGTTTCTTCAAAATTCAATCATCCAAAAAAAACGTTACAAAGAATGGCCATTAAATAGGACAAGTTTCGGCCATGTTAGTAAACAAGGAAATAAAACCCTAAAAGTTGTAAAGTACAACTTGACTTCTAAACTAACCAACTTACAAACTAATCCTTTATGGAAAAAGGAAGCTAAAAACGTTTTGCCCTTCTAGAAGACAAGGACAAGCTCCTAAAATTTAGGGAATTACTTTCCTAACAAATTAAAGCCCATTACATGCCATTATCATGCAAGATAACTTGGGCCATGTAATTAAAAACGAAAATATACTAATAATAAGCCCAATTAAAATGTTTTGGACTTAATTATTAAAACATTAATTAATTCTAACTACTTAAGAAAAAGGCGCGATCCAATTTGGCAAAAGCCCAAGCACGCCATCTTGGTCTTCAATAAATAATGTCCATGGATTAGTGAATCCTAATCCCACTAGGATTGTGAATCCTAGTCTCATTTGGATTTGCCTTTATGGAACTCTTATGGAACTTGGACAAGATGAGGATTGATGAATCCTAATCCTATTAGGATTGAGCTTGGAAATCCTAATCCCATTAGGATTTGTCTTGGAAATCCTATTCCTATTAGGATTTGGCTTGGTAATCCTATTTCCATTAGGATTTGGAGTAGATTGCTTGTACGGATTCTTATCATTCCCTCCCTCCTCGAAAGGATTCGTCCTCGAATCTGGAAATTGAGCTCCTGGATCAAACACCAATAAGAAAAACTCATTACAAACTCGAGCCAAGTAAAACAAATCCTGCAATAAGAAAATAAATGTGTCAGTTAAAGAAAACTTAAAATAATTATGCATATAAACATCATTTAATAAATGCAAATCAGA
The DNA here is from genome assembly GCA_016586305.1 of Ophiorrhiza pumila. NCBI lineage: Eukaryota > Viridiplantae > Streptophyta > Magnoliopsida > Gentianales > Rubiaceae > Ophiorrhiza > Ophiorrhiza pumila. Next base: position 18,761,441 of record BLIW01000003.1, on the reverse strand, counting down.
AAACTTATGATGATATGCAATATTAAACAACTTTAAAAAGAATACTTCAAATAAAGATGAACATAATGTTTTGAGCAACAAGAAAGTATTCAAGAGAAATTTATTAACTTCATCCTTGGACACACTAATAATAACATGAAAATCAATGATGTTAACATGTAAAGAATGAAAAGAAAGTAAACATATATTAATGTAATTACAAATATTATCCAAGGTTTCATAAGAATTTGCAAAGCAAGTATATATATAGACATCCCGGATTAAATGTGAATCACAAAAACTAAGTTGTACATTCTTTACAAGCATGTTGAAGTTATCAAAGATTAAGAACTTACAATTCCAAAGAATAAGAACAGAATATTGTACCTTCGGGAATTGAAAAGAAATTCGAAATTGAGATAACTTACCAAACAAGTGTTGAACAATCAGATTACCTTGTCGAAGTGGATACTTTTGATTTTGGAATGAATTGAAAACAGTAAGAGCAAAGTTATGAATCAAATCATCAAAATAAAGTGTATTCCAGTTAGGATAATCAATAGATTTAACACTTTGTTTAGTGTTCACAAGGGTTTTGTAATGATCGAAATTATAAGCACTCAACTTACCTTGCTTACCTTGTGGAAAACAAGTTAAGGCAGATTGGATTCCTTTCATTTGATAATGAAGGGGTTTCAATGCCATTAGGCATTTAGGAATTCCAAAAACCTGTAAGAGAGAGTAAACAGCACTAGGCAAAGAAACAAGGTTATCACTGTCAACAACAAGTATAAGTTCCTTGCTAAACATGAAGTATAAGAACTGCCTATTAATCAATGCTCTCTTAATCTCATTAGAAGAAGCAAAACAACAAGATTTCTTACTAACTACATCTCGGCCTAAATTAGATTTTTCGTTTTGTTGTTTTTCTAGTTCCTTCTTCTTCTTAGCTTCATTTATGTCTTTACAAGCTTGTGCAATTCGAGTTTGATCTTCAAAAACTTGAGCAGGAGTTAAAGCATGAAGACTATACTTTTTACCATTATGCACGAAGCTGTAAAAATTTTTCTTGGCATGATAAAGCACATCACAATCAAATTGCCAAGGTCTACCAAGTAAAATATGACTAGCCTCCATTGGAACAACATCACATAAAACAGTATCAACATATTTACCAATGGTGAAAGAAAACTTTACTTGTTTAGTGACACGAGTTTCAACTGAATTATTTAACCATTGAAGCCTATATGGTTTTGGATGTTTCATGCAATTCAAATTCAACTTATTTACAAACAAAGTGCTCGCCACATTTGTGCAACTTCCACTATCAATTATCACACTACAAATTCTGTCTTGCACTAAGCAACGTGTGTGAAATATGTTTTCTCGTTGCATCAAATCATCATTATCAACTAAAGGTTGGACATTTAGAACACGGCGAGAGACTAAAGAAAATTTACCGTCACCATACGTGTAGGGCTCATTGTCTTCACTTTCTTCACTTGATTCATGTTTCTCTTCAAGAGGTGGCATGTCGGCACAATCATCATCACTTACCACTTCACCACTATCAAGAGTTATCATCACTTTTCGAGTTGGACATTCAGCTTGCATATGACCATAACCTTGACATTTATAACATCGAACATCCCTCAATCTTGGAGTTGAAGAAGTTGACGCCGTTTTAGAAGGTTGGACAGCAACCTTGGGCGTTGTTTTTGAGACACCTTGAGGGGCACTTGACGTTGAACTTTGTGGAAATTGGCGTGGCTTGGATGGCGGATTGAAAGGGGCAAAACTCGGCTTCTTATCTCTTTGCCAAGGTGGAGTTGGTTGTGAAAACTTACCCTTCCCTTTCATGTGCCTTTCTATCTTGATGGCTCTTAAAAATCTTTCAATTGTAGAGTCGGGATCTTCTTGAACATTAGCCTTGATCATCAAAGCTTCCATCTCATGATAATACTCCTCAACCGATTTGTTACCTTGTACAAGTGTATGTAACTGTCTATTCAATTCACGGTTGTAGTATGAAGGGACATATTTCTTCCTCATGAGTGTTTTCATGCGACTCCATGTCTTGATTGGACTTTCACCATCTTCACGTCTAGATTGAGACAACTTATCCCACCACAAACTTGCATGATCCTTTAAGTGCATAAAGGCAAGTCGAAATTTTTCCTTTTCGGGATAGTCATGGCCTTCAAAGAAGTGCTCAAGCTCACGAACCCAATCAAAATAAGCTTCCGGATCTGTCTTACCATGAAAAGTGGGAATTGTTAACTTAAGTGAAGCAATTGAGACTTTAGACTTGTTACCCTTAGAAGATGAGTCGGACAACTCTTCCTCCTCCTCTTCATTAGATTCACTTTCGGACTCAAAAGCAGCATTATATTTAAACTTCTTGGATGAAGATTTCTTTGATGGCTTAGAAGTTGATGACTCCAAGAAATCAAGGCGGAGATTGATCTTTTGTAGTATCTGTGCAAGAGAACCATTAGCAAACTTTTGCTCAGCTTCGGTTTGAGGTTTAGAACCTCTTGGTGTATTAGTTTCGTCCTCCATTATCCTGCAAGGTTAGTAAGAAACAAAAGAAAACAACAATTGAATTCCTCTCGGGTTCTCACTATGTGGATAGTAGGAGCTCTCCTCTCTTTGATATATGTTTCTCTCGTGTATACCCTAGTCTAATACTCTCAAACTATAGAGAACTTACTGTTGCAATGACTTTAAGAGATTGTCTCAACCGAGATTTTCAACAACAAGATTCACACAAGTCAAATCAAAGAAGTTCAAATAATTCACGTCACAAGAGTATTTCAGAGCACGTGTGGGTATAATTTGATTGATTCAGAAACTATGATATTTAGAAAGAGGAATCAAAGACGAGAATAACACAATTTGAATCACCAAAATCCGAGTTGTATAGCAAAAGTTATGGCACTTTTAATCCAAGGTGGTTTCAAATCAAAACTCAAGAACAAAGTGTTCTTTTTAATTTACGAAAATTAATTAAAAAAAAAATACTAAAAAAATTAAATAACAGAAATATTAAAAGTCCGAGATTATTTTCTTTTATTGGGCCTTTTTTTTTTTTTTTTTTTTTTATATCACGGCCTTTTTTTTTTTTTTTTTTTTGATTTGGGCCTTTTTTTTTTATTTTTTTTTAAATTACGGCCTCTTTTTTTTTTTTTTTATTCGGACAACAAAAAGGAGAAAACAAACTTTTAAGGTTTTGGACAAAAACCTTGTACAAATAATGACCTAGGTTCGGACAAGAACCTTAAACAACTTAGGTCAAACAAAATCTTTAAGGTTTTAAGACAAGAACCTAGTACAAGTACTTAGGTTTAAGGATGTGGCCTTGTCTTATGTGGTTCAACCTTAATTTCTCCAAACTTTAATAACTCACCAAGGACAAAGAATTTGAAAGTGCCACTTTAACAAAATTTTCAAGATTTAACTCAAGGATTTCAAATATGGTTCAAGATTCAAAATTTGACAACTTTCAAAAATCAAGAACTTCAAGAAGTTCAAGAAAGTGGTCAAGAACCAATCTTTTTCACTTGTTCAAAAAGTTTGATCAAAAGTTATTATGACAAGAGTAGATTGATGGAACTAACACAAAAAGAATTTCAAGAATTGAGCAAGAACTCACAAAGTTATGATAATTTGAAACTAGGGTTTTTAAGAAACCCTAATCTTGACACCTAGGGTTTGGACGTGAAATCAACAAATAAAACACAAAGAATCCAACACTATGAATGCAAGAAAAATAGTGCAGAATATTGAGACAAAGATGGCAGCAAGGATCGAACAAGAAACACAAGAAGAACAACACAAAACGCAAGAAAATCAAGTAACAAGATCAACTCGATTTGGGCAGATTTTAAGCACCAAGTTGCATGCGATTTTTGGACAGAATATTAATGAATTTAAGACTCAATTAATATATATATTTACTGCAGAATTTAAACTTGAAAAACAGCAGCAATTCGAAGCAAGAACAGTAGCAAAAAGATGTCAAAAATCGTAAACAACAAGAAGGCAATTTTCGGGCAGATTTGATCAACTTTGGCTTATGCGATTTTGATGAACTTAAAGACACTAACTATGACGACTTTGGACAGCAAGAAACACGTGAAAACAGCAACTAAAAGACTCCAAAAACTGCAGAAAAAATTGACGCACAAAGGACAGCAAGAACGACTCAAAAAGTAGAGCAAAATCCGAGAAGGAAAAACAAAGCGCAAACCTGAATTTTGTGATGAACAACCTAGATGCTCTGATACCAATTGATACGAATGGAGTAGGGTGAGAATCCAGCTCCACACGAATTCCACACACTTAGGATCGTTGTGCACCAAAATTCAGAAACCAACACGATCACAAGTAAGATCAAACACGGAAACAACACAAGAAGAAAAGATGGATATCGAATGGGATGTATTTGATTGTAAATCAATCAAACCCAACACATTACCACAAAGTGATTTCAATCTAACCTATGTAAATCAATGGTTAAAAAGATCTCAGTTTGGCTCGCTCTTGAAATCAAGAAACAATACGTTCTCTTTAAGGTCCTAGCTTAAAGAATCCGGTCCTATGAATAATCAACTAACCCTAATTGATTAATCACGTTTTTTCACAACTTGTTTAAGGCTGCAAATAATTTAGCAAAGCTAAAAGGTTTCTTCAAAATTCAATCATCCAAAAAAAACGTTACAAAGAATGGCCATTAAATAGGACAAGTTTCGGCCATGTTGCTTGGTAAACAAGGAAATAAAACCCTAAAAGTTGTAAAGTACAACTTGACTTCTAAACTAACCAACTTACAAACTAATCCTTTATGGAAAAAGGAAGCTAAAAACGTTTTGCCCTTCTAGAAGACGAGGACAAGCTCCTAAAATTTAGGGAATTACTTTCCTAACAAATTAAAGCCCATTACATGCCATTATCATGCAAGATAACTTGGGCCATGTAATTAAAAACGAAAATATACTAATAATAAGCCCAATTAAAATGTTTTGGACTTAATTATTAAAACATTAATTAATTCTAACTACTTAAGAAAAAGGCGCGATCCAATTTGGCAAAAGCCCAAGCACGCCATCTTGGTCTTCAATAAATAATGTCCATGGATTAGTGAATCCTAATCCCACTAGGATTGTGAATCCTAGTCTCATTTGGATTTGCCTTTATGGAACTCTTATGGAACTTGGACAAGATGAGGATTGATGAATCCTAATCCTATTAGGATTGAGCTTGGAAATCCTAATCCCATTAGGATTTGTCTTGGAAATCCTATTCCTATTAGGATTTGGCTTGGTAATCCTATTTCCATTAGGATTTGGAGTAGATTGCTTGTACGGATTCTTATCACTGCCTCTCCTCGGCAACGGCGCCAAAAATTGACAGGTGTTGTCGCTACACTACAATTTTACCCAAAATCACTTTAAGAATGTAGGAGTGGTAAGTGGGATCGTGTCCAACAGGGAGAGGATTGTTATCAAGGTGTGAATGAGTGATAGTAACAGAAACATGTGTTGACTCTAAACAATTGCAAGTGGTTTAAACAATCAGAGAGGGGACTGGTGTTGCCTTGAGGGGGCAAGTGTCAATGACTTTTCCCAATTATCCTTGACTAGTGCAAATGCATGTATGAGGGGATTCACCTCCTAGTGGCTTAGAACGGATTAACTTGGCAGTTCTCACTGTTCTAATTCACAATTCTCCTCTATCCTCCCTTGGCAGGGCAGGACCTAGGCTTGGCTTCCCAATTCTCAATCCCTACTTGGTACTTACCCCCTAATTCCCTCTCTAATTCCTTTCCTTGGTAGGACAGTGAATCAAATTGGAGATTAAAGTCTCATACTCAAGCAATCCTAAGTCTCTTCCTATTCAAGTTGACCTCGATTGTCAGTGGGCACCGCACAATCAATGTCTCAATTATGCACAGATCCTAGGACTCACACATGTTTGTTCAATGTTCCATTGATGATATTCCAATTTCCATTAATAGCTCAAAACTGATTTCAGTAGGCACCGCAAATCAAATTAAGTGCATAAGCGTGTGTGTGTAAGCATTCAAATGAACCATCAAAAGACATTGGACAAAAATCAAACACATAATAAGCAATTCAAATGTCTCCAATCGGTTTTCTCAAAGTCATTACACTTAATACCTCAAGGCAACATCCAGAATGTTTAGCCGATCATGTTGATCGGCTTTGAAAATGAGTTTAACAAAGCTTGATCGAACATGGCTAGCACAAAAAGATTAGTGTAAACGATTGTCACTTTGATCTCCTCTTGAAGCCCTAATCTCCTCTCTTTTGCTTTCCGCTTCCGCCTCTCTAAAAGTCTCTCCAAAAAGTCCCTTCACTTGTGGTTTTCTCCGCTTTTTATACATTTCTCCCCGTGGAAATGTTGATGATGTTTCTTGGAAATTTCCTCCTTCCGCTAGGAGAGTGACACGTGTCCGTTGTTGCTTCCTGGAAACTTCTTCCTTCCTATGGGGGAATGCCAAGTGTCTGAAAAAGTTCAGTCAACAAAAGTAGTGAGGTCAACTGATAAACATTGGATGTGCAAATTATCAAACAGTTGGTGTCTTCAAATGGGTGTGCATGCTTGGCTTTAAATATGCCTGTGCGAGTGAAGCTTGGGAGCATGAGTGGGGTGAGACTCATAGCAATTTATCTACCTAAGTGTGAGAATAACAGTGTGTACAAGTGCGCGGGTGAAAATATGCAAAAAGAAATATGCAAGTGTGCGAGTGGCGGTGCGGGCGCATAGGCGCCCGCGTGTGTGCGTGCGTGAGTGGGCTGTGCGGGCACCAGGCGCCCGTACAGTCGTGCGTGCGTGTGTGCTGTGCGGGCGCCTGGCTCCCGCACAGTGTGCGTGTGTGTATGGTTGCGCGTGCGCCAGGCGCCCGCACAGTTGTGCGCGGTGTGTGGCTGTGCGGGCGCCCGTGTGTGGCTGGCGCCCGCACAGTTGTGTGCGTGTGTGGCTGGCGCCCTCACAGTTGTGTGGTGTGTGCGTGAGTGTGCGGGCGCCTAGGCGCCCGCATAGTGTATAGTGTGTGTGTGTTGTGTTTGTGCTGTGCGGGTGGGATTTGGTGTGGTGTGTGACCAAGTGTGCTTCATAGCTCAAAAATGATTACTTTCATAACAAAAATGCTACACTTAGCCAATTCTCAACACTTCATCGGATTGTACCATATCAAGTGTTCATCTATCATCATTTTTACAGAGAATTTATACAAAAGATCAAACAAGTTAAATGAATATGTCGGTACAAACCCGACTTATCAGATGGTGAAAGACCAATCAAGACTTCGAACCAAATGAAAGTGCTTCTGAGGAAGAAGTATGTCCCTTCTCATTACAACCGTGAATTAAATCGAAAGTTGCACTCTCTTGTGCTAGGTAGCCGAACAGTTGAAGAGTATTATCATGAGATGGAAGCACTTATGATTAAAGCAAATGTTCAAGAGGATCCCGACTCCACTATAGAAAGGTTTTTGCGAGGTATGCATTCTGATTTAGCATATCATGTGGATCTTCAAAGTTATGTTGACATTAATAAGCTTGTTCATAAAGCTATTAAGATTGAAAGACATATGAAAGGAAAGAATAAATTTACACAACCATCACCACCTTGGTGAAGGGAACAAGTGCCGAATGTTGTCCCTTTTACTCCATCGACAAAGCAGTGAGAATTCACTTCAAATCTGCCTTCAAGTGCACCATCAAATGTCCCAAAATCAGTACCTAAAGCCGCTGATTCTGTCCCCAAAACAGCATCAAGTTCCGCAGCTAGATTGAGGGATATCCGTTGTTATAAATGTCAAGGATATGGACATATGTAATCTGATTGTCCCACTCAGAAATTGATGATTACTCTTGATAGTGGAGAAGTGGTAAGTAATGATGATTGTGTCGACATGCCGCCTCTTGAAGAGAAGTACCAACATGAATCAAGTGACGACGGTGAAGAGCTTGAATCATATACGTATGAGGTTGGTAACTATTCTTTAGTTTCTCGCTGAGTTCTTAATTTTCAACCTTTAGTTGATAATGATAATTTGATGCAACGAGAAAATATATTTCACACACGATGTATGGTGCAAAATAAGATTTGTAGTGTGATTATTGATAGTGGTAGTTGCACAAATGTGGCGAGCACCTTGTTTGCGAACAAACTGAATTTGACTTGCATGAAACATCCGAAGCCTTATCGTCTTCAATGGCTAAATAATTCGGTTGACACTCGAGTAACAAAACAAGTTAAGTTTTCATTCACCATTGGGAAATATGTTGATACTGTTCTATGTGATGTGGTTCCAATGGAAGCAAGTCATATTTTACTTGGTCGACCTTGGCAATTTGATTGTGATGTACTTTATCATGCCAAGAAAATTTCTACAGCTTTGTACATCAAGGTAAGAAGTTTAATCTCCGAGCATTAACTCTGGCACAAGTCTTTGAAGACCAAGCGAAGATCATACAAGCTTCTAGAGATATGAATGCCGCAAAGGAGAAGAAAGAAAATGAAAAGCATAATGTAATAGCTAGCTTAGGTGAAAAGAAAGATTCGTCTTCTTGTAATAGCCGAGAGTTAGTTGTTTCAAAATCTTGTTATTTTGCTTCTTCTAGGGAGATTAAGAGAGCAATACTAGATAGGCAACCTTTGTACTTGATGATTCGCAATGATTTTGTACTTATTGTTGATAGTGATAACCTTGCTTCTTTGCCTTGTGTTGTTTTATCACTTTTGCCAGAATATCAAGACGTGTTTCCCGAGGATTTGCCAATAGGTTTAACACCTATTCGAGGTATTGAACATCAAATTGATTTCATACTAGGAGCTCAAATCCCAAATCGCCCAGCTTATAGAGCTAACCCTGAGGAAACAAAAGAGATTCAACTTCAAGTTGATGAACTCCTTGACAAAGGTATAGTTCGTGAGTCTCTTAGTCTATGTTCTGTTCCTGTCATTTTAGTACCTAAAAAGGATGAATCTTGGAGAATGTGTGTTGATTGTCGTGCCATAAATAAAATCACAATTAAGTATAGACATCCAATTCCTAGATTAGATGATATGCTTGATGAGTTATATGGTTCGTGTATTTTCACTAAGATTGATTTAAAAAGTGGCAGCTACTATGAAATTTGAATGAAAGAAGGTGATGAATTGAAAACAGCATTTAAAATAAAGTATGGTTTGTATGAATGGTTAGTCATGCCTTTTGGTCTATCTAATGCACCTAGTACTTTTATGAGGCTAATGAATCATGTCTTTAGATCTTTCATTAGAAAATTTGTTGTGGTCTATTTTGATGACATTCTTATTTATAGCAAATCACTTGATGAACATGTTGAACATATAAAACTTGTGTTTGCTATATTGCGTGAGAACAAATTGTATGCTAATCTCAAAAAGTGTTCTTTTTGCATGGAGTCAATTATCTTTTTGGGATATGTTGTAAGTTCTCAAGGCATTGCTGTTAATGAGTCTAAAGTCAAGGCAATCATGGAATGGCCGAGACCTACATGTGCTAGTCAAGTTAGGAGTTTTCATGGTCTTGCAAGTTTTTATAGGAGATTTGTTAAAGATTTTAGTTCTATAGCAGCCCCTTTAAATGAACTTGTTAAGAAAAATATTGCTTTTGAATGTAAAGATGAACATGAAAACGGCTTTAACAAATTGAAATACATGTTGACTCACGCCACTTTACTTGCTTTGCCAAATTTTAATAAAGCTTTTGAGATACACTGTGATGCCTCCTTGATAGGTATTGGTGTTGTTTTGATGCAGGAATCAAGACCCGCAGCTTATTTTAGTGAAAAGTTCAATGGGGCAGCTTTGAAGTATGCAACTTATGACAAGGAGTTGTATGCTTTGGTAAGGTCATTACAGGTTTGTCAACATTACTTATGGCCAAAAGAGTTATATTTCATTCTGATCATCAAAGCCTTAAATTTTTGAAAACTCAAGGTAAATTGAATAAAAGGCATGCTAAATGGTTAGAATTTATTGAAACTTTTCCATATGTAATTAAGTATAAATCTGGTCAAGAGAATGTTGTAGCTGATGCATTATCTAGGAGATATACATTATTCACCTATTTGCATGCTAAGTTACTTGGATTTGATTTGATTAAAGATTTGTACAAAAATGATGTTGATTTCAAATCCGTAATTGATAAATGTACCTTAAGGCCGAATGGAGAATATTATATGTATGATGGATTCTTGTTTAAAAAGGATAAATTATGCATACCCTCATGTTCCATTCATGAATTACTTCTTAAAGAAACGTATGGGGGAGGGTTAATGGGGCATTTTGGTATTACTAAAACACTTGCTGTTTTGAATGAACACTTTTATTGGCCTAACATGATTAAAGATGTTAAAAGTGTTTGTGATAAATGTATTGTGTGTAAGCAAGCAAAGTCGAAAATAATGCCTCATGGCTATCAACCTTTGCCTGTTCCTAGTCATCCTTGGATTGATATTTCTATGGATTTTGTATTTGGATTACCTAGATCACGCAATGGTAAGGATAGCATATTTGTAGTAGTGGATCGATTTAGTAAAATGGTACATTTTATTGCATGTTCCAAAACTAATGATGCTACACATATTGTTGATTTGTTCTTTAAAGAGATTGTAAGATTGCATGGACATCCTAAGAGTATTGTTAGTGATAGGGATGTAAAGTTCTTATCTCACTTTTGGCGCACTCTTTGGAATAAGTTAGGCACTAAGCTGTTGTTTTCTACTGTTGCTCATCCACAAACTGATAGACAAACTGAAGTAGTTAATCGCACTTTGTCTACTTTACTTCGTGCTATGATATAGAAAAACTTAAAGAATTGGGAGGGTTGATTGCCGCATATTGAATTTGCTTATAATCGAACTATTCATAGTGCTACTAATTTCTCGCCCTTTGAAATTGTTTATGGTTATAATCCTATAACTCCTTTAGATATTTTGCCTTTGCCTATTAATGAGTTTGTTAATGTTGAAGGTAAAAAGAAAGCTGATTTTGTAAGGGAGTTACATGAAAAGGTTAGAAATAATATTCAAAGGTGTAATGAGCAATATGCCAAACAAGCAAATAAAGGTAGAAGACAAGTGATTTTCGAACCAGGAGATTGGCTTTGGATTCACTTGAGGAAAGAAAGGTTTCCTGAAAGAAGAAAATCTAAACTTTATCCAAGAGGAGATGGTCCTTTTTGAGTTTTGGAAAGGATAGGCGACAATGCATACAAGATTGAACTTCCTAGTGAGTATGGCAATGTCTCATCTACATTTAATGTTACTCATTTATCTTTGTTTTGATACGAATGGCCTTGGATGGATGTCCTTGACCACACGAAATCCACAACCTTCGGATCGTTGCTGCACAAAAACGTTAGAACAAACACAACAAAATAGAATTTTGGGCGGAAGGAATTCAAAGGAAAAACGCCAAGTGTTAAAGTAGATCAAACCCCACGTTTTAATACAAAAGAACTTGATTCAACACATGAAAATTCATGAGCTAAACTAGTTATTTTGGCTTGTTCTTTAAATAAAGAACTCGGGTGAAGTCTCCTAAAGGTCACGCTAAAGGAAAACTTGCTACAATGAAGATCAAACTTGAACTTCAAGGTTTCGAACTACACAAGGTGTAAATTCTCGATTTAGCAAAGCTAAAACTTCTTTCATTCAACTTATTGTGTAAAAACGTTACATGCATCTCCTTTTTATAGGGGATGAGTTTCGGCCATGCCAAGAAGGAAAAGGAAATAAACCCTAGTAGTTGCAAAGTACAACTTGACTTCTAGCTAACTAACTAATCCAAGTTGTAAAAGGATTAGGTTAGACAGTTTTTAATGAAGAAGCAAAACGTGTTTTGGCTTCTTGTTTCCTAAACTAATCAACTTTCCAAATTGGAAAAGGAAACTACAACTAACTACCAAATCCTTGTCCAAAAAGGATTTGCTTTACTTGCCATTATCATGCAAGATAATTGGATCAAGTAATTACTTAGCCCATAATTAAAAACACAAAGACTTAAGCCCATAAGTAAATGTTTAATGGACTTAATTATTACAACTCAAAAATAAATCCTAAGACTTAACAAATGGAAACAAAACTAAAAAAAAGGAATTCCCGCCAGTCCAGCAAGCAGCGTCATCTTCACGTGCCAATTTCACCATGATGCTCTTCGAATCTGCGAAAGTGTAAAACATAAAAGTTGTAGATCTTTCTCTTATGTTTCTACAGCCTCTTGAATCAGCATAATCGAAGATCATATGAGAGAGAGATGTCAATAATACCGAACTGTGGCATAAGTCCTCAGCAATATAATTTCAATGGCAACACCTTAAATGTCGTGAAGCTCCAAACCTCCATGGAACCTTTAGGAACTGTGATTTCAACATGATTCCAGGCCTCCAACTATATGATTCATCACAAATTAATGGAATAAATATCACGAACCACTTGCTTATTGACCACCCAAATAATAGGCTTTCTAGGTTCGTATCATACTCCCTCTCTTGGAAAAGATTCGACCTCGAATCTTGCACGATTGTCATGACACCAATTAAATCATAACCTACATGATTTGTTAGACAACAAGAAGAACCAAATACAACAATATCTCCAACGGGTTTTGATATCTCTTCTTTGCCTTTTTCATCAAGATTCAGTTCTAGGCTTTTTCCACTTACAACAACAATCTCACTTTTTATATGTTCATCATTGGGTATTATATTCTCACACATATTAACAATATTCAATACATCAAAAGAAATCAAATATGTTTGAGAAGTTTCTTCAATTGGAATAATTGGAATTATCACATCTTCTGGAATTGGATCCACCATGACATTATCAATTTGAACTATATCAACCTCCAAAGGTGCTATATCTCCAAGACAATTTAAAGGAAAAGATGAATTCTTTACCTCATCACACACACTCTCCAGGGTTAATTGTTGAAGATCCACTAGAAGTTCATCCTTCGGCTCATCATACCAATGAGGGCATTGGATTGCACTATGCCCAACTCCTAAACACCTCAAGCATTTAACAACACGAACTTTGGGAGTAGGTATAAAAGTTGACTTTACCAATGTGCTTTCCTCAATGGCCTTTTTCTGCTGTTCTTCAATTTGAATTTTTTCTTGAAACATCACTATAATCTCCTTTAGATCTTTCGCAATAGATCGAAGTTCCCTTTGATATCTTTTACTTTGAAAAGCCATAATTGATGAATAGAGGTATATGTTTGTTGGAACAAAATTTCACTAGACTCAAGAATATGAGTTAAGAAGACACAAAGAATCAAGAACAATCAAAAGATTGAAACTTGACGACACAAAAAAAAATTACAAAGAAATCTTAAAGAACCTTTGTTTTTTTTCACGAATATTTTCTGGGCAGGAATAGAACAAATAAATTTCGTCCCTAATAGTATTTAAAACAAGGAACACACTGCAAAAAGCATAATCAAATTCCGAGTTAAAACGAAAAAGTTATAGTCAATCTGATATTTGCCCGGGACAAAATAAAGACTAAAATAAGACTGATTTTTTTTTGATTTTTGGATGACACTTTTTGAACATAAAAAAACTTCGTCCCAGTAACTAGATGAAACAAGGATCACAACGCAAAAAACAGAACTCGATTTCGACTCCAAACGAATAAGATATGAGCAAAAAAATATTGCCCTGACCGAAAAAAACGAAAATTTACCTACGAGTAAAACCTGAATTTTATGCAACAACCTATGCTTTGATACCAATTGATACGAATGGTCTTGGATTGAAGTCCTCAACCACACGAATTCCACAACCTTTGGACCGTTGCTGCACCAAAATTCACGAACAAGACAACACACAAACTTGGCGGAAAGGAATTCAAAGGGAAAAACGCAAAAGATGAAGTAAATCAAGAAACGGATAAGAATCAAGAAAGTTATGAAAACTTGACCTAGAAACCCTAGTTATGAAACCCTAGTTTGACACACGAAACCCTAACAATGTTATGACGTGAAAACAGCAAAGAAAACTTCAAGAATCCTACACTATGATTATGACAAAAGAGTGCAGAATTTAACACCAAAAGACAGCAAGAAGACGCAACAAGAAACAGCAAGAAACAACACAAAAATCGCAAAAGAAGATAGACTCAATTTAGACGATTTCGGGCAGATTGTGAATGATTTGTTGCATGCGATTTTGGTGATTTTAATGGGTGAATATGTATCGACTTTGGACAGCAAGAAGAACACCAAATAACAGCAAGAAAGATGCCAGCAAAACTGCAGAAAATTGACACAAAAAAACGGGTAGAATTGACGCAACAAGAACAGAAATTTTGCGGAAGAATTGAAAACGGATTAACCTGAATTTTCTTGGGCAACAACTTGTGCTTTGATACCAATTGATACGAATGGCCTTGGATGGATGTCCTTGACCACACGAAATCCACAACCTTCGGATCGTTGCTGCACAAAAACGTTAGAACAAACACAACAAAATAGAATTTTGGGCGGAAGGAATTCAAAGGAAAAACGCCAAGTGTTGAAGTAGATCAAACCCCACGTTTTAATACAAAAGAACTTGATTCAACACATGAAAATTCATGAGCTAAACTAGTTATTTTGGCTTGTTCTTTAAATAAAGAACTCGGGTGAAGTCTCCTAAAGGTCACGCTAAAGGAAAACTTGCTACAATGAAGATCAAACTTGAACTTCAAGGTTTCGAACTACACAAGGTGTAAATTCTCGATTTAGCAAAGCTAAAACTTCTTTCATTCAACTTATTGTGTAAAAACGTTACATGCATCTCCTTTTTATAGGGGATGAGTTTCGGCCATGCCAAGAAGGAAAAGGAAATAAACCCTAGTAGTTGCAAAGTACAACTTGACTTCTAGCTAACTAACTAATCCAAGTTGTAAAAGGATTAGGTTAGACAGTTTTTAATGAAGAAGCAAAACGTGTTTTGGCTTCTTGTTTCCTAAACTAATCAACTTTCCAAATTGGAAAAGGAAACTACAACTAACTACCAAATCCTTGTCCAAAAAGGATTTGCTTTACTTGCCATTATCATGCAAGATAATTGGATCAAGTAATTACTTAGCCCATAATTAAAAACACAAAGACTTAAGCCCATAAGTAAATGTTTAATGGACTTAATTATTACAACTCAAAAATAAATCCTAAGACTTAACAAATGGAAACAAAACTAAAAAAACGGAATTCCCGCCAGTCCAGCAAGCAGCGTCATCTTCACGTGCCAATTTCACCATGATGCTCTTCGAATCTGCGAAAGTGTAAAACATAAAAGTTGTAGATCTTTCTCTTATGTTTCTACAGCCTCTTGAATCAGCATAATCGAAGATCATATGAGAGAGAGATGTCAATAATACCGAACTGTGGCATAAGTCCTCAGCAATATAATTTCAATGGCAACACCTTAAATGTCGTGAAGCTCCAAACCTCCATGGAACCTTTAGGAACTGTGATTTCAACATGATTCCAGGCCTCCAACTATATGATTCATCACAAATTAATGGAATAAATATCACGAACCACTTGCTTATTGACCACCCAAATAATAGGCTTTCTAGGTTCGTATCATACTCCCTCTCTTGGAAAAGATTCGACCTCGAATCTTGCACGATTGTCATGACACCAATTAAATCATAACCTACATGATTTGTTAGACAACAAGAAGAACCAAATACAACAATATCTCCAACGGGTTTTGATATCTCTTCTTTGCCTTTTTCATCAAGATTCAGTTCTAGGCTTTTTCCACTTACAACAACAATCTCACTTTTTATATGTTCATCATTGGGTATTATATTCTCACACATATTAACAATATTCAATACATCAAAAGAAATCAAATATGTTTGAGAAGTTTCTTCAATTGGAATAATTGGAATTATCACATCTTCTGGAATTGGATCCACCATGACATTATCAATTTGAACTATATCAACCTCCAAAGGTGCTATATCTCCAAGACAATTTAAAGGAAAAGATGAATTCTTTACCTCATCACACACACTCTCCAGGGTTAATTGTTGAAGATCCACTAGAAGTTCATCCTTCGGCTCATCATACCAATGAGGGCATTGGATTGCACTATGCCCAACTCCTAAACACCTCAAGCATTTAACAACACGAACTTTGGGAGTAGGTATAAAAGTTGACTTTACCAATGTGCTTTCCTCAATGGCCTTTTTCTGCTGTTCTTCAATTTGAATTTTTTCTTGAAACATCACTATAATCTCCTTTAGATCTTTCGCAATAGATCGAAGTTCCCTTTGATATCTTTTACTTTGAAAAGCCATAATTGATGAATAGAGGTATATGTTTGTTGGAACAAAATTTCACTAGACTCAAGAATATGAGTTAAGAAGACACAAAGAATCAAGAACAATCAAAAGATTGAAACTTGACGACACAAAAAAAAATTACAAAGAAATCTTAAAGAACCTTTGTTTTTTTTCACGAATATTTTCTGGGCAGGAATAGAACAAATAAATTTCGTCCCTAATAGTATTTAAAACAAGGAACACACTGCAAAAAGCATAATCAAATTCCGAGTTAAAACGAAAAAGTTATAGTCAATCTGATATTTGCCCGGGACAAAATAAAGACTAAAATAAGACTGATTTTTTTTTGATTTTTGGATGACACTTTTTGAACATAAAAAAACTTCGTCCCAGTAACTAGATGAAACAAGGATCACAACGCAAAAAACAGAACTCGATTTCGACTCCAAACGAATAAGATATGAGCAAAAAAATATTGCCCTGACCGAAAAAAACGAAAATTTACCTACGAGTAAAACCTGAATTTTATGCAACAACCTATGCTTTGATACCAATTGATACGAATGGTCTTGGATTGAAGTCCTCAACCACACGAATTCCACAACCTTTGGACCGTTGCTGCACCAAAATTCACGAACAAGACAACACACAAACTTGGCGGAAAGGAATTCAAAGGGAAAAACGCAAAAGATGAAGTAAATCAAGAAACGGATAAGAATCAAGAAAGTTATGAAAACTTGACCTAGAAACCCTAGTTATGAAACCCTAGTTTGACACACGAAACCCTAACAATGTTATGACGTGAAAACAGCAAAGAAAACTTCAAGAATCCTACACTATGATTATGACAAAAGAGTGCAGAATTTAACACCAAAAGACAGCAAGAAGACGCAACAAGAAACAGCAAGAAACAACACAAAAATCGCAAAAGAAGATAGACTCAATTTAGACGATTTCGGGCAGATTGTGAATGATTTGTTGCATGCGATTTTGGTGATTTTAATGGGTGAATATGTATCGACTTTGGACAGCAAGAAGAACACCAAATAACAGCAAGAAAGATGCCAGCAAAACTGCAGAAAATTGACACAAAAAAACGGGTAGAATTGACGCAACAAGAACAGAAATTTTGCGGAAGAATTGAAAACGGATTAACCTGAATTTTCTTGGGCAACAACTTGTGCTTTGATACCAATTGATACGAATGGCCTTGGATGGATGTCCTTGACCACACGAAATCCACAACCTTCGGATCGTTGCTGCACAAAAACGTTAGAACAAACACAACAAAATAGAATTTTGGGCGGAAGGAATTCAAAGGAAAAACGCCAAGTGTTGAAGTAGATCAAACCCCATGTTTTAATACAAAAGAACTTGATTCAACACATGAAAATTCATGAGCTAAACTAGTTATTTTGGCTTGTTCTTTAAATAAAGAACTCGGGTGAAGTCTCCTAAAGGTCACGCTAAAGGAAAACTTGCTACAATGAAGATCAAACTTGAACTTCAAGGTTTCGAACTACACAAGGTGTAAATTCTCGATTTAGCAAAGCTAAAACTTCTTTCATTCAACTTATTGTGTAAAAACGTTACATGCATCTCCTTTTTATAGGGGATGAGTTTCGGCCATGCCAAGAAGGAAAAGGAAATAAACCCTAGTAGTTGCAAAGTACAACTTGACTTCTAGCTAACTAACTAATCCAAGTTGTAAAAGGATTAGGTTAGACAGTTTTTAATGAAGAAGCAAAACGTGTTTTGGCTTCTTGTTTCCTAAACTAATCAACTTTCCAAATTGGAAAAGGAAACTACAACTAACTACCAAATCCTTGTCCAAAAAGGATTTGCTTTACTTGCCATTATCATGCAAGATAATTGGATCAAGTAATTACTTAGCCCATAATTAAAAACACAAAGACTTAAGCCCATAAGTAAATGTTTAATGGACTTAATTATTACAACTCAAAAATAAATCCTAAGACTTAACAAATGGAAACAAAACTAAAAAAACGGAATTCCCGCCAGTCCAGCAAGCAGCGTCATCTTCACGTGCCAATTTCACCATGATGCTCTTCGAATCTGCGAAAGTGTAAAACATAAAAGTTGTAGATCTTTCTCTTATGTTTCTACAGCCTCTTGAATCGGCATAATCGAAGATCATATGAGAGAGATATGTCAATAATACCGAACTGTGGCATAAGTCCTCAGCAATATAATTTCCATGGCAACACCTTAAATGTCGTGAAGCTCCAAACCTCCATGGAACCTTTAGGAACTGTGATTTCAACATGATTCCAGGCCTCCAACTATATGATTCATCACAAATTAATGGAATAAATATCACGAACCACTTGCTTATTGACCACCCAAATAATAGGCTTTCTAGGTTCGTATCATGTTTGATGTAGGTGATTCGAGGACGAATCCTTTCGAGGAGGAAGGGAATGATGGAAATCAGTCCGTGTCCATCTTGCCTAGACCGACTTCATAAGATCCATTGGCAAATCTTGATGGTCCAATGACAAGATCAAGAAGTTCGAAGATGAAGGCAGCCTTGCATCCATTAATGGCGTCAACTTGAGAAGGACTTGAGGAAGATCTTGCATCGACATTTACATCTCATTCACATGGAGTTTTATGGCATGTTTCTTCAATAACAATTCATGAAGATATTTCTCAAAGTTCTACATTGGAACTTAAGGAAATTCCACCTTGAAGAAATCACATGGCCGAATGAAGACCAAGAAGAAGGCGTGTCCTTGGGCTTTAAGTTGGATCACGCCATTTTTAGCATTATAGGATTTATTTTGTTGTTAATTAATTAAGTCCAAAGCACTTAATGTGGGCTTTAATTAATTCGGTTATCAATAAATTACTTGGCCCAATTATCTTGCATGATAATGGCAAGTAAAAGTTTAGGAAAGTAATCTCCTACTTTTTAGGGGATAAACACGTTTTTCATAGACGAAGCAAAATCGTGTTTTGCTTGTTACTTTTTAGGAAACTAGTTTGTTAGTTAGTTAGTTGTTAGTTTCCAAAATCCAATTTGGAAAGTTTCCTAAATTATGAATTGGTTTAGCTTGGAAGTCAAGTTGTACTTGACAACCATTAGGGTTTCACGTTTTTGTAAGCCTATTTATAGGTGAAAATTTTCGTGAATTAGATAAAATGAATTTTGATAATCTTTAGCTTTGCTAAAACCTTGCAGATGTGAAAAGTTGTAAAAATGTGAATCCATTCAATTGATTTCAATTGAATCTTCATAAGACTCGTGATCTTTAGGCTAAGACCTTAGAGAGAACTTTACAAGTTCTTTGATTTAAAGAACAAGCCAAATTTATATCTTATTCAACTCTTGATTTACATAGGTTGGACTGAAATCTTTTTGTAATAACGTGTGGTTGGATTGCTTAATCAATTCTGCCGTTCCATATCTTTTCGTGTTCTTTTTGTTTACTTTCTGCAATTGTGTTTTGAGTTTGTTTGATCAAATTTTCTGGTGGAAATAACGATCCAAAGAAGAGGGTTTCGTGTGTCAAGGGTTTCAATCGAAGGCCATTCGCATCATCAAATGTTTCCCAAGTAAGTAAATAATCTAGTACTGCCAAATTAATTAAAGAATCTAAGTTAATTTTGTGGGATGAAGCTTCTATGGCATTAAAAGAAGCTATTGGAGCTTTTGAATTGTTGTTGAGAGATATTATGGAAGTTGATAAGCCATTTGGAGGAAAAGTAGTTGTATTTGGTGGTGATTTTAGGCAAACATTACCAGTTATATCTGGTTGCACAAGAGACATGTTGATTAAAACTAGTATTATAAGTTCGCCTCTTTGGTCATGTTTGCATAAGCTTGTTTTGAAGGAGAATATGCGGGCTTTATTGGATCCTAAATATTGTGAGTACTTACTAAAAATTGGTGAAGGTAGAGAGCCTATAGATTAAAATGAAAATATAATGCTACCTTCTGAAATTGTTTTGCCTTATGAAGGGGAACAATCTTTTCACATGTAAGTCATTTTTTTAATTGCATTAATTTAAAGAATAGAATTACAATAACACATAAACTATATTCTTCCAATATTTATAATTACTAATATAACTTATTTGTTATCAGGTTGTTGGTTCTGTTTACACCAACTTACATTTCTGTGCTTTAAATCCATATGAAATGATTGGTCGCTGCATCTTTTCACCAAAAAATAATGCTGTTGATGATGTGAATAATACCATTATTCATACATTCCCTGGTGAACTTCATATTTATACTAGCATTGATAAAACTCTTAATGAAAGACACCAAAGTGATTTTTAGGATTTTCTGAACTCACTAAATCCAAGTAGTCTCCCACCTCATAAATTGTTGCTAAAAACTAATTGCCCTGTGATGTTATTGAGAAATTTGAATCCTATAGAAGGTTTGTGTAATGGTACAAGATTAATTTGTCATAAGCTAGGTATTCACATAATTTGTGCTGAAATAGCAACTGGCCAACATGTTGGGAAAAAGGTTTTCTTACCAAAAATACCTTTGGAATTAAGTGATGATGCAAAACATGGTATTGCATTTAAACGGATACAGTTTCCTGTTAGATTGTGTTTTTCAATTACAATAAATAAGTCCCAAGGCCAAACTCTTGATTATGTTGGTATATACATGCGAGAGCCTGTTTTTTCTCATAGCCAATTATATATTGCTCTTTCAAGAGCCAAGACTTCTAAGGCAGTGAAAGTTCTTATCTTGCCACCCACTGTTGGAGAAAAGAAGCATGACTGTCTTACAAGAAATGTAGTCTTTCAAGAAGCACTTGAATTGACTAAATGATTATTTAAGCTTGCAACTTCAACGAAAGGTTTTGCATTGCTTTATATATTTTATGGTCTATTCATTCTATAATAACTTGATTTCTGCATTTCATATTGATTTCCTAATACTTTATGTAATCCGCTTGACTGCAATTGATACTTTATATTGTCTAACCAACTTATATTATGTAGGATGGCAGCTGAAATTCCAATTGATCAATTAACTGACAAAATGAAACCTTGGAATGCAACAATAACTGTTCAAGAAAAGTTGCAATCAATTCAGTCAACCAGAAGCCCAACTAAGTTTCAAAAGTTTGTCTTCTGTGATGATAGGGTTTGTCAAAAGCTACATTTTTAAATTTAAACTTATTCCAACTAAAGTTTTATATTATTGTATTTAACTAAATATGAATTCCCGATTACATAGTCAAGTTTCTTATTTTGAACTTTGAATGAATTTGGCAGGGAGTTAAAGTGGAGGGCATTATTTTTTATCCTGATATTCAATGAATGGATTCAAAACTTCACGTATTTAAGAAATACCATATCAACAATGCACATATTAGACCGCTAGCTAAAAAATATTGGTGTGAGGGTATCACAGTCCAATGGGTAATAAGTTCAAAAACAATAATTCAAGAAATTATAGAACAACAGAATATGCTCAAGTTGGACTGCACTTATACAAAATTTGATGATTTGAATAAGTTTCTAGATGACAAGACCAAGCCAATAGGTAATTCCTTTAATATTTTTTTTTTTGCAGATTCTATACATTTGTTACTATATATTATAATGTATTTAATTCTTTGTAGACATTCTGGCTGTTGTTGTTGATGTTCTACCTGTTAAAGTAGTAACAACACCAAATGGAAAATCAACTGTACAAAAGTTTGTTCTGATCAATCAAATGTTTGTTTTGCCATTAATTTTTATTCATACTTATGTAAATTAATAATTGCAAATGTTGTTATTTGTCTAACCTTGTTTCATTACATTTTAGATTGCAATCGATTTTTCTATAAATGTGGAATCAAATGCTGGATACTGAAGAAAACCAAATAATTGACAGCTTGAAAAGTTTCCATGTCATAATCTGTCGCCGACTTAGAGTTAGCTATTATAATGGTTGGCATTCATACTTTTCAAATTTACAAAAATGCTTACACATAAATGATAGGAATGAGCCCGAGTCCACATTGCCAAATCCAGCTTCCCATGATCCATTAGCAAATCTTGGTGGTCCAATGACAAGATCAAGGAGCAAGAGGATGAAGGAAGCACTACAAGCATTGTTATCAACACATTGTGAGTTGATGGCCAATGTTCAAAGGAGTTCGACACAACCATCTCAAGATGAAGTACTTTGGCATATTTCTTCAATAACAATTTATGATCCACCTTGAAGAAATAATGTGAAGGCCGAAATATTAAAGTCCAAGAAGAAGGCGTGTTTTGGGCTTTGAATTGGATCTCGCCCTTTTTAATATATTTTAGGGTTTATTATGTTGTTTTTAATTAAGTCCACTTAACGATTTTATGGGCTTAATTGGCGTTTTTTTATTAAGTTTTAATAAAGTATTACTTGGCCCAATTATCTTGCATGATAATTAGGAAAGTAAAGTTTTAGAAAGTAAAATCGAATTTTGCTTCTTCAAGGCGACTTTGTGGTGTGCTTTAAGTTCTCAGTTGCTATGTAGTGTGTGTGGTGTGCTTTAAGTTTTAATGTGAAAGTGTTGTTGTATTGTGCCAAATTTGCCGATATCCACTCATCACACTCGCACGCCCAATTTACACTCACACTCAAATACCTCATCAACAAATTCATAAATGTTACCCTTGTGAAGTATGCAAAAATCTTTTTCGCGAGTTAGCAGTTTTCAAGTATTGCGTGAAATTTGCTGAATAAAGTGTGATGTTAAAGTAAGATAGAAGCGCCAGCAAAATTTTGACATAGGAGGGCCTTTATGATTCTTTACGTGTATGTGCCTTCTACTCGTAAACACTTATTCTTGTATTTTGATTATATAGTCTATTGAAGACACACACAAACACGAATTTTTGTTGAAATTGTGCAATTGTGAAGAAAAAGCCAATGGGCGAATAAAGGGAAAAAATAGCCACAAAACCCTGGGCAACCAAGCACCAATGTGCGGCATGAATTACAAATAAGCACCAATGTGCAAGCACTCCTTTTTCTTTTGTAGAGCAAATTTTGCAGGCTCTTGAGAAGGTGCTTGAGCTTATGAACTTGGGGAACAACTTCTGTGAATTCCACCTTGTACCATTGCTGTTCCTCCAGGATAGGCACCTCTTCTTCTTCTTCCATTATGCATGTTGGGACTACTTTCAATGGTTCTACTTCAGTTGGAAACATTGGTGTCTCATCCCTACTAGTCCATTCTTCCCTACAAGGCTCAACAACTTGCTTTGCACACAATGATTTATCAAACTCGACGATAAGCTCATCAATGTATGCATCAACAAAGCAAGATCGCACTATGTTAGTTACTTCTTTACAAATCATCAAATTCTCATCATTCAAACCAACATAGTGACTACTTGGAAACGTTTGCTCACAATTTAGACAATCAACATTAGAAGCATGTATGCAGGGTCTAAAGACATCAAAGTCCTCTTGGAGGTCAAGAGTTCTTATAAACCATAATGCTTTTTTCCAACAACCCGTTATATTGACAATGTCCTCATGCAATGTAAATTCATTGTTACTCAAGTCAATATTTGAGGAATGCTTCCCTTCAATAATGCATGGAGAAGAGGAATTTTCATCAAATTCTACCTCACTATGTCTCTAAGTTGCATTAATTGAATCCAATCTTGATTGTCTTTTCTCAATAAGTGCATCCAAAGTCTCCAACAATTCATTGCTTTGATCTTTGATTAGCCATGGCTCTTCATAGTCTTTATGATGCTCAAACACCACTTCAATATAGCTCCTGCAGTGAGCAACAATATATCCCCAAGTAGTTTGAACAACATTTAATTTACAATTCAAATCGACTAATTGAGACTCAAGGGACTCCCAACACTCTAATGGAAAGAAGGCATCAAATAGTCTAGATTGTGGTTGTGTATCATCCACCACAATTGGTGGGTAAATATGAACAAGCTCAAGATGATCCCCAACAACCAAAGACATACTTGGAACAACAACCAATACACGAAAATGCAAAATAACACAAAATGATGAACATAACTAAATGTAAAATAGCTACTAAATCATCAAAACTAGAAGACCACAAAACTCAAAACTATCACAAAATCAACTCTTGACACTCTGCCTCTCCTCGGCAACGGCGCCAAAAATTGACAGGTGTTGTCGCTACCCTACAATTTTACCCAAAATCACTTTAAGAATGTAGGAGTGGTAAGTGGGATCGTATCCAACAGGGAGAGGATTGTTATCAAGGTGTGAATGAGTGATAGTAACAGAAACATGTGTTGACTCTAAACAATTGCAAGTGGTTTAAACAATCAGAGAGGGGACTGGTGTTGCCTTGAGGGGGCAAGTGTCAATGACTTTTCCCAATTATCCTTGACTAGTGCAAATGCATGTATGAGGGGATTCACCTCCTAGTGGCTTAGAACGGATTAACTTGGCAGTTCTCACTGTTCTAATTCACAATTCTCCTCTATCCTCCCTTGGCAGGGCAGGACCTAGGCTCGGCTTCCCAATTCTCGAATCCCTACTTGGTACTTACCCCCTAATTCCCTCTCTAATTCCTTTCCTTGGTAGGACAGTGAATCAAATTGGAGATTAAAGTCTCATACTCAAGCAATCCTAAGTCTCTTCCTATTCAAGTTGACCTCGATTGTCAGTGGGCACCGCACAATCAATGTCTCAATTATGCACAGATCCTAGGACTCACACATGTTTGTTCAATGTTCCATTGATGATATTCCAATTTCCATTAATAGCTCAAAACTGATTTCAGTAGGCACCGCAAATCAAATTAAGTGCATAAGCGTGTGTGTGTAAGCATTCAAATGAACCATCAAAAGACATTGGACAAAAATCAAACACATAATAAGCAATTCAAATGTCTCCAATCGGTTTTCTCAAAGTCATTACACTTAATACCTCAAGGCAACATCCAGAATGTTTAGCCGATCATGTTGATCGGCTTTGAAAATGAGTTTAACAAAGCTTGATCGAACATGGCTAGCACAAAAAGATTAGTGTAAACGATTGTCACTTTGATCTCCTCTTGAAGCCCTAATCTCCTCTCTTTTGCTTTCCGCTTCCGCCTCTCTAAAAGTCTCTCCAAAAAGTCCCTTCACTTGTGGTTTTCTCCACTTTTTATACATTTCTCCCCGTGGAAATGTTGATGATGTTTCTTGGAAATTTCCTCCTTCCGCTAGGAGAGTGACACGTGTCCGTTGTTGCTTCCTGGAAACTTCTTCCTTCCTATGGGGGAATGCCAAGTGTCTGAAAAAGTTCAGTCAACAAAAGTAGTGAGGTCAACTGATAAACATTGGATGTGCAAATTATCAAACAGTTGGTGTCTTCAAATGTGATAGCAATCCATCCACATCCTTGGTGCCAAAGCCGAGCTTAGATGATCCCTTGAAGAATCTTGATGGACCAATGACAAGATCAAGGAGCAAAAGGATGAAAGAAGCTTTGCACACTTTGTTGTCATCACACTTTGGTGACTTGGAGGCCGAGATGTGCACATCATCTCATCATGGTGTTCTTTGGCATGTTTCTTCAATTACCATTCAAGAAGAAGTTCCTCAAAGATCTACATTGGAGCTTAAGGAAATTCCACCTTGAAGAAGCAAGCTAAGGCCGAGAAGAATTTAAGTCCAAGAAAGGCGTGTCTTTGGGCTTCATTAGGTGGTTCACGCCCTTTAATTACTTTAGGGTTTTATTTTGTTGTTAATTAATTAAGTCCGAAACACTTAATGTGGGCTTTAATTAATTGGTAGTTTAATAAATTACTTGGCCCAATTATCTTGCATGATAATGGCAAGTAAAGCAAATCCTTTTTGGACAAGGATTTGGTAGTTAGTTGTAGTTTCCTTTTCCAATTTGGAAAGTTGATTAGTTTAGGAAACAAGAAGCCAAAACACGTTTTGCTTCTTCATTAAAAACTGTCTAACCTAATCCTTTTACAACTTGGATTAGTTAGTTAGCTAGTTTGTTAAGAAGTCAAGTTGTACTTTGCAACTACTAGGGTTTATTTCCTTTTCCTTCTTGGCATGGCCGAAACTCATTCCCTATAAAAAGGAGATGCATGTAACGTTTTTACACAATAAGTTGGTGAATAAAATTGAGTTTTTAGCTTTGCTAAAATTCGTGAATTAACTCCTTGAGTTGTTCAAAGCCTTGAAGAGTTATTTAACTGTTCATTGTAGTTAATCCCCTTTAGCGTGACCTATAGGAGATTACACCAATTGTTCTTTATTTAAAGAGCAGGCCTAATTAACTTGTTTAACTGATTGAATTTTCATAGGTTAAATTAAGTTCATTAGTAATAAAACGTGAAGTTTTGATTTACTCAATTCCTAGCGTTTTTCCTTTGATTTCGTTCCATCCAATTTTGTGTTCTTGTTGTGGATTATCTTGGTAAGAGCAACACGGTCCTATAGCTTGTGTGGGAGATTCGAATTTGGTCCAGGAGTTGGAGCCTCGGTCATACAACATTCGCATCAATTGGTATCAGAGAACAAGTTGTTGCCCAAGAAAATTCAGGTTAATCCGTTTTCAATTCTTCCGCAAAATTTCTGTTCTTGTTACGTCAATTCTGCCCGTTTTTTGTGTCAATTTTCTGCAGTTTTGCTGGCATCTTTCTTGCTGTTATTTGGTGTTCTTCTTGCTGTCCAAAGTCGATACATATTCACCCATTAAAATCACCAAAATCGCATGCAACAAATCATTCACAATCTGCCCGAATTTGTTCATTGTTGTGTCGTCTGAATTCTGCTCTTTTTGACGTCGTTTCTGCCATAATTTTTGCTCATTCTTTTCTGCTTAATTCAGTCCTTAATTCTGTCCAAAATCGCATGAACATTGAGTCAATACATTCTGCCCGAAATCGTCTAAATTGAGTCTATCTTCTTTTGCGATTTTTGTGTTGTTTCTTGCTGTTTCTTGTTGCGTCTTCTTGCTGTCTTTTGGTGTTAAATTCTGCACTCTTTTGTCATAATCATAGTGTAGGATTCTTGAAGTTTTCTTTGCTGTTTTCACGTAATAACATTGTTAGGGTTTCGTGTGTCAAACTAGGGTTTCATAACTAGGGTTTCTAGGTCAAGTTTTCATAACTTTCTTGATTCTTATCCGTTTCTTGATTTTCTTTTTGCGTTTGATTCTTTATCTTGTCCACCATATATTGAGTTTTGATCAAACTTTTACTCCACTCGAAAAAGATAAGTTCTTGATAACTTTCTTGAACTTCTTGATTTTCTTGAAAACTCAAAGTGGTCAAAATTGAATTCTTGAGTTGGATTCTTGATCTTTGTCTTGAATCTTGATATTCTTGTTAAAGTGGCACATCCGAATTCATTGTCCTTGGTGAGTTAATAAAGTTTGAAGTTTTTAAGGTTGTTAAGACAAGAAGACAAAACATTCTTAAACCTAAATCCTAGGTTGTTGTCTTCAAACCTTAATTTTTGTGGTGTTTAAGGTTCTTGTCCGAACCTAGTATTTTGATTGGTCCAAGGTTTATGTTCAAACCTTAAAAGTGTAATTTTGTCCTTTGTTGTCCGAAGTTAAAAAAAAAAAAAAAAAAAAAAAAGAAAAAAAAACAAAAACAAAAAAAAACAAAAAAAAAATAGTCGGACTTTATTTATTGTTATTATTTTCTGTTATTTAATTATTTAATTTATTTTTGAAAAGAACACATTGTTCTTAACTTGTTTCTTGAAAACCACCTTGGATTAAAAGTGCCATAACTTTTTCAATACAACTCGGAATTAGTTGATTCAAAAACCAATCTCTTTGTTTTGAAATCTAGTTTCTGAATTTCTTAGTTTCTGGTGGTAAATCAAATTATAACTTTCACGTGTTCTAAACAATCTTGACGTGATTTCTTGTTACATCTCTTGATTTGATTTGTGAAAATTTGTGTGTGGAACTTGCTGATTGAGATCTTGCTATTAAAGTAATTGAACTTTGGTGAATCTTAATAACCCCATATATTCATTAATTGAGAGTAGTAGCTAGGTTAAACAAGAGAGAACACTACCCAAAAAGAGAGGAGAGTACCTACTACCTATAGTGAGGAACCCGAGAGGTATATCTATATATTTTCTTGTGTTTTCTTTGCTAACGTGCAGGTACTAATGGAGGAAGGTGATAAAACTCCTAAAGGTTCTAAACCTATTACCGATGCTCAACAAAAGTTTGCTAATGAAGTACTCTTTGATATGCTTCAAAAACTCACTCTTCGACTTGATAACATTGAGTCATCAACTAAAAGCACTACCGAAAGGAAGCTTAAATTTGAGGAGCATGATGATTTCGATGATGAAAATGATGAGGAAAAAGATGAGGAATATACGAGCTCTTCTAAAGGTGATAAGTCTAAAGTTTCCATTGAATCTGTTAAACTCACCATCTCTACTTTTCATGGTAAATCAGATCCCGAAGCTTTCTTTGATTGGGTTCGAGATTTGGAACACTATTTTGAAGGTAATGATGTCCCCGAGAAAAGGCAATATCGAATTGCTTTTATGCATCTTAAAGACTATGCTAGTCTTTGGTGGGATCAAGTGGTTCGTTCTAGGAGACAAGATGGTGAAAGGCCAGTTAAGACTTGGACTCAAATGAAGGCAATCATGAGAAAGAAGTATGTTCCTTCACACTTTAATAGAGAGCTCAACCGAAAATTGCATACTCTTGTGCAAGGTAGCCGAACAGTTGAAGATTACTATCATGAGATGGAATCTTTGATGATTAAAGCCAATATTCAAGAAGACCCCGACACAACCATTGAGAGATTTCTTAGAGGTATGAATCCCGAATTGGCTTATCAAGTTGATCTTCAAAGTTACATTGATATTAATGAACTTGTTCACAAAGCTATCAAAATTGAGAAGCATATGAAGGGTAAAGGGCGAAATTTTCAACAACCATTGCCGCCTTGGAGGAGAGATCAAAAGCCGACTTTTACACCTCCACCAAAACCGAAAGTTTTCAACCAAAATCAGCCTTCAAACACTTCAAGTAATGCTCCCAAAACAGTCCGCAACCTTGCTGAATCTTCAACTAAGGTGACGCCTAAACCAAATGAAAGATTGAGGGACATTAGATGTTACAAGTGTCAAGGTTATGGCCATTATCAAAGTGACTGCCCAACCAAAAATTTGATGATAATTCGTGATAATGGAGAGGTTGAAAGTGATGAAGAATGTGCCGACATGCCACCACTTGAAGAGAAGTACCAAAGTGATGAAGATAGTGAAGATCTTATTTACAATGTTGGTGATTTCTCATTGGTTACTCGCCGAGTCTTGAATGCACAACCACGAGTTGAAGATGATTTGTCTCAAAGGGAAAACATCTTTCACGCTAGATGCATGGTTCAAGGTAAGACTTGTAGCTTGATTATTGATAGTGGAAGTTGTACCAATGTGGCAAGCACATTAATTGTTAAGAAGCTTAACTTGACTTGCATGAAACATCCAAATCCATATAAGCTTCAATGGCTTAATAACACTGCCGAGAGTAAGGTGACTAAACAAGTTAAATTTTCTATGTCCATTGGAAAGTATGTTGATGATATTGTTTGTGATGTTGTACCAATGGAAGCTAGTCACATATTACTTGGTCGTCCATGGCAATTTGACCGAGATGTTACATATCATGCAAGGAAGAATTATTATTCTTTTGATTATCATGGCCGAAAGTACAATCTAAGGGCTTTGAGTCCGAGCCAAGCTTTTGAAGATCAATCAAGGATTGTGCAATCTTGCCGTGAAATGGAAGCAAAAGAGAAGAAGGAACAAGAAGATAAAAAGAATGTAACTAGTGTAGGCCGAACCAATGATTCTAAATCTTGTAATAGCCGAAATAGTAGTTCTTCTAAATCTTGTTATTTTGCTTCTAAGAGTGATGTAAAGAGAGCAATACTAGATAGGCATTCATTGTATTTGATGATCCGCAAGGACTTTGTACTTATTGTTGATAGTGATCACCTTGCTTCTTTGCCTAGTGTTGTTTTGTCTCTTTTACAGGAATTCAATGACGTGTTTCCCGAGGACTTACCACACGGATTGCCACCTATTAGAGGTATTGAACATCAAATTGATTTCATACCTGGGGCGCAAATTCCCAACCGTCCTGCATATAGAGCAAATCCTGAGGAAACAAAGGAGATTCAACGTCAAGTGGATGAACTCCTTGACAAAGGTATTGTACGTGAATCTCTAAGTCCTTGTTCCGTTCCAGTCATTTTAGTTCCTAAAAAGGATGAATCTTGGAGAATGTGTGTTGATTGTCGTGCCATAAATAAAATCACCATTAAGTATAGACATCCAATTCCTAGATTAGATGATATGCTTGATGAATTGTATGGTTCTTCTATTTTCACCAAGATTGATTTAAAAAGTGGCTACTATCAAATTAGAATGAAAGAAGGTGATGAATGGAAAACAGCCTTTAAAACAAAGTATGGATTGTATGAATGGTTAGTCATGCCTTTTGGTCTAACTAATGCACCTAGTACTTTTATGTGGCTCATGAATCACGTTTTTAGGTCTTTCATTGGTAAGTTTGTTGTGGTCTATTTTGATGACATCCTTATTTATAGCAAATCACTTGATGAGCATGTTGAACATTTAAAACAAGTGTTTGTTATATTGCGTGAGAACCGATTGTATGCTAACCTCAAAAAGTGTTCTTTTTGCATGGAATCAATTGTCTTTTTGGGTTATGTTGTTAGTTCTCAAGGTATTTCTGTTGATGAGTCAAAAGTCAAGGCTATTGATGAGTGGCCGAGACCTAAGAATGCTAGTGAAGTTAGGAGTTTTCATGGTTTAGCAAGTTTTTATAGAAGGTTTGTTAAAGACTTTAGTACTATAGCTGCACCTTTGAATGAACTTGTTAAAAAGAACATTACTTTTGAATGGAAACAAGAGCATGAAGACGCCTTCACTAAGTTAAAGTACATGTTGACTCACGCCCCTTTACTTTCATTGCCTAATTTTCATAAAGCTTTTGAGATACACTGTGATGCCTCCGGGATTGGTATCGGTGCTGTTTTGATGCAGGAATCAAGGCTCGTGGCTTACTTTAGTGAAAAGCTTAATGGGGCAGCTTTAAAGTATGCAACTTATGACAAGGAGTTGTATGCTTTGGTAAGGTCATTACAGGTTTGGCAACATTACTTATGGCCTAAAGAGTTTATAATTCATTCTGATCATGAAAGCCTTAAATTCTTAAAGACTCAAGGTAAATTGAATAAGAGGCATGCTAAATGGTTAGAATTTATTGAAACTTTTCCATATGTGATTAAGTATAAATCTGGTCAAGATAATATTGTAGCTGATGCATTGTCTAGACGTTATTCTTTGTTCACCTATATGCATGCTAAGTTACTTGGATTTGATTTGATAAAAGATTTGTACAAAAATGACAATGATTTTTCTGCCGCCTTTAATGATTATGCTTCAAAGCCGAATGGTGACTTTTATTTGCATGATGGTTTCTTATTTCGTAAGGCTAAATTGTGCATACCCCTTTGTTCCATTCGTGATTTACTTGTTAAGGAGACCCATGGGGGAGGGTTGATGGGGCATTTTGGTATTGCTAAAACACTTGCTGTTTTGAATGAACACTTTTATTGGCCTAACATGATTAAAGATGTGAAAAGTGTTTGTGATAAATGTATTGTGTGTAAACAAGCCAAATCGAAAATTTTGCCTCATGGATTGTATACACCTTTGCCTGTTCCTAGTCATCCTTGGATTGATATTTCTATGGATTTTGTACTTGGATTGCCTAGATCACGCAATGGTAAAGATAGCATATTTGTAGTAGTGGATCGATTTAGTAAAATGGCACATTTTATTGCATGTTCCAAAACTAATGATGCTACACATATTGCTGATTTGTTCTTTAAGGAAGTTGTTAGATTGCATGGCATTCCACAAAGTATTGTTAGTGATAGGGATGTTAAGTTCTTGTCTCACTTTTGGCGTACTTTATGGAATAAGTTAGGCACTAAATTGTTGTTTTCTACTGTTGCACATCCACAAACTGATGGACAAACTGAAGTAGTTAACCGCACTTTGTCTACCTTGCTTCGAGCCATCATTCAAAGAAACTTAAAGAATTGGGAAAGTTGTCTTCCACATATTGAGTTTGCATATAATAGAACGTTTCATAGTTCTACATCTTGTTCGCCATTTGAGGTTGTTTATGGTTTCAATCCTTTAACTCCACTTGATATTTTGCCTTTGCCTATTAATGAGTTTGTTAATGTTGAAGGTAAAAAGAAAGCTGAATTTATTAAGGAGTTACATGAAAGGGTTCGAAATACTATTGAAAGGCGTCATGAACAATATGCACAACAAGCCAATAGAGGAAGAAAGAGAGTGATTTTCGAACCTGGTGATTGGGTTTGGATTCACTTGAGGAAGGAAAGGTTTCCTGACAAGAGGAAGTCTAAACTTCATCCAAGAGGAGATGGTCCTTTTCGAATTTTGGAAAGGATAGGAGATAATGCATACAAAGTCGAGCTTCCAAGTGAGTATGGCAATGTTTCATCTACATTCAATGTTTCTGATTTATCTTTGTTTGATGTAGGTGATTCGAGGACGAATTTTTTCGAGGAGGGAGGGAATGACAGCAATCCATCCACATCCTTGGTGCCAAAGCCGAGCTTAGATGATCCCTTGAAGAATCTTGATGGACCAATGACAAGATCAAGGAGCAAAAGGATGAAAGAAGCTTTGCACACTTTGTTGTCATCACACTTTGGTGACTTGGAGGCCGAGATGTGCACATCCTCTCATCATGGTGTTCTTTGGCATGTTTCTTCAATTACCATTCAAGAAGAAGTTCCTCAAAGATCTACATTGGAGCTTAAGGAAATTCCACCTTGAAGAAGCAAGCTAAGGCCGAGAAGAATTTAAGTCCAAGAAATGCGTGTCTTTGGGCTTCATTAGGTGGTTCACGCCCTTTAATTACTTTAGGGTTTTATTTTGTTGTTAATTAATTAAGTCCAAAACACTTAATGTGGGCTTTAATTAATTGGTAGTTTAATAAATTACTTGGCCCAATTATCTTGCATGATAATGGCAAGTAAAGCAAATCCTTTTTGGACAAGGATTTGGTAGTTAGTTGTAGTTTCCTTTTCCAATTTGGAAAGTTGATTAGTTTAGGAAACAAGAAGCCAAAACACGTTTTGCTTCTTCATTAAAAACTGTCTAACCTAATCCTTTTACAACTTGGATTAGTTAGTTAGCTAGTTTGTTAAGAAGTCAAGTTGTACTTTGCAACTACTAGGGTTTATTTCCTTTTCCTTCTTGGCATGGCCGAAACTCATTCCCTATAAAAAGGAGATGCATGTAACGTTTTTACACAATAAGTTGGTGAATAAAATTGAGTTTTTAGCTTTGCTAAAATTCGTGAATTAACTCCTTGAGTTGTTCAAAGCCTTGAAGAGTTATTTAACTGTTCATTGTAGTTAATCCCCTTTAGCGTGACCTATAGGAGATTACACCAATTGTTCTTTATTTAAAGAGCAGGCCTAATTAACTTGTTTAACTGATTGAATTTTCATAGGTTAAATTAAGTTCATTAGTAATAAAACGTGAAGTTTTGATTTACTCAATTCCTAGCGTTTTTCCTTTGATTTCGTTCCATCCAATTTTGTGTTCTTGTTGTGGATTATCTTGGTAAGAGCAACACGGTCCTATAGCTTGTGTGGGAGATTCGAATTTGGTCCAGGAGTTGGAGCCTCGGTCATACAACATTCGCATCAATTGGTATCAGAGAACAAGTTGTTGCCCAAGAAAATTCAGGTTAATCCGTTTTCAATTCTTCCGCAAAATTTCTGTTCTTGTTACGTCAATTCTGCCCGTTTTTTGTGTCAATTTTCTGCAGTTTTGCTGGCATCTTTCTTGCTGTTATTTGGTGTTCTTCTTGCTGTCCAAAGTCGATACATATTCACCCATTAAAATCACCAAAATCGCATGCAACAAATCATTCACAATCTGCCCGAATTTGTTCATTGTTGTGTCGTCTGAATTCTGCTCTTTTTGACGTCGTTTCTGCCATAATTTTTGCTCATTCTTTTCTGCTTAATTCAGTCCTTAATTCTGTCCAAAATCGCATGAACATTGAGTCAATACATTCTGCCCGAAATCGTCTAAATTGAGTCTATCTTCTTTTGCGATTTTTGTGTTGTTTCTTGCTGTTTCTTGTTGCGTCTTCTTGCTGTCTTTTGGTGTTAAATTCTGCACTCTTTTGTCATAATCATAGTGTAGGATTCTTGAAGTTTTCTTTGCTGTTTTCATGTAATAACATTGTTAGGGTTTCGTGTGTCAAACTAGGGTTTCATAACTAGGGTTTCTAGGTCAAGTTTTCATAACTTTCTTGATTCTTATCCGTTTCTTGATTTTCTTTTTGCGTTTGATTCTTTATCTTGTCCACCATATATTGAGTTTTGATCAAACTTTTACTCCACTCGAAAAAGATAAGTTCTTGATAACTTTCTTGAACTTCTTGATTTTCTTGAAAACTCAAAGTGGTCAAAATTGAATTCTTGAGTTGGATTCTTGATCTTTGTCTTGAATCTTGATATTCTTGTTAAAGTGGCACATCCGAATTCATTGTCCTTGGTGAGTTAATAAAGTTTGAAGTTTTTAAGGTTGTTAAGACAAGAAGACAAAACATTCTTAAACCTAAATCCTAGGTTGTTGTCTTCAAACCTTAATTTTTGTGGTGTTTAAGGTTCTTGTCCGAACCTAGTATTTTGATTGGTCCAAGGTTTATGTTCAAACCTTAAAAGTGTAATTTTGTCCTTTGTTGTCCGAAGTTAAAAAAAAAAAAAAAAAAAAAAAAAAAAATGATGATGCATTATCTAGGAGATATACATTATTCACCTATTTGCATGCTAAGTTACTTGGATTTGATTTGATTAAAGATTTGTACAAAAATGATGTTGATTTCAAATCCGTAATTGATAAATGTACCTTAAGGCCGAATGGAGAATATTATATGTATGATGGATTCTTGTTTAAAAAGGATAAATTATGCATACCCTCATGTTCCATTCATGAATTACTTCTTAAAGAAACATATGGGGGAGGGTTAATGGGGCATTTTGGTATTACTAAAACACTTGCTGTTTTGAATGAACACTTTTATTGGCCTAACATGATTAAAGATGTTAAAAGTGTTTGTGATAAATGTATTGTGTGTAAGCAAGCAAAGTCGAAAATAATGCCTCATGGCTATCAACCTTTGCCTGTTCCTAGTCATCCTTGGATTGATATTTCTATGGATTTTGTATTTGGATTACCTAGATCACGCAATGGTAAGGATAGCATATTTGTAGTAGTGGATCGATTTAGTAAAATGGTACATTTTATTGCATGTTCCAAAACTAATGATGCTACACATATTGTTGATTTGTTCTTTAAAGAGATTGTAAGATTGCGTGGACATCCTAAGAGTATTGTTAGTGATAGGGATGTAAAGTTCTTATCTCACTTTTGGCGCACTCTTTGGAATAAGTTAGGCACTAAGCTGTTGTTTTCTACTGTTGCTCATCCACAAACTGATAGACAAACTGAAGTAGTTAATCGCACTTTGTCTACTTTACTTCGTGCTATGATATAGAAAAACTTAAAGAATTGGGAGGGTTGATTGCCGCATATTGAATTTGCTTATAATCGAACTATTCATAGTGCGACTAATTTCTCGCCCTTTGAAATTGTTTATGGTTATAATCCTATAACTCCTTTAGATATTTTGCCTTTGCCTATTAATGAGTTTGTTAATGTTGAAGGTAAAAAGAAAGCTGATTTTGTAAGGGAGTTACATGAAAAGGTTAGAAATAATATTCAAAGGTGTAATGAGCAATATGCCAAACAAGCAAATAAAGGTAGAAGACAAGTGATTTTCAAACCAGGAGATTGGCTTTGGATTCACTTGAGGAAAGCAAGGTTTCCTGAAAGAAGAAAATCTAAACTTTATCCAAGAGGAGATGGTCCTTTTTGAGTTTTGGAAAGGATAGGCGACAATGCATACAAGATTGAACTTCCTAGTGAGTATGGCAATGTCTCATCTACATTTAATGTTACTCATTTATCTTTGTTTGATGTAGGTGATTCGAGGACGAATCCTTTCGAGGAGGAAGGGAATGATGGAAATCAGTCCGTGTCCATCTTGCCTAGACCGACTTCATAAGATCCATTGGCAAATCTTGATGGTCCAATGACAAGATCAAGAAGTTCGAAGATGAAGGCAGCCTTGCATCCATTAATGGCGTCAACTTGAGAAGGACTTGAGGAAGATCTTGCATCGACATTTACATCTCATTCACATGGAGTTTTATGGCATGTTTCTTCAATAACAATTCATGAAGATATTTCTCAAAGTTCTACATTGGAACTTAAGGAAATTCCACCTTGAAGAAATCACATGGCCGAATGAAGACCAAGAAGAAGGCGTGTCCTTGGGCTTTAAGTTGGATCACGCCATTTTTAGCATTATAGGATTTATTTTGTTGTTAATTAATTAAGTCCAAAGCACTTAATGTGGGCTTTAATTAATTCGGTTATCAATAAATTACTTGGCCCAATTATCTTGCATGATAATGGCAAGTAAAAGTTTAGGAAAGTAATCTCCTACTTTTTAGGGGATAAACACGTTTTTCATAGACGAAGCAAAATCGTGTTTTGCTTGTTACTTTTTAGGAAACTAGTTTGTTAGTTAGTTAGTTGTTAGTTTCCAAATCCAATTTGGAAAGTTTCCTAAATTATGATTGGTTAGCTTGGAAGTCAAGTTGTACTTGACAACCATTAGGGTTTCACGTTTTTGTAGCCTATTTATAGGTGAAAATTTTCGTGAATTAGATAAAATGAATTTTGATAATCTTTAGCTTTGCTAAAACCTTGCAGATGTGAAAAGTTGTAAAAATGTGAATCCATTCAATTGATTTCAATTGAATCTTCATAAGACTCGTGATCTTTAGGCTAAGACCTTAGAGAGAACTTACAAGTTCTTGATTTAAAGAACAAGCCAAATTTATATCTATTCAACTCTTGATTTACATAGGTTGGACTGAAATCTTTTTGTAATAACGTGTGGTTGGATTGCTTAATCAATTCTGCCGTTCCATATCTTTTCGTGTTCTTTTTGTTTACTTCTGCAATTGTGTTTTGAGTTTGTTTGATCAAATTTTCTGGTGGAATAACGATCCAAAGAAGAGGGTTTCGTGTGGTCAAGGGTTTCAATCGAAGGCCATTCGCATCATCAAATGTTTCCCAAGTAAGTAAATAATCTAGTACTGCCAAATTAATTAAAGAATCTAAGTTAATTTTGTGGGATGAAGCTTCTATGGCATTAAAAGAAGCTATTGGAGCTTTTGAATTGTTGTTGAGAGATATTATGGACGTTGATAAGCCATTTGGAGGAAAAGTAGTTGTATTTGGTGGTGATTTTAGGCAAACATTACCAGTTATATCTGGTTGCACAAGAGACATGTTGATTAAAACTAGTATTATAAGTTCGCCTCTTTGGTCATGTTTGCATAAGCTTGTTTTGAAGGAGAATATGCGGGCTTTATTGGATCCTAAATATTGTGAGTACTTACTAAAAATTGGTGAAGGTAGAGAGCTTATAGATTAAAATGAAAATATAATGCTACCTTCTGAAATTGTTTTGCCTTATGAAGGGGAACAATCTTTTCACATGTAAGTCATTTTTTTAATTGCATTAATTTAAAGAATAGAATTACAATAACACATAAACTATATTCTTCCAATATTTATAATTACTAATATAACTTATTTGTTATCAGGTTGTTGGTTCTGTTTACACCAACTTACATTTCTATGCTTTAAATCCATATGAAATGATTGGTCGCTGCATCTTTTCACCAAAAAATAATGCTGTTGATGATGTGAATAATACCATTATTCATACATTCCCTGGTGAACTTCATATTTATACTAGCATTGATAAAACTCTTAATGAAAGACACCAAAGTGATTTTTAGGATTTTCTGAACTCACTAAATCCAAGTAGTCTCCCACCTCATAAATTGTTGCTAAAAACTAATTGCCCTGTGATGTTATTGAGAAATTTGAATCCTATAGAAGGTTTGTGTAATGGTACAAGATTAATTTGTCATAAGCTAGGTATTCACATAATTTGTGCTGAAATAGCAACTGGCCAACATGTTGGGAAAAAGGTTTTCTTACCAAAAATACCTTTGGAATTAAGTGATGATGCAAAACATGGTATTGCATTTAAACGGATACAGTTTCCTGTTAGATTGTGTTTTTCAATTACAATAAATAAGTCCCAAGGCCAAACTCTTGATTATGTTGGTATATACATGCGAGAGCCTGTTTTTTCTCATAGCCAATTATATATTGCTCTTTCAAGAGCCAAGACTTCTAAGGCAGTGAAAGTTCTTATCTTGCCACCCACTGTTGGAGAAAAGAAGCATGACTGTCTTACAAGAAATGTAGTCTTTCAAGAAGCACTTGAATTGACTAAATGATTATTTAAGCTTGCAACTTCAACGAAAGGTTTTGCATTGCTTTATATATTTTATGGTCTATTCATTCTATAATAACTCGATTTCTGCATTTCATATTGATTTCCTAATACTTTATGTAATCCGCTTGACTGCAATTGATACTTTATATTGTCTAACCAACTTATATTATGTAGGATGGCAGCTGAAATTCCAATTGATCAATTAACTAACAAAATGAAACCTTGGAATGCAACAATAACTGTTCAAGAAAAGTTGCAATCAATTCAGTCAACCAGAAGCCCAACTAAGTTTCAAAAGTTTGTCTTCTGTGATGATAGGGTTTGTCAAAAGCTACATTTTTAAATTTAAACTTATTCCAACTAAAGTTTTATATTATTGTATTTAACTAAATATGAATTCCCGATTACATAGTCAAGTTTCTTATTTTGAACTTTGAATGAATTTGGCAGGGAGTTAAAGTGGAGGGCATTATTTTTTATCCTGATATTCAATGAATGGATTCAAAACTTCACGTATTTAAGAAATACCATATCAACAATGCACATATTAGACCGCTAGCTAAAAAATATTGGTGTGAGGGTATCACAGTCCAATGGGTAATAAGTTCAAAAACAATAATTCAAGAAATTATAGAACAACAGAATATGCTCAAGTTGGACTGCACTTATACAAAATTTGATAATTTGAATAAGTTTCTAGATGACAAGACCAAGCCAATAGGTAATTCCTTTAATATTTTTTTTTTTGCAGATTCTATACATTTGTTACTATATATTATAATGTATTTAATTCTTTGTAGACATTCTGGCTGTTGTTGTTGATGTTCTACCTGTTAAAGTAGTAACAACACCAAATGGAAAATCAACTGTACAAAAGTTTGTTCTGATCAATCAAATGTTTGTTTTGCCATTAATTTTTATTCATACTTATGTAAATTAATAATTGCAAATGTTGTTATTTGTCTAACCTTGTTTCATTACATTTTAGATTGCAATCGATTTTTCTATAAATGTGGAATCAAATGCTGGATACTGAAGAAAACCAAATAATTGACAGCTTGAAAAGTTTCCATGTCATAATCTGTCGCCGACTTAGAGTTAGCTATTATAATGGTTGGCATTCATACTTTTCAAATTTACAAAAATGCTTACACATAAATGATAGGAATGAGCCCGAGTCCACATTGCCAAATCCAGCTTCCCATGATCCATTAGCAAATCTTGGTGGTCCAATGACAAGATCAAGGAGCAAGAGGATGAAGGAAGCACTACAAGCATTGTTATCAACACATTGTGAGTTGATGGCCAATGTTCAAAGGAGTTCGACACAACCATCTCAAGATGAAGTACTTTGGCATATTTCTTCAATAACAATTTATGATCCACCTTGAAGAAATAATGTGAAGGCCGAAATATTAAAGTCCAAGAAGAAGGCGTGTTTTGGGCTTTGAATTGGATCTCGCCCTTTTTAATATATTTTAGGGTTTATTATGTTGTTTTTAATTAAGTCCACTTAACGATTTTATGGGCTTAATTGGCGTTTTTTTTATTCAGTTTTAATAAAGTATTACTTGGCCCAATTATCTTGCATGATAATTAGGAAAGTAAAGTTTTAGAAAGTAAAATCGAATTTTGCTTCTTCAAGGCGACTTTGTGGTGTGCTTTAAGTTCTCAGTTGCTATGTAGTGTGTGTGGTGTGCTTTAAGTTTTAATGTGAAAGTGTTGTTGTATTGTGCCAAATTTGCCGATA
Organism: Ophiorrhiza pumila; assembly: GCA_016586305.1. Classification (NCBI taxonomy): domain Eukaryota; kingdom Viridiplantae; phylum Streptophyta; class Magnoliopsida; order Gentianales; family Rubiaceae; genus Ophiorrhiza; species Ophiorrhiza pumila. Next base: position 18,720,856 of record BLIW01000003.1, on the reverse strand, counting down.
TCCACTCATCACACTCGCACGCCCAATTTACACTCACACTCAAATACCTCATCAACAAATTCATAAATGTTACCCTTGTGAAGTATGCAAAAATCTTTTTCGCGAGTTAGCAGTTTTCAAGTATTGCGTGAAATTTGCTGAATAAAGTGTGATGTTAAAGTAAGATAGAAGCGCCAGCAAAATTTTGACATAGGAGGGCCTTTATGATTCTTTACGTGTATGTGCCTTCTACTCGTAAACACTTATTCTTGTATTTTGATTATATAGTCTATTGAAGACACACACAAACACGAATTTTTGTTGAAATTGTGCAATTGTGAAGAAAAAGCCAATGGGCGAATAAAGGGAAAAAATAGCCACAAAACCCTGGGCAACCAAGCACCAATGTGCGGCATGAATTACAAATAAGCACCAATGTGCAAGCACTCCTTTTTCTTTTGTAGAGCAAATTTTGCAGGCTCTTGAGAAGGTGCTTGAGCTTATGAACTTGAGGAACAACTTCTGTGAATTCCACCTTGTACCATTGCTGTTCCTCCAGGATAGGCACCTCTTCTTCTTCTTCCATTATGCATGTTGGGACTACTTTCAATGGTTCTACTTCAGTTGGAAACATTGGTGTCTCATCCCTACTAGTCCATTCTTCCCTACAAGGCTCAACAACTTGCTTTGCACACAATGATTTATCAAACTCGACGATAAGCTCATCAATGTATGCATCAACAAAGCAAGATCGCACTATGTTAGTTACTTCTTTACAAATCATCAAATTCTCATCATTCAAACCAACATAGTGACTACTTGGAAACGTTTGCTCACAATTTAGACAATCAACATTAGAAGCATATATGCAGGGTCTAAAGACATCAAAGTCCTCTTGGAGGTCAAGAGTTCTTATAAACCATAATGCTTTTTTCCAACAACCCGTTATATTGACAATGTCCTCATGCAATGTAAATTCATTGTTACTCAAGTCAATATTTGAGGAATGCTTCCCTTCAATAATGCATGGAGAAGAGGAATTTTCATCAAATTCTACCTCACTATGTCTCCAAGTTGCATTAATTGAATCCAATCTTGATTGTCTTTTCTCAATAAGTGCATCCAAAGTCTCCAACAATTCATTGCTTTGATCTTTGATTAGCCATGGCTCTTCATAGTCTTTATGATGCTCAAACACCACTTCAATATAGCTCCTGCAGTGAGCAACAATATATCCCCAAGTAGTTTGAACAACATTTAATTTACAATTCAAATCGACTAATTGAGACTCAAGGGACTCCCAACACTCTAATGGAAAGAAGGCATCAAATAGTCTAGATTGTGGTTGTGTATCATCCACCACAATTGGTGGGTCAATATGAACAAGCTCAAGATGATCCCCAACAACCAAAGACATACTTGGAACAACAACCAATACACGAAAATGCAAAATAACACAAAATGATGAACATAACTAAATGTAAAATAGCTACTAAATCATCAAAACTAGAAGACCACAAAACTCAAAACTATCACAAAATCAACTCTTGACACTCTGCCTCTCCTCGGCAACGGCGCCAAAAATTGACAGGTGTTGTCGCTATCCTACAATTTTACCCAAAATCACTTTAAGAATGTAGGAGTGGTAAGTGGGATCGTATCCAACAGGGAGAGGATTGTTATCAAGGTGTGAATGAGTGATAGTAACAGAAACATGTGTTGACTCTAAACAATTGCAAGTGGTTTAAACAATCAGAAAGGGGACTGGTGTTGCCTTGAGGGGGCAAGTGTCAATGACTTTTCCCAATTATCCTTGACTAGTGCAAATGCATGTATGAGGGGATTCACCTCCTAGTGGCTTAGAACGGATTAACTTGGCAGTTCTCACTGTTCTAATTCACAATTCTCCTCTATCCTCCTTTGGCAGGGCAGGACCTAGGCTCGGCTTCCCAATTCTCGAATCCCTACTTGGTACTTACCCCCTAATTCCCTCTCTAATTCCTTTCCTTGGTAGGACAGTGAATCAAATTGGAGATTAAAGTCTCATACTCAAGCAATCCTAAGTCTCTTCCTATTCAAGTTGACCTCGATTGTCAGTGGGCACCGCACAATCAATGTCTCAATTATGCACAGATCCTAGGACTCACACATGTTTGTTCAATGTTCCATTGATGATATTCCAATTTCCATTAATAGCTCAAAACTGATTTCAGTAGGCACCGCAAATCAAATTAAGTGCATAAGCGTGTGTGTGTAAGCATTCAAATGAACCATCAAAAGACATTGGACAAAAATCAAACACATAATAAGCAATTCAAATGTCTCCAATCGGTTTTCTCAAAGTCATTACACTTAATACCTCAAGGCAACATCCAGAATGTTTAGCCGATCATGTTGATCGGCTTTGAAAATGAGTTTAACAAAGCTTGATCGAACATGGCTAGCACAAAAAGATTAGTGTAAACGATTGTCACTTTGATCTCCTCTTGAAGCCCTAATCTCCTCTCTTTTGCTTTCCGCTTCCGCCTCTCTAAAAGTCTCTCCAAAAAGTCCCTTCACTTGTGGTTTTCTCCGCTTTTTATACATTTCTCCCCGTGGAAATGTTGATGATGTTTCTTGGAAATTTCCTCCTTCCGCTAGGAGAGTGACACGTGTCCGTTGTTGCTTCCTGGAAACTTCTTCCTTCCTATGGGGGAATGCCAAGTGTCTGAAAAAGTTCAGTCAACAAAAGTAGTGAGGTCAACTGATAAACATTGGATGTGCAAATTATCAAACAGTTGGTGTCTTCAAATGGGTGTGCATGCTTGGCTTTAAATATGCCTGTGCGAGTGAAGCTTGGGAGCATGAGTGTGGTGAGACTCATAGCAATTTATCTACCTAAGTGTGAGAATAACAGTGTGTACAAGTGCGCTGGTGAAAATATGCAAAAAGAAATATGCAAGTGTGCGAGTGGCGGTGCGGGCGCATAGGCGCCCGCGTGTGTGCGTGCGTGTGTGCTGTGCGGGCGCCTGGCTCCCGCACAGTGTGCGTGTGTGTATGGCTGCGCGTGCGCCAGGCGCCCGCACAGTTGCGCGCGGTGTGTGGCTGTGCGGGCGCCCGTGTGTGGCTGGCGCCCGCACAGTTGTGTGCGTGTGTGGCTGGCGCCCTCACAGTTGTGTGGTGTGTGTGTGAGTGTGCATAGTGTGTGTGTGTTGTGTTTGTGCTGTGCGGGTGGGATTTGGTGTGGTGTGTGACCAAGTGTGCTTCATGGCTCAAAAATGATTACTTTCATAACAAAAATGCTACACTTAGCCAATTCTCAACACTTCATCGGATTGTACCATTTCAAGTGTTCATCTATCATCATTTTTACAGAGAATTTATACAAAAGATCAAACAAGTTAAATGAATAAGTCGGTACAAACCCGACTTATCAGATGGTGAAAGACCAATCAAGACTTCGAACCAAATGAAAGTGCTTCTGAGGAAGAAGTATGTCCCTTCTCATTACAACCGTGAATTAAATCGAAAGTTGCACTCTCTTGTGCAAGGTAGCCGAACAGTTGAAGAGTATTATCATGAGATGGAAGCACTTATGATTAAAGCAAATGTTCAAGAGGATCCCGACTCCACTATAGAAAGGTTTTTGCGAGGTATGCATTCTGATTTAGCATATCATGTGGATCTTCAAAGTTATGTTGACATTAATAAGCTTGTTCATAAAGCTATTAAGATTGAAAGACATATGAAAGGAAAGAATAAATTTACACAACCATCACCACCTTGGTGAAGGGAACAAGTGCCGAATGTTGTCCCTTTTACTCCATCGACAAAGCTGTGAGAATTCACTTCAAATCAGCCTTCAAGTGCACCATCAAATGTCCCAAAATCAGTACCTAAAGCCGCTGATTCTGTCCCCAAAACAGCATCAAGTTCCGCAGCTAGATTGAGGGATATCCGTTGTTATAAATGTCAAGGATCTGGACATATGCAATCTGATTGTCCCACTCAGAAATTGATGATTACTCTTGATAGTGGAGAAGTGGTAAGTAATGATGATTGTGTCGACATGCCGCCTCTTGAAGAGAAGTACCAACATGAATCAAGTGACGACGGTGAAGAGCTTGAATCATATACGTATGAGGTTGGTAACTATTCTTTAGTTTCTCGCTGAGTTCTTAATTTTCAACCTTTAGTTGATAATGATAATTTGATGCAACGAGAAAATATATTTCACACACGATGTATGGTGCAAAATAAGATTTGTAGTGTGATTATTGATAGTGGTAGTTGCACAAATGTGGCGAGCACCTTGTTTGCGAACAAACTGAATTTGACTTGCATGAAACATCCGAAGCCTTATCGTCTTCAATGGCTAAATAATTCGGTTGACACTCGAGTAACAAAACAAGTTAAGTTTTCATTCACCATTGGGAAATATGTTGATACTGTTCTATGTGATGTGGTTCCAATGGAAGCAAGTCATATTTTACTTGGTCGACCTTGGCAATTTGATTGTGATGTACTTTATCATGCCAAGAAAATTTCTACAGCTTTGTACATCAAGGTAAGAAGTTTAATCTCCGAGCATTAACTCTGGCACAAGTCTTTGAAGACCAAGCGAAGATCATACAAGCTTCTAGAGATATGAATGCCGCAAAGGAGAAGAAAGAAAATGAAAAGCATAATGTAATAGCTAGCTTAGGTGAAAAGAAAGATTCGTCTTCTTGTAATAGCCGAGAGTTAGTTGTTTCAAAATCTTGTTATTTTGCTTCTTCTAGGGAGATTAAGAGAGCAATACTAGATAGGCAACCTTTGTACTTGATGATTCGCAATGATTTTGTACTTATTGTTGATAGTGATAACCTTGCTTCTTTGCCTTGTGTTGTTTTATCACTTTTGCCAGAATATCAAGACGTGTTTCCCGAGGATTTGCCAATAGGTTTAACACCTATTCGAGGTATTAAACATCAAATTGATTTCATACTAGGAGCTCAAATCCCAAATCGCCCAGCTTATAGAGCTAACCCTGAGGAAACAAAAGAGATTCAACTTCAAGTTGATGAACTCCTTGACAAAGGTATAGTTCGTGAGTCTCTTAGTCTATGTTCCGTTCCTGTCATTTTAGTACCTAAAAAGGATGAATCTTGGAGAATGTGTGTTGATTGTCGTGCCATAAATAAAATCACAATTAAGTATAGACATCCAATTCCTAGATTAGATGATATGCTTGATGAGTTATATGGTTCGTGTATTTTCACTAAGATTGATTTAAAAAGTGGCAGCTACTATGAAATTTGAATGAAAGAAGGTGATGAATTGAAAACAGCATTTAAAATAAAGTATGGTTTGTATGAATGGTTAGTCATGCCTTTTGGTCTACCTAATGCGCCTAGTACTTTTATGAGGCTAATGAATCATGTCTTTAGATCTTTCATTAGAAAATTTGTTGTGGTCTATTTTGATGACATTCTTATTTATAGCAAATCACTTGATGAACATGTTGAACATATAAAACTTGTGTTTGCTATATTGCGTGAGAACAAATTGTATGCTAATCTCAAAAAGTGTTCTTTTTGCATGGAGTCAATTATCTTTTTGGGATATGTTGTAAGTTCTCAAGGCATTGCTGTTAATGAGTCTAAAGTCAAGGCAATCATGGAATGGCCGAGACCTACATGTGCTAGTCAAGTTAGGAGTTTTCATGGTCTTGCAAGTTTTTATAGGAGATTTGTTAAAGATTTTAGTTCTATAGCAGCCCCTTTAAATGAACTTGTTAAGAAAAATATTGCTTTTGAATGTAAAGATGAACATGAAAACGGCTTTAACAAATTGAAATACATGTTGACTCACGCCACTTTACTTGCTTTGCCAAATTTTAATAAAGCTTTTGAGATACACTGTGATGCCTCCTGGATAGGTATTGGTGTTGTTTTGATGCAGGAATCAAGACCCGCGGCTTATTTTAGTGAAAAGTTCAATGGGGCAGCTTTGAAGTATGCAACTTATGACAAGGAGTTGTATGCTTTGGTAAGGTCATTACAGGTTTGTCAACATTACTTATGGCCAAAAGAGTTATATTTCATTCTGATCATCAAAGCCTTAAATTTTTGAAAACTCAAGGTAAATTGAATAAAAGGCATGCTAAATGGTTAGAATTTATTGAAACTTTTCCATATGTAATTAAGTATAAATCTGGTCAAGAGAATGTTGTAGCTGATGCATTATCTAGGAGATATACATTATTCACCTATTTGCATGCTAAGTTACTTGGATTTGATTTGATTAAAGATTTGTACAAAAATGATGTTGATTTCAAATCCGTAATTGATAAATGTACCTTAAGGCCGAATGGAGAATATTATATGTATGATGGATTCTTGTTTAAAAAGGATAAATTATGCATACCCTCATGTTCCATTCATGAATTACTTCTTAAAGAAACATATGGGGGAGGGTTAATGGGGCATTTTGGTATTACTAAAACACTTGCTGTTTTGAATGAACACTTTTATTGGCCTAACATGATTAAAGATGTTAAAAGTGTTTGTGATAAATGTATTGTGTGTAAGCAAGCAAAGTCGAAAATAATGCCTCATGGCTATCAACCTTTGCCTGTTCCTAGTCATCCTTGGATTGATATTTCTATGGATTTTGTATTTGGATTACCTAGATCACGCAATGGTAAGGATAGCATATTTGTAGTAGTGGATCGATTTAGTAAAATGGTACATTTTATTGCATGTTCCAAAACTAATGATGCTACACATATTGTTGATTTGTTCTTTAAAGAGATTATAAGATTGCGTGGACATCCTAAGAGTATTGTTAGTGATAGGGATGTAAAGTTCTTATCTCACTTTTGGCGCACTCTTTGGAATAAGTTAGGCACTAAGCTGTTGTTTTCTACTGTTGCTCATCCACAAACTGATAGACAAACTGAAGTAGTTAATCGCACTTTGTCTACTTTACTTCGTGCTATGATATAGAAAAACTTAAAGAATTGGGAGGGTTGATTGCCGCATATTGAATTTGCTTATAATCGAACTATTCATAGTGCTACTAATTTCTCGCCCTTTGAAATTGTTTATGGTTATAATCCTATAACTCCTTTAGATATTTTGCCTTTGCCTATTAATGAGTTTGTTAATGTTGAAGGTAAAAAGAAAGCTGATTTTGTAAGGGAGTTACATGAAAAGGTTAGAAATAATATTCAAAGGTGTAATGAGCAATATGCCAAACAAGCAAATAAAGGTAGAAGACAAGTGATTTTCGAACCAGGAGATTGGCTTTGGATTCACTTGAGGAAAGAAAGTTTTCCTGAAAGAAGAAAATCTAAACTTTATCCAAGAGGAGATGGTCCTTTTTGAGTTTTGGAAAGGATAGGCGACAATGCATACAAGATTGAACTTCCTAGTGAGTATGGCAATGTCTCATCTACATTTAATGTTACTCATTTATCTTTGTTTGATGTAGGTGATTCGAGGACGAATCCTTTCGAGGAGGAAGGGAATGATGGAAATCAGTCCGTGTCCATCTTGCCTAGACCGACTTCATAAGATCCATTGGCAAATCTTGATGGTCCAATGACAAGATCAAGAAGTTCGAAGATGAAGGCAGCCTTGCATCCATTAATGGCGTCAACTTGAGGACTTGAGGAAGATCTTGCATCGACATTTACATCTCATTCACATGGAGTTTTATGGCATGTTTCTTCAATAACAATTCATGAAGATATTTCTCAAAGTTCTACATTGGAACTTAAGGAAATTCCACCTTGAAGAAATCACATGGCCGAATGAAGACCAAGAAGAAGGCGTGTCCTTGGGCTTTAAGTTGGATCACGCCATTTTTAGCATTATAGGATTTATTTTGTTGTTAATTAATTAAGTCCAAAGCACTTAATGTGGGCTTTAATTAATTCGGTTATCAATAAATTACTTGGCCCAATTATCTTGCATGATAATGGCAAGTAAAAGTTTAGAAAAGTAATCTCCTACTTTTTAGGGGATAAACACGTTTTTCATAGACGAAGCAAAATCGTGTTTTGCTTGTTACTTTTTAGGAAACTAGTTTGTTAGTTAGTTAGTTGTTAGTTTCCAAATCCAATTTGGAAAGTTTCCTAAATTATGATTGGTTAGCTTGGAAGTCAAGTTGTACTTGACAACCATTAGGGTTTCACGTTTTTGTAGCCTATTTATAGGTGAAAATTTTCGTGAATTAGATAAAATGAATTTTGATAATCTTTAGCTTTGCTAAAACCTTGCAGATGTGAAAAGTTGTAAAAATGTGAATCCATTCAATTGAATCTTCATAAGACTCGTGATCTTTAGGCTAAGACCTTAGAGAGAACTTACAAGTTCTTGATTTAAAGAACAAGCCAAATTTATATCTATTCAACTCTTGATTTACATAGGTTGGACTGAAATCTTTTTGTAATAACGTGTGGTTGGATTGCTTAATCAATTCTGCCGTTCCATATCTTTTCGTGTTCTTTTTGTTTACTTCTGCAATTGTGTTTTGAGTTTGTTTGATCAAATTTTCTGGTGGAATAACGATCCAAAGAAGAGGGTTTCGTGTGGTCAAGGGTTTCAATCGAAGGCCATTCGCATCATCAAATGTTTCCCAAGTAAGTAAATAATCTAGTACTGCCAAATTAATTAAAGAATCTAAGTTAATTTTGTGGGATGAAGCTTCTATGGCATTAAAAGAAGCTATTGGAGCTTTTGAATTGTTGTTGAGAGATATTATGGACGTTGGTAAGCCATTTGGAGGAAAAGTAGTTGTAGTTGGTGGTGATTTTAGGCAAACATTACCAGTTATATCTGGTTGCACAAGAGACATGTTGATTAAAACTAGTATTATAAGTTCGCCTCTTTGGTCATGTTTGCATAAGCTTGTTTTGAAGGAGAATATGCGGGCTTTATTGGATCCTAAATATTGTGAGTACTTACTAAAAATTGGTGAAGGTAGAGAGCCTATAGATTAAAATGAAAATATAATGCTACCTTCTGAAATTGTTTTGCCTTATGAAGGGGAACAATCTTTTCACATGTAAGTCATTTTTTTAATTGCATTAATTTAAAGAATAGAATTACAATAACACATAAACTATATTCTTCCAATATTTATAATTACTAATATAACTTATTTGTTATCAGGTTGTTGGTTCTGTTTACACCAACTTACATTTCTATGCTTTAAATCCATATGAAATGATTGGTCGCTGCATCTTTTCACCAAAAAATAATGCTGTTGATGATGTGAATAATACCATTATTCATACATTCCCTGGTGAACTTCATATTTATACTAGCATTGATAAAACTCTTAATGAAAGACACCAAAGTGATTTTTAGGATTTTCTGAACTCACTAAATCCAAGTAGTCTCCCACCTCATAAATTGTTGCTAAAAACTAATTGCCCTGTGATGTTATTGAGAAATTTGAATCCTATAGAAGGTTTGTGTAATGGTACAAGATTAATTTGTCATAAGCTAGGTATTCACATAATTTGTGCTGAAATAGCAACTGGCCAACATGTTGGGAAAAAGGTTTTCTTACCAAAAATACCTTTGGAATTAAGTGATGATGCAAAACATGGTATTGCATTTAAACGGATACAGTTTCCTGTTAGATTGTGTTTTTCAATTACAATAAATAAGTCCCAAGGCCAAACTCTTGATTATGTTGGTATATACATGCGAGAGCCTGTTTTTTCTCATAGCCAATTATATATTGCTCTTTCAAGAGCCAAGACTTCTAAGGCAGTGAAAGTTCTTATCTTGCCACCCACTGTTGGAGAAAAGAAGCATGACTGTCTTACAAGAAATGTAGTCTTTCAAGAAGCACTTGAATTGACTAAATGATTATTTAAGCTTGAAACTTCAACGAAAGGTTTTGCATTGCTTTATATATTTTATGGTCTATTCATTCTATAATAACTTGATTTCTGCATTTCATATTGATTTCCTAATACTTTATGTAATCCGCTTGACTGCAATTGATACTTTATATTGTCTAACCAACTTATATTATGTAGGATGGCAGCTGAAATTCCAATTGATCAATTAACTGACAAAATGAAACCTTGGAATGCAACAATAACTGTTCAAGAAAAGTTGCAATCAATTCAGTCAACCAGAAGCCCAACTAAGTTTCAAAAGTTTGTCTTCTGTGATGATAGGGTTTGTCAAAAGCTACATTTTTAAATTTAAACTTATTCCAACTAAAGTTTTATATTATTGTATTTAACTAAATATGAATTCCCGATTACATAGTCAAGTTTCTTATTTTGAACTTTGAATGAATTTGGCAGGGAGTTAAAGTGGAGGGCATTATTTTTTATCCTGATATTCAATGAATGGATTCAAAACTTCACGTATTTAAGAAATACCATATCAACAATGCACATATTAGACCGCTAGCTAAAAAATATTGGTGTGAGGGTATCACAGTCCAATGGGTAATAAGTTCAAAAACAATAATTCAAGAAATTATAGAACAACAGAATATGCTCAAGTTGGACTGCACTTATACAAAATTTGATAATTTGAATAAGTTTCTAGATGACAAGACCAAGCCAATAGGTAATTCCTTTAATATTTTTTTTTTTGCAGATTCTATACATTTGTTACTATATATTATAATGTATTTAATTCTTTGTAGACATTCTGGCTGTTGTTGTTGATGTTCTACCTGTTAAAGTAGTAACAACACCAAATGGAAAATCAACTGTACAAAAGTTTGTTCTGATCAATCAAATGTTTGTTTTGCCATTAATTTTTATTCATACTTATGTAAATTAATAATTGCAAATGTTGTTATTTGTCTAACCTTGTTTCATTACATTTTAGATTGCAATCGATTTTTCTATAAATGTGGAATCAAATGCTGGATACTGAAGAAAACCAAATAATTGACAGCTTGAAAAGTTTCCATGTCATAATCTGTCGCCGACTTAGAGTTAGCTATTATAATGGTTGGCATTCATACTTTTCAAATTTACAAAAATGCTTACACATAAATGATAGGAATGAGCCCGAGTCCACATTGCCAAATCCAGCTTCCCATGATCCATTAGCAAATCTTGGTGGTCCAATGACAAGATCAAGGAGCAAGAGGATGAAGGAAGCACTACAAGCATTGTTATCAACACATTGTGAGTTGATGGCCAATGTTCAAAGGAGTTCGACACAACCATCTCAAGATGAAGTACTTTGGCATATTTCTTCAATAACAATTTATGATCCACCTTGAAGAAATAATGTGAAGGCCGAAATATTAAAGTCCAAGAAGAAGGCGTGTTTTGGGCTTTGAATTGGATCTCGCCCTTTTTAATATATTTTAGGGTTTATTATGTTGTTTTTAATTAAGTCCACTTAACGATTTTATGGGCTTAATTGGCGTTTTTTTTATTAAGTTTTAATAAAGTATTACTTGGCCCAATTATCTTGCATGATAATTAGGAAAGTAAAGTTTTAGAAAGTAAAATCGAATTTTGCTTCTTCAAGGCAAAACCGATTTTAGTCTTTGTTTAAGTTTAGGAAACAAAGGAAGCCAAATTGTGTTTGGCCACCTTTAGGAAGAAAACGTGAGACACCAATCCTTTTTGGAAAAGGATTAGCTTATGTGTGTCACAAATCCTTTTTGGAAAAGGATTAGTAAGTTAGTAGCTTAGAAGTCAAGTTGTAATTTACAACTTCTAGGGTTTTATTTCTTTTTTCTCTTAGGAAAGCCGAATTACTCCCTATAAAAGGGAAAGCTATGTAACGTTTTTACAGATGTTGAATTGAAAGAATTTTGGCTTTGCTAAATTAAATTTGACATCATCAACGTGAGTTATTCTTGAGTAATTCATAAGACCCGCCAAACCTTAAGTGAGGAACTTTAGGTGAAGCTTACAAGTTCTAGATTTATAGAACCGGCCAAACTGATAGGTTTAATTTATTGATTTACAATTGTTAAACTGAATCAATTTGTGTTAACGTTGGGGTTAGGTTAATTTTAATCTTGCCTTTTCGTTCCATATCTCTTTTCCGCAAATTGTGTTCTTGTTTCTTGAATTGAGTTTTTGGTGCACAACGATCCGAACTTGTGGAAAATTCGTGTGGATTGGACTTCATCCTACTCCATTCGTATCAATTGGTATCAAAGCAATCCAGGTTGTTCATCAAATTCGGTAATTAATCTTTTTATTTGAGTCTTGTTCTTGTTTTTCTCTTCTCGGATCTTGTCCTTCTTTTGGCATCCTTCTTGCTGTTTTGTTGCGTCAATTTCTGCAGTTTTTGTGGTGTCTTTTTGTTGCTGTTTCGTGTCTTTATTGCTGTCCAAGGTCGTCATAGTTCTGCCTTTAAATTACGTCAAAATCGCATGCAATTTGTTTGCTAAAATCTGTCCAATTCGTGTTCATCTCTTGCTCGGATTTTTGCGATTTTTGTTGTGTTCTTCTTGCTGTTTTGTGTCGTGTTTTGCTGCTGTTTTTCTTCATAATTCTGCATTGTTTTTGTTCATCATCATAGTGTGAAATTCTTGAGTCATTCTTGCTGAAATCACGTCCAAAGAATTAGGGTTTGTCAAACTAGGGTTTGTGAAATTAGGGTTTCTTATTCAAAATTTCATAACTTTCTTGTTTCTCATCCTTTTCTTGATCTTTCTTTTGTGTTATCTTCATGTGCTATTGCCATTAAAGTGTGTTTTGATCAAACTTTTTCACCATCTCAAAAAGACGAGTTCTTGACCACTTTCTTGAAAATCTTGATTTTTCTTGGAAATCCGAAAGTGCTCAAATTTGAATCTTGAAGACATATTCTTGCTCTTTGTGATATTTCTTGAATCTTTGGTAAAAGTGGTATCTTCAAAATCCGAAATTTTGTTGACTTCTTGATACATTGAAGTAGTTGAAAATTTAGGGTTTATCAACAACCTCAAAAACCCTAGTTAAGCTTTTTGTCAAAAAAAAAAAAAAAAAAAAGGCCATTACAAAAAAAAAAATAAAAAGACCAAGTAAAAATCAGCCCAAAGGCATTTGGTATAAAGTGAAAAAAAAAACAAAAAAAACAAAAAAATTTTTAATTTTTTTTTCGTATTTAATTTTATAGTTTCGGACGCCACTTTCGGACCCCTTACCCGTCCGAAACTACCGTCCGAACCTCGACAGAGAAGTCACAAATTTTCACAAAATTTCGGACGCCACTTTCGGACCCCTGATCCGTCCGAAACTACCGTCCGATCCTCGACAGAGATTTGAAATTTTTTTAACAAAGTTTCGGACGCCAATTTCGGCCGTCCGAACCTTTGTTCTACCGTCCGAAACTCGGCAGAGAGTTTCTATATACTATAACTTCAAACCTTCATAACTTTCTCATTTTTAATCGGAATTGAGTGATTCAAAATCACATCTTCTTGTTATCTTCTCTAGTTTCTGAATTCGTAGCTTTCTGAAGTTAATCTGTTTATACACCATACGTGATCTTAAAATCTTCTTGTGACGTGAATTTTTCTTTTCAAACTTCTTTGGTTTTGCTTTTGTGAATTGATTTGTTTGTACTAATTGGTTGAGACTTGTTCTTAAAATCGACAAACAGTAAGCTTCAATTAGTTTGAGAGATTCATTGAGAGTATTTAGATAGGGTATACACGAGAAAAGCCATTACACTAGAGAGGAGAGTATTACTCACCAAAAGTGAGAATCCGAGAGGTTTTTATTTTGCTATCTTTTGTTGTTTTTACTAACTTGCAGGAACAATGGAGGGAGATGATAAAACACCTCAAGGACAACCCCAAACGGATCAAAAATATGTTAATGATGTTCTATTTGACATGATCCGAAAACTCAATCTAAAGATTGATAATTTAACCATTTTTCCTTCACCAAAAAAAGGTTCTACTTCTCGACAGAATAAACATGAAGAAGCCGAGCCTAGTGATGAGGAGAATGAGGAGTTCATGGATTCTCCTAAAGATGGTAAGAAATCTGATTTGTCAATTAGTGGAGTTAAACTAACATTGCCTACTTTCCATGGTAAAGCAGATCCGGAAGCTTATTTTGATTGGGTTCGTGAGCTTGAACACTTCTTTGAAGGTAATAGCTATCCCGAACATAAGAGGTATCGCCTAGCCTTCATGCACCTCAAGGATTATGCAAGTTTGTGGTGGGATAAGGTAATGAGATCTAGACGTGAAGATGACGAACCACCTATTCAAACTTGGAAGCAAATGAAAGCGCTTATGAGGAAGAAGTATGTTCCATCACATTATAGCCGAGAGCTCAACAGAAAATTGCACTCCCTTGTGCAAGGAAACAAAACCGTGGAGGAATACTACCATGAGATGGAAGCTCTCATGATCAAGGCCAATGTTCGTGAAGATCCCGACTCAACAATTGAAAGATTTCTTAGAGGTATGAATTCTGAATTGTCTTATCATGTTGATTTACAATCTTATGTTGATATTAATGAGCTTGTTCATAAAGCTATTAAGATTGAAAGGCACATGAAAGGTAAGAACAGGTTCACACAACAGAATCCACCATGGCAAAGGGATTTGAAACCTAAATCAGCCCCTTTCACTCCACCAACAAAACCGAGGCAATTCACCTCAAACCAGCCATCTAGTGCGCCTCCTTATGTCCCAAAATCAGTCCCCAAAGCTGCTGAAAATGCCCCTAAACCGGCGACAACTTCTGCTCCAAGATTGAGGGATATTAGATGTTTTAAATGTCAAGGCTATGGTCACTTGCAAGCCAATTGTCCTACTGCCCGGATCATGATTACTTTAGATACTGGAGAAGTGGTAAGTGATGATGATTGTGCCGACATGCCACCTCTTGAAGAAAAGTACCAAGATGATCAAAGTGATGAGGGTGAAAAGCTTGATGAGCCGACCTACTCAGTTGGTAACTTTTCTTTAGTTTCTCGCCGTGTTCTTAATGTTCAACCTTTGGAAGATAATGATTTGATGCAACGTGATAACATATTTCACACTCTGTTTAGTGCAAAACATGGTTTGTAGTGTGATTATTGATAGTGGTAGTTGCACAAATGTGGCGAGCACCTTACTTGTTAACAAACTGAATTTGAATTGCATGAAACATCCAAAACCATATAGGCTTCAATGGTTAAATAATTCAGTTGAAACTCGTGTCACTAAACAAGTAAAGTTTTCTTTCACCATTGGTAAATATGTTGATACTGTTTTATGTGATGTTGTTCCAATGGAGGCTAGTCATATTTTACTTGGTAGACCTTGGCAATTTGATTGTGATGTGCTTTATCATGCCAAGAAAATTTTTTACAGTTTTGTGCATAATGGTAAAAAGTATAGTCTTCATGCTTTAACTCCTGCTCAAGTTTTTGAAGATCAAACTCGAATTGCACAAGCTTGTAAAGATATAAATGAAGCTAAGAAGAAGAAGGAACTAGAAAAACAACAAAACGAAAAATCAAATTTAGGCCGAGATGTAGTTAATAAGAAATCTTGTTGTTTTGCTTCTACTAATGAGATTAAGAGAGCATTAATTAATAGGCAGTCCTTATACTTAATGTTTAGCAAGGAACTTATACTTGTTGTTGACAGTGATAACCTTGCTTCTTTGCCTAGTGCCGTGTACTCTCTTTTGCAGGAATATAGTGATGTGTTTCCCGAGGAGTTACCAATAGGTTTACCACCTATTCGTGGCATTGAGCACCAAATTGATTTCATCCCAGGAGCTCAAATTCCAAACTGACCAGCTTATAGAGCAAATCCGGAGGAAACAAAAGAGATTCAACGTCAAGTGGATAAACTCCTTGACAAAGGTATTGTGCGTGAGTCTCTTAGTCCATGTTCAGTTCCTGTTATCTTAGTCCCTAAAAAGGATGATACTTGGCGAATGTGTGTAGATTGCCGTGCTGTTAATAAGATTACCATTAAGTATAGACATCCAATTCCTAGATTAGATGATATGCTTGATGAATTGCATGGATCTTCCATATTTTCCAAAGTTGATTTGAAAAGTGGGTACTACCAAATACGAATGAAAGAAGGAGATGAATGGAAAACTGCTTTTAAAACAAAGTATGGTTTGTATGAATGGTTAGTTATGCCTTTTGGTTTATCTAATGAACCTAGTACTTTCATGAGGCTTATGAACCATGTTTTTCGTCATTTCATTGGAAAGTTTGTGGTAGTCTAATTTGATGATATCTTGATATATAGCAAATCACTTGATGAGCATGTTGAACATTTAAAACTCGTGTTTGCTATATTGCGTGAGAACCAATTATATGCTAACCTTAAAAAGTGTTCTTTCTGTTTGGAATCTATTATCTTTTTGGGTTATGTTGTAAGTTCTCAAGGCATTGCTGTTGATGAGTCAAAAGTCAAGGCAATCATAGATTGGCCGAGACCATAAAATGCTAGTGAGGTAAGAAGTTTTCATGGATTAGCAAGTTTTTATAGGAGATTTGTTAAAGACTTTAGTTCCATTGCTGCACCTTTAAATGAACTTGTTAAAAAGAATGTCACCTTTGCATGGAATAAAGAACATGAAAACGCCTTTAACACTTTGAAGTATAAATTGACTCATGCCCCTTTACTTGCTTTGCCGAATTTCAATAAAGCTTTTGAGATACACTGTGATGCCTCCGGGATTGGTATTGGTGCTGTTCTTATGCAGGAATCAAGGCCCGTGGCTTATTTCAGTGAAAAGCTTAATGGGGCATCTTTAAAGTATGCAACTTATGACAAGGAGTTGTATGCATTGGTAAGGTCATTGCAGGTTTGGCAACACTACTTATGGCCAAAAGAATTCATAATCCATTCTGATCATGAAAGTCTCAAATTCTTAAAGACTCAAGGTAAGTTGAATAAGAGACATGCAAAATGGTTGGAATTCATTGAAACTTTTCCTTATGTGATTAAATATAAATCTGGTCAAGAGAATGTGGTAGCTGATGCTTTATCTACTTGGAAAGCTACTTGGATTTGAATTGATTAAAGACTTGTATAAGGAAGATGTTGACTTTGCCGAATCTTATGATCTTTGTTCAATAAGGCCGAATGGTGATTATTTTGTGCATGATGGTTTCTTGTTTCGCAAGGATAAATTGTGCATTCCCTCATGTTCCATTCGTGATTTACTTGTTAAAGAAACCCATGGGGGAGGGTTAATGGGGCATTTTGGTATTGTTAAAACACTTTCTGTTTTGAATGAGCACTTTTATTGGCCTAACATGATTAAAGATGTTAAAAGTGTTTGTGAAAAATGTATTGTGTGTAAGCATGCTAAGTCCAAAGTAATGCCTCATGGTTTGTATCAACCTCTGCCTGTTCCTAGCAACCCTTGGATTGACATATCTATGGATTTTGTGTTAGGGTTACCTAGATCACGCACTGGTAATGATAGAATTTTTGTTGTGGTTGATAGATTTAGTAAAATGGCTCACTTCCTTGCATGTTCTAAATCTAATGATGCTACCAAAATTGCTGACCTTTTCTTTAAGGATATTGTACGTTTGCATGGAATTCCTAAGAGTATTGTCAGTGATAGAGATGTCAAGTTTTTTGTCACATTTTTGGCGTACACTTTGGAATAAATTAGGCACAAAATTATTGTTTTCTTGATGCGAATGTTGTATGGCCGAGGCTCCAACTCCTGGACCAAATTCGAATCTCCCACACAAGCTATAGGACCGTGTTGCTCTTACCAAGATAATCCACAACAAGAACACAAAATTGGATGGAACGAAATCAAAGGAAAAACGCTAGGAATTGAGTAAATCAAAACTTCACGTTTTATTACTAATGAACTTAATTTAACCTATGAAAATTCAATCAGTTAAACAAGTTAATTAGGCCTGCTCTTTAAATAAAGAACAATTGGTGTAATCTCCTATAGGTCACGCTAAAGGGGATTAACTACAATGAACAGTTAAATAACTCTTCAAGGCTTTGAACAACTCAAGGAGTTAATTCACGAATTTTAGCAAAGCTAAAAACTCAATTTTATTCACCAACTTATTGTGTAAAAACGTTACATGCATCTCCTTTTTATAGGGGATGAGTTTCGGCCATGCCAAGAAGGAAAAGGAAATAAACCCTAGTAGTTGCAAAGTACAACTTGACTTCTTAACAAACTAGCTAACTAACTAATCCAAGTTGTAAAAGGATTAGGTTAGACAGTTTTTAATGAAGAAGCAAAACGTGTTTTGGCTTCTTGTTTCCTAAACTAATCAACTTTCCAAATTGGAAAAGGAAACTACAACTAACTACCAAATCCTTGTCCAAAAAGGATTTGCTTTACTTGCCATTATCATGCAAGATAATTGGGCCAAGTAATTTATTAAACTACCAATTAATTAAAGCCCACATTAAGTGTTTTGGACTTAATTAATTAACAACAAAATAAAACCCTAAAGTAATTAAAGGGCGTGAACCACCTAATGAAGCCCAAAGACACGCCTTTCTTGGACTTAAATTCTTCTCGGCCTTAAGCTTGCTTCTTCAAGGTGGAATTTCCTTAAGCTCCAATGTAGATCTTTGAGGAACTTCTTCTTGAATGGTAATTGAAGAAACATGCCAAAGAACACCATGATGAGATGATGTGCACATCTCGGCCTCCAAGTCACCAAAGTGTGATGACAACAAAGTGTGCAAAGCTTCTTTCATCCTTTTGCTCCTTGATCTTGTCATTGGTCCATCAAGATTCTTCAAGGGATCATCTAAGCTCGGCTTTGGCACCAAGGATGTGGATGGATTGCTATCATTCCCTCCCTCCTCGAAAAGATTCGTCCTCGAATCACCTACATCAAACAAAGATAAATCAGAAACATTGAATGTAGATGAAACATTGCCATACTCACTTGGAAGCTCGACTTTGTATGCATTATCTCCTATCCTTTCCAAAATTCGAAAAGGACCATCTCCTCTTGGATGAAATTTAGACTTCCTCTTGTCAGGAAACCTTTCCTTCCTCAAGTGAATCCAAACCCAATCACCAGGTTCGAAAATCACTCTTTTTCTTCCTCTATTGGCTTGTTGTGCATATTGTTCATTACGCCTTTCAATAGTATTTCGAACCCTTTCATGTAACTCCTTAATAAATTCAGCTTTCTTTTTACCGTCAACATTAACAAACTCATTAATAGGCAAAGGCAAAATATCAAGTGGAGTTAAAGGATTGAAACCATAAACAACCTCAAATGGCGAACAAGATGTAGAACTATGAAAAGTTCTATTATATGCAAACTCAATATGTGGAAGACAACTTTCCCAATTCTTTAAGTTTCTTTGAATGATGGCTCGAAGCAAGGTAGATAAAGTGCGGTTAACTACTTCAGTTTGTCCATCAGTTTGTGGATGTGCAACAGTAGAAAACAACAATTTAGTGCCTAACTTATTCCATAAAGTACGCCAAAAGTGAGACAAGAACTTAACATCCCTATCACTAACAATACTTTGTGGAATGCCATGCAATCTAACAACTTCCTTAAAGAACAAATCAGCAATATGTGTAGCATCATTAGTTTTGGAACATGCAATAAAATGTGCCATTTTACTAAATCGATCCACTACTACAAATATGCTATCTTTACCATTGCGTGATCTAGGCAATCCAAGTACAAAATCCATAGAAATATCAATCCAAGGATGACTAGGAACAGGCAAAGGTGTATACAATCCATGAGGCAAAATTTTCGATTTGGCTTGTTTACACACAATACATTTATCACAAACACTTTTCACATCTTTAATCATGTTAGGCCAATAAAAGTGTTCATTCAAAACAGCAAGTGTTTTAGCAATACCAAAATGCCCCATCAACCCTCCCCCATGGGTCTCCTTAACAAGTAAATCACGAATGGAACAAAGGGGTATGCACAATTTATCCTTACGAAATAAGAAACCATCATGCAAATAAAAGTCACCATTCGGCTTTGAAGCATAATCATTAAAGGCGGCAGAAAAATCATTGTCATTTTTGTACAAATCTTTTATCAAATCAAATCCAAGTAACTTAGCATGCATATAGGTGAACAAAGAATAACGTCTAGACAATGCATCAGCTACAATATTATCTTGACCAGATTTATACTTAATCACATACGGAAAAGTTTCAATAAATTCTAACCATTTAGCATGCCTCTTATTCAATTTACCTTGAGTCTTCAAGAATTTAAGGCTTTCATGATCAGAATGAATTATAAACTCTTTAGGCCATAAGTAATGTTGCCAAACCTGTAATGACCTTACCAAAGCATACAACTCCTTGTCATAAGTTGCATACTTCAAAGCTGCCCCATTGAACTTTTCACTAAAATAAGCCGCGGGTCTTGATTCCTGCATCAAAACAACACCAATACCTATCCAGGAGGCATCACAGTGTATCTCAAAAGCTTTATGAAAATTAGGCAATGAAAGTAAAGGGGCGTGAGTCAACATGTACTTTAACTTAGTGAAGGCGTCTTCATGCTCTTGTTTCCATTCAAAAGTAATGTTCTTTTTAACAAGTTCATTCAAAGGTGCAGCTATAGTACTAAAGTCTTTAACAAACCTTCTATAAAAACTTGCTAAACCATGAAAACTCCTAACTTCACTAGCATTCTTAGGTCTCGGCCACTCATCAATAGCCTTGACTTTTGACTCATCAACAGAAATACCTTGAGAACTAACAACATAACCCAAAAAGACAATTGATTCCATGCAAAAAGAACACTTTTTGAGGTTAGCATACAATCGGTTCTCACGCAATATAACAAACACTTGTTTTAAATGTTCAACATGCTCATCAAGTGATTTGCTATAAATAAGGATGTCATCAAAATAGACCACAACAAACTTACCAATGAAAGACCTAAAAACGTGATTCATGAGCCTCATAAAAGTACTAGGTGCATTAGTTAGACCAAAAGGCATGACTAACCATTCATACAATCCATACTTTGTTTTAAAGGCTGTTTTCCATTCATCACCTTCTTTCATTCTAATTTGATAGTAGCCACTTTTTAAATCAATCTTGGTGAAAATAGAAGAACCATACAATTCATCAAGCATATCATCTAATCTAGGAATTGGATGTCTATACTTAATGGTGATTTTATTTATGGCACGACAATCAACACACATTCTCCAAGATTCATCCTTTTTAGGAACTAAAATGACTGGAACGGAACAAGGACTTAGAGATTCACGTACAATACCTTTGTCAAGGAGTTCATCCACTTGACGTTGAATCTCCTTTGTTTCCTCAGGATTTGCTCTATATGCAGGACGGTTGGGAATTTGCGCCCCAGGTATGAAATCAATTTGATGTTCAATACCTCTAATAGGTGGCAATCCGTGTGGTAAGTCCTCGGGAAACACGTCATTGAATTCCTGTAAAAGAGACAAAACAACACTAGGCAAAGAAGCAAGGTGATCACTATCAACAATAAGTACAAAGTCCTTGCGGATCATCAAATACAATGAATGCCTATCTAGTATTGCTCTCTTTACATCACTCTTAGAAGCAAAATAACAAGATTTAGAAGAACTACTATTTCGGCTATTACAAGATTTAGAATCATTGGTTCGGCCTACACTAGTTACATTCTTTTTATCTTCTTGTTCCTTCTTCTCTTTTGCTTCCATTTCACGGCAAGATTGCACAATCCTTGATTGATCTTCAAAAGCTTGGCTCGGACTCAAAGCCCTTAGATTGTACTTTCGGCCATGATAATCAAAAGAATAATAATTCTTCCTTGCATGATATGTAACATCTCGGTCAAATTGCCATGGACGACCAAGTAATATGTGACTAGCTTCCATTGGTACAACATCACAAACAATATCATCAACATACTTTCCAATGGACATAGAAAATTTAACTTGTTTAGTCACCTTACTCTCGGCAGTGTTATTAAGCCATTGAAGCTTATATGGATTTGGATGTTTCATGCAAGTCAAGTTAAGCTTCTTAACAATTAATGTGCTTGCCACATTGGTACAACTTCCACTATCAATAATCAAGCTACAAGTCTTACCTTGAACCATGCATCTAGCGTGAAAGATGTTTTCCCTTTGAGACAAATCATCTTCAACTCGTGGTTGTGCATTCAAGACTCGGCGAGTAACCAATGAGAAATCACCAACATTGTAAATAAGATCTTCACTATCTTCATCACTTTGGTACTTCTCTTCAAGTGGTGGCATGTCGGCACATTCTTCATCACTTTCAACCTCTCCATTATCACGAATTATCATCAACTTTTTGGTTGGGCAGTCACTTTGATAATGGCCATAACCTTGACACTTGTAACATCTAATGTCCCTCAATCTTTCATTTGGTTTAGGCGTCACCTTAGTTGAAGATTCAGCAAGGTTGCGGACTGTTTTGGGAGCATTACTTGAAGTGTTTGAAGGCTGATTTTGGTTGAAAACTTTCGGTTTTGGTGGAGGTGTAAAAGTCGGCTTTTGATCTCTCCTCCAAGGCGGCAATGGTTGTTGAAAATTTCGCCCTTTACCCTTCATATGCTTCTCAATTTTGATAGCTTTGTGAACAAGTTCATTAATATCAATGTAACTTTGAAGATCAACTTGATAAGCCAATTCGGGATTCATACCTCTAAGAAATCTCTCAATGGTTGTGTCGGGGTCTTCTTGAATATTGGCTTTAATCATCAAAGATTCCATCTCATGATAGTAATCTTCAACTGTTCGGCTACCTTGCACAAGAGTATGCAATTTTCGGTTGAGCTCTCTATTAAAGTGTGAAGGAACATACTTCTTTCTCATGATTGCCTTCATTTGAGTCCAAGTCTTAACTGGCCTTTCACCATCTTGTCTCCTAGAACGAACAACTTGATCCCACCAAAGACTAGCATAGTCTTTAAGATGCATAAAAGCAATTCGATATTGCCTTTTCTCGGGGACATCATTACCTTCAAAATAGTGTTCCAAATCTCGAACCCAATCAAATAAAGCTTCGGGATCTGATTTACCATGAAAAGTAGAGATGGTGAGTTTAACAGATTCAATGGAAACTTTAGACTTATCACCTTTAGAAGAGCTCGTATATTCCTCATCTTTTTCCTCATCATTTTCATCATCGAAATCATCATGCTCCTCAAATTTAAGCTTCCTTTCGGTTGTGCTTTTAGTTGATGACTCAATGTTATCAAGTCGAAGAGTGAGTTTTTGAAGCATATCAAAGAGTACTTCATTAGCAAACTTTTGTTGAGCATCGGTAATAGGTTTAGAACCTTTAGGAGTTTTATCACCTTCCTCCATTAGTACCTGCAAGTTAGCAAAGAAAACACAAGAAAATATATAGATATACCTCTCGGGTTCCTCACTATAGGTAGTAGGTACTCTCCTCTCTTTTTGGGTAGTGTTCTCTCTTGTTTAACCTAGCTACTACTCTCAATTAATGAATATGTGGGGTTATTAAGATTCACCAAAGTTCAATTACTTTAATAGCAAGATCTCAATCAGCAAGTTCCACACACAAATTTTCACAAATCAAATCAAGAGATGTAACAAGAAATCACGTCAAGAGTGTTTAGAACACGTTAAAGTTATAATTTGATTTACCACCAGAAACTAAGAAATTCAGAAACTAGATTTCAAGACAAAGAGATTGGTTTTTGAATCAACTAATTCCGAGTTGTATTGAAAAAGTTATGGCACTTTTAATCCAAGGTGGTTTTCAAGAAACAAGTTAAGAACAATGTGTTCTTTTCAAAAATAAATTAAATAATTAAATAACAGAAAATAATAACAATAAATAAAGTCCGACTATTTTTTTGTTTTTTTTTTGTTTTTTATGTTTTTTTTTTTTGATTCGGTCACTCTTTTTTTTTTTTTTTGACCGTGAGTTTTTTTTTTTTTTTTTTTTTAACTTCGGACAACAAAGGACAAAATTACACTTTTAAGGTTTGAACATAAACCTTGGACCAATCAAAATACTAGGTTCGGACAAGAACCTTAAACACCACAAAAATTAAGGTTTGAAGACAACAACCTAGGATTTAGGTTTAAGAATGTTTTGTCTTCTTGTCTTAACAACCTTAAAAACTTCAAACTTTATTAACTCACCAAGGACAATGAATTCGGATGTGCCACTTTAACAAGAATATCAAGATTCAAGACAAAGATCAAGAATCCAACTCAAGAATTCAATTTTGACCACTTTGAGTTTTCAAGAAAATCAAGAAGTTCAAGAAAGTTATCAAGAACTTATCTTTTTCGAGTGGAGTAAAAGTTTGATCAAAACTCAATATATGGTGGACAAGATAAAGAATCAAACGCAAAAAGAAAATCAAGAAACGGATAAGAATCAAGAAAGTTATGAAAACTTGACCTAGAAACCCTAGTTATGAAACCCTAGTTTGACACACGAAACCCTAACAATGTTATGACGTGAAAACAGCAAAGAAAACTTCAAGAATCCTACACTATGATTATGACAAAAGAGTGCAGAATTTAACACCAAAAGACAGCAAGAAGACGCAACAAGAAACAGCAAGAAACAACACAAAAATCGCAAAAGAAGATAGACTCAATTTAGACGATTTCGGGCAGAATGTATTGACTCAATGTTCATGCGATTTTGGACAGAATTAAGGACTGAATTAAGCACGAATTAAGACAGCAATTAAGACACAAAAAAAATGGCAGAAAAGAATGAGCAAAAATTATGGCAGAAACGACGTCAAAAAGAGCAGAATTCAGACGACACAACAATGAACAAATTCGGGCAGATTGTGAATGATTTGTTGCATGCGATTTTGGTGATTTTAATGGGTGAATATGTATCGACTTTGGACAGCAAGAAGAACACCAAATAACAGCAAGAAAGATGCCAGCAAAACTGCAGAAAATTGACACAAAAACGGCAGAATTGACGCAACAAGAACAGAAATTTTGCGGAAAAATTGAAAACGGATTAACCTGAATTTTCTTGGGCAACAACTTGTGCTCTGATACCAATTGATGCGAATGTTGTATGGCCGAGGCTCCAACTCCTGGACCAAATTCGAATCTCCCACACAAGCTATAGGACCGTGTTGCTCTTACCAAGATAATCCACAACAAGAACACAAAATTGGATGGAACGAAATCAAAGGAAAAACGCTAAGAATTGAGTAAATCAAAACTTCACGTTTTATTACTAATGAACTTAATTTAACCTATGAAAATTCAATCAGTTAAACAAGTTAATTAGGCCTGCTCTTTAAATAAAGAACAATTGGTGTAATCTCCTATAGGTCACGCTAAAGGGGATTAACTACAATGAACAGTTAAATAACTCTTCAAGGCTTTGAACAACTCAAGGAGTTAATTCACGAATTTTAGCAAAGCTAAAAACTCAATTTTATTCACCAACTTATTGTGTAAAAACGTTACATGCATCTCCTTTTTATAGGGGATGAGTTTCGGCCATGCCAAGAAGGAAAAGGAAATAAACCCTAGTAGTTGCAAAGTACAACTTGACTTCTTAACAAACTAGCTAACTAACTAATCCAAGTTGTAAAAGGATTAGGTTAGACAGTTTTTAATGAAGAAGCAAAACGTGTTTTGGCTTCTTGTTTCCTAAACTAATCAACTTTCCAAATTGGAAAAGGAAACTACAACTAACTACCAAATCCTTGTCCAAAAAGGATTTGCTTTACTTGCCATTATCATGCAAGATAATTGGGCCAAGTAATTTATTAAACTACCAATTAATTAAAGCCCACATTAAGTGTTTTGGACTTAATTAATTAACAACAAAATAAAACCCTAAAGTAATTAAAGGGCGTGAACCACCTAATGAAGCCCAAAGACACGCATTTCTTGGACTTAAATTCTTCTCGGCCTTAGCTTGCTTCTTCAAGGTGGAATTTCCTTAAGCTCCAATATAGATCTTTGAGGAACTTCTTCTTGAATGGTAATTGAAGAAACATGCCAAAGAACACCATGATGAGATGATGTGCACATCTCGGCCTCCAAGTCACCAAAGTGTGATGACAACAAAGTGTGCAAAGCTTCTTTCATCCTTTTGCTCCTTGATCTTGTCATTGGTCCATCAAGATTCTTCAAGGGATCATCTAAGCTCGGCTTTGGCACCAAGGATGTGGATGGATTGCTATCATTTCGACTGTTGCACATCCACAAACTGATGGTCAAACATAAGTAGTAAATCGTACATTGTCTAATTTGCTTCGTGCTATCATTCAGAAAAACTTAAAGAATTGGGAGAATTGTTTGCCACACATTGAATTTGCATATAACCGAACTGTTCATAGTTCTACTGGTTATTCGCCTTTTGAAGTTGTGTATGGATTTAATCCTTTAACTCCCCTTGATATTTTGCCTCTTCCTATTAATGAGTTTGTTAATGTGGAAGGTAAAGCTAAAGCTGATTTTGTAAGGGAATTGCATGAAAAGGTTTACAAAAATATTCAAAGGCGTAATGAGCAATATG
Source organism: Ophiorrhiza pumila (assembly GCA_016586305.1). Lineage (NCBI taxonomy): Eukaryota > Viridiplantae > Streptophyta > Magnoliopsida > Gentianales > Rubiaceae > Ophiorrhiza > Ophiorrhiza pumila. The sequence continues at coordinate 18,694,473 of BLIW01000003.1, read as the reverse complement.
CAAAACAGGCTAATAAGGGCAGAAGACAAGTGATTTTCGAACCTGGAGATTGGGTTTGGATTCACTTGAGGAAGGAAAGGTTTCCTGAAAAGAGGAAATCTAAACTTCATCCAAGAGGAGATGGTCCTTTTCAAGTCTTGGAAAGGATTGGAGACAATGCATATAGAATCGAACTACCTAGTGAGTATGGTAATGTTTCATCTACTTTCAATGTTTCTGATTTGGGTTTATATGATGTAGGTGATTCGAGGACGAATCCTTTCGAGGAGGGAGGGAATGATAGGAATGAGCCCGAGTCCACATTGCCAAATCCAGCTTCCCATGATCCATTAGCAAATCTTGGTGGTCCAATGACAAGATCAAGGAGCAAGAGGATGAAGGAAGCACTACAAGCATTGTTATCAACACATTGTGAGTTGATGGCCAATGTTCAAAGGAGTTCGACACAACCATCTCAAGATGAAGTACTTTGGCATATTTCTTCAATAACAATTTATGATCCACCTTGAAGAAATAATGTGAAGGCCGAAATATTAAAGTCCAAGAAGAAGGCGTGTTTTGGGCTTTGAATTTGATCACGCCCTTTTTAATATATTTTAGGGTTTATTATGTTGTTTTTAATTAAGTCCACTTAACGATTTTATGGGCTTAATTGGCATTTTTTTATTAAGTTTTAATAAGGTATTACTTGGCCCAATTATCTTGCATGATAATTAGGAAAGTAAAGTTTTATAAAGTAAAATCGAATTTTGCTTCTTCAAGGCAAAACCGATTTTAGTCTTTGTTTAAGTTTAGGAAACAAAGGAAGCCAAATTGTGTTTGGCCACCTTTAGGAAGAAAACGTGAGACACCAATCCTTTTTGGAAAAGGATTAGCTTATGTGTGTCACAAATCCTTTTTGGAAAAGGATTAGTAAGTTAGTTAGCTTAGAAGTCAAGTTGTAATTTACAACTTCTATGGTTTTATTTCCTTTTTCTCTTAGGAAAGCCGAATTACTCCCTATAAAAGGGAAAGCTATGTAACGTTTTTACAGATGTTGAATTGAAAGAATTTTGTCTTTGCTAAATTAAATTTGACATCATCAACGTGAGTTATTCTTGAGTAATTCATAAGACCCGCCAAACCTTAAGTGAGGAACTTTCACAGCTTACAATTCTAGATTTATAGAACCGGCCAAACTGATAGGTTTAATTTATTGATTTACAATTGTTAAACTGAATCAATTTGTGTTAATGTTGGGGTTAGGTTAATTTTAATCTTGCCTTTTCGTTCCATATCTCTTTTCCGCAAATTGTGTTCTTGTTTCTTGAATTGAGTTTTTGGTGCACAACGATCCGAACTTGTGGAAAATTCGTGTGGATTGGACTTCATCCTACTCCATTTGTATCAATAAATATATCAACTCTAAACGCTTTTAATATCATTATTATTGTAGGTGTTAAATTGACAACGTTCTTTGATACTGCAATTCTTGTGGATCCACCAAACAAGGATGCATATGATCTAAAAGATTGGTTGTTATAAATTCGAAATATTAAAGCACTAGCAGAATATCTAATTTATTGCAGCTTTACTAAATAATTTCTCAATACATTTTATAGGGTTGCAAGAAATCAGAAAGTCATAAAAAAATTTGTTCAGCAAAAGTTGTATCTAGACAATCAGGCTGCAAATTTGTTGCAAGAAAAAGAAAGAGTTACCCTCATTGCTAATTTATTGCCTACACAAAAGGTAACTATGTTATCCTTTTTCTATTCCTATTACTTAATCCTTACTACTAGAAGGCCTGATTAATGGCATTCTTCAAACATTTCTTATTCCCATGATTTCAGTTTGCATTTGTCAAGGTCCACTTGTCATTTGGACATATAATGCAAAGGTTTTGGTACATGGCATGCCAAAAATGCTATAGTTCTACTGCTGCTGGATATGCTACTAACTATAACTGCGATTCATGTGGAGAAAGTCAATCAGCTCAACCACGGTATTAAAATTGCCGTAATGATAATTTTTATTGTTACAATAATCTTCATTATATTATTATTATTTTAAAAAAAAATGTGCATATGATATTTGTAGATGCCGCTTAGAAGTTGAATTAACAGATGAAAGTGGATCTATTAACCCTTGCCTGTTTGGTGATCAAGCTGAAGAAATACTTGGATTTGATGCACTTGATGCCATGACTAATCCAAAACAAGTAAAAATTACTTATGTATACTTTATTTCATCCTATTCTTTTAAATGCTTTCATAATTCATATGCTATTTCTTTTGCAACTCTTCCCCTACAGAAAATCAAGCTGGCATTGGCAAATGTTCACAAAGATTTGGCAAATAAGTTATACTTTATGCACATTAAACAAGTAAAGCTCAGAACTGGTGATAGTTCACAGCGATACTCCATAGTCCAGATTGTCAATTTTGACAAACATGACAGTGCTTTCATTCTTCTTGTTATTGAATCTGGTCCAAGTTTATCACATGCACAAGACAGTGAAGAAGCTGAAGAAAATATGTCACATGATTCTAAAAGTGATTATCATCTGAAGAATCCAGGTATTACAATCTACAGTTACTAATATATTTAGGGTTAATTACCAATGACCCCCATGTGGTATGCCGAATTTCTTAAAAACTCCCATATGCTGAAAAAACCTACCAATAACCCTTATGTGGTATAGATTTTATTAGAAAGTGGATGGAAAATGAGTGTACTAATGGCAGTTAAAACATTTCCAACTTTATCCTCTGCCTTATTTCCAATTCAAGACATTAATGTTTCATGTATTAAAATTTTAAGGGCAAAGTTTAATTTATTAAAGTTTTGAGGTACAACATAAATTTAAATTTCTTTTTTCTCCTAATTTTGTTTCTTCTCATCCCTTACACCATCATCAAGACTATCACCACCACCACCGTCATCAGAACTATCACTACCACCATCATCACCATCATCAGGACTATCACCATCGCCGCCATTATCAGGACCATCACTATCACCACCCAGCCACTACCTTTTACATCTTTATTCCAAGAACCATTTCAAACTCTCTCATTTCTTGTCTATGGCAGAGACCTTCCTCAAATTTGCAACTAAAGCCCCAATTTTTTGCCATTTTTTCTCTCAATCTAAATGGCTGGAACACATCAAAGTAGGCAAATGTGAGCTCTTCACCATCCTTAACATCTCTAGAAGCATGAATTGCTTCATGATCACCAATGTGCAAACACCTCACATTAGGCTCACAAGAATGATTATTGAAAGAAGCTAACAACCATAGGCCAACATCATGATAATAACTATTTTTGCCCAAAACTTTGGCTGAAATTGATCCTTCCACAAGGGAATTCACATCCAATATGCTTAATATATTATCCATATCAAGATCCATTTTTGAAAATTCTACATTCCTCTGCTTCAGGCCTAAACGAATCTATCTCAGGAACATCCAGATCATTTTTTTCTTCACCTGTTGATAACATACAAATCAAACTATGGGTTCTACTACATTTTGTAGCTGATTCAACCACTTTATCAACAAAATTATTCCACATTACTAATTGTGCATTCTCGCCTGAATCTTCATGGGGTAAAATGCCTCTCTCGGTGGCAATTGCCTTCGTTACCAGCAACAAAGTGCCACAGTCAATAGTCTTTGTTGCAATTAGACCCCGGACGCTAATCTCAGATTTCTTGATCTCCACCCCACCAATGTACTCAGCAAGTTCTGCCATTTTTCCGCAAGACCCAACAAGAATCCAATCAGAAAGATCAGAAATTGTTGGTTGTATTAGGAAAAAGTGGAGTTAGTGGATTTTGGTGGTGTTGGTTGTATTGGTGGTGGTGACGGGTGGTAGTGGTGATAATGGAAGAAATCAACGAAGGAGAAGAAAAAAGGGAAAGAGGGAAAAAAACGAGAAAGCAAGAAATATTTCAAAGAAAAAAGTAAAGAAAAGAAGGAAAAAAAACAAATGAAAACTATTAATTTATTTAAACCCAGGGTTATTTTTGTCAAATTAGTTTTACATTTGTTGCCTTTGTTCATTCCCACTCGCCCATCAAACGCGTTTCATGCACATCCCTTTAGTGTGTGTACTTACCGTTCACTTTCCATTTAAATCTGGACTACATGGGGGTTATTGGTAGGGTTTTTCAACATATGGGGGTTTTAAGAAATTAGACCGACCACATGGGGGTCATTAGTAATTAACCCATATATTTATCATACACAATTCCAAAATTTCAATTAACTTTGTAACAATATGTTATACTTATTTTTTTACATTACATAATAGAAAAAAAAATCAAAGACTTCATCAAAGCTAGACGGTCACTGATCGATCAGCTTGCAGATGCTTCAAAAGAAGGAAATGGAGGTAACTTATCTGCTGATGAAATGATTTCTAAAAACCCAAACACTGAGTTTTGCTTAATTTCACTAATTAACCAACTGGAAAGTACATATATTCTATCTTTTGAGAGTACTTTCCGTAATGCATAATTTTGTCCATCCTATCTTGTTTTCGAGCTCTATGCTGACAATCTTTTTGTTTGTTTTGAGTATATTTTTTGTTGTAAATACATTTGATTACTACCAACAAATCTTACTATATCTTAATATTTTAGAATCCTGTCTAAATCAATCTTGCGAAAAAACAAGAATACAATGATGATCTAGCTGATTGCATATAATTGTGTTTTTTAATTTAATGCACATAATAATTTTTTAAAAATTAATGCATATTACTCTTTGCTTAAATTAAATGCAAATTAAATAGTTTTTTCTGTATGAAACTATTTCATTCTTCAATTCTCGAAATATTATATTGTTAACTACATACATTATTTTGTTGAAGATTCCCATTCATTCTTCAGACAAACAAGCCAACTAAATAACTCTAATATTTTCTACACACGAATAAATAGAAAAGAATATCAAAATGTAGAGTCAAATCTTAATTTTTAGTTTATTATTCTCACAAAAATATTTTATCATATTAATATTTTACTTAATTATATTTATACTTCACAACCAGTTCATGATAGATAAAAACACAGGTTCTGCATGAAAATCGAAAAAATTTAAATTATTTTATTCTTCTCAAACTAAATAATAATAATGCTTCTACAAAAGTCTAACAAATATTGCTAAAATCCATGCAAAAAGAACATTCGTATAAAATAATTTTTTACCATTATCAATTATCCCTTATTTTTAATTGCACACGGCAACTTTTACCTACTAATGTACACCTTTTTAACATTACCAATTATCCCCTATTTGCATTTATAGTTGTCAGCTATTACATCCCTATCGACAAGATTATCAATAATCTCTGAATACCACTTTCACTTCTTTTCATAGAGTATTAACTAAATAATCACATACCATACAACTTCACTTCACATCACAATGGAATAAGTCAGATGCAATTTTTCGCTATACTAAGAATATTTATAAAGTTCCAAAACTCCTCGTTTATAATAATTATATTGTTAAAATGGCTACCTATTAAATAAAAAAATTATATGAAAAATTTACAAGTTCATGTCTTTATAGTATTTCCACAGAATTTAATTTAACATCTACATAAATTTATTTCTTTATTCAATTTCAAATCAATAACAAATTCCTTCACGATATAAAAAAAATACAAAACAAACATGTTGAAAAAATTATTTTGGTCAATCCTGTACATGTAATGTCACAAATCAACAGTATGTTGTCTGAATTAAAGTCAGGTTCCATAAAACAAGTTCACATGCGTCTTAAAATACGTGCAAATTAAATATATTTAATATTTATACAATAAACTCCATTGCTATTTAAATGACCCCGATTCATAAGTTTCTTGCATCTACAAAAATATCGCCACATGAAAAAAAAAGGTTAGTGTTATTTATTTTCCTAAGTTTCCAATTTCACTATCATATTTGTCATTTTATCAATTCTTAATAAAATAAAAAATTTACAAACATAATTATTTCTCATATTAATTTGGAATGAATATTTAATACAACTATAAATTTTTATTCATATGATCTTCTGCGGAAAAAAAACCTATTGCAACCTAACATTTGTTCCTTTTTGCAGAAAATCAACACGCAAAATGGATAAGTTACAAAATCCATTTATAAAATGGAAGAAATTATGTAAAAATAACATAATGAATTATTATCTTAAAACACCCTCAGGTGAACATATTCATGTTGTTTCTGCTATGTACAAAGAAGACTATAAACTAAATTGTTCAATATCCACACAAATTTTCAATTCTTATCCATTCTTATTCAGTTATTTGGGTCATCCTAATTTGTATTCCTTAAAATCAATAGAGGATTGGCTACAGATAATCAAATAATTATTACTACAGATCCAATAGCTTTTGTGGATGAAGCTAACACTTCTACTGATCATAATTCTAAAAATTATGCAACGACAAAAAAGTGTTGGTGTTTTTTAATCGTATGTGAAAATACAATTAAACAGGTGAGATTTCAATATCACATATTTTAAATTCTAATATAGCATAAATTAATATATTCTTCCTCTATCATATAAAAAATACCTTCACATATCTACAGAGCACTTGGATTAATTGATGGCCAAGAAATTTTCATCTATGATGGCCAAAAAACATAGATGCTATCAGTAAACAACCAACACTTTCATGAAAGGTGGCAGCAATATTGTGCCGATAATATTATAACAAATTAAGATCGAATTTTTCTCAGATACCATACTAAATTTTCTTTTGATCACATTCATCTTACAAATACTTATATTCAAAATCACATGGCTTGGACATCTCCATTACCTATTCTTCCCAATTATGTGATGATAACAGAGGGTAAGAAAATTTATTATAATTTAGTTTTAGCTCCTGTTAAAATATGCTCATTATTTTCATTTTCATTATAGAATCAGCAGAAAATGATGGTTTGCATGAAATCATTTCATCATCTATTTTCCAACCTTTATTCACTACATGAAGGGCAAATGCTGCTTTTATATGAAATTTACATCATCAGATATACACCAAAAGGTCAGTATTCATTTTTTAGTACCAATAAATAATATTTATATTTTTAATTTTAATATTTCATTTTTCAGAAGTTACCAGATATTATGAAGGTCTTGCTTCATAGAAAACATTCTTGGCCACTGATTTTCGTAATTGGAAGAAAAAGTTATGAAATCCTTTTGAAAAACAAAAACAGTTTAACAGACAATTGGGATTCATTTGTTGCTGATCATGCTCTCGAAGATGATGATATAATTTTTCTTATTCCACAAGCAATTCATAGTTATGTTGTTATTATTTTTAACAGATATGGTATTGAAAAGTTGTATCCTTGGAATTATAAATTTTACACTATTGATTGAGAAATAATATGTTTGGGCTCTCAATCCCACAATCTTTTCATTTTCTTATAAAATTTCATGTTCTATAAATTTACCTACAAAACAAAATCATAATATTAATTAACATAAATAAATATGCGAAGAATAAAATTACATTTTTAGCACATTGTGCATTAACTATGTAAAATTGCGTTTTTTGTTTTAATATAAAAAAACATATTTTATTTTCTGTAAAGCTTCATTTAGTTTAAAAAAATTATTTAAATAAAATATACAGATAAAAAATTTATATCTCATTTAAAAATTAAGAAATAACAGTTAACAAAAAAAATTATAATAAGAAATTTAGCTTTTTTCAGTTTATCATATGCATTCTTACTCCATATTTATAAATCAACAATTGCATTCAAACTTCATAAACAATAATTATTAAAAAAATATCAATACAAATTACAAGGATATGAGATCTTTTTTTACCAACTCTAACAACATTAAACTCTTACTTACATATTAACAAAATAAATTTGTAATAAACACTTATGAAATTTAAAACTATATCTTTAATACACCCAATTTACATTAATAATAATAAAGTTTTTTACTTGCATTCGCAACTTTACCATCAATTTAAATCCAATTATTAAAACTTCCTAAATATAACTTTTTCTTCTTTTCATATACTATTACCTAAAAAAACACATACTACAAAAATTTATCTCCAATAAATACTTCTTTACATATAATCTTAATATATAATAATAAAACTTATAAATACAAACATTCACTTCATTATAATGCTTTAACAATCCAATGAAAGAATTATAATCTAAATTTTACATATATGTAATTAAATAAATTTAACAACACATCTATCCATTTAATTACATAAATGAATTTTTTTAATGTATATAAATTTATTACAGCTTTTTACATTAAAACGAGTCTAATTAATTTAATCAACTTAACATGATTACAAAAATTTTATCACAATCTATAAACTCAACAACAAACTAAGCTGACTTTAGCCAATTCAACAATTGAAGTCCATCACATAATGTTGGACCATATCATTTCAAATACGCAAAAAATAAATTTTAGTACCATTAAATAAATTGTGCCCTAATCAAATACTAAACTAAGATATATCTTACCTCTTCTTTCACAATTCACCAACTACAAAATTATTACCTCACTTTGCTGTCTGCCTCGAAATTACTGCTCATCTTCTTTCAAAAACACCGTTCAAACAACAAATCCAAAACTTCTTCGATTTAACCAAAATTTCCTGCCGGAAAACATTCCCATCGTAACAGTAGCTTGAGAAGCACATTTTTAAAGGTAATATCAAAAATACAAAAGCTAAGATAAAATTACCTGATACGAATTGCCTTGGATGGATGTCCTTGACCACACGAAATCCACAACCTTCGGATCGTTGCTGCACAAAAACGTTAGAACAAACACAACAAAATAGAATTTTGGGCGGAAGGAATTCAAAGGAAAAACGCCAAGTGTTGAAGTAAATCAAACCCAACGTTTTAATACAAAAGAACTTGATTCAACACATGAAAATTCATGAGCTAAACTAGTTATTTTGGCTTGTTCTTTAAATAAAGAACAGGATCGAAATTCACCTATAGGTCACGCTATGGTTAATTTCGTACAATTAAGAAGTAAATCTCCTTAAAGGCTTTTGTCAACTCAAAGAGCATAGACAACAATTTAGCAAAGCTAAAATTTCATTCATCAATTCTCTTAAAAACGTTACAAGGCAGCTCTCTATTTATAGAGATGAGTTCGGCTCTTGCTTGAAGAATAAGGAAAGAAAACCCTAACTTAATCCTATTACAACTTAGTTTCCAAGTTGGAAAAGGAAACCAATAACAAACTACTTTCCTAAACGAATAACAATAACTACTTAACGTAAATAAGCCCATTAATTAACATCCAATGGACTTAATTTATTTAAAGCAAAATAAATCCTAAATAACTTAAAAGTGGCGTGATCCATATCAAGCCCAAGCACGCCATCTTGGTCTTCAATATAGTCCATGGATTCGAGATGGAAATCTGCCAAAAAATCCCGTCAAAATCCCGTCTCCAACTTTGGGAGGCATTTTCGACGATGCTAACGTTCGAATCTCGTAAAACTTAAAACATGAAAGTTGTAGCCCTATCTCTTATCGTTACAGAGCTTCTTGAATCACGTAATTCGGAGTTATACCGAAGGAGATATGTCCATAATACCAAACTGTGGCAGAATCTCTCAGCTTGCATATTTGACTTTGACACCATGGACATGGACTCGGGCGGATTCTTATCATTCCCTCCCTCCTCGAAAAGATTCGTCCTCGAATCTTGAAAGTAAGCTCCAGGGTCAAACACCAGTATCACGAACTCTCTGCAAACTCGAGCCAAATAAAATTGGGAAGATGCACATCTCGACCAACAAAAATATATATCCTGCCAAAACAAGACAAATGTATAAGGTAAAAGAAAGTACAATAATCTAAAACAAGACTTAGAATAATTTCCTTTCACCAAAAGAATAGAACGGGCAGAATATGTATGAAAAATCGAAATACATATAGCATGATTAGTCGTAACAAATGTTGCATAAATCATAATGTTGAAGTTAATGAATTCAAAACAATGTTGCAAATAACTATCATGTAGTTTATGCAAATCAGAAAACCGAATATTCTTAATTAGAGAACTAATCATTAACACATGTAATGAAAATGTAATGAAAACAAAGGATGTAAACATTATGTACGGTATGAACATGTAATGAAAACAAAGGATGTAAACATATATGAACAGAATCATAAGGACACGAAAATTCATAACAAGAAAACATATATGCATCCTTGAGAAAGTGTAAATCACATGAACGTATTAAGACCCTTAACAACATGCGAAAGTTATCAAATATAAGAGTGTAATTCCAAAGACTAAAATGTAAACAATCTATTGAATAGTTGTAAACAGAAAATTTTACCTCTTGGAATTCAAAAGAAATTTGGAACGGAGATAACTTACCATACAAGTGTTGAATTACCCATGGACCTCTTTGAACTTGATGAATGTGAGCAAAGTCACGAAATAAATAATCAAAAGAATCATTAATCCAGCAAGTAGAGTCAATATAATTAACACTTGAATGAGTACATACAAAGGTTTGATGTAGTTCGAAATATCCAATATTAAGCTCAATATATAATTCATGGATTAGATAAGCAACATAGCATGTGAAGAAATTATACATAAACTCATTCAAAATGAAATAGTTAGATTTCATAATTGAAGAATTATGTGAAATAATTTGCTTACCAAAACACAAATCTTCAAACTTTAAAACACATGGTATAAACTTTCGAACTAAAGCTTCAAAGGTAGGTGAAAGACATTGAAATTGATTCAAAACAGAATTTAAACTTTGAAAATCAATAGCATCGACATTAACAAAGTTCTTAACATTCAAACAATTAAAATCAACCAATAAACTTTCATACTTACCTAACTTACCTTGCTTACCTTGAGGAAAACAAGCTAAGGCAGATTGGAATCCATCCAATTGATAATGAGTTTGTTGTAACTCCATTGAATGCTTATGAATTCCATGAATCTGCAAAAGAAAGACACTAGACAGCAAATCGTGAACACTATTTGGAAATAAGTACATTGATTGCCTAGCTAGTAATGCTTTCTTAGTATCTCGTGAAGAAGCAAAATGGAAAGAATTAAAGAAATCACTATTTCGGCTATTACAAGTTCTAGGAACAATGGTTTGGCCTACACTAGCTTCTACTTCCTTTTTCTTCTTCTCTTGTTCAAGTTTCTCCTTTGCTTCTTGTTCATGCAATTCTCGCATGGATTGTACAATCCTTGATTGATCCTCAAAAACTTGAAGCGGACTCAAAGGTCGGAGATTGCACTTTCGGCCATTTACATCAAATGAGTAATAATTTTGCTTATCATGTAGAGTAACATCTCGATCATAATGCCATGGTCTTCCAAGCAAAATATGGCACGCCTCCATGGGAACCACATCACATAGGATTTCATCCTCATACCTACCAATTGTGATTGGTACTTTCACTTGCTTAGTAACTTTGTTTTCAGCAGTGTTATTCAACCATTGAAGTTTGTAGGGTTTAGGATGCTTCATGCAAGTTAACTTCAATTTCTTTACAAGCAAAGTACTAGCAACATTAGTACAACTCCCATTGTCGATAATCACACTACATATTCTATCTTGAATCAAGCATCTAGTGTGGAAAATATTATCACGTTGACATACATCATCAATTTGGGGTTGTATATTGAGAACTTGACGATTCACTAAGGAAAACTTACCATTACCAACCTCATAATGGCCAATATCGTCGTCAACCTCTTCATTCTCACCATGATCGATTTCATCTTTCTCCACAAGTGGTGGCATGTCGGCACACTCCTCATCACTCTCCACTTCTCCATTGTCGTGAATGATCATTAACTTACGAGTGGGACAATCAGATTGATAATGACCATAACCCTTACACTTGTAACATTGGATATCTCTTAACCTCTCAGTTGGTTTGATCGCCGATTTTGGAGGTTGGACAACAGCTTGTGACACCGTTTTGGGAGTGAAACTCGACGAACTTGATGATTGATTTGGTGTGAAACTCCTTGGTTTGGATGATGGCGTGAATGGTGTAGCACTTGGCTTTTGATCTCTCCTCCAAGGTGTGTTCGGTTGAGTGAAATTTCGGTTGGTACTTGAAGTATAATTTCGTCCCTTACCCTTCATATGTTTCTCAATCTTGATAGCTTTGTGTACAAGTTCATTCAAATCAACAAAACTTTGCAAATCAACTTGATAAGCCAATTCAGAATTCATACCTCTAAGGAACCTTTCGATTGTGGAATCAGGATCCTCTTTGACATTGGCTTTAATCATCAAAGCTTCCAATTCATGATGGTACTCTTCAACCGTTTTATTACCTTGCACAAGGGAGTGCAACTTACTATTTAACTCACGGTTGTAGTGTGCTGGGACATACTTTTTCCTCATGTGTTTTTTCATTTGTTCCCAAGTAGTGACTGGTTTCTCATCATCCTCACGTCTAGCTTTAATAAACCCACTCCACCATAATCTAGCAAAATCCTTAAGATGTAAAGATGCAATTCGGTATTGCTCCTTGGCGGGATATTCATGGACCTCAAAGAAGTGATCAAGTTCTCGAACCCAATCAAAATAGTCTTCGGGATCTGTTTTTCCATGAAAGGTAGGAATAGTCAGCTTAACAGACGCAATTGAGAATTTAGATTTGTCACCTTTCTTAGAAGAACTTGTCGGCTCTTCTTCCTCCTCTTCTTCACCACTAGATTCACTTTCGGATTTGTACTTAGGCTTTCGAGATTCTTTTGGTTTGGAAATCGGTGTGACCGATTCTAAGAATTGAAGGCGAAGGTTGATATCTTGCAATACTTGTGCAAGTGTTTGATCAGTTTGCTTTTGTTGTTCACCGGTTTTGAAAGCACTTTCTTCGTCCTCCATTGGTACCTGCAAGATTAGCAAAGAAAAACGCAAGAAAAAATATAATAATCCTCACGGGTTCCTCACTTTGGATGGTAGGTACTCTTCCCTCTTGTTAAGTGGTGTCACTCTTGTTTGTCCTAACTAAATCACTCAATAAATAATGTAATTGGGACTTTGAATTCGACCAAGTTCACTTATAGCAAAGAACTTGTCTCAATTGATTGTTCCACAACACAAAATTTTACACAAGCAAAATCAAGAATTAAACAAGAAATTCACGTCACTTGAATTTTTGAGATCACGTTCAGGGTATAATTGATTCACGTTCAGATTCTATGATATTCTAGAAGAAGAATTCAAGACAAGAAAAACACAACTTGAATCAATGAATTCGGATAAGTATTGAAGAAGTTATGGCACTTTGAATATTTGATGGTTTTAAACACAACTTCAAGAACACTTAGTTCTTTTAATGTAAAAATTAAATAACAGAATTTAAATAACTGAAAAATAAAAGTCCGACTTTTCTCCTTTTTTTTTTTTTTTAATTGGACCGTATCTTTTTTTTTTTTTTAAACGGTCTTATTTTTTTTTTTTTTTTATAATTCGGACAATATCAAGACAAAAATTTAAGGTTTTTATTACAACCTTGTACAAATGCAAACCTTAAGTTTGTTTTTTTTTTTTTTTTTAACCACCAAGAATATGAATAATTCTTCAAGAACAAGGAATTTTTGTATACTTCTTTGAGCAAGAATTCAAGATTTGAAATAATGAACAAATTCTTACTTCAAGAAAAATTTCAAAAAACTTCAAGAAAATCAAAAAGATAATCAAGAATGGTTCCTTTTACCAAGATGATGATCACGGATTATTGTGAACAAAAATAAGACTCAAGGAACAAGAAAGACAACAAGAATGAGCAAGAAAGAATTTCAAGAATTGAAACTCTAGATGCAACCCTAATTTTGGACGTGAAGGACACAACGAAAAAAACAATTAAGATTTCAGCAATATGATGTAAACAAAACAAAGCTGAAAGAAGACACAAAACTTCAAGTCGCAAGAACAAAAATTGACGCAATTCGGCAGAATTTCAGATTCAGATTTTCATGCAATTTTAGCCACAATTTCTACTGAATTTAGAGCAGAATTTAATCACTAAAATCAGCAGCACGATGATCAAGAACTGCAGTATCAAATCGCAACTACAGCAGCAAAGAGATGACACAAACGATGCAATTCGCGAATCAAGAAGTTAAACAATCCGGCAGAATTTCAGCGCTAAATCATCATGCAAATTTGATGAATTTCATGGACTGTACTATCACGAATTTAAAGAACAATAAAGACTCAAGAATCAGACAAGAAGGACGCAAGAAAAGAAGAGCAGAATTGACGCATAAAACTGCAGCAAGAACGCAAAATTCGCAAATCAGAAATTATGAACTTTCGGACAGAATTTGAGTACCAAATTGATATGCGATTTTCACGAATTTTCAAGGCTAGATTAAGACGATTTTAATCAGCAAGAAAAACACAAGATTAGCACAAGAAAGATGCACGAAATCAGCAGCAGAATTAACGTAAAACTGCAGCAATTAAATCGCACAAAATCAGAAAAGATGCGGACAAGAAAATTAACGATGAAACCTGAATTTGAGACAACAAATTGTTCTCTGATACCAATTGATATGATCTTGGGCGAGGCTCGAACACCTGGACCAAAAGCATATGCCGAAACGTGGGGATCTTGTTGATGATTCAATTTCAAGATTCAAAACACAAACACAAAAACGAAACAATAAAGCGGAATAGATGTCAAGGGGAACGTGTAGCTGATTTCAAACATGAACCAACCCTAACGTTAATACAAATAGATTGATTAAACCCGTGATAAATTCACGTGTTCAACTATTGGCCATTATACGGTTGGCCATTATGAGGTTGGTAATGGTAAGTTTTCCTTAGTGAATCGTCAAGTTCTCAATATACAACCCCAAATTGATGATGTATGTCAACGTGATAATATTTTCCACACTAGATGCTTGATTCAAGATAGAATATGTAGTGTGATTATCGACAATGATGTTGCTAGTACTTTGCTTGTAAAGAAATTGAAGTTAACTTGCATGAAGCATCCTAAACCCTACAAACTTCAATGGTTGAATAACACTGCTGAAAACAAAGTTACTAAGCAAGTGAAAGTACCAATCACAATTGGTAGGTATGAGGATGAAATCCTATGTGATGTGGTTCCCATGGAGGCGTGCCATATTTTGCTTGGAAGACCATGGCATTATGATCGAGATGTTACTCTACATGGTAAGCAAAATTATTACTCATTTGATGTAAATGGCCGAAAGTGCAATCTCCGACCTTTGAGTCCGCTTCAAGTTTTTGAGGATCAATCAAGGATTGTACAATCCATGCGAGAATTGCATGAACAAGAAGCAAAGGAGAAACTTGAACAAGAGAAGAAAAAAAAGGAAGTAGAAGCTAGTGTAGGCCAAACCATTGTTCCTAGAACTTGTAATAGCCGAAATAGTGATTTCTTTAATTCTTTCCATTTTGCTTCTTCACGAGATACTAAGAAAGCATTACTAGCTAGGCAATCAATGTACTTATTTCCAAATAGTGTTCACGATTTGCTGTCTAGTGTCTTTCTTTTGCAGATTCATGGAATTCATAAGCATTCAATGGAGTTACAACAAACTCATTATCAATTGGATGGATTCCAATCTGCCTTAGCTTGTTTTCCTCAAGGTAAGCAAGGTAAGTTAGGTAAGTATGAAAGTTTATTGGTTGATTTTAATTGTTTGAATGTTAAGAACTTTGTTAATGTCGATGCTATTGATTTTCAAAGTTTAAATTCTGTTTTGAATCAATTTCAATGTCTTTCACCTACCTTTGAAGCTTTAGTTCGAAAGTTTATACCATGTGTTTTAAAGTTTGAAGATTTGTGTTTTGGTAAGCAAATTATTTCACATAATTCTTCAATTATGAAATCTAACTATTTCATTTTGAATGAGTTTATGTATAATTTCTTCACATGCTATGTTGCTTATCTAATCCATGAATTATATATTGAGCTTAATATTGGATATTTCGAACTACATCAAACCTTTGTATGTACTCATTCAAGTGTTAATTATATTGACTCTACTTGCTGGATTAATGATTCTTTTGATTATTTATTTCGTGACTTTGCTCACATTCATCAAGTTCAAAGAGGTCCATGGGTAATTCAACACTTGTATGGTAAGTTATCTCCGTTCCAAATTTCTTTTGAATTCCAAGAGGTAAAATTTTCTGTTTACAACTATTCAATAGATTGTTTACATTTTAGTCTTTGGAATTACACTCTTATATTTGATAACTTTCGCATGTTGTTAAGGGTCTTAATACGTTCATGTGATTTACACTTTCTCAAGGATGCATATATGTTTTCTTGTTATGAATTTTCGTGTCCTTATGATTCTGTTCATATATGTTTACATCCTTTGTTTTCATTACATGTTCATACCGTACATAATGTGTTAATGATTAGTTCTCTAATTAAGAATATTCGGTTTTCTGATTTGCATAAACTACATGATAGTTATTTGCAACATTGTTTTGAATTCATTAACTTCAGCATTATGATTTATGCAACATTTGTTACGACTAATCATGCTATATGTATTTCGATTTTTCATACATATTCTGCCCGTTCTATTCTTTTGGTGAAAGGAAATTATTCTAAGTCTTGTTTTAGATTATTGTACTTTCTTTTACCTTATACATTTGTCTTGTTTTGGCAGGATATATATTTTTGTTGGTCGAGATGTGCATCTTCCCAATTTTATTTGGCTCGAGTTTGCAGTGAGTTCGTGATACTGGTGTTTGACCCTGGAGCTTACTTTCAAGATTCGAGGACGAATCTTTTCGAGGAGGGAGGGAATGATAAGAATCCGCCCGAGTCCATGTCCATGGTGTCAAAGTCAAATATGCAAGCTGAGAGTTTCTGCCACAGTTTGGCATTCTGGACATATCTCCTTCGGTATAACTCCGAATTACGTGATTCAAGAAGCTCTGTAACGATAAGAGATAGGGCTACAACTTTCATGTTTTAAGTTTTACGAGATTCGAACGTTAGCATCGTCGAAAATGCCTCCCAAAGTTGGAGACGGGATTTTGACGGGATTTTTTGGCAGATTTCCATCTCGAATCCATGGACTATATTGAAGACCAAGATGGCGTGCTTGGGCTTTGCCAACTTTGGATCACGCCATTGTTTAATGTTAGGGTTTATTTTTAAGTTGTAATAATTAAGTCCATTAATTATGGGCTTAAGTCTTGGTGTTTTAATTATGGGCTAAGTAATTACTTGATCCAATTATCTTGCATGATAATGGCAAGTAAAGAAAATCCTTTTTGGACAAGGATTTGGTAGTTAGTTGTAGTTTACTTTTCCAATTTGGAAAGTTGATTAGTTTAGGAAACAAGAAGCCAAAACACGTTTTGCTTCTTCATTAAAAACTGTCTAACCTAATCCTTTTACAACTTGGATTAGTTAGTTAGCTAGTTTGTTAAGAAGTCAAGTTGTACTTTGCAACTACTAGGGTTTATTTCCTTTTCCTTCTTGGCATGGCCGAAACTCATCCCCTATAAAAAGGAGATGCATGTAACGTTTTTACACAATAAGATTAATGAATGAAAGTTTTAGCTTTGCTGAAATTAAGATTAACACTTTGTGTTGTCAAAACCTTGTTGAATTATTTAATTCACCATTGTAGAAGCATTGCCTTTAGCGTGACCTTTAGGTGACTTCACCATTGTTCTTGATTTCGAGAACTCGCCAAATTGACAAAGTTCAATTGCATGAATTTTCATGAGTTGAGTCGAGTCCATTTGTATTAAAAACGTGGGGTTGATTTACTTCATCTTTTGCGTTTTTCCCTTTGAATTCCTTCCTGCCAAGTTTGTGTGTTGTCTTGTTCGTGAATTTTGGTGCAGCAACGGTCCAAAGGTTGTGGAATTCGTGTGGTTGAGGACTTCAATCCAAGACCATTCGTATCAATAGAATGATAAGAATCCGCCCGAGTCCATGTCCATGGTGTCAAAGTCAAATATGCAAGCTGAGAGATTCTGCCACAGTTTGGTATTCTGGACATATCTCCTTCGGTATAACTCCGAATTACGTGATTCAAGAAGCTCTGTAACGATAAGAGATAGGGCTACAACTTTCATGTTTTAAGTTTTACGAGATTCGAACGTTAGCATCGTCGAAAATGCCTCCCAAAGTTGGAGACGGGATTTTGACGGGATTTTTTGGCAGATTTTTGGATGACACTTTTTGAACATAAAAAACTTCGTCCCAGTAACTAGATGAAACAAGGATCACAACGCAAAAAACGGAACTCGATTTCGACTCCAAACGAATAAGATATGAGCAAAACAATATTTCCCTGACCGAAAAAACGAAAATTTACCTACGAGTAAAACCTGAATTTTTGATGAACAACCTTGAGCTCTGATACCAATTGATACGAATGGCCTTGGATGGATGTCCTTGACCACACGAAATCCACAACCTTCGGATCGTTGCTGCACAAAAACGTTAGAACAAACACAACAAAATAGAATTTTGGGCGGAAGGAATTCAAAGGAAAAACGCCAAGTGTTGAAGTAAATCAAACCCAACGTTTTAATACAAAAGAACTTGATTCAACACATGAAAATTCATGAGCTAAACTAGTTATTTTGGCTTGTTCTTTAAATAAAGAACAGGATCGAAATTCACCTATAGGTCACGCTATGGTTAATTTCGTACAATTAAGAAGTAAATCTCCTTAAAGGCTTTTGTCAACTCAAAGAGCATAGACAACAATTTAGCAAAGCTAAAATTTCATTCATCAATTCTCTTAAAAACGTTACAAGGCAGCTCTCTATTTATAGAGATGAGTTCGGCTCTTGCTTGAAGAATAAGGAAAGAAAACCCTAACTTAATCCTATTACAACTTAGTTTCCAAGTTGGAAAAGGAAACCAATAACAAACTACTTTCCTAAACGAATAACAATAACTACTTAACGTAAATAAGCCCATTAATTAACATCCAATGGACTTAATTTATTTAAAGCAAAATAAATCCTAAATAACTTAAAA
Source organism: Ophiorrhiza pumila (assembly GCA_016586305.1). NCBI lineage: Eukaryota > Viridiplantae > Streptophyta > Magnoliopsida > Gentianales > Rubiaceae > Ophiorrhiza > Ophiorrhiza pumila. Next base: position 18,675,426 of record BLIW01000003.1, on the reverse strand, counting down.
GTGGCGTGATCCATATCAAGCCCAAGCACGCCATCTTGGTCTTCAATATAGTCCATGGATTCGAGATGGAAATCTGCCAAAAAATCCCGTCAAAATCCCGTCTCCAACTTTGGGAGGCATTTTCGACGATGCTAACGTTCGAATCTCGTAAAACTTAAAACATGAAAGTTGTAGCCCTATCTCTTATCGTTACAGAGCTTCTTGAATCACGTAATTCGGAGTTATACCGAAGGAGATATGTCCAGAATACCAAACTGTGGCAGAATCTCTCAGCTTGCATATTTGACTTTGACACCATGGACATGGACTCGGGCGGATTCTTATCATTACCTACTATGCTTTCATTGTTTCACCAATATTTTTTCCTGCTTGCTTTTATTTTTTTACTCTCTTCTCTAACAAATAACCGCACTCTACTACAATGTTTCTTTTCGATCGTGCTATATTTTCCTTACAATTTAAATTATTGTATATCATCCATTCTGTATTCCGTACCTTCAATTATTTATTCAACTTACTGAAAATAATGTATATAAGAACATGAATTTTTTATCGGTTCACTTAGAAAATCAATGCAGGATGTCTTTTAAATCATTCTATGCATAAGTTTTAACTTCTATTCATTCTCTGCTTAAACAATGATAAGTTGGTTTTATACCAACTTAAATGGCTTAATTCACTTAGCTTTTGGCTTGTTTTTCATGAAATGGTGTGGTGTTTTGTGTTATGTTGTGCATTTATGTGGTTTGGAACTTGAGGTGCTAAAATGGTGAAAAAAAGATTAAGAATGTGATTAAATGAAACAAACGTGGGTTTTAGGTTAAAGAACAAGAAAAGATGCAAAAAGGCTTGAAATGGTGTTCTAATATACTTGTTTCACATTTAGGCAGAATTGATAGTTGAACTTCATTTGAGTATAACTCTTTCAATACTAATCCAAATGAGGAGAGCTTGGATGGTCTGGAAAGCTCTTTGCGTGTACTTCATATCTTATGTTTTAACTTTCTTCTAATTCTGTGTGCAAGTAGGCGAAACAAGGGGACTCTTTATGATTACTACTTTAGGGTTTTGCATTGTTGAGCCTTTTGACACAGTTTGGTAGAATGTACATATCTTGAGCTACAGACCTCCAATTATGCTGATTCTTGAACCAATGGAAAGACAAGAGGACGTGCTACAACTCTTATGTTGACCTCAAGATCTGATTCGTAAGAGAAAAACGGCGAGGTCTCGCCATAGAAACTTTTACAAGACGAGACCTCGCGGAGAGACCTCTCCGCGAGGCCTCGCCATGAAATTTCCTTCTTTGCCACAGTTTGGTGTTTATGCCATAACGTTCTTGTCCAAACTCTGAATTGAGTGATTCAAAAGGTTATGGAAAGCTAAGAAATAGGGCTATAACTTTGATGTTTTAAGGTTTCCCAAATTCACAATGCATCATGGCCAGAATTTGGTTGGACGTTGCTGCATATTTGCACATTTTCGCACAACACTTGCTGCCTACCATTTCACCTCGCCGCACACTTATGCAAACTACTGTTTGCACCTCGCCACTCACAATACACACTCACTCAGCTCACACACTCATGCACATTCACTTTGCACAAATTTCACTCTTTATTACATTTCACTAATACTCATTATTGCACACACTCACCAAGCGGCGAGGAAACCTCGCTGCCACATTCTCACCACAAGCACACACTTACACCGTGCGGCGAGGTCACCTCACCGTAACACACGCACACTACTTAGCACACACTATGCACTCCTCATCGCATGCATTGCACACAATCCTTCGCACACATCGTGCGGCGAGGTGACCTTGCTGCGCACACCATGCACCCACACCCACACTCAAGCTTCCATTCACACGCACACCATATGCACACTACATGTGCATTTCACGTATCTCAGGTACACATTTGCACGACACTCACAAGTATTGTGCACAACACTAACACTTTGGTGCACACCACTCGTGCAAAACCTTGCACACTAAAAATTGTACACTTTTGCATAAGTGCATAACACCCATTCACTCTAACATCCACCTTACAACACTCACCTCACAAGTCAGTATACACACTTATGTTCTACACCTTCGCACATTCACTCACGGGTTATGGATCACTCACACATTCTTGGATGGTTGGTGGGCGAGACAACTCTAAGAGGTCTCGTGGAAATTGATGGAATATGGCGAGACCTCTCTAAGAGGTCTCGCTAATTTGTTAAAATACATGGCGAGACCTCTCTAAGAGATCTCGCCGTGTTGGTGGCATACATGGAGAGGTCTCGCTGTTTAAGGCTTTTCGAGTGTGTGTTTGTTTTGTTTGATGAAAAATTGGCAAAGTGTTGAGGTTTTGTGTTTTGGATGCAGGGAGCATTGAAGACGTTATTTTTGATGGCTTGAGGGCGTGGGAATTCGGATAAAGGTGCAAAGGCCTAAAGCTCAGAACGTGGAGTGGTTTTGAGCACAAGCTTCTGTTGGACATTGTCAATTTGTCAGTGGCATTCTTGTAGTTTTTAACTTAATTTACGTTTGCGTATTTGTTACATTTTGTAACCTCTATAAATAGAGGATTTAGATAGAATTTTAAGGAGAGAGGAATAATTAGAGAACATTCTAGAGTACAAAAAATGGACTTTTGATTTTTAGAGTGGGAATTCTCTCTCTCTAACTTTTTCTCTCTAGATTTGCTTCTCCGGTTTCATTTCCGATCGCGACTTTGTACCGGAGATTACATATTGAACTCAATCAAAGAAGCATTGGACATTCCTCTACACTTTAATCGGTGAAATATCTCAATTTGATGGAATTGAACTGTTTAATGCCGAAACTTGATGAATATCAGTTGAATATGGAATTTTCTGGCTGATCGTGTGATATCTTAGGGTTCTAAACGGATGAATACATGATTTAGGAGATTTTATGCTATGTAATTGACGTAATTGATAAAGATTGAAATCACACTTGACTTTATTACTTCAAATCTGTTAAATTTCATATCTCTGCACTAATTTTGAATGGATCGAACTTCGATTGTGGTCGCCATGCTAAGTTGAAGATTGATTCACCAACGTTAGTAAAAATGCATGAGATGAGAACTAAAGTGTGATTGTCTAAGTCTTTACACTTTCTTTCTATGATTACTTCATTTCTGAGATTCAGGCCTCGTCATGGGAAGCTTTGATGAATTGAAACATTAGGAAAAAGTGTTAAAGAAGCTCTCTGTGTTAATAAACGAAGACATTCAAACCTAGGTCGGGCCTCGCCATGGGATTTCCTAGGATTTGCATGTTAGAGTAGTTAGCTTGTAGAGTTGGGACGTTGCGGAGTGAAAACCACCATTCTCGGGCCTCGCCATGGGAGAGAATGGCGTTAGGAAGTACAGGGGGTGGTGTGGTTGCCATGCTAACCACAACCTGAGCTTCTAGGCAACTTAGGTCTCCTTGAGAATTGTTAGTTCGTCACTTGCATACTATTGATCATCTAGGTTTGAGTTCATCCGATACAAGAACCTTAGGATATCTTGTTATTCTTGATTGTTATTACTTCATAGTTCTCTGTTCTTGTTTACTTTTGAGTTGATACCACATTCTGTTTGTTGTGATTTGCTACCAAGACAATAATTAGAACAATTTCTGAATTCAAGAATCCACCCCCTTCCCTGTAGATACGATTCCCTCTCACTACTACTACATTAATAGTTTTAGGGTAAAATTGTGCTGATATGACTATACGCATCAATTTTTGGCGCCGTTGCCGGGGAAAGCACGGTTTCTTGAATTTGGATTTGCTCTGTTTTATTTTCTTTTCCTTAGTGTAGCTTAGTAGTTTTGTTATGTTTCATTGTTGTTTTCGTTTTTGTGTTTTATTGTCTACTTTGGTGTATTTGTGGCAAGTGCAGGATATTGAACTTAACTGAAATTGAATATTGTACTCCACGAGTATCCAAGCATGTCTATGTGGTATGGGGACTACTGTGAGTCTTATCATTTTTGCACAACGATTGAGGTGGATAACACACGACTAACACCTAGTATGTGTGAGGACTTCTCTCCACCACCATATGAAGAGCAATGGCACAATCAATCACAAAGCAACAAGACTTATCTCATTGGAAACCAAAGACTCTCAGTGGAGGACATGTTTTCTCAACTTTGGGAAAGATTTGATAGAGGCTCACAAAAGGAAGATATGAGATTCTCTCAAGAAGAAGGGTTTTCAGGAAGCCAACAAAGGAGTACGCAACTAGATACATCATGGGGCAATGTGGAAGAACAAAGTGAGCTACCAAGTCATTATGCACCATTCTATCCACAAGGTACACCTCTAATTTCTAGAACACTAATTGCTGAGGAATATCATTTTGAAATGCAAGCTAATGTTAAATGTGGTGAAATCTATCCTTGGGCGGTGGAATCTACAAATTTTGAGGTTGTCTCACAACAATGTATTGTTGAAAAACCTTTGTGGCATGAGTCAAATTTTAACTTTTCTAGTGAGGATGAGGTCTCTGATGATGAGTGTGGCATTGATGAATTTAGAGCTTTGAACTTTCTTAGTGAAAAGATGGGAAGTGAGTCAAATGTGGAGTCTTGCATTAATTTCATGGAATTCAGTGAGTCAAATGATGTTGATAGCCTTTCATTAGAGTCTTCTCCTCTTGAATACCAATTTGTGAATTATACAGAGACATTTCTTGGTGATCATTGTAATATCATGAATGAAGTTAACGTTGTAATGGCTAATGAGAATGTCAACACATTGTTTGAAACTCTTGTTGAGGCACCAACTCTTGGAATGTTGTTTGAGTCTAAATGTCTAAATGTGGACTCACAAAAAGTGTAAAATGAGAAACTCTTGTTAATTTATGATAATGTTTTTTGTGTTGTTGACAACAAAAAGACTCAGGAATTTCCCCATGTTAGTGTAGAGGATGAAGATGGGCCAATTTTGAATGACATTGCAAATATAGTGGAAAATTACTTCATTGATGAATCCATTTTTGAGCTTACTGATGTTAGTCTAGATGAAGAAGATATGAAAATTTTTAATGAGATTGCTAATATAGTGGAAATTTGCTTTGTTGATACATCCATTTTTGAAATTACTGATGGTTTTGTTGAGACCATGGATATACAACCATTGGTTGAACCTTGCAGGATTAAAGTGCCTAGTGTGGTGGAAGAAGTTAACAAAGGTCCTAGTATGGTGAAAGAGGTGAATGATGTGCCTCAAACGATGGAGGAATTTAATGAGGTGCCTTCAATGGGGGAGCCTCACTGGTTCAAAGTGGAATTTGTAGAGGTTGCTCCCCATATGTATGAGCTTAAGCACCTCCTTAAAAATATTCCTCAAGTGCCTTACAGGAGGAGAAAGAGTGTCTATGAAAGAGCATTTTTTTGGTATAAAGAAGGATATTCCGAATCTTGAAGAAGAATAAGGCTTAAACAATAAAGTCTAGCTGGAGACTACAAAACCTAGAACTACTTCTTTCTCATATCACATTCAATAAAGTATTTTGGTTAAAGTAGTTGTTATGTTATTTTGCATTTTTGCTTATGGCTCACTAAGGCTACTTATGTTGTAGGGGTCTGCACATGAAGGAAGTTGCAAGAGGAATAGGCTATGCACACATGAGGCTAAGTGTGGGGGAGTGGTTCTATGGACCACTTCCATAATGCACACAAACACTTTATTTTACATTTCAAGCATGAGTTGTGCATGTGCCTAGTGTTACTTATTTCATATATTTTACACCACTATGATTCATAATCATAGTGCGACACTTTTCTTGTATACTACCTCCATGTCATGTTTTCTAGCATCATTATGTCGTGTGCTTGAGTGAGTAATTCCTAATAAACTTGGTTTCACCATGTGCAGGAAATTTTTCATGCGAAAGGGAACTATGGACAAAGACACTCCTCCAAGCAAACATTGAACTTCATGACATATCAACATCAGGGAGCTCCTAAACCTATCTTTACTTTACATTGAGGACAATGTAAGTTTTAAGTGTGGGGGAGGGAATGTTTGCTTTGGTTTGTGTCTTTTGTACTTTACATGCTTATTTTCTTTCTTGAATGAAGTTTTTGTGCCATGTGATGCAAAGCATGTTACTTTTGAGTTTTGTTGGATCATTTTTTAGCTTATTTCCCGTATATGTGTGTTTTTCATGTTTTGTGCAAAGTTTAAGTATTTTGTGACATTTGACATTTTGAAATTTTTTGTGGAGTTTTGGTAAAATTTTGAACTTTTTGTGAATAAGTGATGTTTTTGAACACAAGTTATGTGTAGTTGACATTTTTGTGGAAGAACTTGTTTATCCATGGAAAGTGCATTAGCACTAGAGTTGGATGTGTGTTCAAAACTTGAATAAAAATGCTTAGTGATGAGGATAGTTCAATGCTGAGTGGTAGGAATTAAAACATAGTGGGAAAGTTTGAACTTTAACATAGTTGTTTTCAAGCACAAAATGGATTACATACAGGGATTGTTCACTTATGTAAAGAAGTGAGAAATAAAAAAAAATTTAAAATTTTCTTGAATAATGATGAGTAATCCTTGGAAACATGTAATGACATTTAGGCACCAGGGGAAATGATTTGGAAAAAAAGGCAGGTTATGCCAATGTGAAATTTGTTGCATGCTAAGTGCAGGGACAATGTTCCAAGAGCACACAATTATGAACCACTCCTCTGCGGGACTGCTCTATCACACTAAGTGTACATTTGAAGAGAATTATCCGCATAAGTGGGGATGGAATTCAAAAGCCATAAAACCTAAGGCAATAATTGGTAAGGCCAACGAGTTCACCAGTGTAATAATGTCATGTGCGAAACGAAGGTAAAGCACTAAAGGATGACAACCAGGGGGAAAGAGTGGTAAGAAACGAGGGAAACCAATGATCCGTAAATTAGTGCATTCATGTCTATACATTGTTTACAAGTTGAGGACTTGAAAAGGAGTAATAATAAAATCTTTGCATTCTCTATTTTGCTTTGATCATAAGTGAGACTTGAGCTGTATGAATCCTTTGCACACACTCACTGTAACATCCCGCTTTACCCCTTCAACGGCATCTTGATGGGAGTGTTAGATTACGTCCGACTTACATCTAGGCTCAATATAATTTAATAATATTTCGTGTTATTCATAACCATAATTCAAAGCTGTAAATCACACTTATTCAACGGTTACTTATTTATTACATCCCGAAAGTAAATCACACTATTCAACATCCTAAATATGTTTTTATCACTAACAAGAACCATATTCGTTCAACCTCAAATTATCTAGGTCTTATATATAAGTACTACATTCCCAAAAGAAAAGCACTTGTAAAAGTATTAAAATAGTCTAACATAACAAAAGACTAATTCAAACGACTTTTATACCTTAACCTCCTTATCTTCTATCACACAAAGCGCCGCTAATCTTCAAACTCAAACAGCTCCTAGTTTGTCCTGAATTGCTATGAAAAAAAATAATTTGAAAAGGGGGTGAACTCAAAATAGCTCATTCGAATATCACAACACTATCACATTGTTTTACACACTTAGCCATTTCTCAACAAGTTACAAAGCATGCACATTCTTGCATACCATCTACACACCAAGCACCGTTTTCACATAGATTCCATAGCAAAAGATTAAGAAAGTCAAGCGAATAAGTCGGTGAAATATCGACTTATCACAACTTGAACAAGTCTAAAATGCAAGTAATTATATTTTAGTTTATGTTTTTCAATTGTCTTTTGAGAGAAAAATTTAATGTTTTCATAATCATTAATTAGATTAACAGCTTGTTCAACCGTTTTGACAGTATAATCTGACACCAAGTTCCATTTATCTTTATAAACTTTACTTGAGGATTTTTTAGGAATTTTCCAACTATCTATTGATTGTTCAATATTTTCAAGATTTACTTATTCCTTGAAAATAACATCGTTTGAAAAGTTTGAAGATGAAGAGTTTGAAGAGGAACTTGAAGATCCTTTTGAAAACCGATTAAAAATAGAAGCCATACTAAACACTTTTATCAAATGAATAAAAAGTAGACAAATTCAGCAAAAGATAGTAGACAGAAATTAAACACGTTTAATAAATCAAATGTAAAATCCCTCCAGTTGGCACATTACCATTGGGATCCATGAGATCTAACCTTTTGTTTTATGATTTATGGACAGAGATTATAAAGATCTGCTAAGTTGCAATATAAATTTCATACTATAACTTGTTACCATACCAGATTGGATCTGGTACCCTCAATATGATCCTTTTCGTCTTTCAATCTCCATACGACTTTGGATCTATATTAGTAAAACAACAGGCACCAAGTTATAGTCCTAATTCATCCTGCAAGTTAGTAGATCTTGAAGATCCATATACAGAAATCATATAACAACGGGTTACATACCTACTTCCCCCTCTGGCTCTTATATCAAGAGCGGAGAGTTAGGCCCTGGGAGAGGAAACTAAAATTGCAGAAAGGAAAGTGGGTCACAGTAGGACTGCCACTGAATTTTTAGGTGTTCAGTTTTAAGTTAGATAATAGAAATTAAAAGACAAGAATATTAAAGACATAAATAAAATTTAGATGATTAGATTAGAAACAACATTTGTAAAGAAAACATATTCATAAAATTAAATTACAGTTTCATGGATTAAGGATCTTACACAAAGATATCTCCTTAATCAAATCAAACAAAGGTTTCCGAGCAAAGGTTCCAAAGCTTTGATAAACCAAAGTATAAGAGAAGAAAAGAAAAGAGAAGAGGAGAGAATGTGGAGCCTTTCTTTCTAGAGAGAGGGAGAGAGTCTAAAAATTTCTAAGTAGAAATTCTGGTGCCCTTCTTGCTATGTGAAGGGGGTATTTATAACGGAAAATATCATCATTTTTTGGTGTTGACTTAAAATTTTTTGGCTTTTTTGTAATAAACTATTACATAAAATCATATTTGAAAATTAAGATATTTGTGAAAATATTCCGTAACCATCGTCTTAATTTTTGTTAATCAGCAAGTCTTCCTCGTCTGTTCCCGAGATGATGGTTAGGTTTGTTTGAGTTGGGCCAGTATTAGATGTACTGGGCTCATCTTGTTTTGATGTATTAGCCTATTTAAATTGGGCTAACAAGTTTTCAAGTTGCTTGATATAATCATCCTTGTTTGAAATTGATGCCAATTTTGAAGCGGTGAGAGATTTTTGTTGCAGGAATTGGCATATGTTCAGGTCTGACGCCGGCAGGTATTGTGGATTCATGTGAAACCATGCTTCAATTTGCTTTGGATGAATGCATTCAATATTAAATTCCTTCCACCATTTTGTATATCCATGACGGATCAGTTGTGGAGGGAATTTGGCTTCCTGTTTAGCAAATTCAAACTTCCAAGCAAAAATCCAAGTTAAAGAAAATATTGAATAGAACTGTAATAATACAAGTACATGTACTTTGTAGTTATAAATTTTTTGAAAAAATCTGTAAATGCAGCTGAACGTCTGCTGGCAAAATTTGTTGGTTTGGTCCAAAGCAGTTCCACCATTGGACAAACCAGACTGGAAAATTGTACTTGTTTCCTCGTTTAAAGTAAAAAAACCAGGAATGTTTGTTTACTTTATTGTGTGGAGAACGTATTGAACCATGCCCGTCTATAATCCCAATAGATAAAACCTAGGGGAGAGAAGGCTTCAGAAAAATTTCTGTGAGTATTTAGATTGGTTCCCCAATCGGAAGGTTTCAGGACTTTTAGGATTTGTGCAATTGAATGTGTGACTAAGTCCCTGTCATCCTTATCAATATATTGATTGAGTGCAATAGACCCAGTATCCACAAGGATAAACTCATAAAAGTTTTGGGTTATGTTTGGTGTTGGTGGAATAAAATTGGTAGATTTTGGCAATATTTTTTGTGCAACCTGGTTTGGATTGTTGACAAAAATGTCTGGTTCTGTTTGGCAGATCAAAACAAAGTTTTGATTCTTAAAATACTCTTGGTTTGTAGTTGTTGTTTTGAAAACATTTGAAATTTATTTTGTAGAGCTGGATGCCACCACATTTGAATAATTAATAGGGTTTGCAACCACTACTGATGTTTGAGAATTTTTGAAATTAGTAGGGCTTGAAACCACTACTGATGTTTGAGGGGATTTCACAAGTTGAAATCCTACTGATGAGTCCTATTGTTTGATTGATTGAAGCTGGGCTTTCTGAATATGGGCATTTTCATCTTCTTCTACCATTTCGGCCCAAATTTTGGGGCCTAAAATTGAAATGGGTACTTTTGCAGTTTCTTTTTTTAGGGCTTCAAGTTGGGAAGAGCTTAAAGCATAGTCTTTGGATGTCTTTTCTGTAGACAGGTTTGGAGATGTCTGTTTATTTGAAGTAGAAGCTTCAATTTGTTTGGGTTGAAGGGTTTGAACAATGCATTTAGGCATTGGGGGTGGTTCTTCTTTCTTCTTTCTTGGTGGCATATTATCGACCCTGCAAAATTTAAGAGTCAAAAAATCAGGCAAAGAATTTGTTTCCCCTTTAATATAATCAATATCAAAGTTAAAGAAAAATAGAATAGCTTCCCACCTTGCAAAAATTTGTTTAGAAGCAAGATTTTTAACATCCTTTTGCAAAATGTCTTTTGCAAATTTAAAGTTTACTCTAACAAGAAATTGCTAGTTAAGCAGATCAGATTGAAATTTTGAAATACATAAAATAATACCTAAAATTTCTTTCTTAATTATAGAATAGTTCTGTTGAGCACTATTCAAATGTTGGGAAGTAAAGGCAACAACTCTCTCTTTGTTGTCTTGTACTAGTTTAAGTATTCCGCCATAACCCAGATTAGATGCATCTGTCTCAATGATCTTCGGAAGACTTGCGTTTGGCAGATTCAGAAAAGGCAAAGCCTTGACTTGGGTTTTTACCCTTCTTACCACCTCGGTATGGATATCAGTCCATGGTGGAGGTGATTTCTTTAACCTGTCATGCAAATGTTTCATAATATTAGCTAATTCAAGAATAAAATCAGGTATATAATTCAAACATCCTTAAAACCTCTACAACTGCTGTTTTTCAAGGATCTGATCAGGAAACGTATCCGCAAACTAGATAGATCGTTCTATTGAAATGATTGTGCCTAAATGGATATAATGTCCTAAAAACCTTACTCTAGTTTGGAACAGATTAATCTTTTTCTTAGACACAACTAGACCATTGTTCTTAACAACCTGTAAAAAGGTATTAAGATGTCTAAACTGTTAATCTACATTGTTTGAAAAATTAATACATCATCTATGTAAACAATAGTAAAGTTTGAATAGGAATTAAAAATATCATTCATAATCCTTTGAAATTCTGATAGACCGTTTTCTAAACCAAAAGGTATTACGTTGCATTCATAGTGTCCAAATGGTACTGTAAAAGCTATTTTGTACCTGTCATATGGGTGTAATATGAATTTGCCAAAATCCAGATTTCATGTCATATTTAGAATATACCTTTGCCGCGTTGAGCCTTTGCGAAAGAACTTTTTTGTTAGGAATTGAATACATGATCCACTGTAGGGCTTCGTTTAAAGCCTTATAATTTATTACCAATCTGGGCACTCCTCTTTCTATTTCTGAACTTTGGTTCACATAGAATACCGGGCAACTCCTGGGAGATTAGCTTGGCCCGACAATCTGGTTTTTCAAGAGATCATTAATTTCTGTTTTGCAGTGTTCCAGGAGATAATGATTCATCTGGATTAGTCTGGCTTTTGTTGGAATGTCTTTCTCCTTTAAATCCTTTTCATAGGGAAGATAAATAGTATGTTGCTTTCTTTTCCAGAAAGCAGTTGGCACCTCCGCACAAACTTGCTGCTCAATTTTCTCTTGTAACCCCTTGATTCTATTTTGAATCATTGGTTGAGCCAATTGTGCCTCGAGCCTTTTGTATTTAATTTCTCCTTTCAAGAAATTAATTTGTTTGATTTTGTTAGAAAAAGGGTTCAGCTCCTTATGTGCTGGGGGCCTGGTAAAAGGAAGAAGAATATTTTTTCCAATATTTTGTGGTAGAATTCCTTCAAATGTTGTCAGATAAGGCTTCAATTGTATAATAAAATATGTATCTAAGATAATTGGATGAGTAAGATTTTTTGCCAATAAAAATAATACCTTCACCGTTGCTAAAAAATTTTTTACCTCAACATTAGTGAGTTTGTAAGAGATGTTGAGTTTAGATCCATTTGCTGAACGAAGTCCTTTTTTGGTTTTTTCAAATAATTTTGATGGGATAAGTCCTTCATCAATACAGCTAAGATCAGCTCCTATGTCCCATAATGCTACTGTTTCCAGTAGAAAATTGTTTTGTACAGCAAATTTAATCCGAATATCATGTCTTCTGAAAGTAATAGTAGACAGGATCTTTGGAGTTTCAGTATTTGGAAAATTTAAGGTTTTGAGGAACTATTCAACTTCTGTTTCTTCCTCCTTGGCCTTACACTTATTTGTTTGTGCTAACTGTTCAATCCAATTCTACAACACTAATTGGTCAAGCTCCTGTCGAGCTTTGATTTCTCTGAATCCTATTTTGTGTTTTGCAACTTCAGCTTCAAGGTCTTGTATGGTTATTTGTTTGGAAGATTTTTGAGGAAATCTATTCAAAATATTTGTAAGGTTGTAAGTGTTGAGTACCTTTGGGTGGTTTGTAGGATGGTCACTTCTAAATGTGGAAGTGGATGGCTGATCATTGGCTGCTTTCTTGAACTGACTGAGATAATATTTGTTCTGCTCTAGATCTTCCAGATTGTCTATAATCTCAAGAAGTAGATCTTGTTCTCTGGTTAGAACATTGATACTTGGTCCTTCTGGATATGAATCATCACTAGAGGTAGAGCTATCAATATTATCGTCTTCCATTTGGTTAATGTGATTATCCTCGCTATAACCTGATTTCTCATCCTCTGTTTCAACACAGAGATTGGAAATTTGATTTAAGATACTATCATATATTTCCAAAGATTGGATTCTTCTTCTATGTCCGCAATATTTGGCAATATGTCCTGGCTAATGACATTTATGACAAATAATATTTGGTAAGGCTAGTCTTAGAGGCTGATATAGTATAGGTTGGGGATTGGATGGTTGTGGTAAGGGTTTTGGTTGTCTATATGTAATTTTCCGCTTAGGAAAAGGTTTGGTATATCTGGGTTTTGGATTTTGTTTATGATGTCTTGGTTTATGAGTTTGGCGACAACTAGGAAGTCCAAACTGACTTCACAGAAAGAACACCAAGATACTTTCTCCTTTGTGCCCTATCCTTTGCAAGTTGCCGGAGCATTCTTGGTCTTGCCTGCGGATTCGAAAGGCAACCCTATTGCATTTGAGTTGTCAACTGTCCATATATGTAATTTGGTCATATGGCACTACTCCATTATATATGTTTCTGAGTTCTTCCTGAACCATATCTCTGAGTGATTTTGGAAGCCCATCCAGAAATTTCTCCTTCCAATATGCCTGGTTACGATGGTATGGCATATATACTGGTGAAGAATGTGTCTTTGGAGAGCAATCCTTTTTGGAAAAGGATTAGCTTATGTGTGTCACAAATCCTTTTTGGAAAAGGATTAGTAAGTTAGTAGCTTAGAAGTCAAGTTGTAATTTACAACTTCTAGGGTTTTATTTCTTTTTTCTCTTAGGAAAGTCGAATTACTCCCTATAAAAGGGAAAGCTATGTAACGTTTTTTACAGATGTTGAATTGAAAGAATTTTGGCTTTGCTAAATTAAATTTGACCATCATCAACGTGAGTTATTCTTGAGTAATTCATAAGACCCGCCAACCTTAAGTGAGGGAACTTTTAGGTGAAGCTTACAAGTTCTAGATTTTTATAGAACCCGGCCAAACTGATAGGTTTAATTTATTGATTTACAATTGTTAAACTGAATCAATTTGTGTTAACGTTGGGGTTAGGGTTAATTTTAATCTTGCCTTTTCGTTCCATATCTCTTTTCCGCAAATTGTGTTCTTGTTTCTTGAATTGAGTTTTTGGTGCACAACGATCCGAACTTGTGGAAAATTCGTGTGGATTGGACTTCATCCTACTCCATTCGTATCAATTGGTATCAAAGCAATCCAGGTTGTTTCATCAAATTCGGTAATTAATCTTTTTATTTGAGTCTTGTTCTTGTTTTTCTCTTCTCGGATCTTGTTCCTTCTTTTGGCGTCCTTCTTGCTGTTTTGTTTGCGTCAATTTCTTGCAGTTTTTGTGGTGTTCTTTTTGTTGCTGTTTCGTGTCTTTATTGCTGTCCAAGGTCGTCATAGTTCTGCCTTTAAAATTACGTCAAAATCGCATGCATTTGTTTGCTAAAAATCTTCCAATTCGTGTTCATTCTCTTGCTCGGAATTTTTGCGATTTTTGTTGTGTTCTTCTTGCTGTTTTGTGTCGTGTTTTGCTGCTGTTTTCTTCATAATTCTGCATTTGTTTTTGTTCATCATCATAGTGTGAAATTCTTGAGTCATTCTTGCTGAAATCACGTCCAAAGAATTAGGGTTTGTCAAACTAAGGGTTTGTGAAATTAGGGTTTCTTATTTCAAATTTCATTAACTTTCCTTGTTTCTCATCCTTTCTTGATCTTTCTTTTGTGTTATCTTCATCGTGCTATTGCCATTAAGTGTGTTTTTGATCAAACTTTTTCACCATCTCAAAAAGACGAGTTTCTTGACCACTTTCTTGAAAAATCTTGATTTTTCTTGGAAATCCGAAAGTGCTCAAATTTGAATCTTGAAGACATATTCTTGCTCTTTGTGATATTTCTTGAATCTTTGGTAAAAGTGGTATCTTCAAAATCCGAAATTTTGTTGACTTCTTGATGCGAATGTTGTATGGCCGAGGCTCCAACTCCTGGACCAAATTCGAATCTCCCACACAAGCTATAGGACCGTGTTGCTCTTACCAAGATAATCCACAACAAGAACACAAAATTGGGTGGAACGAAATCAAAGGAAAAACGCTAGGAATTGAGTAAATCAAATCTTCACGTTTTATTACTAATGAACTTAATTTAACCTATGAAAATTCAATCAGTTAAACAAGTTAATTAGGCCTGCTCTTTAAATAAAGAACAATTGGTGTAATCTCCTATAGGTCACGCTAAAGGGGATTAACTACAATGAACAGTTAAATAACTCTTCAAGGCTTTGAACAACTCAAGGAGTTAATTCACGAATTTTAGCAAAGCTAAAAACTCAATTTTATTCACCAACTTATTGTGTAAAAACGTTACATGCATCTCCTTTTTATAGGGGATGAGTTTCGGCCATGCCAAGAAGGAAAAGGAAATAAACCCTAGTAGTTGCAAAGTACAACTTGACTTCTTAACAAACTAGCTAACTAACTAATCCAAGTTGTAAAAGGATTAGGTTAGACAGTTTTTAATGAAGAAGCAAAACGTGTTTTGGCTTGTTGTTTCCTAAACTAATCAACTTTCCAAATTGGAAAAGGAAACTACAACTAACTACCAAATCCTTGTCCAAAAAGGATTTGCTTTACTTGCCATTATCATGCAAGATAATTGGGCCAAGTAATTTATTAAACTACCAATTAATTAAAGCCCACATTAAGTGTTTTGGACTTAATTAATTAACAACAAAATAAAACCCTAAAGTAATTAAAGGGCGTGAACCACCTAATGAAGCCCAAAGACACGCCTTTCTTGGACTTAAATTCTTCTCGGCCTTAGCTTGCTTCTTCAAGGTGGAATTTCCTTAAGCTCCAATGTAGATCTTTGAGGAACTTCTTCTTGAATGGTAATTGAAGAAACATGCCAAAGAACACCATGATGAGATGATGTGCACATCTCGGCCTCCAAGTCACCAAAGTGTGATGACAACAAAGTGTGCAAAGCTTCTTTCATCCTTTTGCTCCTTGATCTTGTCATTGGTCCATCAAGATTCTTCAAGGGATCATCTAAGCTCGGCTTTGGCACCAAGGATGTGGATGGATTGCTATCATTCCCTCCCTCCTCGAAAAGATTCGTCCTCGAATCACCTACATCAAACAAAGATAAATCAGAAACATTGAATGTAGATGAAACATTGCCATACTCACTTGGAAGCTCGACTTTGTATGCATTATCTCCTATCCTTTCCAAAATTCGAAAAGGACCATCTCCTCTTGGATGAAGTTTAGACTTCCTCTTGTCAGGAAACCTTTCCTTCCTCAAGTGAATCCAAACCCAATCACCAGGTTCGAAAATCACTCTCTTTCTTCCTCTATTGGCTTGTTGTGCATATTGTTCATTACGCCGTTCAATAGTATTTCGAACCCTTTCATGTAACTCCTTAATAAATTCAGCTTTCTTTTTACCGTCAACATTAACAAACTCATTAATAGGCAAAGGCAAAATATCAAGTGGAGTTAGAGGATTGAAACCATAAACAACCTCAAATGGCGAACAAGATGTAGAACTATGAAAAGTTCTATTATATGCAAACTCAATATGTGGAAGACAACTTTCCCAATTCTTTAAGTTTCTTTGAATGATGGCTCGAAGCAAGGTAGACAAAGTGCGGTTAACTACTTCAGTTTGTCCATCAGTTTGTGGATGTGCAACAGTAGAAAACAACAATTTAGTGCCTAACTTATTCCATAAAGTACGCCAAAAGTGAGACAAGAACTTAACATCCCTATCACTAACAATACTTTGTGGAATGCCATGCAATCTAACAACTTCCTTAAAGAACAAATCAGCAATATGTGTAGCATCATTAGTTTTGGAACATGCAATAAAATGTGCCATTTTACTAAATCGATCCACTACTACAAATATGCTATCTTTACCATTGCGTGATCTAGGCAATCCAAGTACAAAATCCATAGAAATATCAATCCAAGGATGACTAGGAACAGGCAAAGGTGTATACAATCCATGAGGCAAAATTTTCGATTTGGCTTGTTTACACACAATACATTTATCACAAACACTTTTCACATCTTTAATCATGTTAGGCCAATAAAAGTGTTCATTCAAAACAGCAAGTGTTTTAGCAATACCAAAATGCCCCATCAACCCTCCCCCATGGGTCTCCTTAACAAGTAAATCACGAATGGAACAAAGGGGTATGCACAATTTATCCTTACGAAATAAGAAACCATCATGCAAATAAAAGTCACCATTCGGCTTTGAAGCATAATCATTAAAGGCGGCAGAAAAATCATTGTCATTTTTGTACAAATCTTTTATCAAATCAAATCCAAGTAACTTAGCATGCATATAGGTGAACAAAGAATAACGTCTAGACAATGCATCAGCTACAATATTATCTGGACCAGATTTATACTTAATCACATACGGAAAAGTTTCAATAAATTCTAACCATTTAGCATGCCTCTTATTCAATTTACCTTGAGTCTTCAAGAATTTAAGGCTTTCATGATCAGAATGAATTATAAACTCTTTAGGCCATAAGTAATGTTGCCAAACCTGTAATGACCTTACCAAAGCATACAACTCCTTGTCATAAGTTGCATACTTTAAAGCTGCCCCATTAAGCTTTTCACTAAAGTAAGCCACGGGCCTTGATTCCTGCATCAAAACAGCACCGATACCAATCCCGGAGGCATCACAGTGTATCTCAAAAGCTTTATGAAAATTTGGCAATGAAAGTAAAGGGGCGTGAGTCAACATGTACTTTAACTTAGTGACTTGTTTCCATTCAAAAGTAATGTTCTTTTTAACAAGTTCATTCAAAGGTGCAGCTATAGTACAAAAGTCTTTAACAAACCTTCTATAAAAACTTGCTAAACCATGAAAACTCCTAACTTCACTAGCATTCTTAGGTCTCGGCCACTCATCAATAGCCTTGACTTTTGACTCATCAACAGAAATACCTTGAGAACTAACAACATAACCCAAAAAGACAATTGATTCCATGCAAAAAGAACACTTTTTGAGGTTAGCATACAATCGGTTCTCACGCAATATAACAAACACTTGTTTTAAATGTTCAACATGCTCATCAAGTGATTTGCTATAAATAAGGATGTCATCAAAATAGACCACAACAAACTTACCAATGAAAGACCTAAAAACGTGATTCATGAGCCTCATAAAAGTACTAGGTGCATTAGTTAGACCAAAAGGCATGACTAACCATTCATACAATCCATACTTTGTTTTAAAGGCTGTTTTCCATTCATCACCTTCTTTCATTCTAATTTGATAGTAGCCACTTTTTAAATCAATCTTGGTGAAAATAGAAGAACCATACAATTCATCAAGCATATCATCTAATCTAGGAATTGGATGTCTATACTTAATGGTGATTTTATTTATGGCACGACAATCAACACACATTCTCCAAGATTCATCCTTTTTAGGAACTAAAATGACTGGAACGGAACAAGGACTTAGAGATTCACGTACAATACCTTTGTCAAGGAGTTCATCCACTTGACGTTGAATCTCCTTTGTTTCCTCAGGATTTGCTCTATATGCAGGACGGTTGGGAATTTGCGCCCCAGGTATGAAATCAATTTGATGTTCAATACCTCTAATAGGTGGCAATCCGTGTGGTAAGTCCTCGGGAAACACGTCATTGAATTCCTGTAAAAGAGACAAAACAACACTAGGCAAAGAAGCAAGGTGATCACTATCAACAAGAAGTACAAAGTCCTTGCGGATCATCAAATACAATGAATGCCTATCTAGTATTGCTCTCTTTACATCACTCTTAGAAGCAAAATAACAAGATTTAGAAGAACTACTATTTCGGCTATTACAAGATTTAGAATCATTGGTTCGGCCTACACTAGTTACATTCTTTTTATCTTCTTGTTCCTTCTTCTCTTTTGCTTCCATTTCACGGCAAGATTGCACAATCCTTGATTGATCTTCAAAAGCTTGGCTCGGACTCAAAGCCCTTAGATTGTACTTTCGGCCATGATAATCAAAAGAATAATAATTCTTCCTTGCATGATATGTAACATCTCGGTCAAATTGCCATGGACGACCAAGTAATATGTGACTAGCTTCCATTGGTACAACATCACAAACAATATCATCAACATACTTTCCAATGGACATAGAAAATTTAACTTGTTTAGTCACCTTACTCTCGGCAGTGTTATTAAGCCATTGAAGCTTATATGGATTTGGATGTTTCATGCAAGTCAAGTTAAGCTTCTTAACAATTAATGTGCTTGCCACATTGGTACAACTTCCACTATCAATAATCAAGCTACAAGTCTTACCTTGAACCATGTATCTAGCATGAAAGATGTTTTCCCTTTGAGACAAATCATCTTCAACTCGTGGTTGTGCATTCAAGACTCGGCGAGTAACCAATGAGAAATCACCAACATTGTAAATAAGATCTTCACTATCTTCATCACTTTGGTACTTCTCTTCAAGTGGTGGCATGTCGGCACATTCTTCATCACTTTCAACCTCTCCATTATCACGAATTATCATCAACTTTTTGGTTGGGCAGTCACTTTGATAATGGCCATAACCTTGACACTTGTAACATCTAATGTCCCTCAATCTTTCATTTGGTTTAGGCGTCACCTTAGTTGAAGATTCAGCAAGGTTGCGGACTGTTTTGGGAGCATTACTTGAAGTGTTTGAAGGCTGATTTTGGTTGAAAACTTTCGGTTTTGGTGGAGGTGTAAAAGTCGGCTTTTGATCTCTCCTCCAAGGCGGCAATGGTTGTTGAAAATTTCGCCCTTTACCCTTCATATGCTTCTCAATTTTGATAGCTTTGTGAACAAGTTCATTAATATCAATGTAACTTTGAAGATCAACTTGATAAGCCAATTCGGGATTCATACCTCTAAGAAATCTCTCAATGGTTGTGTCGGGGTCTTCTTGAATATTGGCTTTAATCATCAAAGATTCCATCTCATGATAGTAATCTTCAACTGTTCGGCTACCTTGCACAAGAGTATGCAATTTTCGGTTGAGCTCTCTATTAAAGTGTGAAGGAACATACTTCTTTCTCATGATTGCCTTCATTTGAGTCCAAGTCTTAACTGGCCTTTCACCATCTTGTCTCCTAGAACGAACAACTTGATCCCACCAAAGACTAGCATAGTCTTTAAGATGCATAAAAGCAATTCGATATTGCCTTTTCTCGGGGACATCATTACCTTCAAAATAGTGTTCCAAATCTCGAATCCAATCAAAGAAAGCTTCGGGATCTGATTTACCATTAAAAGTAGAGATGGTGAGTTTAACAGATTCAATGGAAACTTTAGACTTATCACCTTTAGAAGAGCTCGTATATTCCTCATCTTTTTCCTCATCATCGAAATCATCATGCTCCTCAAATTTAAGCTTCCTTTCGGTTGTGCTTTTAGTTGATGACTCAATGTTATCAAGTCGAAGAGTGAGTTTTTGAAGCATATCAAAGAGTACTTCATTAGCAAACTTTTGTTGAGCATCGGTAATAGGTTTAGAACCTTTAGGAGTTTTATCACCTTCCTCCATTAGTACCTGCAAGTTAGCAAAGAAAACACAAGAAAATATATAGATATACCTCTCAGGTTCCTCACTATAGGTAGTAGGTACTCTCCTCTCTTTTTGGGTAGTGTTCTCTCTTGTTTAACCTAGCTACTACTCTCAATTAATGAATATGTGGGGTTATTAAGATTCACCAAAGTTCAATTACTTTAATAGCAAGATCTCAATCAGCAAGTTCCACACACAAATTTTCACAAATCAAATCAAGAGATGTAACAAGAAATCACGTCAAGAGTGTTTAGAACACGTGAAAGTTATAATTTGATTTACCACCAGAAACTAAGAAATTCAGAAACTAGATTTCAAGACAAAGAGATTGGTTTTTGAATCAACTAATTCCGAGTTGTATTGAAAAAGTTATGGCACTTTTAATCCAAGGTGGTTTTCAAGAAACAAGTTAAGAACAATGTGTTCTTTTCAAAAATAAATTAAATAATTAAATAACAGAAAATAATAACAATAAATAAAGTCCGACAATTTTTTTGTTTTTTTTTTTTTTTTGACCGTGAGTTTTTTTTTTTTTTTTTTTTTAACTTCGGACAACAAAGGACAAAATTACACTTTTAAGGTTTGAACATAAACCTTGGACCAATCAAAATACTAGGTTCGGACAAGAACCTTAAACACCACAAAAATTAAGGTTTGAAGACAACAACCTAGGATTTAGGTTTAAGAATGTTTTGTCTTCTTGTCTTAACAACCTTAAAAACTTCAAACTTTATTAACTCACCAAGGACAATGAATTCGGATGTGCCACTTTAACAAGAATATCAAGATTCAAGACAAAGATCAAGAATCCAACTCAAGAATTCAATTTTGACCACTTTGAGTTTTCAAGAAAATCAAGAAGTTCAAGAAAGTTATCAAGAACTTATCTTTTTCGAGTGGAGTAAAAGTTTGATCAAAACTCAATATATGGTGGACAAGATAAAGAATCAAACGCAAAAAGAAAATCAAGAAACGGATAAGAATCAAGAAAGTTATGAAAACTTGACCTAGAAACCCTAGTTATGAAACCCTAGTTTGACACACGAAACCCTAACAATGTTATGACGTGAAAACAGCAAAGAAAACTTCAAGAATCCTACACTATGATTATGACAAAAGAGTGCAGAATTTAACACCAAAAGACAGCAAGAAGACGCAACAAGAAACAGCAAGAAACAACACAAAAATCGCAAAAGAAGATAGACTCAATTTAGACGATTTCGGGCAGAATGTATTGACTCAATGTTCATGCGATTTTGGACAGAATTAAGGACTGAATTAAGCAGAAAAGAATGAGCAAAAATTATGGCAGAAACGACGTCAAAAAGAGCAGAATTCAGACGACACAACAATGAACAAATTCGGGCAGATTGTGAATGATTTGTTGCATGCGATTTTGGTGATTTTAATGGGTGAATATGTATCGACTTTGGACAGCAAGAAGAACACCAAATAACAGCAAGAAAGATGCCAGCAAAACTGCAGAAAATTGACACAAAAAACGGGCAGAATTGACGTAACAAGAACAGAAATTTTGCGGAAGAATTGAAAACGGATTAACCTGAATTTTCTTGGGCAACAACTTGTTCTCTGATACCAATTGATGCGAATGTTGTATGGCCGAGGCTCCAACTCCTGGACCAAATTCGAATATCCCACACAAGCTATAGGACCGTGTTGCTCTTACCAAGATAATCCACAACAAGAACACAAAATTGGGTGGAACGAAATCAAAGGAAAAACGCTAGGAATTGAGTAAATCAAAACTTCACGTTTTATTACTAATGAACTTAATTTAACCTATGAAAATTCAATCAGTTAAACAAGTTAATTAGGCCTGCTCTTTAAATAAAGAACAATTGGTGTAATCTCCTATAGGTCACGCTAAAGGGGATTAACTACAATGAACAGTTAAATAACTCTTCAAGGCTTTGAACAACTCAAGGAGTTAATTCACGAATTTTAGCAAAGCTAAAAACTCAATTTTATTCACCAACTTATTGTGTAAAAACGTTACATGCATCTCCTTTTTATAGGGGATGAGTTTCGGCCATGCCAAGAAGGAAAAGGAAATAAACCCTAGTAGTTGCAAAGTACAACTTGACTTCTTAACAAACTAGCTAACTAACTAATCCAAGTTGTAAAAGGATTAGGTTAGACAGTTTTTAATGAAGAAGCAAAACGTGTTTTGGCTTCTTGTTTCCTAAACTAATCAACTTTCCAAATTGGAAAAGGAAACTACAACTAACTACCAAATCCTTGTCCAAAAAGGATTTGCTTTACTTGCCATTATCATGCAAGATAATTGGGCCAAGTAATTTATTAAACTACCAATTAATTAAAGCCCACATTAAGTGTTTTGGACTTAATTAATTAACAACAAAATAAAACCCTAAAGTAATTAAAGGGCATGAACCACCTAATGAAGCCCAAAGACACGCCTTTCTTGGACTTAAATTCTTCTCGGCCTTAGCTTGCTTCTTCAAGGTGGAATTTCCTTAAGCTCCAATGTAGATCTTTGAGGAACTTCTTCTTGAATGGTAATTGAAGAAACATGCCAAAGAACACCATGTTGAGATGATGTGCACATCTCGGCCTCCAAGTCACCAAAGTGTGATGACAACAAAGTGTGCAAAGCTTCTTTCATCCTTTTGCTCCTTGATCTTGTCATTGGTCCATCAAGATTCTTCAAGGGATCATCTAAGCTCGGCTTTGGCACCAAGGATGTGGATGGATTGCTATCACTTCTTGATACATTGAAGTAGTTGAAAATTTAGGGTTTATCAACAACCTCAAAAACCCTAGTTAAGCTTTTTGTCAAAAAAAAAAAAAAAGGCCATTACAAAAAAAAAATAAAAAGACCAAGTAAAAATCAGCCCAAAGGCATTTGGTCTAAAGTGAAAAAAAAAACAAAAAAAACAAAAAAATTTTTAATTTTTTTTTCGTATTTAATTTTATAGTTTCGGACGCCACTTTCGGACCCCTTACCCGTCCGAAACTACCGTCCGAACCTCGACAGAGAAGTCACAAATTTTCACAAAATTTCGGACGCCACTTTCGGACCCCTGATCCGTCCGAAACTACCGTCCGATCCTCGACAGAGATTTGAAATTTTTTTAACAAAGTTTCGGACGCCACTTTCGGCCGTCCGAACCTTTGTTCTACCGTCCGAAACTCGGCAGAGAGTTTCTATATACTATAACTTCAAACCTTCATAACTTTCTCATTTTTAATCGGAATTGAGTGATTCAAAATCACATCTTCTTGTTATCTTCTCTAGTTTCTGAATTCGTAGCTTTCTGAAGTTAATCTGTTTATACCCCATACGTGATCTTAAAATCTTCTTGTGACGTGAATTTTTCTTTTCAAACTTCTTTGGTTTTGCTTTTGTGAATTGATTTGTTTGTACTAATTGGTTGAGACTTGTTCTTAAAATCGACAAACAGTAAGCTTCAATTAGTTTGAGAGATTCATTGAGAGTATTTAGATAGGGTATACACGAGAAAAGCCATTACACTAGAGAGGAGAGTATTACTCACCAAAAGTGAGAACCCGAGAGGTTTTTATTTTGCTATCTTTTGTTGTTTTTACTAACTTGCAGGAACAATGGAGGGAGATGATAAAACACCTCAAGGACAACCCCAAACGGATCAAAAATATGTTAATGATGTTCTATTTGACATGATCCGAAAACTCAATCTAAAGATTGATAATTTAACCATTTTTCCTTCACCAAAAAAAGGTTCTACTTCTCGACAGAATAAACATGAAGAAGCCGAGCCTAGTGATGAGGAGAATGAGGAGTTCATGGATTCTCCTAAAGATGGTAAGAAATCTGATTTGTCAATTAGTGGAGTTAAACTAACATTGCCTACTTTCCATGGTAAAGCAGATTCGGAAGCTTATTTTGATTGGGTTCGTGAGCTTGAACACTTCTTTGAAGGTAATAGCTATCCCGAACATAAGAGGTATCGCCTAGCCTTCATGCACCTCAAGGATTATGCAAGTTTGTGGTGGGATAAGGTAATGAGATCTAGACGTGAAGATGACGAACCACCTATTCAAACTTGGAAGCAAATGAAAGCGCTTATGAGGAAGAAGTATGTTCCATCACATTATAGCCGAGAGCTCAACAGAAAATTGCACACCCTTGTGCAAGGAAACAAAACCGTGGAGGAATACTACCATGAGATGGAAGCTCTCATGATCAAGGCCAATGTTCGTGAAGATCCCGACTCAACAATTGAAAGATTTCTTAAAGGTATGAATTCTGAATTGTCTTATCATGTTGATTTACAATCTTATGTTGATATTAATGAGCTTGTTCATAAAGCTATTAAGATTGAAAGGCACATGAAAGGTAAGAACAGGTTCACACAACAGAATCCACCATGGCAAAGGGATTTGAAACCTAAATCAGCCCCTTTCACTCCACCAACAAAACCGAGGCAATTCACCTCAAACCAGCCATCTAGTGCGCCTCCTTATGTCCCAAAATCAGTCCCCAAAGCTGCTGAAAATGCCCCTAAACCGGCGACAACTTCTGCTCCAAGATTGAGGGATATTAGATGTTTTAAATGTCAAGGCTATGGTCACTTGCAAGCCAATTGTCCTACTGCCCGGATCATGATTACTTTAGATACTGGAGAAGTGGTAAGTGATGATGATTGTGCCGACATGCCACCTCTTGAAGAAAAGTACCAAGATGATCAAAGTGATGAGGGTGAAAAGCTTGATGAGCCGACCTACTCAGTTGGTAACTTTTCTTTAGTTTCTCGCCGTGTTCTTAATGTTCAACCTTTGGAAGATAATGATTTGATGCAACGTGATAACATATTTCACACTCTATTTAGTGCAAAACATGGTTTGTAGTGTGATTATTGATAGTGGTAGTTGCACAAATGTGGCGAGCACCTTACTTGTTAACAAACTGAATTTGAATTGCATGAAACATCCAAAACCATATAGGCTTCAATGGTTAAATAATTCAGTTGAAACTCGTGTCACTAAACAAGTAAATTTTTCTTTCACCATTGGTAAATATGTTGATACTGTTTTATGTGATGTTGTTCCAATGGAGGCTAGTCATATTTTACTTGGTAGACCTTGGCAATTTGATTGTGATGTGCTTTATCATGCCAAGAAAATTTTTTACAGTTTTGTGCATAATGGTAAAAAGTATAGTCTTCATGCTTTAACTCCTGCTCAAGTTTTTGAAGATCAAACTCGAATTGCACAAGCTTGTAAAGATATAAATGAAGCTAAGAAGAAGAAGGAACTAGAAAAACAACAAAACGAAAAATCAAATTTAAAACGAGATGTAGTTAATAAGAAATCTTGTTGTTTTGCTTCTTCTAATGAGATTAAGAGAGCATTGATTAATAGGCAGTCCTTATACTTAATGTTTAGCAAGGAACTTATACTTGTTGTTGACAGTGATAACCTTGCTTCTTTGCCTAGTGCTGTGTACTCTCTTTTGCAGGAATATAGTGATGTGTTTCCCGAGGAGTTACCAATAGGTTTACCACCTATTCGTGGCATTGAGCACCAAATTGATTTCATCCCAGGAGCTCAAATTCCAAACCGACCAGCTTATAGAGCAAATCCGGAGGAAACAAAAGAGATTCAACGTCAAGTGGATAAACTCCTTGACAAAGGTATTGTGCGTGAGTCTCTTAGTCCATGTTCAGTTCCTGTTATCTTAGTCCTTAAAAAGGATGATACTTGGCGAATGTGTGTAGATTGCCGTGCTGTTAATAAGATTACCATTAAGTATAGACATCCAATTCCTAGATTAGATGATATGCTTGATGAATTGCATGGATCTTCCATATTTTCCAAAGTTGATTTGAAAAGTGGGTACTACCAAATACGAATGAAAGAAGGAGATGAATGGAAAACTGCTTTTAAAACAAAGTATGGTTTGTATGAATGGTTAGTTATGCCTTTTGGTTTATCTAATGAACCTAGTACTTTCATGAGGCTTATGAACCATGTTTTTCGTCATTTCATTGGAAAGTTTGTGGTAGTCTAATTTGATGATATCTTGATATATAGAAAATCACTTGATGAGCATGTTGAACATTTAAAACTCGTGTTTGCTATATTGCGTGAGAACCAATTATATGCTAACCTTAAAAAGTGTTCTTTCTGTTTGGAATCTATTATCTTTTTGGGTTATGTTGTAAGTTCTCAAGGCATTGCTGTTGATGAGTCAAAAGTCAAGGCAATCATAGATTGGCCGAGACCATAAAATGCTAGTGAGGTAAGAAGTTTTCATGGATTAGCAAGTTTTTATAGGAGATTTGTTAAAGACTTTAGTTCCATTGCTGCACCTTTAAATGAACTTGTTAAAAAGAATGTCACCTTTGCATGGAATAAAGAACATGAAAACGCCTTTAACACTTTGAAGTATAAATTGACTCATGCCCCTTTACTTGCTTTGCCGAATTTCAATAAAGCTTTTGAGATACACTGTGATGCCTCCGGGATTGGTATTGGTGCTGTTCTTATGCAGGAATCAAGGCCCGTGGCTTATTTCAGTGAAAAGCTTAATGAGGCATCTTTAAAGTATGCAACTTATGACAAGGAGTTGTATGCATTGGTAAGGTCATTGCAGGTTTGGCAACACTACTTATGGCCAAAAGAATTCATAATCCATTCTGATCATGAAAGTCTCAAATTCTTAAAGACTCAAGGTAAGTTGAATAAGAGACATGCAAAATGGTTGGAATTCATTGAAACTTTTCCTTATGTGATTAAATATAAATCTGGTCAAGAGAATGTGGTAGCTGATGCTTTATCTACTTGGAAAGCTACTTGGATTTGAATTGATTAAAGACTTGTATAAGGAAGATGTTGACTTTGCCGAATCTTATGATCTTTGTTCAATAAGGCCGAATGGTGATTATTTTGTGCATGATGGTTTCTTGTTTCGCAAGGATAAATTGTGCATTCCCTCATGTTCCATTCGTGATTTACTTGTTAAAGAAACCCATGGGGGAGGGTTAATGGGGCATTTTGGTATTGTTAAAACACTTTCTGTTTTGAATGAGCACTTTTATTGGCCTAACATGATTAAAGATGTTAAAAGTGTTTGTGAAAAATGTATTGTGTGTAAGCATGCTAAGTCCAAAGTAATGCCTCATGGTTTGTATCAACCTCTGCCTGTTCCTAGCAACCCTTGGATTGACATATCTATGGATTTTGTGTTAGGGTTACCTAGATCACGCACTGGTAATGATAGCATTTTTGTTGTGGTTGATAGATTTAGTAAAATGGCTCACTTCCTTGCATGTTCTAAATCTAATGATGCTACCAAAATTGCTGACCTTTTCTTTAAGGATATTGTACGTTTGCATGGAATTCCTAAGAGTATTGTCAGTGATAGAGATGTCAAGTTTTTTGTCACATTTTTGGCGTACACTTTGGAATAAATTAGGCACAAAATTATTGTTTTCTACTGTTGCACATCCACAAACTGATGGTCAAACAGAAGTAGTAAATCGTACATTGTCTAATTTGCTTCGTGCTATCATTCAGAAAAACTTAAAGAATTGGGAGAATTGTTTGCCACACATTGAATTTGCATATAACCGAACTGTTCATAGTTCTACTGGTTATTCGCCTTTTGAAGTTGTGTATGGATTTAATCCTTTAACTCCCCTTGATATTTTGCCTCTTCCTATTAATGAGTTTGTTAATGTGGAAGGTAAAGCTAAAGCTGATTTTGTAAGGGAATTGCATGAAAAGGTTTACAAAAATATTCAAAGGCGTAATGAGCAATATGCAAAACAGGCTAATAAGGGCAGAAGACAAGTGATTTTCGAACCTGGAGATTGGGTTTGGATTCACTTGAGGAAGGAAAGGTTTCCTGAAAAGAGGAAATCTAAACTTCATCCAAGAGGAGATGGTCCTTTTCAAGTCTTGGAAAGGATTGGAGACAATGCATATAGAATCGAACTACCTAGTGAGTATGGTAATGTTTCATCTACTTTCAATGTTTCTGATTTGGGTTTATATGATGTAGGTGATTCGAGGACGAATCCTTTCGAGGAGGGAGGGAATGATAGGAATGAGCCCGAGTCCACATTGCCAAATCCAGCTTCCCATGATCCATTAGCAAATCTTGGTGGTCCAATGACAAGATCAAGGAGCAAGAGGATGAAGGAAGCACTACAAGCATTGTTATCAACACATTGTGAGTTGATGGCCAATGTTCAAAGGAGTTCGACACAACCATCTCAAGATGAAGTACTTTGGCATATTTCTTCAATAACAATTTATGATCCACCTTGAAGAAATAATGTGAAGGCCGAAATATTAAAGTCCAAGAAGAAGGCGTGTTTTGGGCTTTGAATTTGATCACGCCCTTTTTAATATATTTTAGGGTTTATTATGTTGTTTTTAATTAAGTCCACTTAACGATTTTATGGGCTTAATTGGCATTTTTTTATTAAGTTTTAATAAGGTATTACTTGGCCCAATTATCTTGCATGATAATTAGGAAAGTAAAGTTTTAGAAAGTAAAATCGAATTTTGCTTCTTCAAGGCAAAACCGATTTTAGTCTTTGTTTAAGTTTAGGAAACAAAGGAAGCCAAATTGTGTTTGGCCACCTTTAGGAAGAAAACGTGAGACACCAATCGTTTTTGGAAAAGGATTAGCTTATGTGTGTCACAAATCCTTTTTGGAAAAGGATTAGTAAGTTAGTTAGCTTAGAAGTCAAGTTGTAATTTACAACTTCTATGGTTTTATTTCCTTTTTCTCTTAGGAAAGCCGAATTACTCCCTATAAAAGGGAAAGCTATGTAACGTTTTTACAGATGTTGAATTGAAAGAATTTTGTCTTTGCTAAATTAAATTTGACATCATCAACGTGAGTTATTCTTGAGTAATTCATAAGACCCGCCAAACCTTAAGTGAGGAACTTTAGGTGAAGCTTACAAGTTCTAGATTTATAGAACCGGCCAAACTGATAGGTTTAATTTATTGATTTACAATTGTTAAACTGAATCAATTTGTGTTAATGTTGGGGTTAGGTTAATTTTAATCTTGCCTTTTCGTTCCATATCTCTTTTCCGCAAATTGTGTTCTTGTTTCTTGAATTGAGTTTTTGGTGCACAACGATCCGAACTTGTGGAAAATTCGTGTGGATTGGACTTCATCCTACTCCATTTGTATCAATAAATATATCAACTCTAAACGCTTTTAATATCATTATTATTGTAGGTGTTAAATTGACAACGTTCTTTGATACTGCAATTCTTGTGGATCCACCAAACAAGGATGCATATGATCTAAAAGATTGGTTGTTATAAATTCGAAATATTAAAGCACTAGCAGAATATCTAATTTATTGCAGCTTTACTAAATAATTTCTCAATACATTTTATAGGGTTGCAAGAAATCAGAAAGTCATAAAAAAATTTGTTCAGCAAAAGTTGTATCTAGACAATCAGGCTGCAAATTTGTTGCAAGAAAAAGAAAGAATTACCCTCATTGCTAATTTATTGCCTACACAAAAGGTAACTATGTTATCCTTTTTCTATTCCTATTACTTAATCCTTACTACTAGAAGGCCTGATTAATGGCATTCTTCAAACATTTCTTATTCCCATGATTTCAGTTTGCATTTGTCAAGGTCCACTTGTCATTTGGACATATAATGCAAAGGTTTTGGTACATGGCATGCCAAAAATGCTATAGTTCTACTGCTGCTGGATATGCTACTAACTATAACTGCAATTCATGTGGAGAAAGTCAATCAGCTCAACCACGGTATTAAAATTGCCGTAATGATAATTTTTATTGTTACAATAATCTTCATTATATTATTATTATTTTAAAAAAAATGTGCATATGATATTTGTAGATGCCGCTTAGAAGTTGAATTAACAGATGAAAGTGGATCTATTAACCCTTGCCTGTTTGGTGATCAAGCTGAAGAAATACTTGGATTTGATGCACTTGATGCCATGACTAATCCAAAACAAGTAAAAATTACTTATGTATACTTTATTTCATCCTATTCTTTTAAATGCTTTCATAATTCATATGCTATTTCTTTTGCAACTCTTCCCCTACAGAAAATCAAGCTGGCATTGGCAAATGTTCACAAAGATTTGGCAAATAAGTTATACTTTATGCACATTAAACAAGTAAAGCTCAGAACTGGTGATAGTTCACAGCGATACTCCATAGTCCAGATTGTCAATTTTGACAAACATGACAGTGCTTTCATTCTTCTTGTTATTGAATCTGGTCCAAGTTTATCACATGCACAAGACAGTGAAGAAGCTGAAGAAAATATGTCACATGATTCTAAAAGTGATTATCATCTGAAGAATCCAGGTATTACAATCTACAGTTACTAATATATTTAGGGTTAATTACCGATGACCCCCATGTGGTATGCCGAATTTCTTAAAAACTCCCATATGCTGAAAAAACCTACCAATAACCCTTATGTGGTATAGATTTTATTAGAAAGTGGATGGAAAATGAGTGTACTAATGGCAGTTAAAACATTTCCAACTTTATCCTCTGCCTTATTTCCAATTCAAGACATTAATGTTTCATGTATTAAAATTTTAAGGGCAAAGTTTAATTTATTAAAGTTTTGAGGTACAACATAAATTTAAATTTCTTTTTTCTCCTAATTTTGTTTCTTCTCATCCCTTACACCATCATCAAGACTATCACCACCACCACCGTCATCAGAACTATCACTACCACCATCATCACCATCATCAGGACTATCACCATCGCCGCCATTATCAGGACCATCACTATCACCACCCAGCCACTACCTTTTACATCTTTATTCCAAGAACCATTTCAAACTCTCTCATTTCTTGTCTATGGCAGAGACCTTCCTCAAATTTGCAACTAAAGCCCCAATTTTTTGCCATTTTTTCTCTCAAGCTAAATGGCTGGAGCACATCAAAGTAGGCAAATGTGAGCTCTTCACCATCCTTAACATCTCTAGAAGCATGAATTGCTTCATGATCACCAATGTGCAAACACCTCACATTAGGCTCACAAGAATGATTATTGAAATAAGCTAACAACCATAGGCCAACATCATGATAATAACTATTTTTGCCCAAAACTTTGGCTGAAATTGATCCTTCCACAAGGGAATTCACATCCAATATGCTTAATATATTATCCATATCAAGATCCATTTTTGAAAATTCTACATTCCTCTGCTTCAGGCCTAAACGAATCTATCTCAGGAACATCCAGATCATTTTTTTCTTCACCTGTTGATAACATACAAATCAAACTATGGGTTCTACTACATTTTGTAGCTGATTCAACCACTTTATCAACAAAATTATTCCACATTACTAATTGTGCATTCTCGCCTGAATCTTCATGGGGTAAAATGCCTCTCTCGGTGGCAATTGCCTTCGTTACCAGCAACAAAGTGCCACAGTCAATAGTCTTTGTTGCAATTAGACCCCGGACGCTAATCTCAGATTTCTTGATCTCCACCCCACCAATGTACTCAGCAAGTTTTGCCATTTTTCCGCAAGACCCAACAAGAATCCAATCAGAAAGATCAGAAATTGTTGGTTGTATCAGGAAAAAGTGGAGTTAGTGGATTTTGGTGGTGTTGGTTGTATTGGTGGTGGTGACGGGTGGTAGTGGTGATAATGGAAGAAATCAACGAAGGAGAAGAAAAAAGGGAAAGAGGGAAAAAAACGAGAAAGCAAGAAATATTTCAAAGAAAAAAGTAAAGAAAAGAAGGAAAAAAAACAAATGAAAACTATTAATTTATTTAAACCCAGGGTTATTTTTGTCAAATTAGTTTTACATTTGTTGCCTTTGTTCATTCCCACTCACCCATCAAACGCGTTTCATGCACATCCCTTTAGTGTGTGTACTTACCGTTCACTTTCCATTTAAATCTGGACTACATGGGGGTTATTGGTAGGGTTTTTAACATATGGGGGTTTTAAGAAATTAGACCGACCACATGGGGGTCATTAGTAATTAACCCATATATTTATCATACACAATTCCAAAATTTCAATTAACTTTGTAACAATATGTTATACTTATTTTTTTACATTACATAATAGAAAAAAAAATCAAAGACTTCATCAAAGCTAGACGGTCACTGATCGATCAGCTTGCAGATGCTTCAAAAGAAGGAAATGGAGGTAACTTATCTGCTGATGAAATGATTTCTAAAAACCCAAACACTGAGTTTTGCTTAATTTCACTAATTAACCAACTGGAAAGTACATATATTCTATCTTTTGAGAGTACTTTCCGTAATGCATAATTTTGTCCATCCTATCTTGTTTTCGAGCTCTATGCTGACAATCTTTTTGTTTGTTTTGAGTATATTTTTTGTTGTAAATACATTTGATTACTACCAACAAATCTTACTATATCTTAATATTTTAGAATCCTGTCTAAATCAATCTTGCGAAAAAACAAGAATACAATGATGATCTAGCTAATTGCATATAATTGTGTTTTTTAATTTAATGCACATAATAATTTTTTAAAAATTAATGCATATTACTCTTTGCTTAAATTAAATGCAAATTAAATAGTTTTTTCTGTATGAAACTATTTCATTCTTCAATTCTCGAAATATTATATTGTTAACTACATACATTATTTTGTTGAAGATTCCCATTCATTCTTCAGACAAACAAGCCAACTAAATAACTCTAATATTTTCTACACACGAATAAACAGAAAAGAATATCAAAATGTAGAGTCAAATCTTAATTTTTA
The DNA here is from genome assembly GCA_016586305.1 of Ophiorrhiza pumila. NCBI lineage: Eukaryota > Viridiplantae > Streptophyta > Magnoliopsida > Gentianales > Rubiaceae > Ophiorrhiza > Ophiorrhiza pumila. The sequence continues at coordinate 18,642,171 of BLIW01000003.1, read as the reverse complement.
GTTTATTATTCTCACAAAAATATTTTATCATATTAATATTTTACTTAATTATATTTATACTTCACAACCAGTTCATGATAGATAAAAACACAGGTTCTGCATGAAAATCGAAAAAATTTAAATTATTTTATTCTTCTCAAACTAAATAATAATAATGCTTCTACAAAAGTCTAACAAATATTGCTAAAATCCATGCAAAAAGAACATTCGTATAAAATAATTTTTTACCATTATCAATTATCCCTTATTTTTAATTGCACACAGCAACTTTTACCTACTAATGTACACCTTTTAACATTACCAATTATCCCCTATTTGCATTTATAGTTGTCAGCTATTACATCCCTATCGACAAGATTATCAATAATCTCTGAATACCACTTTCACTTCTTTTCATAGAGTATTAACTAAATAATCACATACCATACAACTTCACTTCACATCACAATGGAATAAGTCAGATGCAATTTTTCGCTATACTAAGAATATTTATAAAGTTCCAAAACTCCTCGTTTATAATAATTATATTGTTAAAATGGCTACCTATTAAATAAAAAAATTATATGAAAAATTTACAAGTTCATGTCTTTATAGTATTTCCACAGAATTTAATTTAACATCTACATAAATTTATTTCTTTATTCAATTTCAAATCAATAACAAATTCCTTCACGATATAAAAAAACTACAAAACAAACATGTTGAAAAAATTATTTTGGTCAATCCTGTACATGTAATGTCACAAATCAACAGTATGTTGTCTGAATTAAAGTCAGGTTCCATAAAACAAGTTCACATGCGTCTTAAAATACGTGCAAATCAAATATATTTAATATTTATACAATAAACTCCATTGCTATTTAAATGATCCCGATTCATAAGTTTCTTGCATCTACAAAAATATCGCCACATGAAAAAAAAAGGTTAGTGTTATTTATTTTCCTAAGTTTCCAATTTCACTATCATATTTGTCATTTTATCAATTCTTAATAAAATAAAAAATTTACAAACATAATTATTTCTCATATTAATTTGGAATGAATATTTAATACAACTATAAATTTTTATTCATATGATCTTCTGCGAAAAAAAAACCTATTGCAACCTAACATTTGTTCCTTTTTGCAGAAAATCAACACGCAAAATGGATAAGTTACAAAATCCATTTATAAAATGGAAGAAATTATGTAAAGATAACATAATGAATTATTATCTTAAAACACCCTCAGGTGAACATATTCATGTTGTTTCTGCTATGTACAAAGAAGACTATAAACTAAATTGTTCAATATCCACACAATTTTTCAGTTCTTATCCATTCTTATTCAGTTATTTGGGTCATCCTAATTTGTATTCCTTAAAATCAATAGAGGATTGGCTACAGATAATCAAATAATTATTACTACAGATCCAATAGCTTTTGTGGATGAAGCTAACACTTCTACTGATCATAATTCTAAAAATTATGCAACGACAAAAAAGTGTTGGTGTTTTTTAATCGTATGTGAAAATACAATTAAACAGGTGAGATTTCAATATCACATATTTTAAATTCTAATATAGCATAAATTAATATATTCTTCCTCTATCATATAAAAAATACCTTCACATATCTACAGAGCACTTGGATTAATTGATGGCCAAGAAATTTTCATCTATGATGGCCAAAAAACATAGATGCTATCAGTAAACAACCAACACTTTCATGAAAGGTGGCAGCAATATTGTGCCGATAATATTATAACAAATTAAGATCGAATTTTTCTCAGATACCATACTAAATTATCTTTTGATCACATTCATCTTACAAATACTTATATTCAAAATCACATGGCTTGGACATCTCCATTACCTATTCTTCCCAATTATGTGATGATAACAGAGGGTAAGAAAATTTATTATAATTTAGTTTTAGCTCCTGTTAAAATATGCTCATTATTTTCATTTTCATTATAGAATCAGCAGAAAATGATGGTTTGCATGAAATCATTTCATCATCTATTTTCCAACCTTTATTCACTACATGAAGGGCAAATGCTGCTTTTATATGAAATTTACATCATCAGATATGCACCAAAAGGTCAGTATTCATTTTTTAGTACCAATAAATAATATTTATATTTTTAATTTTAATATTTCATTTTTCAGAAGTTACCAGATATTATGAAGGTCTTGCTTCATAGAAAACATTCTTGGCCACTGATTTTCGTAATTGGAAGAAAAAGTTATGAAATCCTTTTGAAAAACAAAAACAGTTTAACAGACAATTGGGATTCATTTGTTGCTGATCATGCTCTCGAAGATGATGATATAATTTTTCTTATTCCACAAGCAATTCATAGTTATGTTGTTATTATTTTTAACAGATATGGTATTGAAAAGTTGTATCCTTGGAATTATAAATTTTACACTATTGATTGAGAAATAATATGTTTGGGCTCTCAATCCCACAATCTTTTCATTTTCTTATAAAATTTCATGTTCTATAAATTTACCTACAAAACAAAATCATAATATTAATTAACATAAATAAATATGCGAAGAATAAAATTACATTTTTAGCACATTGTGCATTAACTATGTAAAATTGCGTTTTTTGTTTTAATATAAAAAAACATATTTTATTTTCTGTAAAGCTTCATTTAGTTTAAAAAAATTATTTAAATAAAATATACAGATAAAAAATTTATATCTCATTTAAAAATTAAGAAATAACAGTTAACAAAAAAAATTATAATAATAAGAAATTTAGCTTTTTTCAGTTTATCATATGCATTCTTACTCCATATTTATAAATCAACAATTGCATTCAAACTTCATAAACAATAATTATTTAAAAAATATCAATACAAATTACAAGGATATGAGATCTTTTTTTACCAACTCTAACAACATTAAACTCTTACTTACATATTAACAAAATAAATTTGTAATAAACACTTATGAAATTTAAAACTATATCTTTAATACACCCAATTTACATTAATAATAATAAAGTTTTTTACTTGCATTCGCAACTTTACCATCAATTTAAATCCAATTATTAAAACTTCCTAAATATAACTTTTTCTTCTTTTCATATACTATTACCTAAAAAAACACATACTACAAAAATTTATCTCCAATACATACTTCTTTACATATAATCTTAATATATAATAATAAAACTTATAAATACAAACATTCACTTCATTATAATGCTTTAACAATCCAATGAAAGAATTATAATCTAAATTTTACATATATGTAATTAAATAAATTTAACAACACATCTATCCATTTAATTACATAAATGAATTTTTTTAATGTATATAAATTTATTACAGCTTTTTACATTAAAACGAGTCTAATTAATTTAATCAACTTAACATGATTACAAAAATTTTATCACAATCTATAAACTCAACAACAAACTAAGCTGACTTTAGCCAATTCAACAATTGAAGTCCATCACATAATGTTGGACCATATCATTTCAAATACGCAAAAAATAAATTTTAGTACCATTAAATAAATTGTGCCCTAATCAAATACTAAACTAAGATATATCTTACCTCTTCTTTCACAATTCACCAACTACAAAATTATTACCTCACTTTGCTGTCTGCCTCGAAATTACTGCTCATCTTCTTTCAAAAACACCGTTCAAACAAAAAATCCAAAACTTCTTCGATTTAACCAAAATTTCCTGCCGGAAAACATTCCCATCGTAACAGTAGCTTGAGAAGCACATTTTTAAAGGTAATATCAAAAATACAAAAGCTAAGATAAAATTACCTACTATGCTTTCATTGTTTCACCAATATTTTTTCCTGCTTGCTTTTATTTTTTTACTCTCTTCTCTAACAAATAACCGCACTCTACTACAATGTTTCTTTTCGATCGTGCTATATTTTCCTTACAATTTAAATTATTGTATATCATCCATTCTGTATTCCGTACCTTCAATTATTTATTCAACTTACTGAAAATAATGTATATAAGAACATGAATTTTTTATCGGTTCACTTAGAAAATCAATGCAGGATGTCTTTTAAATCATTCTATGCATAAGTTTTAACTTCTATTCATTCTCTGCTTAAACAATGATAAGTTGGTTTTATACCAACTTAAATGGCTTAATTCACTTAGCTTTTGGCTTGTTTTTCATGAAATGGTGTGGTGTTTTGTGTTATGTTGTGCATTTATGTGGTTTGGAACTTGAGGTGCTAAAATGGAGAAAAAAAGATTAAGAATGTGATTAAATGAAACAAACGTGGGTTTTAGGTTAAAGAACAAGAAAAGATGCAAAAAGGCTTGAAATGGTGTTCTAATATACTTGTTTCACATTTAGGCAGAATTGATAGTTGAACTTCATTTGAGTATAACTCTTTCAATACTAATCCAAATGAGGAGAGCTTGGATGGTCTGGAAAGCTCTTTGCGTGTACTTCATTTCTTATGTTTTAACTTTCTTCTAATTCTGTGTGCAAGTAGGCGAAACAGGCGGACTCTTTATGATTACTACTTTAGGGTTTTGCATTGTTGAGCCTTTTGACACAGTTTGGTAGAATGTACATATCTTGAGCTACAGACCTCCAATTATGCTGATTCTTGAACCAATGGAAAGACAAGAGGACGTGCTACAACTCTTATGTTGACCTCAAGATCTGATTCGTAAGAGAAAAACAGCGAGGTCTCGCCATAGAAACTTTTACAAGACGAGACCTCGCGGAGAGACCTCTCCGCGAGGCCTCGCCATGAAATTTCCTTCTTTGCCACAGTTTGGTGTTTTGGCCATAACGTTCTTGTCCAAACTCTGAATTGAGTGATTCAAAAGGTTATGGAAAGCTAAGAAATAGGGCTATAACTTTGATGTTTTAAGGTTTCCCAAATTCACAATGCATCATGGCCAGAATTTGGTTGGACGTTGCTGCATATTTGCACATTTTCGCACAACACTTGCTGCCTACCATTTCACCTCGCCGCACACTTATGCAAACTACTGTTTGCACCTCGCCACTCACAATACACACTCACTCAGCTCACACACTCATGCACATTCACTTTGCACAAATTTCACTCTTTATTACATTTCACTAATACTCATTATTGCACACACTCACCAAGCGGCGAGGAAACCTCGCCGCCACATTCTCACCACAAGCACACACTTACACCGTGCGGCGAGGTCACCTCACCGTAACACACACACACTACTTAGCACACACTATGCACTCCTCATCGCATGCATTGCACACAATCCTTCGCACACATCGTGCGGCGAGGTGACCTTGCTGCGCACACCATGCACCCACACCCACACTCAAGCTTCCATTCACACGCACACCATATGCACACTACATGTGCATTTCACGTATCTCAGGTACACATTTGCACGACACTCACAAGTATTGTGCACAACACTAACACTTTGGTGCACACCACTCGTGCAGAACCTTGCACACTAAAAATTGTACACTTTTGCATAAGTGCATAACACCCATTCACTCTAACATCCACCTTACAACACTCACCTCACAAGTCAGTATACACACTTATGTTCTACACCTTCGCACATTCACTCACGGGTTATGGATCACTCACACATTCTTGGATGGTTGGTGGGCGAGACAACTCTAAGAGGTCTCGTGGAAATTGATGGAATATGGCGAGACCTCTTAGAGAGGTCTCGCTAATTTGTTAAAATACATGGCGAGACCTCTCTAAGAGATCTCGCCGTGTTGGTGGCATACATGGAGAGGTCTCGCTGTTTAAGGCTTTTCGAGTGTGTGTTTGTTTTGTTTGATGAAAAATTGGCAAAGTGTTGAGGTTTTGTGTTTTGGATGCAGGGAGCATTGAAGACGTTATTTTTGATGGCTTGAGGGCGTGGGAATTCGGATAAAGGTGCAAAGGCCTAAAGCTCAGAACGTGGAGTGGTTTTGAGCACAAGCTTCTGTTGGACATTGTCAATTTGTCAGTGGCATTCTTGTAGTTTTTAACTTAGTTTACGTTTGCGTATTTGTTACGTTTTGTAACCTCTATAAATAGAGGATTTAGATAGAATTTTAAGGAGAGAGGAATAATTAGAGAACATTCTAGAGTACAAAAAACGGACTTTTGATTTTTAGAGTGGGAATTCTCTCTCTCTAACTTTTTCTCTCTAGATTTGCTTCTCCGATTTCATTTCCGATCGCGACTTTGTACCGGAGATTACATATTGAACTCAATCAAAGAAGCATTGGACATTCCTCTACACTTTAATCGGTGAAATATCTCAATTTGATGGAATTGAACTGTTTAATGCCGAAACTTGATGAATATCAGTTGAATATGGAATTTTCTGGCTGATCGTGTGATATCTTAGGGTTCTAAACGGATGAATACATGATTTAGGAGATTTTATGCTATGTAATTGACGTAATTTGATGCGAATGTTGTATGGCCGAGGCTCCAACTCCTGGACCAAATTCGAATCTCCCACACAAGCTATAGGACCGTGTTGCTCTTACCAAGATAATCCACAACAAGAACACAAAATTGGATGGAACGAAATCAAAGGAAAAACGCTAGGAATTGAGTAAATCAAAACTTCACGTTTTATTACTAATGAACTTAATTTAACCTATGAAAATTCAATCAGTTAAACAAGTTAATTAGGCCTGCTCTTTAAATAAAGAACAATTGGTGTAATCTCCTATAGGTCACGCTAAAGGGGATTAACTACAATGAACAGTTAAATAACTCTTCAAGGCTTTGAACAACTCAAGGAGTTAATTCACGAATTTTAGCAAAGCTAAAAACTCAATTTTATTCACCAACTTATTGTGTAAAAACGTTACATGCATCTCCTTTTTATAGGGGATGAGTTTCGGCCATGCCAAGAAGGAAAAGGAAATAAACCCTAGTAGTTGCAAAGTACAACTTGACTTCTTAACAAACTAGCTAACTAACTAATCCAAGTTGTAAAAGGATTAGGTTAGACAGTTTTTAATGAAGAAGCAAAACGTGTTTTGGCTTCTTGTTTCCTAAACTAATCAACTTTCCAAATTGGAAAAGGAAACTACAACTAACTACCAAATCCTTGTCCAAAAAGGATTTGCTTTACTTTCCATTATCATGCAAGATAATTGGGCCAAGTAATTTATTAAACTACCAATTAATTAAAGCCCACATTAATTAATGTTAATGGACTTATTATTACAACTTAAAATAAATCCTAAAATTAAACAATGGCGTGATCCAAAGTTGGCAAAGCCCAAGCACGCCATCTTGGTCTTCAATATAGTCCATGAAATTTGAGATGGAAATCTGCCAGAATCCCGTCACTCATTTTGGCAGCCATATTCCATGATGATACCATCAGAATCTTGGAAAACATAAAACATGAAAGTTGTAGCTTTATCTCTTATCGTTCCAGGGCTTCTTGAATCACCAAATTCCGAGTTATATCTAAAGAGATATGTCCAGAATACCAGAATGTGGCAGAATCTTTCAGGTTTCATATTTGACTTTGGCACCATGGACATGGATTCGGCTCATTCTCATCAATCCCTCCCTCCTCGAAAAGGATTCGTCCTCGAATCTTGAAATTGAGCTCCAGGGTCAAACACCAATATCACGAACTCATTGCAAACTCGAGCCAAGTAAAATTGGGAAGATGCCAATCTTGGCCAACAAGAATATATATCCTGCCAAAACACGACAAATGTATAAGGTAAAAGAAAGTACAATAATCTAAAACAAGACTTAGAATAATTTCCTTTCACCAAAAGAATAAAACGGGCAGAATATGTATGTAAAATCGAAATATATATAGCATGATTAGTCTTAACAAATTTTGCATGAGTCATAATGTTGAAGTTAATGAATTCAAAACAATAATGCAAATAACTATCATGTAGTTTATGCAAATCAGAAAACCAAATGTTCTTAATTAGAGAACTAACCAAGACGAATTCACTAACAACATCCATTAACACCTTATTTACGTTATGAACATGTAATGTAAGCAAAGGATGTAAACATATATGAATATAATCATAAAGACACGAAAATTCATAACAAGAAAACATATATGCATCCTTGGGAAAGTGTAAATGACATGAACGTATTAAGACCTCTCAAAACATGCAAAAGTTATCAAATATGAGAGTGTAATTCCAAAGACTAGAATGTAAACAATCTATTGAATAGTTGGAAACAGAAAATTTTACCTCTTGGAATTCAAAAGAAAGTTGGAACGGAGATAACTTACCATACAAGTGTTGAGTTACCAAAGGACCTCTTTGAACTTGATGGATGTGAGCAAAGTCACGAAACAAATAATCAAAGGAATGAATAATCCAGCAAGTAGAGTTAATATAATTAACACTTGAATGAGTGCATACAAAGGATTGATGTAGTTCGAAATTATAATCATTAAGCTCAAAATATAATTCATGTATTAGATAAGCAACATAGCATGTGAAGAAACTATACATAAACTCATTCAATATAAAATAATAGGAATTTATTATTGAAGAATTATGTGAAATAAGTTGCTTTCCAAAACACAAATCATTGGATTTTAAAACACATGGTAAAGAATTTCGAACTAATGTTTCAAAGGTATATGAAAGATATTGAAATTGAGTCAAAACAGAATTCAAACTTTGAAAATCAATAGCATTGACATTAACAAAGTTCTTGACATTTAAACCATTGAAATCAATCAAGAAACTTTCATACTTACCTAACTTACCTTGCTTACCTTGTGGGAAACAAGCTAAGGCGGATTGGATTGTTTCGAACTCCATTAAACTCTTACGAACTCCAAAAACCTGCAAAACATATGTACTAGGCAGCAAACAATTCAAATGGTGATCACTATCATCAAGTAAGTACATTGATTGCTTATCTAGTATTCCTCTCTTAAACTCGCTAGAAGAAGTAAAATAACAAGACTTTAAAAGACTTAAAGCTCGGCCATTACAAGATGCACTAGCCATTACACTTTGTTGCTCTTGAACTTTCTTCTCCTTGGCGGCACTCATCTCTTTACAAGCTTTAGAAATTCTAGTTTGATCTTCAGAAACTTCACAAGGTGTTGAAGCTCGGATATTAAACTTCTTACCATCTTTCATGAGTGAATAGCAACTTTTGAGATCATTGTAAGCACCCTTGCAATCAAGCTGCCACGGTTTTCCCAATAAAAGACAAGATGTTTGCATAGGACATTTATCACATAGTACCTCATCTTTGTACCTTCCAATTGAGAGTGCAACCTTGACTTGCATTGTCACCCATACTTCACCACAATTATCACTCCATTGCAGCAAGTAAGGATTTGGATGTGGAGTGGTTTGTAAATTCAACCTTTCTACCATGAGCTCATTAGCAAAGTTAGAGCTTTTCCCACTGTCAATCACTGTAGCACATACTGTACTTTGAACATTGCACCTTGTATAAAACTTTTGTACACATGCTGAAGATATAGTTGTAGCCTCCTGAGTTTCATCATGTGGTTGTATCAACTTTTGGAATGTTTGCATTAATTCATCAATCTCCAACTTAAGAGTATTATTACTTTTTCTCCCCATTGATTAATAAACCTGCAATGTTAGTGAAAGCACAAGAAATATATGTGTATATACCTCTCGGGTTCCTCACTATTGGATAGTAGGTACTCTCCTCTCTTTTTGGATAGTGTTCTCTCTTGTTTAACCTAGCTACTACTCTCAATTAATGAATATGTGGGGTTATTAAGATTCACCAAAGTTCAATTACTTTAATAGCAAGATCTCAATCAGCAAGTTCCACACACAAATTTTCACAAATCAAATCAAGAGATGTAACAAGAAATCACGTCAAGAGTGTTTAGAACACGTGAAAGTTATAATTTGATTTACCACCAGAAACTAAGAAATTCAGAAACTAGATTTCAAGACAAAGAGATTGGTTTTTGAATCAACTAATTCCGAGTTGTATTGAAAAAGTTATGGCACTTTTAATCCAAGGTGGTTTTCAAGAAACAAGTTAAGAACAATGTGTTCTTTTCAAAAATAAATTAAATAATTAAATAACAGAAAATAATAACAATAAATAAAGTCCGACTATTTTTTTGTTTTTTTTTTTTTGTTTTTTTGATTCGGTCACTCTTTTTTTTTTTTTTTTTTTTTTTTTACCGTGATTTTTTTTTTTTTTTTTTTTTAACTTCGGACAACAAAGGACAAAATTACACTTTTAAGGTTTGAACATAAACCTTGGACCAATCAAAATACTAGGTTCGGACAAGAACCTTAAACACCACAAAAATTAAGGTTTGAAGACAACAACCTAGGATTTAGGTTTAAGAATGTTTTGTCTTCTTGTCTTAACAACCTTAAAAACTTCAAACTTTATTAACTCACCAAGGACAATGAATTCGGATGTGCCACTTTAACAAGAATATCAAGATTCAAGACAAAGATCAAGAATCCAACTCAAGAATTCAATTTTGACCACTTTGAGTTTTCAAGAAAATCAAGAAGTTCAAGAAAGTTATCAAGAACTTATCTTTTTCGAGTGGAGTAAAATTTTGATCAAAACTCAATATATGGTGGACAAGATAAAGAATCAAACGCAAAAAGAAAATCAAGAAACGGATAAGAATCAAGAAAGTTATGAAAACTTGACCTAGAAACCCTAGTTATGAAACCCTAGTTTGACACACGAAACCCTAACAATGTTATGACGTGAAAACAGCAAAGAAAACTTCAAGAATCCTACACTATGATTATGACAAAAGAGTGCAGAATTTAACACCAAAAGACAGCAAGAAGACGCAACAAGAAACAGCAAGAAACAACACAAAAATCGCAAAAGAAGATAGACTCAATTTAGACGATTTCGGGCAGAATGTATTGACTCAATGTTCATGCGATTTTGGACAGAATTAAGGACTGAATTAAGCAGAAAAGAATGAGCAAAAATTATGGCAGAAACGACGTCAAAAAGAGCAGAATTCAGACGACACAACAATGAACAAATTCGGGCAGATTGTGAATGATTTGTTGCATGCGATTTTGGTGATTTTAATGGGTGAATATGTATCGACTTTGGACAGCAAGAAGAACACCAAATAACAGCAAGAAAGATGCCAGCAAAACTGCAGAAAATTGACACAAAAAAACGGGCAGAATTGACGCAACAAGAACAGAAATTTTGCGGAAGAATTGAAAACGGATTAACCTGAATTTTCTTGGGCAACAACTTGTTCTCTGATACCAATTGATGCGAATGTTGTATGGCCGAGGCTCCAACTCTTGGACCAAATTCGAATCTCCCACACAAGCTATAGGACCGTGTTGCTCTTACCAAGATAATCCACAACAAGAACACAAAATTGGATGGAACGAAATCAAAGGAAAAACGCTAGGAATTGAGTAAATCAAAACTTCACGTTTTATTACTAATGAACTTAATTTAACCTATGAAAATTCAATCAGTTAAACAAGTTAATTAGGCCTGCTCTTTAAATAAAGAACAATTGGTGTAATCTCCTATAGGTCACGCTAAAGGGGATTAACTACAATGAACAGTTAAATAACTCTTCAAGGCTTTGAACAACTCAAGGAGTTAATTCACGAATTTTAGCAAAGCTAAAAACTCAATTTTATTCACCAACTTATTGTGTAAAAACGTTACATGCATCTCCTTTTTATAGGGGATGAGTTTCGGCCATGCCAAGAAGGAAAAGGAAATAAACCCTAGTAGTTGCAAAGTACAACTTGACTTCTTAACAAACTAGCTAACTAACTAATCCAAGTTGTAAAAGGATTAGGTTAGACAGTTTTTAATGAAGAAGCAAAACGTGTTTTGGCTTCTTGTTTCCTAAACTAATCAACTTTCCAAATTGGAAAAGGAAACTACAACTAACTACCAAATCCTTGTCCAAAAAGGATTTGCTTTACTTGCCATTATCATGCAAGATAATTGGGCCAAGTAATTTATTAAACTACCAATTAATTAAAGCCCACATTAATTAATGTTAATGGACTTATTATTACAACTTAAAATAAATCCTAAAATTAAACAATGGCGTGATCCAAAGTTGGCAAAGCCCAAGCACGCCATCTTGGTCTTCAATATAGTCCATGAAATTTGAGATGGAAATCTGCCAGAATCCCGTCACTCATTTTGGCAGCCATATTCCACGATGATACCATCAGAATCTTGGAAAACATAAAACATGAAAGTTGTAGCTTTATCTCTTATCGTTCCAGGGCTTCTTGAATCACCAAATTCCGAGTTATATCTAAAGAGATATGTCCAGAATACCAGAATGTGGCAGAATCTTTCAAGTTTCATATTTGACTTTGGCACCATGGACATGGATTCGGCTCATTCTCATCATAATTGATAAAGATTGAAATCACACTTGACTTTATTACTTGAAATCTGTTAAATTTCATATCTCTGCACTAATTTTGAATGGATCAAACTTCGATTGTGGTCGCCATGCTAAGTTGAAGATTGATTCACCAACGTTAGTGAAAATGCATGAGATGAGAACTAAAGTGTGATTGTCTAAGTCTTTACACTTGCTTTCTATGATTACTTCATTTCTGAGATTCAGGCCTCCTGTGTTAATAAACGAAGACATTCAAACCTAGGTCGGGCCTCGCCATGGGATTTCCTAGGATTTGCATGTTAGAGTAGTTAGCTTGTAGAGTTGGGACGTTGCGGAGTGAAAACCACCATTCTCGGGCCTTGCCATGGGAGAGAATGGCGTTAGGAAGTACAGGGGGTGGTGTGGTTGCCATGCTAACCACAACCTGAGCTTCTATGCAACTTAGGTCTCCTTGAGAATTGTTAGTTCGTCACTTGCATACTATTGATCATCTAGGTTTGAGTTCATCCGATACAAGAACCTTAGGATATCTTGTTATTCTTGATTGTTATTACTTCATAGTTCTCTGTTCTTGTTTACTTTTGAGTTGATACCACATTCTGTTTGTTGTGATTTGCTACCAAGACAATAATTAGAACAATTTCTGAATTCAAGAATCCACCCCCTTCCCTGTAGATACGATTCCCTCTCACTACTACTACATTAATAGTTTTAGGGTAAAATTGTGCTGATATGACTATACGCATCAATTTTTGGCGCCGTTGCCGGGGAAAGCACGGTTTCTTGAATTTGGATTTGCTCTGTTTTATTTTCTTTTCCTTAGTGTAGCTTAGTAGTTTTGTTATGTTTCATTGTTGTTTTCGTTTTTGTGTTTTGTTGTCTACTTTGGTGTATTTGTGGCAAGTGCAGGATATTGAACTTAACTGAAATTGAATATTGTACTCCACGAGTATCCAAGCATGTCTATGTGGTATGGGGACTACTGTGAGTCTTATCATTTTTGCACAACGATTGAGGTGGATGACACACGACTAACACCTAGTATGTGTGAGGACTTCTCTCCACCACCATATGAAGAGCAATGGCACAATCAATCACAAAGCAACAAGACTTATCTCATTGGAAACCAAAGACTCTCAGTGGAGGACATGTTTTCTCAACTTTGGGAAAGATTTGATAGAGGCTCACAAAAGGAAGATATGAGATTCTCTCAAGAAGAAGGGTTTTCAGGAAGCCAACAAAGGAGTACGCAACTAGATACATCATGGGGCAATGTGGAAGAACAAAGTGAGCTACCAAGTCATTATGCACCATTCTATCCACAAGGTACACCTCTAATTTCTAGAACACTAATTGCTGAGGAATATCATTTTGAAATGCAAGCTAATGTTAAATGTGGTGAAATCTATCCTTGGGCGGTGGAATCTACAAATTTTGAGGTTGTCTCACAACAATGTATTGTTGAAAAACCTTTGTGGCATGAGTCAAATTTTAACTTTTCTAGTGAGGATGAGGTCTCTGATGATGAGTGTGGCATTGATGAATTTAGAGCTTTGAACTTTCTTAGTGAAAAGATGGGAAGTGAGTCAAATGTGGAGTCTTGCATTAATTTCATGGAATTCAGTGAGTCAAATGATGTTGATAGCCTTTCATTAGAGTCTTCTCCTCTTGAATACCAATTTGTGAATTATACAGAGACATTTCTTGGTGATCATTGTAATATCATGAATGAAGTTAACGTTGTAATGGCTAATGAGAATGTTAACACATTGTTTGAAACTCTTGTTGAGGCACCAACTCTTGGAATGTTGTTTGAGTCTAAATGTCTAAATGTGGACTCACAAAAAGTGCAAAATGAGAAACTCTTGTTAATTTATGATAATGTTTTTCGTGTTGTTGACAACAAAAAGACTCAGGAATTTCCCCATGTTAGTGTAGAGGATGAAGATGGGCCAATTTTGAATGACATTGCAAATATAGTGGAAAATTACTTCATTGATGAATCCATTTTTGAGCTTACTGATGTTAGTCTAGATGAAGAAGATATGAAAATTTTTAATGAGATTGCTAATATAGTGGAAATTTGCTTTGTTGATACATCCATTTTTGAAATTACTGATGGTTTTGTTGAGACCATGGATATACAACCATTGGTTGAACCTTGCAGGATTAAAGTGCCTAGTGTGGTGGAAGAAGTTAACAAAGGTCCTAGTATGGTGAAAGAGGTGAATGATGTTCCTCAAACGATGGAGGAATTTAATGAGGTGCCTTCAATGGGGGGCCTCACTGGTTCAAAGTGGAATTTGTAGAGGTTGCTCCCCATATGTATGAGCTTAAGCACCTCCTTAAAAATATTCCTCAAGTGCCTTACAGGAGGAGAAAGAGTGTCTATGAAAGAGCATTTTTTTGGTATAAAGAAGGATATTCCGAATCTTAAAGAAGAATAAGGCTTAAACAATAAAGTCTAGCTGGAGACTACAAAACCTAGAACTACTTCTTTCTCATATCACATTCAATAAAGTATTTTGGTTAAAGTAGTTGTTATGTTATTTTGCATTTTTGCTTATGGCTCACTAAGGCTACTTATGTTGTAGGGGTCTGCACATGAAGGAAGTTGCAAGAGGAATAGGCTATGCACACATGAGGCTAAGTGTGGGGGAGTGGTTCTATGGACCACTTCCATAATGCACACAAACACTTTATTTTACATTTCAAGCATGAGTTGTGCATGTGCCTAGTGTTACTTATTTCATATATTTTACACCACTATGATTCATAATCATAGTGCGACACTTTTCTTGTATACTACCTCCATGTCATGTTTTCTAGCATCATTATGTCGTGTGCTTGAGTGAGTAATTCCTAATAAACTTGGTTTCACCATGTGCAGGAAATTTTTCATGCGAAAGGGAACTATGGACAAAGACACTCCTCCAAGCAAACATTGAACTTCATGACATATCAACATCAGGGAGCTCCTAAACCTATCTTTACTTTACATTGAGGACAATGTAAGTTTTAAGTGTGGGGGAGGGAATGTTTTCTTTGGTTTGTGTCTTTTGTACTTTACATGCTTATTTTCTTTCTTGAATGAAGTTTTTGTGCCATGTGATGCAAAGCATGTTACTTTTGAGTTTTGTTGGATCATTTTTTAGCTTATTTCCCTTATATGTGTGTTTTTCATGTTTTGTGCAAAGTTTAAGTATTTTGTGACATTTGACATTTTGAAATTTTTTGTGGAGTTTTGGTAAAATTTTGAACATTTTGTGAATAAGTGATGTTTTTGAACACAAGTTATGTGTAGTTGACATTTTTGTGGAAGAACTTGTTTATCCATGGAAAGTGCATTAGCACTAGAGTTGGATGTGTGTTCAAAACTTGAATAAAAATGCTTAGTGATGAGGATAGTTCAATGCTGAGTGGTAGGAATTAAAACATAGTGGGAAAGTTTGAACTTTAACATAGTTGTTTTCAAGCACAAAATGGATTACATACAGGGATTGTTCACTTATGTAAAGAAGTGAGAAATAAAAAAAATTTTAAAATTTTCTTGAATAATGATGAGTAATCCTTGGAAACATGTAATGACATTTAGGCACCAGGGGAAATGATTTGGAAAAAAAGGCAGGTTATGCCAATGTGAAATTTGTTGCATGCTAAGTGCAGGGACAATGTTCCAAGAGCACACAATTATGAACCACTCCTCTGCGGGACTGCTCTATCACACTAAGTGTACATTTGAAGAGAATTATCCGCATAAGTGGGGATGGAATTCAAAAGCCATAAAACCTAAGGCAATAATTGGTAAGGCCAACGAGTTCACCAGTGTAATAATGTCATGTGCGAAACGAAGGTAAAGCACTAAAGGATGACAACCAGGGGGAAAGAGTGGTAAGAAACGAGGGAAACCAATGATCCGTAAATTAGTGCATTCATGTCTATACATTGTTTACAAGTTGAGGACTTGAAAAGGAGTAATAATAAAATCTTTGCATTCTCTATTTTGCTTTGATCATAAGTGAGACTTGAGCTGTATGAATCCTTTGCACACACTCACTGTAACATCCCGCTTTACCCCTTCAACGGCATCTTGATGGGAGTGTTAGATTACGTCCAACTTACGTCTAGGCTCAATATAATTTAATAATATTTCGTGTTATTCATAACCATAATTCAAAGCTGTAAATCACACTTATTCAACGGTTACTTATTTATTACATCCCGAAAGTAAATCACGCTATTCAACATCCTAAATATGTTTTTATCACTAACAAGAACCATATTCGTTCAACCTCAAATTATCTAGGTCTTATATATAAGTACTACATTCCCAAAAGTAAAGCACTTGTAAAAGTATTAAAATAGTCTAACATAACAAAAGACTAATTCAAACGACTTTTATACCTTAACCTCCTTATCTTCTATCACACAAAGCGCCGCTAATCTTCAAACTCAAACAGCTCCTAGTTTGTCCTGAATTGCTATGAAAAAAATAATTTGAAAAGGGGGTGAACTCAAAATAGCTCATTCGAATATCACAACACTATCACATTGTTTTACACACTTAGCCATTTCTCAACAAGTTACAAAGCATGCACATTCTTGCATACCATCTACACACCAAGCACCGTTTTCACATAGATTCCATAGCAAAAGATTAAGAAAGTCAAGCGAATAAGTCGGTGAAATATCGACTTATCACAACTTGAACAAGTCTAAAATGCAAGTAATTATATTTTAGTTTATGTTTTTCAATTGTCTTTTGAGAGAAAAATTTAATGTTTTCATAATCATTAATTAGATTAACAGCTTGTTCAACCGTTTTGACAGTATAATCTGACACCAAGTTCCATTTATCTTTATAAACTTTACTTGAGGATTTTTTAGGAATTTTCCAACTATCTATTGATTGTTCAATATTTTCAAGATTTACTTATTCCTTGAAAATAACATCGTTTGAAAAGTTTGAAGATGAAGAGTTTGAAGAGGAACTTGAAGATCCTTTTGAAAACCGATTAAAAATAGAAGCCATACTAAACACTTTTAACAAATGAATAAAAAGTAGACAAATTCAGCAAAAGATAGTAGACAGAAATTAAACACGTTTAATAAATCAAATGTAAAATCCCTCCAGTTGGCACATTACCATTGGGATCCATGAGATCTAACCTTTTGTTTTATGATTTATGGACAGAGATTATAAAGATCTGCTAAGTTGCAATATAAATTTCATACTATAACTTGTTACCATACCAGATTGGATCTGGTACCCTCAATATGATCCTTTTCGTCTTTCAATCTCCATACGGCTTTGGATCTATATTAGTAAAACAACAGGCACCAAGTTATAGTCCTAATTCATCCTGCAAGTTAGTAGATCTTGAAGATCCATATACAGAAATCATATAACAACGGGTTACATACCTACTTCCCCCTCTGGCTCTGATATCAAGAGCGGAGAGTTAGGCCCTGGGAGAGGAAACTAAAATTGCAGAAAGGAAAGTGGGTCACAGTAGGACTGCCACTGAATTTTTAGGTGTTCAGTTTTAAGTTAGATAATAGAAATTAAAAGACAAGAATATTAAAGACATAAATAAAATTTAGATGATTAGATTAGAAACAACATTTGTAAAGAAAACATATTCATAAAATTAAATTACAGTTTCATGGATTAAGGATCTTACACAAAGATATCTCCTTAATCAAATCAAACAAAGGTTTCCGAGCAAAGGTTCCAAAGCTTTGATAAACCAAAGTATAAGAGAAGAAAAGAAAAGAGAAGAGGAGAGAATGTGGAGCCTTTCTTTCTAGAGAGAGGGAGAGAGTCTAAAAATTTCTAAGTAGAAATTCCGGTGCCCTTCTTGCTATGTGAAGGGGGTATTTATAACGGAAAATATCATCATTTTTTTTGGTGTTGACTTAAAATTTTTTGGCTTTTTTGTAATAAACTATTACATAAAATCATATTTGAAAATTAAGATATTTGTGAAAATATTCCGTAACCATCGTCTTAATTTTTGTTAATCAGCAAGTCTTCCTCGTCTGTTCCCGAGATGATGGTTAGGTTTGTTTGAGTTGGGCCAGTATTAGATGTACTGGGCTCATCTTGTTTTGATGTATTAGCCTATTTAAATTGGGCTAACAAGTTTTCAAGTTGCTTGATATAATCATCCTTGTTTGAAATTGATGCCAATTTTGAAGCGGTGAGAGATTTTTGTTGCAGGAATTGGCATATGTTCAGGTCTGACGCCGGCAGGTATTGTGGATTCATGTGAAACCATGCTTCAATCTGCTTTGGATGAATGCATTCAATATTAAATTCCTTCCACCATTTTGTATATCCATGACGGATCAGTTGTGGAGGGAATTTGGCTTCCTGTTTAGCAAATTCAAACTTCCAAGCATAAATCCAAGTTAAAGAAAATATTGAATAGAACTGTAATAATACAAGTACATGTACTTTGTAGTTATAAATTTTTTGAAAAAATCTGTAAATGCAGCTGAACGTCTGCTGGCAAAATTTGTTGGTTTGGTCCAAAGCAGTTCCACCATTGGACAAACCAGACTGGAAAATTGTACTTGTTTCCTCGTTTAAAGTAAAAAAACCAGGAATGTTTGTTTACTTTATTGTGTGGAGAACGTATTGAACCATGCCCGTCTATAATCCCAATAGATAAAACCTGGGGGAGAGAAGGCTTCAGAAAAATTTCTGTGAGTATTTAGATTGGTTCCCCAATCGGAAGGTTTCAGGACTTTTAGGATTTGTGCAATTGAATGTGTGACTAAGTCCCTGTCATCCTTATCAATATATTGATTGAATGCAATAGACCCAGTATCCACAAGGATTAACTCATAAAAGTTTTGGGTTATGTTTGGTGTTGGTGGAATAAAATTGGTAGATTTTGGCAATATTTTTTGTGCAACCTGGTTTGGATTGTTGACAAAAATGTCTGGTTCTGTTTGGCAGATCAAAACAAAGTTTTGATTCTTAAAATACTCTTGGTTTGTAGTTGTTGTTTTGAAAACATTTGAAATTTATTTTGTAGAGCTGGATGCCACCACATTTGAATAATTAATAGGGTTTGCAACCACTACTGATGTTTGAGAATTTTTGAAATTAGTAGGGCTTGAAACCACTACTGATGTTTGAGGGGATTTCACAAGTTGAAATCCTACTGATGAGTCCTATTGTTTGATTGATTGAAGCTGGGCTTTCTGAATATGGGCATTTTCATCTTCTTCTACCATTTCGGCCCAAATTTTGGGGCCTAAAATTGAAATGGGTACTTTTGCAGTTTCTTTTTTTAGGGCTTCAAGTTGGGAAGAGCTTAAAGCATAGTCTTTGGATGTCTTTTCTGTAGACAGGTTTGGAGATGTCTGTTTATTTGAAGTGGAAGCTTCAATTTGTTTGGGTTGAAGGGTTTGAACAATGCATTTAGGCATTGGGGGTGGTTCTTCTTTCTTCTTTCTTGGTGGCATATTATCGACCCTGCAAAATTTAAGAGTCAAAAAATCAGGCAAAGAATTTGTTTCCCCTTTAATATAATCAATATCAAAGTTAAAGAAAAATAGAATAGCTTCCCACCTTGCAAAAATTTGTTTAGAAGCAAGATTTTTAACATCCTTTTGCAAAATGTCTTTTGCAAATTTACAGTCTACTCTAACAAGAAATTGCTAGTTAAACAGATCAGATTGAAATTTTGAAATACATAAAATAATACCTAAAATTTCTTTCTTAATTATAGAATAGTTCTGTTGAGCACTATTCAAATGTTGGGAAGTAAAGGCAACAACTCTCTCTTTGTTGTCTTGTACTAGTTTAAGTATTCCGCCATAACCCAGATTAGATGCATCTGTCTCAATGATCTTCGGAAGACTTGCGTTTGGCAGATTCAGAAAAGGCAAAGCCTTGACTTGGGTTTTTACCCTTCTTACCACCTCGGTATGGATATCAGTCCATGGTGGAGGTGATTTCTTTAACCTGTCATGCAAATGTTTCATAATATTAGCTAATTCAAGAATAAAATCAGGTATATAATTCAAACATCCTTAAAACCTCTACAACTGCTGTTTTTCAAGGATCTGATCAGGAAACGTATCCGCAAACTAGATAGATCGTTCTATTGAAATGATTGTGCCTAAATGGATATAATGTCCTAAAAACCTTACTCTAGTTTGGAACAGACTAATCTTTTTCTTAGACACAACTAGACCATTGTTCTTAACAACCTGTAAAAAGGTATTAAGATGTCTAAAATGTTAATCTACATTGTTTGAAAAATTAATACATCATCTATGTAAACAATAGTAAAGTTTGAATAGGAATTAAAAATATCATTCATAATCCTTTGAAATTCTGATAGACC
Source organism: Ophiorrhiza pumila (assembly GCA_016586305.1). Lineage (NCBI taxonomy): Eukaryota > Viridiplantae > Streptophyta > Magnoliopsida > Gentianales > Rubiaceae > Ophiorrhiza > Ophiorrhiza pumila. The sequence goes on along the minus strand of BLIW01000003.1, from coordinate 18,621,454 downwards.
GTTTTCTAAACCAAAAGGTATTACGTTGCATTCACAGTGTCCAAATGGTACTGTAAAAGCTATTTTGTACCTGTCATATGGGTGTAATATGAATTTGCCAAAATCCAGATTTCATGTCATATTTAGAATATACCTTTGCCGCGTTGAGCCTTTGCGAAAGAACTTTTTTGTTAGGAATTGAATACATGATCCACTGTAGGGCTTCGTTTAAAGCCTTATAATTTATTACCAATCTGGGCACTCCTCTTTCTATTTCTGAACTTTGGTTCACATAGAATACCGGGCAACTCCTGGGAGATTAGCTTGGCCCGACAATCTGGTTTTTCAAGAGATCATTAATTTCTGTTTTGCAGTGTTCCAGGAGATAATGATTCATCTGGATTAGTCTGGCTTTTGTTGGAATGTCTTTCTCCTTTAAATCCTTTTCATAGGGAAGATAAATAGTATGTTGCTTTCTTTTCCAGAAAGCAGTTGGCACCTCCGCACAAACTTACTGCTCAATTTTCTCTTGTAACCCCTTGATTCTATTTTGAATCATTGGTTGAGCCAATTGTGCCTCGAGCCTTTTGTATTTAATTTCTCCTTTCAAGAAATTAATTTGTTTGATTTTGTTAGAAAAAGGGTTCAGCTTCTTATGTGCTGGGGGCCTGGTAAAAGGAAGAAGAATATTTTTTCCAATATTTTGTGGTAGAATTCCTTCAAATGTTGTCAGATAAGGCTTCAATTGTATAATAAAATATGTATCTAAGATAATTGGATGAGTAAGATTTTTTGCCAATAAAAATAATACCTTCACCGTTGCTAAAAATTTTTTTACCTCAACATTAGCGAGTTTGTAAGAGATGTTGAGTTTAGATCCATTTGCTGAACGAAGTCCTTTTTTGGTTTTTTCAAATAATTTTGATGGGATAAGTCCTTCATCAATACAGCTAAGATCAGCTCCTATGTCCCATAATGCTACTGTTTCCAGTAGAAAATTGTTTTGTACAGCAAATTTAATCCGAACATCATGTCTTCTGAAAGTAATAGTAGACAGGATCTTTGGAGTTTCAGTATTTGGAAAATTTAAGGTTTTGAGGAACTATTCAACTTCTGTTTCTTCCTCCTTGGCCTTACACTTATTTGTTTGTGCTAACTGTTCAATCCAATTCTACAACACTAATTGGTCAAGCTCCTGTCGAGCTTTGATTTCTCTGAACCCTATTTTGTGTTTTGCAACTTCAGCTTCAAGGTCTTGTATGGTTATTTGTTTGGAAGATTTTTGAGGAAATCTATTCAAAATATTTGTAAGGTTGTAAGTGTTGAGTACCTTTGGGTGGTTTGTAGGATGGTCACTTCTAAATGTGGAAGTGGATGGCTGATCATTGGCTGCTTTCTTGAACTGACTGAGATAATATTTGTTCTGCTCTAGATCTTCCAGATTGTCTATAATCTCAAGAAGTAGATCTTGTTCTCTGGTTAGAATATTGATACTTGGTCCTTCTGGATATGAATCATCACTAGAGGTAGAGCTATCAATATTATCGTCTTCCATTTGGTTAATGTGATTATCCTCACTATAACCTGATTCCTCATCCTCTGTTTCAACACAGAGATTGGAAATTTGATTTAAGATACTATCATATATTTCCAAAGATTGGATTCTTCTTCTATGTCCGCAATATTTGGCAATATGTCCTGGCTAATGACATTTATGACAAATAATATTTGGTAAGGCTAGTCTTGGAGGCTGATATAGTATAGGTTGGGGATTGGATGGTTGTGGTAAGGGTTTTGGTTGTCTATATGTAATTTTCCGCTTAGGAAAAGGTTTGGTATATCTGGGTTTTGGATTTTGTTTATGATGTCTTGGTTTATGAGTTTGGCGACAACTAGGAAGTCCAAACTGCTCACAGAAAGAACCAAGATACTTTCTCCTTTGTGCCCTGTCCTTTGCAAGTTGCCGGAGCATCTTGTCTTGCCTGCGGATTCGAAAGGCAACCTATTGCATTTGAGTTGTCAACTGTCCATATGTAATTTGGTCATATGGCACTACTCCATTATATATGTTTCTGAGTTCTTCCTGAACCATATCTCTGAGTGATTTTGGAAGCCCATCCAGAAATTTCTCCTTCCAATATGCCTGGTTACGATGGTATGGCATATATACTGGTGAAGAATGTGTCTTTGTATAATCGGAAATCCGATAAGTTTTTACACTTCAAATTATTCAGCAATTCTGATGATCTGTCTCTGAAAAAACCTGGATAATCATGATGAAATTTATAAAGTACTTTGTTGAACAAGTATACCTCATCTTTCAAAATGTCCAATTGACATACTTTGGTGACAATCTCAAACCACTGATTAGAGGGATTGCAGTTTTAGTCTATTGAAATAAGCAGAATGTTGTACTAGCTGAAATATGAAGAGAGTTCAATGACTGACTTTCCACAAATTTTAACAGATGTACAGTTGAATTAGCGGGCAATACCATAAGATAGAGATCAGATCCTATCCAATGTTGGACAGAAGATCCCAACTCCACAAGTTATACATTCCAAAATGTAAATGAGGCTAAAAAGCTAGAATCAATCTTCAAACACAACATTCAACTTGAGTTCAACTTCATTCTCTCAAATGACCTTGTTTACTATGAAGGAGAAATTTTTGTCTCAAGTGAACACAAATTGAAAGTGAATTTCAGACTATTCTTCAAATTCTTTTTTGATTGTGGAGGTTTCCATTGATCCAGAGAAGGAGCACATAAGAGCCTGATCACCTCCAAATGATAGAAATAACTAATAAGAATAAGAAAACTTGAAGCTTTCATGTCCTAATCCATCCATGTCAAGGAGACGTGTTAAGAAGACTGAAAACAATTCTTCAATTTGATATAACATCAATCCTCCTCATTGTCCCCATCATCCTCATCGTCCTCATTGTCCCCATCATCCTCATCTCCCTCATTCTCCTCATCATTCCCATCGTCCTCATCTTCCTCATCGTCCCCATCATCCTCATCTTCCTTTTTCTTGATCTCATAAACGCAAACACTTGAGACAGTTGCAAAATTAAACTGGGAAATAATCTTTCCTTCAAACTTGAAAGAATCCAAGCTGGGAACATTAATTTCAACCTCTTCAAATTCGAAATTCCATGCCAAATTTATCTTCTTAACTGAGTGACTTGAAATTCTAATTCTTTATGGGAGAAGACATGAATCGATTGACAAATCTTCAAGCTGTGTTGGAGAAAATTTTGTCACTGATGAAAATGCCTCGTAAATTTAAACTCTTCAGATTTTGACAGGTATGCAATGTATGCCTACTCAACGAATTAGTTGGAAAATAAACTGGAAATTGCATATCCTCCCAATAGAAGTACTCAAGGATCGATGATTCCAATTCAACACTACATTTTCCCCATAAATGAAGTTCAAGTCGCTTAAGCATTGGAGGGTTTCTCACTTTTAAATCCTCAATGCCCTCACATCTCTCAGCATACAAGTTATCCATCGACTTGCAGCTTGATAGTATTCTCTCCAAAACCTGCTCATCCACCAAAACTTCATAAAGCCACAAGTTTCTTAGGTTATGACACCTTGTCTTTTCAATCGTATACAGGCCCATGTAGCAGCATCTAACCTGTAAATCTACAAGTGATTGAGCCTAGAAAACTATTGGATTCAAAGCATAATTATATGGAGGCACAGCACACGGAAAGCATTTAATGCTTTTCACACCATTTGCCACAGCTACTAGTAACAATCTATTAAAACAATCATTCATTTCATCCTCCCATTCGCAGCAGTCCAAACCATCTCTATCATCATCAATCACAATCTCCAGCCTATCTATACCTATCCACATATATAGGTACCATAACAAAGTTCTTCTGGTTTTATAAAGATTTTGATCCGGTTTAAAGTCAGCATCTTTAAAGTTCTTCTGGTTTTATAAAGATTTTGATCCGGTTTAAAGTCAGCATCTTTAAACAGTAAATTGGGCTTCCTGAGCCATGCACTAAACCATGACTTAGACATAAGACTAGCCATGACAGCATCATTGGCTTCGAGGAGGGAGAGTATCTCATCCATAATGTATTATGGCAAGTCAGATAGGGTTCTCAAAGATTCGCTTTCCGCCATTAAAATTCCCGAAAGCTTCTATAAAAGTAACAGAGACAGTATTATCCTCACACCCCACATCATACATTTAGCAGAAATCATAACTAAACGAAACAAAATTAACAAATTCTAGAGAGGACAAATACAGTATTATCTTCATATATATACATTCATTCATTCATTCAGTAGAATTCAAAATTAAATGAAGAAAATTAACATAACTCTACAGAGAAAATGATACGAATGGAGTAGGGTGAGAATCCAGCTCCACACGAATTCCACACACTTAGGATCGTTGTGCACCAAAATTCAGAAACCAACACGATCACAAGTAAGATCAAACACGGAAACAACACAAGAAGAAAAGATGGATATCGAATGGGATGTATTTGATTGTAAATCAATCAAACCCAACACATTACCACAAAGTGATTTCAATCTAACCTATGTAAATCAATGGTTAAAAAGATCTCAGTTTGGCTCGCTCTTGAAATCAAGAAACAATACGTTCTCTTTAAGGTCCTAGCTTAAAGAATCCGGTCCTATGAATAATCAACTAACCCTAATTGATTAATCACGTTTTTTCACAACTTGTTTAAGGCTGCAAATAATTTAGCAAAGCTAAAAGGTTTCTTCAAAATTCAATCATCCAAAAAAAACGTTACAAAGAATGGCCATTAAATAGGACAAGTTTCGGCCATGTTGCTTGGTAAACAAGGAAATAAAACCCTAAAAGTTGTAAAGTACAACTTGACTTCTAAACTACCCAATCATAATTAAGAAACTTCCAAATTAGAATTGGAAACTAATAACTAACTACCCAAATCCTTCCCCAAAAAGGATTTGCCTAAAGGTGGCCAAATTCAATTTGACTTCCTTTGTTTCCTAAACTATTACTTGCCTTTATCATGCAAGATAATTGGGCCAAGTAGTATTTATTATAAACGAAATTTCCAAGCCCAAGAACATAATAATTAACGTCATTTATGGGCTGAAAATAACATAAAATAAATTACTAATTAATACTAAAAATGGCGTGATTCTCTTGTAAGCCCAAAAGCACGCCTTTCATGGACTTCATGATTTCGGACTTGTGTAAGCTTCTTCAAGGTGGATCATGAATTGTTAATGAAGAAACATTCCACAAGACTTCTCCTTGAGATGGTTCGGCCTCCAAAGCTTCACAATGAGTTGACAATAAATTGTGCAAAGCTTCCTTCATCTTCTTACTCCTTGATCTTGTCATTGGTCCATCAAGATTGGTCAAGGGATCTTGTGAATTGGGCTTTGGCAAGATGGACAAGGGTTGATTTCCATCATTCCCTCCCTCCTCGAAAGGATTCGTCCTCGAATCACCTACATCAAACAAAGATAAGTCAGTAACATTGAAAGTAGATGAAACATTGCCATACTCACTTGGAAGTTCAATCTTGTAAGCATTGTCGCCTATCCTTTCCATGACACGAAAAGGACCATCTCCTCGTGGATGAAGTTTAGATTTCCTCTTGTCAGGAAACCTCTCCTTCCGTAAGTGAATCCAAACCCAATCTCAAGGTTCGAAAATCACTTGACGCCTACCCTTATTGGCTTGCTTAGCATATTGCTCATTCCTCCTTTGAATGGTAGTTCGAACCCTTTCATGTAACTCCCTAACAAAATCAGCTTTACTCTTTCCTTCAGCATTAACAAACTCATTAAAAGGAAGAGGCAAAATATCCAATGGAGTTATAGGATTAAAACCGTAAACAATCTCAAAAGGTGAAAGATTAGTAGCACTATGAACAGTTCTATTGTAAGCAAACTCAATGTGAGGTAAACAACTTTCCCAGTTCTTAAGGTTTTTCTGTATGAGAGCACGAAGTAAAGTAGACAAAGTTCTATTAACTACTTCAGTTTGTCCATCAGTTTGTGGATGAGCAACAGTAGAAAACAATAACTTAGTACCTAACTTATTCCATAGAGTACGCCAAAAGTGTGACAAAAACTTAACATCTCTATCACTAACAATACTCTTAGGCAAACCATGCAATCTTACAACTTCCTTAAAGAACAAATCAGCAATATGTTGAGCATCATTAGATTTAGAGCAAGCAATAAAGTGAGACATTTTGCTAAATCTATCAACTACAACAAATATGCTATCATGACCATTGCGTGACCTAGGCAAACCAAGTACAAAATCCATAGAAATATCAATCCAAGGATGACTAGGAACAGGCAAAGGTTGATACAAACCATGAGGCTTGACTTTAGATTTTGATTGTTTACACACAATGCATTTATCACAAACACTTTTAACATCTTTAATCATGCTAGGCCAATAAAAGTGCTCATTCAAAACAGCAAGTGTTTTAGCAATACCAAAGTGCCCCATTAACCCTCCCCCATGGGTTTCCTTAACAAGCAACTCACGAATGGAACATTGGGGAATGCATAACTTATCCTTTTTAAACAAGAAACCATCATACATATAGAAGTCACCATTCGGTTTATGCACACAAAGGTCAAAGATGGCGTGAAAATCATGGTTAGTCTTATACAAATCCTTAATCAATTCAAAACCAAGTAGTTTAGCATGCATATAGGTAAACAAAGTGTATTTCCTAGACAATGCATCGGCTACCACATTTTCATTACCAGATTTGTATTTAACAACATATGGAAAGGTTTCAATGAATTCTAACCACTTAGCATGTCTCTTATTCAACTTACCTTGAGTCTTCAAGTACTTAAGGCTCTCGTGATCAGAATGTATGATGAATTCCTTTGGCCATAGGTAGTGTTGCCAAACTTGTAAAGACCTTACCAAAGCATACAACTCCTTGTCATAAGTTGCATACTTCAAAGCTGCCCCATGAAGCTTTTCACTAAAATATGCCACGGGTTTAGATTCCTGCATCAAAACAGCTCCAATACCAATCCCGGAGGCATCACAGTGTATTTCAAAAGCTTTATGAAAATTAGGCAAAGCAAGTAAAGGTGCATGAGTCAACATGTATTTCAATTTGTTAAAGGCGTTTTCATGCTCATCAGTCCAAACAAATGTAACATTCTTCTTCACAAGTTCATTTAAAGGTGCAGCTATAGAACTAAAATCCTTAACAAACCTTCTATAGAAACTTGCAAGACCATGAAAACTCCTAACTTGACTAGCATTTGTAGGTCTAGGCCAATCCATGATTGCCTTTACCTTAGACTCATCAACAGCAATGCCTTGAGAACTCACAACATATCCCAAAAAGATTATAGATTCCATGCAAAAAGAACACTTTTTGAGATTAGCATAAAGTTGGTTCTCACGAAGTATAGCAAAAACGGATTTCAAGTGTAAAACATGCTCTTCTAACGTTTTGCTATAAACAAGTATGTCATCAAAGTAGACCACAACAAATTTGCCAATTAAGTGACGAAAAACATGATTCATAAGTCTCATGAAAGTACTTGGTGCATTAGATAAACCAAAAGGCATAACCAACCATTCATAAAGACCAAATTTCGTTTTAAAAGCAGTTTTCCATTCATCACCTTCTTTCATGCGAATTTGATAATAGCCACTTTTAAGATCAATCTTGGAAAATATGCATGAACCATACAACTCATCAAGCATGTCATCTAATCTAGGAATAGGATGCCTATACTTAATAGTTATCTTGTTCACAGCACGGCAATCAACACACATACGCCAAGACTCATCTTTCTTTGGAACCAAAATGACAGGAACAGAACATGGACTTAGAGATTCTCGAACTATACCTTTGTCAAGGAGTTCATCCACTTGACGTTGAATCTCTTTAGTTTCCTCGGGGTTGGCTCTATAAGCTGAACGATTTGGAATTTGTGCTCCAGGAATGAAATCAATTTGATGTTCAATTCCTCTTATTGGCGGCAAACCAATTGGCAACTCCTCAGGAAACACGTCTTGATATTCCTGTAAAAGAGAGTAAACAAGACTAGGCAAAGAAGCAAGGTGATCACTATCAATGATTAGTACAATGTCCTTGCGATACATGAAGTACAAAGATTGCCTATCAACTAATGCTCTCTTAATCTCATTTGAAGAAGCAAAATAACAAGATTTCTTAACATGCAAAGTACGACCTACACTATTACAAATAGAAGTTGGGCCGAGACTTTCTTGAACATTTGTCAACTCTTGTTTCTTCTTCTCTTTGGCGGATTTCACATCTCTTGTAGCTTGAATGATTTTAGCTTGATCTTCAAACACTTGGGCCGGTGTCAAAGCTCGAAGATTAAACTTTTTCCCATTGTGCACAAAGCTATAGAAATTTTTCTTGGCATGATAAAGAACATCACAATCATATTGCCAAGGACGGCCAAGCAAGATATGACTTGCTTCCATTGGAACAACATCACATATAACTTCATCAACATATTTCCCAATGGTTAAAGTGAACTTTACTTGTTTTGTGACCCTAGCATCCATTGAATTATTCAACCATTGTAGTCGGTAGGGTTTAGGATGTTTCGTGCAATTCAAGTTCAACTTATTTACAAACAAAGTGCTCGCCACATTTGTGCAACTTCCACTATCAATTATCACACTACAAATTCTGTCTTGCACTAAGCAACGTGTGTGAAATATGTTTTCTCGTTGCATCAAATCATCATTATCAACTAAAGGTTGGACATTTAGAACACGGCGAGAGACTAAAGAAAATTTACCGTCACCATACGTGTAGGGCTCATTGTCTTCACTTTCTTCACTTGATTCATGTTTCTCTTCAAGAGGTGGCATGTCGGCACAATCATCATCACTTACCACTTCACCACTATCAAGAGTTATCATCACTTTTCGAGTTGGACATTCAGCTTGCATATGACCATAACCTTGACATTTATATCATCGAACATCCCTCAATCTTGGAGTTGAAGAAGTTGACGCCGTTTTAGAAGGTTGGACAGCAACCTTGGGCGTTGTTTTTGAGACACCTTGAGGGGCACTTGACGTTGAACTTTGTGGAAATTGGCGTGGCTTGGATGGCGGATTGAAAGGGGCAAAACTCGGCTTCTTATCTCTTTGCCAAGGTGGAGTTGGTTGTGAAAACTTACCCTTCCCTTTCATGTGCCTTTCTATCTTGATGGCTTTATGGACAAGTTCATCAATATTATCAAAACTTTGTAAATCAACTTGATGAGCCAAATCAGAATGCATACCTCTTAAAAATCTTTCAATTGTAGAGTCGGGATCTTCTTGAACATTAGCCTTGATCATCAAAGCTTCCATCTCATGATAATACTTCTCAACCGATTTGTTACCTTGTACAAGTGTATGTAACTGTCTATTCAATTCACGGTTGTAGTATGAAGGGACATATTTCTTCCTCATGAGTGTTTTCATGCGACTCCATGTCTTGATTGGACTTTCACCATCTTCACGTCTAGATTGAGACAACTTATCCCACCACAAACTTGCATGATCCTTTAAGTGCATAAAGGCAAGTCGAAATTTTTCCTTTTCGGGATAGTCATGGCCTTCAAAGAAGTGCTCAAGCTCACGAACCCAATCAAAATAAGCTTCCGGATCTGTCTTACCATGAAAAGTGGGAATTGTTAACTTAAGTGAAGCAATTGAGACTTTAGACTTGTTACCCTTAGAAGATGATTCGGACAACTCTTCCTCCTCCTCTTCATTAGATTCACTTTCGGACTCAAAAGCAGCATTATATTTAAACTTCTTGGATGAAGATTTCTTTGATGGCTTAGAAGTTGATGACTCCAAGAAATCAAGGCGGAGGTTGATCTTTTGTAGTATCTGTGCAAGAGAATCATTAGCAAACTTTTGCTCAGCTTCGGTTTGAGTTTAGAACCTCTTGGTGTATTAGTTTCGTCCTCCATTATCCTGCAAGGTTAGTAAGAAACAAAAGAAAACAACAATTGAATTCCTCTCGGGTTCTCACTATGTGGATAGTAGGAGCTCTCCTCTCTTTGATATATGTTTCTCTCGTGTATACCCTAGTCTAATACTCTCAAACTATAGAGAACTTACTGTTGCAATGACTTTAAGAGATTGTCTCAACCGAGATTTTCAACAACAAGATTCACACAAGTCAAATCAAAGAAGTTCAAATAATTCACGTCACAAGAGTATTTCAGAGCACGTGTGGGTATAATTTGATTGATTCAGAAACTATGATATTTAGAAAGAGGAATCAAAGACGAGAACAACACAATTTGAATCACCAAAATCCGAGTTGTATAGCAAAAGTTATGGCACTTTTAATCCAAGGTGGTTTCAAATCAAAACTCAAGAACAAAGTGTTCTTTTTAATTTACGAAAATTAATTAAAAAAAAAAATACTAAAAATTAAATAACAGAAATATTAAAAGTCCGAGATTATTTTCTTTTATTGGGCCTTTTTTTTTTTTTTTTTTAATATCACGGCCTTTTTTTTTTTTTTTTTTTGATTTGGGCCTTTTTTTTTTTTTTTAAATTACGGCCTCTTTTTTTTTTTTTTTTTATTCGGACAACAAAAAGGACAAAACAAACTTTTAAGGTTTTGGACAAAAACCTTGTACAAACAATGACCTAGGTTCGGACAAGAACCTTAAACAACTTAGGTCAAACAAAATCTTTAAGGTTTTAAGACAAGAACCTAGTACAAGTACTTAGGTTTAAGGATGTGGCCTTGTCTTATGTGGTTCAACCTTAATTTCTCCAAACTTTAATAACTCACCAAGGACAAAGAATTTGAAAGTGCCACTTTAACAAAATTTTCAAGATTTAACTCAAGGATTTCAAATATGGTTCAAGATTCAAAATTTGACAACTTTCAAAAATCAAGAACTTCAAGAAGTTCAAGAAAGTGGTCAAGAACCAATCTTTTTCACTTGTTCAAAAAGTTTGATCAAAAGTTATTATGACAAGAGTAGATTGATGGAACTAACACAAAAAGAATTTCAAGAATTGAGCAAGAACTCACAAAGTTATGATAATTTGAAACTAGGGTTTTTAAGAAACCCTAATCTTGACACCTAGGGTTTGGACGTGAAATCAACAAATAAAACACAAAGAATCCAACACTATGAATGCAAGAAAATAGTGCAGAATATTGAGACAAAGATGGCAGCAAGGATCGAACAAGAAACACAAGAAGAACAACACAAAAACGCAAGAAAATCAAGTAACAAGATCAACTCGATTTGGGCAGATTTTAAGCACCAAGTTGCATGCGATTTTTGGACAGAATATTAATGAATTTAAGACTCAATTAATATATATATTTACTGCAGAATTTAAACTTTAGAAACAGCAGCAATTCGAAGCAAGAACAGTAGCAAAAAGATGTCAAAAATCGTAAACAACAAGAAGGCAATTTTCGGGCAGATTTGATCAACTTTGGCTTATGCGATTTTGATGAATTTAAAGACACTAACTATGACGACTTTGGACAGCAAGAAACACGTGAAAACAGCAACTAAAAGACTCCAAAAACTGCAGAAAAAATTGACGCACAAAGGACAGCAAGAACGACTCAAAAAGTAGAGCAAAATCCGAGAAGGAAAAACAAAGCGCAAACCTGAATTTTGTGATGAACAACCTAGAAGCTTTGATACCAATTGATACGAATGGAGTAGGGTGAGAATCCAGCTCCACACGAATTCCACACACTTAGGATCGTTGTGCACCAAAATTCAGAAACCAACACGATCACAAGTAAGATCAAACACGGAAACAACACAAGAAGAAAAGATGGATATCGAATGGGATGTATTTGATTGTAAATCAATCAAACCCAACACATTACCACAAAGTGATTTCAATCTAACCTATGTAAATCAATGGTTAAAAAGATCTCAGTTTGGCTCGCTCTTGAAATCAAGAAACAATACGTTCTCTTTAAGGTCCTAGCTTAAAGAATCCGGTCCTATGAATAATCAACTAACCCTAATTGATTAATCACGTTTTTTCACAACTTGTTTAAGGCTGCAAATAATTTAGCAAAGCTAAAAGGTTTCTTCAAAATTCAATCATCCAAAAAAAAACGTTACAAAGAATGGCCATTAAATAGGACAAGTTTCGGCCATGTTGCTTGGTAAACAAGGAAATAAAACCCTAAAAGTTGTAAAGTACAACTTGACTTCTAAACTACCCAATCATAATTAAGAAACTTCCAAATTAGAATTGGAAACTAATAACTAACTACCCAAATCCTTCCCCAAAAAGGATTTGCCTAAAGGTGGCCAAATTCAATTTGACTTCCTTTGTTTCCTAAACTATTACTTGCCTTTATCATGCAAGATAATTGGGCCAAGTAGTATTTATTATAAACGAAATTTCCAAGCCCAAGAACATAATAATTAACGTCATTTATGGGCTGAAAATAACATAAAATAAATTACTAATTAATACTAAAAATGGCGTGATTCTCTTGTAAGCCCAAAAGCACGCCTTTCATGGACTTCATGATTTCGGACTTGTGTAAGCTTCTTCAAGGTGGATCATGAATTGTTAATGAAGAAACATTCCACAAGACTTCTCCTTGAGATGGTTCGGCCTCCAAAGCTTCACAATGAGTTGACAATAAATTGTGCAAAGCTTCCTTCATCTTCTTACTCCTTGATCTTGTCATTGGTCCATCAAGATTGGTCAAGGGATCTTGTGAATTGGGCTTTGGCAAGATGGACAAGGGTTGATTTCCATCAGAAAACCTAAAAAATGAAGAGGATAACTGACCTTAATTATTTCGGATGAAAAATTGTAGCAATGAAATCGAAGGATACTTGGAAATTGATGAATGGGATTTGGATTAAAATGTGAGAGATTTGAGCTGTTAAAATGAAATTATATCATTTTCATTCGTACTCTATTCTGCTGGGGTTGGGACTTTGGGACTGAGTGCTCTATTTCTTCATTTATTAATGAATTATTGAACAAAAGAATTTATTCAAAAAGAAAATGATAATGGCTACTCATGTCATATAAATGCATTAAAAAAATTTATCAAAAGAAATCATGGATATGGATAATTATTTCATTACTACTCATTTTAAAATTTTAAATAAAAGGGATTGGTTTTGATAATATTCTAAAATTTACAACTATAAAGTTACTCAATCTAATTTCCAAAAGGAAAAATTGTAAATATTATTTTCCAATTTTTTTAGAAATTTTTTTCCATATTAACATTTAAAATAATGCTTAATTATTTTTGAACAAAAAGCATATATGTGCACAATTGACTGACCGTTGTATTAAAAAAAACAAAAAAGGAAACAAGAGTATCTTAAAAGCAATTGTGCATACGAATGCATAATTTTAATATAAGTGACAAAATTATATTATTTTCAATTTGATTGATAAAAAACATTCATAAAAATGTGAAAGACATTTTTTTGCATTTTCACTTCCCAAAATTAGGATCAAGTTGTGTTGCTCAAAACCTTGTATATAAAATAGGAGCCACTTGGTTGTATATGAGCTCTGAAATTGCATTTTGATTTGCAAGCTTTACTCTCTTGCAAATGGAATGAGTTACCATTGTGCTGGTGTTATGATGATATTTATAAAGTACTTTGTTGAACAAGTATACCTCAACTTTCAAAATGTCCAATTGACATACTTTGGTGTCAATCAACAATTTGAAGACAATCTCAACAACTGATTAGAGGAATTGCAGTTTTTAGTCTATTGAAATAAGCAGAATGTTGTACTAGCTGAAATATGAAGAGAGTTCAATGATTGACTTTTCACAAATTTTAACAGATATACAGTTGAATTCGCAATACCACAAGACATACATTCCAAAAAGCAAATGAGGCTCAAAAAATAGAATCAATCGTTAAACACAACATTCAACTTGAGTTTAACAACTTCATTCTCTCACATGAGCTTGTTTACTATGAAGGGGAAATTTTCTGTCTCAAGTGAACACAAATGGAAAGTGAATTGAGGAGGTTTCCCATTGAGCCAGAGAAGGAGCACATAAGAGCCTTACCTCCAATGATAGAAATAAATAAGATCAAGAAATCATGATGCTATCGAGTACTAATCCATCCATGTCATGGAGACCTGTCAAGAAGACTGTCAAAACAAGTCCTCAATTTTATACAACATGAACTCTTCACAACTATTCCTGGCCATTTCTGGATCTCGAACTCGTAAACGCAAACATTTGAGACAGCTATGAAATTAAACTGAGGAATAATAGTTCCTTCAAACTTGAAGGAATCCAAGCTAGGAGTATCAATTTCAGCCTCCTCCAAATTCAAGCCATCATCCAAATATATTACCAAATCTTCAAGCTGAAGGAACTTGCACGCCAAGTTGGAGAAAAATTCATCACCAATCCGTAGCTCAAGTATATTTAAACTCTTCAGATTTGGAGACGCATACAATATGAGCCTAGTCACCATATCATTAAAACCTCCACAACAATAAAAGTACTCAAGGGTTGATGATTCCACTTCAACAATGTCACATTCCAAAAAAGGAAGTTCAAGCCTCTTAAGCTTTGGAAGGTTTGTGAGTTTGAATCTGTCAAAGCCAAAACAACTTTCAACATACAAGTGATCAATCAACTTGCACCTTGACAGTATTTTATCGAAAATTAGTTCATCAAACATACAAGAGTCAAGCCCCAGCTTTTTGAGGTTATGACAACTTATGTTTTCAATATCTTCCAAATTGCAGCTCCTAAGCTATAAATCTACAAGTGATTCGGCCTGGAAAACTATCGGAGACCAATCATAAAATATTGCAAACTCCAAGGCAAACGGAAAGTATTTAATGCTTTTGACACCATTTTCAACAGCTACTTGGATCCATCTATTCCAAGAATCAATAACAACATAATCAAATATCTTAAATCGATCATCACTCACAATCTCCAACCTTTCTATACCAATCCTCTGCTCTTGATACCTTAATAAAGTTCTCATGTTTTTAGCAAGATTTTCAGAGGAAAAGTCAGCATCTTTAAACAACAAAGTGGGTTTTGTGAGCCATTCACTAAATCATGCCTTAGAAATAAGACCAGCTCTTACAGTATCTTTGGGTTCGAGGAGAGAGAGTATCTTATGCATAATCCCTTTCGGCAATTCGAATATGGTTCTCAAAGATTCGCTTTAGGCCATGAAAATTCCCCAAGCTTCTAAAAAGTAACAGAGGTAGGCAGTATCAACCTCACACACAATCATTCATTCATTCATTCAGTAGAAATCAAAAATCATACAGTAATAATGTAATATCTTCAAATACATACATTCATTCAGTAGAATTCAAACTTAACATAATTATGCCGAGAAAACCCAAAAAACCAAGAGGATGATTCACCTTATTTTGGATGAAAAGTATTAATTCAGCGATTGTAGCGATGAAAGCTGAAGGAATCAGAGCAGAGGGGAGATTCTTCCGTTCGTTAGTATTCTGTTCTTTTATGTCGGTTCAGTTGATCGAAATGAGAAACCCAAAATTGATTGGAGTTTTTTCTTTATTTATTAATGAAATTATTGATAAAAAAATCATATAAACGGGTTAAAAAAATCAGAAATTATAGCTTTTGATTATAAAAATAAAAATGAATTTAATAAAAAAAATTAGAAAAAAAGGTACTCATGAATATGAATAATTGTTGCATATAGTTCTCATTGATCATCAGTTTTGACTGAGTGCATAATTTCTCTGTCTATCTTCTTCAGTAAGATGTTCATCCCACCATCCTTTTAGTTGTCTTGTGAAACCAGCAACTAAAATATGGGCTGCCAATTGGTTTTTGCATGCATGAGATGTTTTGTACGATGTTGCCACTATTGTCATTTGTTGGAGAACAGTCATCATGCTGTATCCTGTCTGTCCATCTATGTTCCACTCATAGATTTATTGGCATTATAACTGTTTTGAAGAATGTTGGGCCTTTCTTCTAACACCATGTCTGGATATGTTGCCTTTGGATAATACAATTTCTGAGGTCTTTTCCAATTTAAGAGTTGTTTGTCACTGAATAAATTTTGATGTCACAGTTTGGCAATCTTTGCTACTGGAGATTCTGATTGTGACTGCTCTTCTTCAGATGTCTCTCCTTTATCTAAGACGCACATAGCTTGATTTACAGAGGCAGATGCTGAAACAGGATCACTTGATTTATGCTTAGATTTTGGGGAAGTAAAGGTTTCTTCAATCTTTGCTATCCTTTTTTCTAACTCAGTCAAGGGTCTATTTGCCAATTGATTGGCTATTTTGAGTAGTATTTCATGAGGTTTAAAGAGAGGTCTGTTTGAGAAAGTGTTTGATACATGTGTGGATTTAGATGTAGCTTGGACTGGTTTAGCAAGGAGCTGTTCTCCAATAGCTTGAAGGTACTTGTTGGTGTAATTGTTTTGTTCGTAAATGCTTTGGATATCTCTTGCATTTACTGGATGTGTATCCTTTGCTTCCTTATGTTCAAAGAGAATTGCTTTGATTTCCACTGACTTATATGAGGTTGTGAATTTTGATGGTGGAAATTCTAACCTTATTGTTTCACCATCAATAACCTGCCAAGTCTTTGTAACACAAATCTCTTTTTCATTTGAAAAAGGATAATCTATACAATTGTTAGTTGCATAATGTTCAAACCATGCAAAAAATGCTAAATGTAATTCATGAATTCTCAAGAAAACATAATATTTTTCTTGTATGAATTTTCTATTTTCATTTTTTTAGTTTTCAAAAAACCATTTTCTTTTCTCCTGGTTTTCATTACTATAAAATTCTTTTCTAAATTTTTCTTTGTCTATGTTAAATTCTGTCCTAAGCATTCTAAGTTCTTCTAATTTTTCTTCTATGTTGTCAGTCATAGTAGAATATGTTGGTGACCTAGGAAGGTTATTGCTTTCACTTTGGTCTGGAGAATTTGTTTGGGTTTCTACTGTGTATCTAGCTTGTGTTATCCTAGACGTATTGTCTAAGCCATGCATACGAGTATCAATAGAAGATATAGAAGACCTTGCTGGTTGCCTAGAGGAGTGGGCTTCAAAAGATCTTCTAGAATTTGGGTTACCAATGCTGCCTGAAATCCTAAGGCTTTGGGTTCTATCAAAAGTGATCTGAACTCCACCACTAGAAAATTGTCTAATATTGGATACCATTATGTTCTGAACTGGTACCAGTGGATTGGCTTCTAGTAAAAACCAATTTTCAGGCAGGGTTACCTGGCTCCATTTAATATTTCTAGGAATAGACAACCTAGATTTAGCTAGATTTGTTTGAAACATGACTGTTTCTCCCTTGTGTGAAGCACTTACAGTTCCTGTATTGAAAGCAGAATTTATAACTTTATATTGAACTATAAATAAGATTGTTAATAGAAGTGTTCATGTTTTAGCTTTAAAATTTGCAACTTTAACATTTAATTTCAAAGCATCATGTATGTTTCTATCCTGCAAAGAAACAGTAAAATTTGGGGAAAAAAATCAAAATAAACATGTCCTTCACATAGGCTAGTTTCAATCATACCTAGTAAAGAATCGTTAAAATTCAAGATGACTTGGCCAAGTGAGCTTCTTGAAATTTTCCCTTTTCATGCCTGGATGTTGACACGTGTCCCTGTGGATATAAGCCAAAAATATAGTGAAGACACATGTACTCAACAAATAAGAGTGACGAGGCAAAATATCAAACAGATTAGAGGCTGTGTTTCCTAAGTGCGCTTGGACCAAATGTGAACTATAGTGTATACGAAATGCATGAGAAAATTCCTAACTAAAAATATAACAAAAGAAAAATGCATGGAAGAACAAACTGTGAAAAGTGTGTGAGGTGAGTGTGGCGGGCCCGTGGTACGCCCGCCGTGTGAGTGGCGGTAGCACTGTGCGACCGCCGTGTGTGTGGCGGGCGCAAGGTGTGCCCGCCGTGTTGTGTGTGTGCGTGTGTTAGGCGGGCGCATAGTGCGCCCGCCGTGTGTGTGGCGGTCACACCATGCGACCGCCATGTGTTGTGCGCTTGTGTGAGGTGTTAGTGCTAAGTGTGTTGTGTGAGTGTTGTGTTGTGTGCTGTGTGCTTGTGTTGTGGGAATAGTTATGGACCTTCATGAAAACTTGGAGGTCAGTGATGTGCATGACTTCATTCGAATATCACAACACTATCACATTGTTTTACACACTTAGCCATTTCTCAACAAGTTCCAAAGCATGCACATTCTTGCATACCATCTACACACCAAGCACCGTTTTCACATTGATTCCATAGCAAAAGATTAAGAAAGTCAAGCGAATAAGTCGGTGAAATATCGACTTATCACAACTTGAACAAGTCTAAAATGCAAGTAATTATATTTTAGTTTATGTTTTTCAATTGTCTTTTGAGACAAAAATTTAATGTTTTCATAATAATTAATTAGATTAACAGCTTGTTCAACCGTTTTGACAGTATAATCTGACACCAAGTTCTATTTATCTTTATAAACTTTACTTGAGGATTTTTTAGGAATTTTCTAACTATCTATTGATTGTTCAATATTTTCAAGATTTACTTATTCCTTGAAAATAACATCGTTTGAAAAGTTTGAAGATGAAGAGTTTGAAGAGGAACTTGAAGATCCTTTTGAAAACCGATTAAAAATAGAAGCCGTACTAAACACTTTTAACAAATGAATAAAAAGTAGACAATTTCAGCAAAAGATAGTAGACAGAAATTAAACACGTTTAATAAATCAGATGTAAAATCCCTCCAGTTGGCACATTACCATTGGGATCTATGAGATCTAACCTTTTGTTTTATGATTTATGGACAGAGATTATAAAGATCTGCTAAGTTGCAATATAAATTTCATACTATAACTTGTTACCATACCAGATTGGATCTGGTACCCTCAATATGATCCTTTTTGTCTTTCAATCTCCATACGGCTTTGGATCTATATTAGTAAAACAACAGGCACCAAGTTATAGTCCTAATTCATCCTGCAAGTTAGTAGATCTTGAAGATCTATATACAGAAATCATGTAACAACGGGTTACATACCTACTTCCCCATCTGGCTCTGATATCAAGAGCGGAGAGTTAGGCCCTGGGAGAGGAAACTAAAATTGCAGAAAGGAAAGTGGGTCACAGTAGGACTGCCACTGAATTGTTAGGTGTTCAGTTTTAAGTTAGATAATAGAAATTAAAAGACAAGAATATTAATGACATAAATAAAATTTAGATGATTAGATTAGAAACAACATTTGTAAAGAAAACATATTCATAAAATTAAATTACAGTTTCATGGATTAAGGATCTTACACAAAGATATCTCCTTAATCAAATCAAGCAAAGGTTTCCGAGCAAAGGTTCCAAAGCTTTGATAAACCAAAGTATTAGAGAAGAAAAGAAAAGAGAAAAGGAGAGAATGTGAAGCCTTTCTTTCTAGAGAGAGGGAGAGAGTCTAAAAATTTCTAAGTAGAAATGCCGGTGCCCTTCTTGCTATGTGAAGGGGGTATTTATAACGGAAAATATCATCATTTTTTTTGGTGTTGACTTAAAATTTTTTGGCTTTTTTGTAATAAACTATTACATAAAATCATATTTGAAAATTAAGATATTTGTGAAAATATTCCGTAACCATCGTCTTAATTTTTGTTAATCAGCAAGTCTTCCTCGTCTGTTCCCGAGATGATGGTTAGGCTTGTTTGAGTTGGGCTAGTATTAGATGTACTGGGCTCATCTTGTTTTGATGTATTAGCCTATTTAAATTGGGCTAACAAGTTTTCAAGTTGCTTGATATAATCATCCTTATTTGAAATTGATGCCAATTTTGAAGCGGTGAGAGATTTTTGTTACAGGAATTGGCATATGTTCAGGTCTGACGCCGGCAGGTATTGTGGATTCATGTGAAACCATGCTTCAATCTGCTTTGGATGAATGCATTCAATATTAAATTCCTTCCACCATTTTGTATATCCATGACGGATCAGTTGTGGAGGGAATTTGGCTTCCTGTTTAGCAAATTCAAACTTCCAAGCATAAATCCAAATTAAAGAAAAGATTGAATAGAACTGTAATAATACAAATACATGTACTTTTGTAGTTATAAATTTTTTGAAAAAATCTGTAAACGCAGCTGAACGTCTGCTGGCAAAATTTGTTGGTTTGGTCCAAAGCAGTTCCACCATTGGACAAACCAGACAGGAAAATTGTACTTGTTTCCTCGTTTAAAGTAAAAACACCAGGAATGTTTGTTTACTTTATTGTGTGGAGAACGTATTGAACCATGCCCGTCTATAATCCCAATAGATAAAACCTGGGGGAGAGAAGGCTTCAGAAAAATTTCTGTGAGTATTTAGATTGGTTCCCCAATCGGAAGGTGTCAAGACTTTTAGGATTTGTGCAATTGAATGTGTGACTAAGTCCCTGTCATCCTTATCAATATATTGATTGAGTGCAATAGACCCAGTATCCACAAGGATAAACTCATAAAAGTTTTGGGTTATGTTTGGTGTTGGTGGAATAAAATTGGTAGATTTTGGCAATATTTTTTGTGCAACCTGGTTTGGATTGTTGACAAAAATGTCTGGTTCTGTTTGGCAGATCAAAACAAAGTTTTGATTCTTAAAATACTCTTGGTTTGTAGTTGTTGTTTTGAAAACATTTGAAATTTATTTTGTAGAGCTGGATGCCACCACATTTGAATAATTAATAGGATGTTTGAGAATTTTTGAAATTAGTAGGGCTTGAAACCACTACTGATGTTTGAGGGGATTTCACAAGTTGAAATCCTACTGATGAGTCCTATTGTTTGATTGATTGAAGCTGGGCTTTCTGAATATGGGCATTTTCATCTTCTTCTACCATTTCGGCCCAAATTTTGGGGCCTAAAATTGAAATGGGTACTTTTGCAGTTTCTTTTTTTAGGGCTTCAAGTTGGGAAAAGCTTAAAGCATAGTCTTTGGATGTCTTTTCTGTAGACAGGTTTGGAGATGTCTGTTTATTTGAAGTGGAAGCTTCAATTTGTTTGGGTTGAAGGGTTTGAACAATGCATTTAGGCATTGGGGTGGTTCTTCTTTCTTCTTTCTTGGTGGCATATTATCGACCCTGCAAACTTTAAGAGTCAAAAAATCAGGCAAAGAATTTGTTTCCCCTTTAATATAATCAATATCAAAGTTAAAGAAAAATAGAATAGCTTCCCACCTTGCAAAAATTTGATTAGAAGCAAGATTTTTAACATTCTTTTGCAAAATGTCTTTTGCAAATTTACAGTCTACTCTAACAAGAAATTGCTAGTTAAGCAGATCAGATTGAAATTTTGAAATACATAAAATAATACCTAAAATTTCTTTCTTAATTATAGAATAGTTCTGTTGAGCACTATTCAAATGTTGGGAAGTAAAGGCAACAACTCTCTCTTTGTTGTCTTGTACTAGTTTAAGTATTCCGCCATAACCCAGATTAGATGCATCTGTCTCAATGATCTTTGGAAGAATTGCGTTTGGCAGATTCATAAAAGGCAAAGCCTTGACTTGGGTTTTTACCCTTCTTACCACCTCGGTATGGATATCAGTCCATGGTGGAGGTGATTTCTTTAACCTGTCATGCAAATGTTTCATAATATTAGCTAATTCAAGAATAAAATCAGGTATATAATTCAAACATCCTTAAAACCTCTACAACTGCTGTTTTTCAAGGATCTGATCAGGAAACGTATCCGCAAACTAGATAGATCGTTCTATTGAAATGATTGCCTAAATGGATATAATGTCCTAAAAACCTTACTCTAGTTTGGAACAGACTAATCTTTTTCTTAGACACAACTAGACCATTGTTCTTAACAACCTGTAAAAAGGTATTAAGATGTCTAAAATGTTAATCTACATTGTTTGAAAAATTAATACATCATCTATGTAAACAATAGTAAAGTTTGAATAGGAATTAAAAATATCATTCATAATCCTTTGAAATTCTGATAGACCGTTTTCTAAACCACAAGGTATTACGTTCCATTCATAGTGTCCAAATGGTACTGTAAAAGCTGTTTTGTACCTGTCATATAGGTGTAATATGAATTTGCCAAAATCCAGATTTCATGTCATATTTAGAATATACCTTTGCCGCGTTGAGCCTTTGCGAAAGAACTTTTTTGTTAGGAATTGAATACATGATCCACTGTAGGGCTTCGTTTAAAGCTTTATAATTTATTACCAATCTGGGCACTCCTCTTTCTATTTCTGAACTTTGGTTCACATAGAATACCGGGCAACTCCTGGGAGATT
Organism: Ophiorrhiza pumila; assembly: GCA_016586305.1. NCBI lineage: Eukaryota > Viridiplantae > Streptophyta > Magnoliopsida > Gentianales > Rubiaceae > Ophiorrhiza > Ophiorrhiza pumila. The sequence goes on along the minus strand of BLIW01000003.1, from coordinate 18,599,164 downwards.
AGCTTGGCCCGACAATCTGGTTTTTCAAGAGATCATTAATTTCTGTTTTGCAGTGTTCCAGGAGATAATGATTCATCTGGATTAGTCTGGCTTTTGTTGGAATGTCTTTCTCCTTTAAATCCTTTTCATAGGGAAGATAAATAGTATGTTGCTTTCTTTTCCAGAAAGCAGTTGGCACCTCCGCACAAACTTGCTGCTCAATTTTCTCTTGTAACCCCTTGATTCTATTTTGAATCATTGGTTGAGCCAATTGTGCCTCGAGCCTTTTGTATTTAATTTCTCCTTTCAAGAAATTAATTTGTTTGATTTTGTTAGAAAAAGGGTTCAGCTCATTATGTGCTGGGGGCCTGGTAAAAGGAAGAAGAATATTTTTTCCAATATTTTGTGGTAGAATTCCTTCAAATGTTGTCAGATAAGGCATCAATTGTATAATAAAATATGTATCTAAGATAATTGGATGAGTAAGATTTTTTGCCAATAAAAATAATACCTTCACCGTTGCTAAAAAAAATTTTACCTCAACATTAGTGAGTTTGTAAGAGATGTTGAGTTTAGATCCATTTGCTGAACGAAGTCCTTTTTTGGTTTTTTCAAATAATTTTGATGGGATAAGTCCTTCATCAATACAGCTAAGATCAGCTCCTATGTCCCATAATGCTACTGTTTCCAGTAGAAAATTGTTTTGTACAGCAAATTTAATCCGAACATCATGTCTTCTGAAAGTAATAGTAGACAGGATCTTTGGAGTTTCAGTATTTGGAAAATTTAAGGTTTCGAGGAACTATTCAACTTCTGTTTCTTCCTCCTTGGCCTTACACTTATTTGTTTGTGCTAACTGTTCAATCCAATTCTACAACACTAATTGGTCAAGCTCCTGTCGAGCTTTGATTTCTCTGACCCCTATTTTGTGTTTTGCAACTTCAGCTTCAAGGTCTTGTATGGTTATTTGTTTGGAAGATTTTTGAGGAAATCTATTCAAAATATTTGTAAGGTTGTAAGTGTTGAGTACCTTTGGGTGGTTTGTAGAATGGTCACTTCTAAATGTGGAAGTGGATGGCTGATCATTGGCTGCTTTCTTGAACTGACTGAGATAATATTTGTTCTGCTCTAGATCTTCCAGATTGTCTATAATCTCAAGAAGTAGATCTTGTTCTCTGGTTAGAACATTGATACTTGGTCCTTCTGGATATGAATCATCACTAGAGGTAGAGCTATCAATATTATCGTCTTCCATTTGGTTAATATGATTATCCTCGCTATAACCTGATTCCTCATCCTCTGTTTCAACACAGAGATTGGAAATTTGATTTAAGATACTATCATATATTTCCAAAGATTGGATTCTTCTTCTATGTCCGCAATATTTGGCAATATGTCCTGGCTAATGACATTTATGACAAATAATATTTGGTAAGGCTAGTCTTGGAGGCTGATATAGTATAGGTTGGGGATTGGATGGTTGTGGTAAGGGTTTTGGTTGTCTATATGTAATTTTCCGCTTAGGAAAAGGTTTGGTATATCTGGGTTTTGGATTTTGTTTATGATGTTTGGTTTATGAGTTTGGCGACAACTAGGAAGTCCAAACTGCTCACAGAAAGAACCAAGATACTTTCTCCTTTGTGCCCTGTCCTTTGCAAGTTGCCGGAGCATCTTGTCTTGCCTGCGGATTCGAAAGGCAACCTATTGCATTTGAGTTGTCAACTGTCCATATGTAATTTGGTCATATGGCACTACTCCATTATATATGTTTCTGAGTTCTTCCTGAACCATATCTCTGAGTGATTTTGTAAGCCCATCCAGAAATTTCTCCTTCCAATATGCCTGGTTACGATGGTATGGCATATATACTGGTGAAGAATGTGTCTTTGTATAATCGGAAATCCGATAAGTTTTTACACTTCAAATTATTCAGCAATTCTGATGATCTGTCTCTGAAAAAACCTGGATAATCATGATGAAATTTATAAAGTACTTTGTTGAACAAGTATACCTCAACTTTCAAAATGTCCAATTGACATACTTTGGTGACAATCTCAAACCACTGATTAGAGGGATTGCAGTTTTAGTCCATTGAAATAAGCAGAATGTTGTACTAGCTGAAATATGAAGAGAGTTCAATGACTGACTTTCCACAAATTTTAACAGATGTACAGTTGAATTAGCGGGCAATACCATAAGATAGAGATCAGATCCTGTCCAATGTTGGACAGAAGATCCCAACTCCACAAGTTATACATTCCAAAATGTAAATGAGGCTAAAAAGCTAGAATCAATCTTCAAACACAACATTCAACTTGAGTTCAACTTCATTCTCTCAAATGACCTTGTTTACTATGAAGGAGAAATTTTTGTCTCAAGTGAACACAAATTGAAAGTGAATTTCAGACTATTTTTCAAATTCTTTTTTGATTGTGGAGGTTTCCATTGATCCAGAGAAGGAGCACATAAGAGCCTGATCACCTCCAAATGATAGAAATAACTAATAAGAATAAGAAAACTTGAAGCTTTCATGTCCTAATCCATCCATGTCAAGGAGACGTGTTAAGAAGACTGAAAACAATTCTTCAATTTGATATAACATCAATCCTCCTCATTGTCCCCATCATCCTCATCGTCCCCATCATCCTCATCGTCCTCATTGTCCCCATCATCTTCATCTCCCTCATTCTCCTCATCATTCCCATCGTCCTCATCGCCCCCATCATCCTCATCTTCCTTTTTCTTGATCTCATAAATGCAAACACTTGAGACAGTTGCAAAATTAAACTGGGAAATAATCTTTCCTTCAAACTTGAAAGAATCCAAGCTGGGAACATTAATTTCAACCTCCTCAAATTCGAAATTCCATGCCAAATTTATCTTCTTAACTGAGTGACTTGAAATTCTAATTCTTTATGGGAGAAGACATGAATCGATTGACAAATCTTCAAGCTGTGTTGGAGAAAATTTTGTCACTGATGAAAATGCCTCGTAAATTTAAACTCTTCAGATTTTGACAGGTATGCAATGTATGCCTACTCAACGAATTAGTTGGAAAATAAACTGGAAATAGCATATCCTCCCAATAGAAGTACTCAAGGATCGATGATTCCAATTCAACACTACATTTTCCCCATAAATGAAGTTCAAGTCGCTTAAGCATTGGAGGGTTTTTCACTTTTAAATCCTCAATGCCCTCACATCTCTCAGCATACAAGTTATCCATCGACTTGCAGCTTGATAGTATTCTCTCCAAAACCTGCTCATCCACCAAAACTTCATAAAGCCACAAGTTTCTTAGGTTATGACACCTTGTCTTTTCAATCGTATACAGGCCCATGTAGCAGCATCTAACCTGTAAATCTACAAGTGATTGAGCCTGGAAAACTATTGGATTCAAAGCATAATTATATGGAGGCACAGCACACGGAAAGCATTTAATGCTTTTCACACCATTTGCCACAGCTACTAGTAACAATCTATTAAAACAATCATTCATTTCATCCTCCCATTCGCAGCAGTCCAAACCATCTCTATCATCATCAATCACAATCTCCAGCCTATCTATACCTATCCACAGATATAGGTACCATAACAAAGTTCTTCTGGTTTTATAAAGATTTTGATCCGGTTTAAAGTCAGCATCTTTAAAGTTCTTCTGGTTTTATAAAGATTTTGATCCGGTTTAAAGTCAGCATCTTTAAACAGTAAATTGGGCTTCCTGAGCCATGCACTAAACCATGACTTAGACATAAGACTAGCCATGACAGCATCATTGGCTTCGAGGAGGGAGAGTATCTCATCCATAATGTATTATAGCAAGTCAGATAGGGTTCTCAAAGATTCGCTTTCCGCCATTAAAATTCCCGAAAGCTTCTATAAAAGTAACAGAGACAGTATTATCCTCACACCCCACATCATACATTTAGCAGAAATCATAACTAAAAGAAACAAAATTAACAAATTCTAGAGAGGACAAATACAGTATTATCTTCATATATATACATTCATTCATTCATTCAGTAGAATTCAAAATTAAATGAAGAAAATTAACATAACTCTACAGAGAAAACCTAAAAAATGAAGAGGATAACTGACCTTAATTATTTCGGATGAAAAATTATAGCAATGAAATCGAAGGATACTTGGAAATTGATGAATGGGATTTGGATTAAAATGTGAGAGATTTGAGCTGTTAAAATGAAATTATATCATTTTCATTCGTACTCTATTCTGCTGGGGTTGGGATTTGGGACTGAGTGCTCTATTTCTTCATTTATTAATGAATTATTGAACAAAAGAATTTATTCAAAAAGAAAATGATAATGGCTACTCATGTCATATAAATGCATTAAAAAAATTTATCAGAAGAAATCATGGATATGGATAATTATTTCATTACTACTCATTTTAAAATTTTAAATAAAAGGGATTGGTTTTGATAATATTCTAAAATTTACAACTATAAAGTTACTCAATCTAATTTCCAAAAGGAAAAATTGTAAATATTATTTTCCAATTTTTTTAGAAATTTTTTTCCATATTAACATTTAAAATAATGCTTAATTATTTTTGAACAAAAAGCATATATGTGCACGATTGACTGACCGTTGTATTAAAAAAAACAAAAAAGGAAACAAGAGTATCTTAAAAGCAATTGTGCATACGAATGCATAATTTTAATATAAGTGACAAAATTATATTATTTTCAATGTGATTGATAAAAAACATTCATAAAAATGTGAAAGACATTTTTTTGCATTTTCACTTCCCAAAATTAGGATCAAGTTGTGTTGCTCAAAACCTTGTATATAAAATAGGAGCCACTTGGTTGTATATGAGCTCTAAAATTGAATTTTGACTTGCAAGCTTTACTCTCTTGCAAATGGAATGAGTTACCATTGTGCTGGTGTTATGATGATATTTATAAAGTACTTTGTTGAACAAGTATACCTCAACTTTCAAAATGTCCAATTGACATACTTTGGTGTCAATCAACAATTTGAAGACAATCTCAACAACTGATTAGAGGAATTGCAGTTTTTAGTCTATTGAAATAAGCAGAATGTTGTACTAGCTGAAATATGAAGAGAGTTCAATGACTGACTTTTCACAAATTTTAACAGATATACAGTTGAATTCGCAATACCACAAGACATACATTCCAAAAAGCAAATGAGGCTCAAAAAATAGAATCAATCGTTAAACACAACATTCAACTTGAGTTCAACAACTTCATTCTCTCACATGAGCTTGTTTACTATGAAGGGGAAATTTTCTGTCTCAAGTGAACAGAAATGGAAAGTGAATTGAGGAGGTTTCCCATTGAGCCAGAGAAGGAGCACATAAGAGCCTTACCTCCAATGATAGAAATAAATAAGATCAAGAAATCTTGATGCTATCGAGTACTAATCCATCCATGTCATGGAGACCTGTCAAGAAGACTGTCAAAACAAGTCCTCAATTTTATACAACATGAACTCTTCACAACTATTCCTGGCCATTTCTCGATCTCGAACTCGTAAACGCAAACATTTGAGACAGCTGTGAAATTAAACTGAGGAATAATAGTTCCTTCAAACTTGAAGGAATCCAAGCTAGGAGTATCAATTTCAGCCTCCTCCAAATTCAAGCCATCATCCAAATATATCTTCTTCATTGAGGGACTTGAAATTCTGATTCTTCGTGGAACATCATCGCATGCAAGTATTACCAAATCTTCAAGCTGCGGGAACTTGCACGCCAAGTTGGAGAAAAATTCATCACCAATGCGTAGCTCAAGTATATTTAAACTCTTCAGATTTGGAGACGCATACAATATGAGCCTAGTCACCATATCATTAAAACCTCCACAACAATAAAAGTACTCAAGGGTTGATGATTCCACCTCAACAATGTCACATTCCAGAAAAGGAAGTTCAAGCCTCTTAAGCTTTGGAAGGTTTGTGAGTTTGAATCTGTCAAAGCCAAAACAACTTTCAACATACAAGTGATCAATCAACTTGCACCTTGACAGTATTTTATCGAAAATTAGTTCATCAAACATACAAGAGTCAAGCCCCAACTTTTTGAGGTTATGACAACTTATGTTTTCAATATCTTCCAAATTGCAGCTCCTAAGCTATAAATCTACAAGTGATTCGGCCTGGAAAACTATCGGAGACCAATCATAAAATATTGCAAACTCCAAGGCAAACGGAAAGTATTTAATGCTTTTGACACCATTTTCAACAGCTACTTGGATCCATCTATTCCAAGAATCAATAACAACATAATCAAATATCTTAAAACGATCATCACTCACAATCTCCAACCTTTCTATACCAATCCTCTGCTCTTGATACCTTAACAAAGTTCTCATGGTTTTAGCAAGATTTTCAGAGGAAAAGTCAGCATCTTTAAACAGCAAAGTGGGTTTTGTGAGCCATTCACTAAACCATGCCTTAGAAATAAGACCAGCTCTTACAGCATCTTTGGGTTCGAGGAGAGAGAGTATCTTATGCATAATCCCTTCCGGCAATTCGAATATGGTTCTCAAAGATTCGCTTTACGCCATGAAAATTCCCCAAGCTTATAAAAAGTAACAGAGGTAGGCAGTATCAACCTCACACACAATCATTCATTCATTCATTCAGTAGAATCAAAAATCATACAGTAATAATGTAATATCTTCAAATACATACATTCATTCAGTAGAATTCAAACTTAACATAATTATGCCGAGAAAACCCAAAAAACCAAGAGGATGATTCACCTTATTTTGGATGAAAAGTATTAATTGAGCGATTGTAGCGATGAAATCTGAAGGGATCAGAGCAGATGGGAGATTCTTCCGTTCGTTAGTATTCTGTTCTTTTATGTCGGTTCGGTTGATCGAAATGAGAAACCCAAAATTGATTGGAGTTTTTTCTTTATTTATTAATGAAATTATTGATAAAAAAATCATATAAACGGGTTAAAAAATTCAGAAATTAAGGCTTTCCCTCCTTTCTTTTCCTCCCTTGTTCTAATGCAGTTCCAATCAACCCATAGCACCCAAGGGAGATTGAAATGATGCATAGCCTCTAAAGATTGCCACAGATCTTGTCTCTGAGGTGCCAACTACTTTCCAGAAAAGGAAGCAACACACTGTTTATCTTTCTTATGAGAAAAATTTTAAAGAAATAAACATTCCAACCAAAGCCAGACCAATCCAGATGAATTAGGAGCTTCTGGAACATTGCAAAACAGAAATCAATGATCTCCTAAAAAAGTAAATTATCAGGCCAAGCCAATCTCCCTGGAGTTGCCTGGCATTCTATGTGAACAAAAATTCAAAAATCGAAAGACGGGTGCCTAGATTGGTAATAAACTGTAAGGCTTTAAACAAAGCCCTCCAGTGGATCAGGTATCCAATTTCTAACAAAAAGATCTTTTGCCTTAACATGGCAAAGGTATTTTCTAAATTTGACATGAAATCTGGATTTTTGGCAAATTCAAATTAATCCATCTGACAGGTATAAAATAGCTTTTACAGTACCATTTGAATATTATGAATGGAACGTAATACCTTTTGGTTTAAAAAATGCTCCATCAGAATTTCGGAGGATTATGAATAATATTTTTAATCTTACTCAATCTTTACTATAGTCTATATTGATGATGTGTTGATTTTCTCAAATAACATAGATCAGCATTTCAAACATCTTAACATCTTTCTGCAGGTTGTTAAGAAGAATGGTTAAGTTATTTCAAATAAAGAGATTAGTTTGTTCCAGACTAGAATTAGGTGTTTAGGACACTATATCCATCTAGGAACAATAATTCCTATAGAATGGTCTATCCAGTTTGCAGATAGATTCCCTAATCAGATTTTAGAAAAACAACAGTTGCAAAGGTTTCTAGGGTGTTTGAATTATATAGCTGATTTTATTCCTGAAATTAGCTAATATCATCAAACCTTTGCATGACAGGTTAAAGAAATCACCTCCACCACAGACAAATATCCATAATGAGGTGGTAAGATGGGTAAAAACCTAGGTCAAGGCTTTGCCTTGTCTAAATCTACCAAACCCAAGCCTTCCAAAGATCATTAAAACATATGCATCTGATTTGGGTTATGGTAGAATACTTAAACAAGTACAAGACAACAAAGAAATATTTGTTGCCTTTACTTCTAAACATTAGAATAGCACTCAACAAAACTACTCCACAATCAAAAAAGAAATTTTAGTTATTGTTTTAGGTATTTCAAAATTTCAATCCGACTTAATCAAAAATTTCTTGTTAGAGTTGATTGCAAATCTGCAAAAGATGTTTTGCAAAAAGATGTTAAAAATCTTGCCTCTAAATAGATTTTTGCAAAATGGTAAGCTATTTTATCTGGCTTCGATTTTGATATTCATTATATTAAAGGAGAAACAAATTCTTCACTTGAATTTTTGACTCGTGAATTCTTGCAGGGTAAATAATGCCACCAAGGAAAAAGAATGAGGAATTACCACTGATGCCTAAAAACATCATACAAATCAAACAAAGTGGAGCTTTGCCTTCAAACAAACAGTTATTCTCAAACCAATATGCAGGAAAGCAGCCCAAAGACTATGCTTTGAGTTCTCATAAACTTGAAGCATTAAAAACAGAAACTGCGAAGCGCAGTTTGAATCTATCCAACAATGGGCCTTACAGTAGGATTTCAACTTGTGAAATCCCCTCAAACTCTAGTAGTGATTTCAAGCCCCACTAATTTGAAAAATCCTCAAACTTCAGTAGTGGTTGAAAGTCCTACTAATTATACAAAGTTGGTGGCATCTAGCTCCACAAATTCAAAACATATTTTAACCCAAACAAATGTTTTCACGAAAACATCTTCAAACCAAGAATATTTTAAAAATCAAAATTTTGTTTTTATTTACCAAACTGAGCCGGACTTTTTTGTCAATAATCCAAACCAAGTTGCAAAAATAGTATTAACAAATACTTCAATTTTATCTAACATGCCCCAAATAAAACCCAATAGTTTTATGAGTTCATCCTTATAGACACTGGGTCTATTGCTCTCAAGAAATATATTGACGAAATTGATAAGAATTTAGTCACCCATTCGACAACTCAAACACTGAATATCCTTAAACCCTTGGATTGGGAAAACAACCAAAATACTCCTAGAAATTTTTCTCAACCTTTTTCTCCTCCAGGGTTTACTTGCTAGGACTACAAACAAGATTGGATCAATACCTTTTCAACCCAGAACCGTTTAAACAAACACTCCTAGTTCTTCTATTTTTAAAGAGGAACAAAATACAATTTTCCAATCTGGTTTGTCCAATGGTGGAATTTGTTTGGAGCAAATCAGCAAATTTTAACAGCAAACGTTCAGTTGGGATTACAAATTTTTTCAGAAAAATTTTCAACTACAGAAGTGCATGTACCTGTGTTACTACACTTCTTCTCAATTATTTCATTATCATGGATTTATGCTTGGAAATTTGAATTTTTTAAATAAGATGACAAATTTCCTCCACAGCTAATCAGACAAGGATATACAAAATGGTGGAAGCATTTTAATATTGAATGCATTCATATGAAGCATATTGACGCATGGTTTCAGAAGAATCCAAAATTCTTACCTCCAATAGACCCACAGATGTGCCAATTTCTCCAACAAAGGGCACTTACAGCATCCAAATTAGTAGCCATCTCAAATAAAGATGACTATGTTCAACAACTTGAAAACCTGTTTGCCCAATTCAAATAGGCTAATAAACAAACTAAGCCCAGCACCTCCAGCACTAGCCTAGCACAAGCAAGCCCAGAAAAATCTTGGGAACAGACGAGGAGGACTTGTTATTTGATATTGACCAAAATGAGGACGATTATTACGACATATTTTCCCCAATATCGTAATGAATGAAGACATTTGACTGTAATAGTTTATAGGAACAGTGTATTCAAACACTTAAAAAAATCCCAAATATGGTTATAAATACCCCCTTCCAATAGGAGGAAGGGCACGACACCAACATTTCTACTCCCTTAGAAATTTTTTAGACGCTCTCTCTCTTTAGAAAGAAAGGCTCTGCCTTCTCCCTTCTCTTCTTCTCTTGATTTCTTTTTCTTGCTTTGTACTTTGGTTTACCGAGGCTTTGGAACCTTTGCTAGGACCCCTTTGCTAGGAAACCTTTGCTTCACTTGATTAAGGAGTTATCTTGTGTAAGATCCTTAATCTATGAAACTGTAATCTATATATTATGAATATGTTTTGTTTCATACTTTGTTTTTCTTGATCTAACTCTCTAACATTTAATTTCTGTCATTTAAATTTCATGTCTTTTAATTTATGTTATTTAACTTAACATTGATTTACTAACAATCCAGTGGCAGTCCTATTGCGACCCACTTTCCTTTCTTCTCTTTTAATTTTCTCTCCCGGGGCCTAACTCTCCGCTCTTATATATATATATATAGAGAGAGAGAGAGAATGGTTCTTCATATTTTACAAATCAGTATTGTTTGTTTATTGAAATATAAGAGATGGTTCTTCATGTATTACAAATCCAAATTGTTTGTTTATCGAAATATAAGAGTTATACATCTAGAGACGGAACTAGAAAAAACATTTAGTGGGGGATAACTCAAAAATAATATTTTTTGTGCAATTAAATAATTTATTTAACAATTTGTAAATTCAAACAGATTAATAAAATTTTTAATTTTTTATAGGTAAGATAGAATTTTTAAATTTTGGGTATCATAAATATTAAAAATTGCATGTCACTTATGTAAACTTTTTTAAGAATATGAATTTTAGGGTGTATAAGTGTTTGTTAAGAATATAATTTTTATAATAATAATGACAAAACATCAAAGATTTAAAATCCATATGAAATAATGTCCTTTTTCAACAAGGAAAATAAACAATAACAAGAAAATTAAAATCAAGTTATGCCCAAAAACTTAAAAACCAAAACTACGTCATTAAACTAAAACATCTCATGAAAGACACATGAATTTTTTAGTTTGAAATGTTTTTTAATTTTGTTAAATGTTTAAAACCTTGGTGGGGGTGAATTAGGTTATTGGGGCAAATTTGGATAGATTTTTAATTTTTTATCCTATCAAATGTTACTTCATGGAACTTGGGGGGGGTTGGAGCCCACACCATCCCCACTTGATTCCACCACTGTATACATCCAAAACCGATGTACTGTGTATGACTATAAATAAATTACATTATTCTTAATGTTTAAACATTCTAAAAACATACTACTTTTTGTGATGTGTATGTTATCTTATACTGTTTTAATGACTTAAAATCCGAAAGGCTTGTTATGTTGGTAACTTGTACATATATTTATAAATTGTTGATATTGTTTTAGAAAAATTCGAAAAAAAAATTTTATTTGTTTATATACGTTTGTAAACTTAACACAATATATTCGTATTAAGTTAAACCACATAACTTGAATAGCGTATTAAGTTATTTTTCGACCAGCTTGTAATATATAAAGATTGATATGTGTCTATTACAAGACCTAAATAAATGATTTCATTATTTACAATAATCTCGGCAGTGGACAACAATAGAAGTCAATCACTTATAAAATCATTGAAGATGTTCTCTTGTAGTTGTACAAAACTTCTAGTGTCACCGTAAATGTTGAGAACCATGGTGGTATAAACACTATGACATGGACCATGGAGTACGTGAAGAAATCTTTAAATGCCCCAGACTTTAATGTAGTGATGGATGTTGTAGTGCCATTGTTTAGGACACTGGCTAATCATATCAAATGAAGGGAAATCAAGCATTCATGTCTATGGCGATAACAGTTTTTAATAGATGTATCATGTAGATAGACACTTCAAGTTGTACTCTTATTTTGTCTTATAAATAACAACATTATTATTATAAAAAAAGATTTCTTGATTTAGATATTCTAATGGTAGGAATATGTGCTCTGAACATGTATGTCATGTCATGGTTAATCCTCGATGTAAGGGGGATTTATTATGTGATGATGACTCTTGACCCAAGAGAGATACGTGTGTCATGTATGTGGCTGATGGCCAAATGATCCAAGCCATGAATGCATGTTATATCATAGACTCACATTCATTAAGAAATTCCACATACGTGTCAAAACCTTACTCATTTTCTTCTTTTCATCTATTTGTTCTCTAATTTGAACTCTAGATATAGATAGAATTAGAAGAGATTAAATTTCTTAAATCTTTATAAGAGTTATTTACAAATAAAAGGCACTACAACAAAAAAGGTCATTGGCGAGGGAGGAAAACGGTCACCAAAGAATGAAAAATGCTCGCTAAAAGTATAAGGTGACGAACTTTCCTCGCTAACGAGTTTTCTAGCTAGTTTAGCGTCGCAAAAAGTTATGGCAAGGAACTAAAAATCAGTCCTCGCTAAAAATGTGAATATTTAGCGAGAAAATACGTTTCTCACAAATTTTTTAGGGCTTTAGTGACTAATTTTTTCTCACTATTATATATGTAATTTCACCACTAAAACTTGAAAAATCTCGCAAATGGTCTATGGTTTAGTGAGGAAAAATGGTTTCCCTAAAAAAAATTGTAAAGACAATTATGCCCTTCATAGCAAAATTTTATTCTTTCTTGTTAATTGTAATAATAATGAAAAATAATTTCTCAATAAAGAACACAATCACAAAAGAATTGTCAAATTAGCGAGAATATATTGCTTTCTAAATGTCATGGTTTAGAGACAATTTTTATCACTAATTGTTACTAGTCATGAGGTGGTTTCTCTCTAACTAGATTGTTTGGCAAAGTGTTATTCATGAGTAAGATCCATTTTACAAGAAAATATTGTAGCACTTGACACTTGACAGTATGTAGCCAAATAAAAGAAATTAACTTTAAGAAAAACACTAATATTGTAATGATAATACACTAAAGAAAAAACTCGACTTCAAATATAGGACAATATTTAGCCAGCCCACCTTGCGGCGAAACAGAACAAGCCAACAGAAAAAATAAGTACACAGCAAAGCCCCTTTCCTTGGTTTGGTTTCACAGCTTTGAGCTTGAACATGATTACAAATTTCTAAAATGTAAATACATCATTGGCTTTGAAAGATATCTAAGCAAAATTAGTGTCCCCAACCTTTTTCTTGTCATTTGAACTGCACTGCAAAGATAAACAAAAATATTATTCAATAAGTTAATGCATCTAAATCCATCATAATCAACTGTATTCTATTAAGGAAATGAAAATTAAGGTACATCTATATGCATCATAATCTAACTCTATTCATATTAGCAATTAAGTTACATTATCTGAACACTCAAATATTCAAATTCCATTTTGATGATCAACAAAATAATCTGCATTAAATGCAAAACCGAATCTTTTATAAACCTTTACAATTAAAGATTATAAACTACAAAAGAGAATCTCTCATAAATTTCTTATCAATCAAACACTAACTTATTATAAGAAACAAGTAGAGTGTGTTATCAACGAGTATATTAAATTCATCATCACCAACAAAAAGGCAAAATGGTCACACATAGAAAATAAACTCAAACATTAACTACCCATATACTGGGCAAGGTGCTAAAATGTTGTCATTGGTAAATATTTTGAAAAAATAACTCTTCTATAAGTATACAAATAAATGAACCATGATCAGGATACTTAATCTCATAGCCAAATTGGTCTGGATATTCACATTGATAATTGGTAGGTTGAAGAGAAGCATAATTGGATCTAACATGGTTTCTATTGGGTTAGTAAAGATTGTCAGAGTTTACAAAAACAGAAAAATATAAGTTTGATATTAAACAATAAAGCTATACTATTATCAAAATCAAATACACAAAATTTGAAGAATGATAAATATGGACTTTAGAAAGAAACAATTACTGGTGTGCATTTGATACAAGGTGCATCACACTAGATCTTTGTTAGATCGCTGCCAGTATTCATGGATGAAAAATAAGGTTTTGGAGGCTGGTTTCATTAAGGTTAACATAATAGTACCGCCAAATAATATAAATATTATCAGCTTAAAAACATTGCATATAAGCCACTAAAAACCAAAACAAAAGTGAAAAGAAAATCTCAACATTCAACCAATATGCCTTCCACTAAAACTAACATTCACAACCCATATATGATTCCAAATCCTAAACCACATATTTATGAGAAAAGGAACATAAAAAATTTAAATCCAAACATTCAAAGAACAAATCATCTATTTAATGTAAGAAACGGGACAAATTGAACAAAAGAAAATAAAATGTGTCATCTCAAAATAAGAGAGGAAATGATCATTAGGAAAGTTTACTACAACACAATGGAATTCATGATTTAACTTTTCAATAATATTTTATCCTGCAAGTTTAGGTTGAGAAAGGGTAAAAAATAATGTTGGGAGAGTATAAATTAATATGATTCTCCAAGAGTTATATTGATAAAATCATCCAATATAAGTCTTCTAACAAATTAGACTGGATTCACAGTCCAAATGAACTGTAATAATGAATATTATTAGCAGCATCAATATGTTGATTGATTGTCACAAAAACAAAATTCACATTCCTCTCAATATCCCCATCGATGTACAACAATTAAAATAGTGGCAATTGAAAGATTACTATATACTAGTAATTGCAGTATGCAGATTTCAAAAGTCGCTCTGAGAGAGACTATTAACAAAAGTAATTTCCCTAGAAATCACAGAAAAAAAAATAGTTACCATTAATACCTGAAGAAACTGCATTCAAGTCAATTGACTAGAACTTTCTTAACAGTTATAACTACTTGTTCCTAAAAGCACATATTCAATTCAGTTCAATAACCAATCACTGAAAAACATCACACACACACACTAGCACTTGTATACATTACACAAACTAATCTCTACAAGTGAAGTTGTCATCTTTTCTTGTAGTAAATTTCATTAATAATGATAATTTTAAAAAAAAGAAAAGAGATAATTTAAAAATAAGATTTGACTAAGGCACTTACATTGCTACTTCTCTTTCAAGCTTATACAAGGAACATGATTGAGATTTCATGCAAAAAACATAAAAATAGATGAAAAATTTATAAAGAAATTGTTCCTAGATTTTTTTGACATAAAGCAAAACACACTTTTTCAAAGGACTATAATTGATGCTCCATCAAACAAACACCAAAAACATGCACCAAACTAGAAAGATCCATAAATAATGGCTCTCAATAAAGGTAAGACTAACTCTTTCCTCATCCTTTGCTTTCATCAATGGGTTTGACAAAATTGTAATAGTAGTTGGACCAGATGACAAAGTTAAAGTGCAAGATAGTAAAACATAATGCACTAGTTGTACAGTAAAAGATAACTACTTTTGGATCTTTATAAGTAAAATTCTCTACACTAGGTTGGCTATTTTGAGTGGCAATAGTCCAATACTAGAAAATATTACATAAACTATGCAAAGAATGTCAACTGGCTTCACCATAGGCATTTAATGCAGTTGTTGCACATTGTTAAAAGTCAAGTAATGTGCTTTTCACATCCTAAATATGTTGACATTTCAGTTTCACTCAAGCAATGCCAACAAGTGACATCACCCATAAACCCACTATATGTATGAAAATAAAACTCTAAACTGCCAAAGTGTTTGACAAAAATTAGTAATTATCAACCCATAAGAATCAAGCACAAATTAAGATGCAAGTAAGTCATAAAATATTTGTTCGAGGAGTGTCTCAGTTTGAACTTGTTGCTATTTTTTACACATATAGAACCTGATCTTAGTCGATATTCTGGCAGACAAAAGTCCTTCCCATAATATAGCTTGAAATTTTGAAGAAGGTCGAGCACAAGCATGAATAGGAGGAGCATCATCATCATCACAAAACTTAGGGACATTCTGAGCATTTATTGGCCAAAAGTACTAAAATAAACACTAAAGAGACAAATAGAAAAATAGATAAACTAATGAGAATGTAAATATTTCAATTTAGAATAGACAAATATAAATATAAACAAAGAACAATCATGTGTTTGTGGTTCAATCAAGTACTTATCTTTCTCCTTTTTCCAAAATCAAGAGCTTTCAGGCAGTTGAAGTTTGATAAAAGTTTAACATTACAAAAACAACTTATTCTCAAGATGCAGGAACCTAAACTTTTTATCAACCACAATCACTTGAACATCAACATGAAGAATAATACCAAGAGTCGTTTTCTTTTGAACTCTTAAGGAAAACAATGTATTTATCACAGAAGTAGTGCTAACTGTATTGCAATAATAAGAACCAACGTAGATAAAATATAAGTTTTTTTAAAAAAACCTGCGGAATTGATATTTACAAGGGAAAAATACTCTTCAAGAAGCAACCTAACTTTCCCATACTTTATATGGGTAAAACTTTAAAATATATATTTAAAATGCTCAAATTTTGATGCAAGATGCCAATAACAAAATGTTCTATCGTTTACTTCAATCTGACAAAGAGTTTGCAATAAAAATAAACAAGAGATCATTGACACCTAATATACTACAAAACAAGTGTTATAATGAGTTCGAAATTTTGAAAAAAACAGATATTCAAACTTACATGCATTATTTCCCATATGGCTATAGCCCACGAGCACAGTACAAAGCAACATGATATGTCATAATACTAGATCATTTCAGAATTAAATTACCACCTAGAGATATCAGATTTAGGCAGGAGAACATCAATACAGAACTAAGTAATATGTTTATGCTATATTGTTGAAGAGCAAATATCCAACAAAATGAATGTAACAAACAATAACTCCCCTTTTACAAACCAGATCAAAGAGTTATTCTCTTCAATAGTAGACCATATTTTGCTGATACAAACTCTAAAAAAACATTTGTTTTACCCTGTAATTATCTTCCATGCCCAAATAAATAAATAGACAAGTAAAACAGTAAAATCTCCATTTCTACTCTAAACAATGCAATTTTAAGTTAATCATCGCAATTGGTGGAGGATTACCTCAAAGTACAACTCCGCAAAATTCTCATGTTTCTTGTACGTGAGACCAAGACCAGTCTCCTTTTCACTTCTTTTTCCCCAAGAGACATTGAAACAAATACATTGTGAAATATCAAAAACCAACTTTAAGACCATGAAAGGACAAGGAACTAAGCAATAGAACTACTTACTAATTGGGTTTAGACCCCTTTGCTCCTTTTGCTTCCTTACCAGTAACAACTTAAATGAATCTGACAACATAAAAAACCAAACAAGTTACACTAAAAAGAAAAATAAATAGAATGGAATTCAATTAGGGACGAAATTGAACAAGTCATACCTGAGAGAAAACGGTTTTGTTGGATAACAAAAACTCTGCAGGAATCTAGCCCCTTTTGCATCAATGAAAAAGGTCGTACCCTTCTACCTAAGCCTTCTTTTTCCCTTCCCTGCCAATTCATCAACCTTTCCACCCGAGCCTCTCCCCACCTTTCCATCAACGAAAAAAAGAAACTCTAGCATCTACTTCCTGTTACCCTGCTTCCGACATCGTACACAGGCACACACAATAAATGCAGAAACACATAGATAATAAGAAATTGGTTAAGTCTGAGAGAGGGAGAGAGTCAGAGTTGTGCTGTATGAAGGGTTGGGTCAAGGTGGAGGGCTGTTTTGCCAGTGGATTTAGGGTGGTTGGTGTCAATGTCAAAGTTGGTGAGCTCCATTGGAGAAATAGAGCAAATAGTCCAGGGTTTGGGTGTGAATTGGGAAAAAAAGGTAGGGATTTTGGTTCGATTTGGGAAAGGACAACTGGTTTTCCATTTGATTAGAGAATAGGAATGCCACGATTTAGGTTCAATTCGGGGAGGGAGGCCAAGAATTTTGGTTCCATTTGGGGAGAGAAATGTTGCGGGTTCGATTTGGGGAGTGGAAGACTGCGATTTGGATTTGGAGAATACTGGCCAAGTGTTGGAGAGAAGATGGAGAAAACTGAGAAAATTGTGGTAGGAAATTTTAGTGCTTATGTTCTAATTTTATATCCCGCCAATTAAAAAGCACTGAATGCACTATTGTTTATCAATAACTTTTTTTTTTAAATAATTTTTCATTTCCACATTAATAGATCAAATTTTCACATACAAATTAACAAATACAGAGTTGGAAATAATTTTTTAAAATAAGACATTGTTTATCTTCTCTTATTTGCCTTTTTTATGGATTTTTTCAAATTTATTATTTTTATTAATGCTACTCTTCTTATTTTATCTTTTCTTTTACATATTAATACTTAAAAATAAATTCATAATATATATATATATAAAGTGATGTAGATAATAAATATAATTATGCTAATTATTACTGAAAGAGTCATGTATACACATATATATCCTTAATTTAAATTTTATCATGATCATTTCGACAAACTTATGTCATGTACCAATCATTTAGTCTCACCTAATTATTTTTTAACATTTCACCACAATAATGATACACAATACTTATATCATATAATGGCCAATACTCAAAATGACGTTATTTCATTTAAAACATAATTAAAATCATGTCTTATTCACATCTGGATTAGAGCATAATAATTGTAAATTTGATTTTGGAAATACACATTGTAAATACAACATAATTTGAAACTCAATCATGTTTGGGCTATAAAGATATTTATCATATAAGTGAGGATGTAATATTATTACCGTGAAATGTTAAAAAATAGTTACTTGGGGGTTTATCAGATGATCCTGATAAACTTTACATCGATATATCCAATAAAGTAAGATAAGTGCAATATGTTGTTTGATAATTTAATTATAAACATCTATTTAAATAATCACTAGAAATGCAAGGAGAAAAACTATTGTGAAACGGTTTCATATATGAGATGGGAGTTAATCACAATTTCGACGTACAATAAAAATGATAGAAAATTAAAATCACGATATAAACAGTCATTCCGCATTATATATGAAATGCGCCTCATATATGATACTGTTTCACATGAACTTTTCTCAAAGTTTATTATACTAGTTTTGTTTAGTTATATACATATTGCATTTATCAATTTGTGGACCATACACATTAGATAATATATATATATATATATATAGATACCCTATGCATAAATAAATTTGTTTGATAATAGTACATTTTTTCTGGTTGAGATGCCATAATAGAATAATTGAATCACGTACTATGAGTCTCGCAAATATTTTGTAATGCTTATTTTGTAAAACTTTTTGATTGTTTGATTGTTAAGAATCAAACTATTAAGGATGTTTTATAATTTCTTTAAAAACTTAATTAAAAAATATAAAATTGAAAGGGCATAAAATTGAACTTAGTCTCCGTTTGGATGAGCTATTTTTGGATTTTATGATGATATTTTTTTTCTTGGTATTTGTTGTAAGAAAGAAATATTTTGGGAGTGTTTGGATTAATAATTTTATTTTGTTGAGATTTGAATTGGAGAATTTTTTTATTAATAAAAGTTTGAAATTTAAATTTCAATTAATATTTTATGAGTTTATTTTGGTGGGAATTGTATTAGAAAGAAATGTTTAATATTAAAAATTTAAAATTCAAATTTAATATTTTATTTATAAAAATACTGTAGTAAAAATAATTATTGCAGCATAAATTTTGAATTTATAAAATAAAGCCATAAATAGGGTACATCGAAACAAAACTTAAAATTTTTTATTCTAATTAATATAATTCCCGCCAAAAAATTTGCCTTTCATTTTGAATATTTTGAATTTTGATTAAGAAAGTTATTTTGTAATCATATTTTAGGATCTAATTTAAAATAATTTTAAATTTAAGGGTCCAAAATAATATAATGTGAAACTTAAAAAAAGTAGCTACATTATTAGGATCTAATTGATATAAATTAACTTTCATTTGGATTCAAGTGAAAATTTCAAATTTTAGAAATAACTTAACTTTGAAAAAAATGAATAATTGGTTGGTATAATAACAGATACTAAGATTCGAACTCAAAACCTCAAACAAAGAGGAACACATGGTTACCATCAATCTTCAAGAGGTTGTGGTTAATGTTTGGTTGTAGTATTTTTATAATTCATATGAATTAAATCATGAAATTCTAATTAATAATTTTGTTTACTTTGTAGATGTTGTAAGCTTCACAATAATTATATTCATGAGACTGAACTACCAAAAGACATAATAAAGTCTTAATGGGGGGAGTACGGAAGATAGACAAAGAAAAAATTGAAATAAAAGAACTATATATTTTATAATGATATTCTATTAGACTTATATGCCATATTTTTAATATCTTTTTTACTAGAAGTGAAAAAAAGAAAACAAAAGAAAAAAAATAAATTAGGATATTTTGTAGGATAATATTTCATTAGATTGCTTACTCTTTTAAAAAAAAATATTTAGTTTTCTCGCTACTTTTCAATAATTAATAAATCATTTTTTAATAATGGTGTCATTTAGTGAGAAACAACTTTTCTCGGTAAAATAATTTACATTTTAGTGAGGAATTCTAGACCATGGTTTATTGCATTTAGCGAGAAATATGTAATTTTCTCCCTAAAGTAAATAACAATTTCTCACTAATATATCACTAAATTGGCAGGAAGTTTTCCATCATACTAATAGTGAGAAATTTTAAATTGACAGGAAGTTTTCCATAATGGTGAGAAATATTTTTTCCTCGCTAATTATGTCTAACTTCTCAATAAACATTACAATTATTTTGAATCCTCGCTAATTCATAACTTTAGTGAGGAATTTGAACTTTATCACCAAATGTATCGTCGTTAATGACCAAATTTGTTGTAGTGACGTTACGTTATAATTTCTAAACAAAATTTTAAAGTAAAAAAATACTTTTAAAATGAATAATTATGAACAATAAATAGTTTCCTTCCATTTCTACACACTTTTAGACGGAAACAGAAATTGACTCAAGCAATTATATCTAATCCCTTATAATCCCTCCCTTTCCTTTCCTCTATCTTTAACAAAAATTATCCAAACACATAAATACTAATCCGTTTTTTTTCCTTTCCTTTCCTTTCCCTCCCTTTTCCTCAATTCAATCATAGCCTTAGTTATTCAAATATTTGTATCCAATTACAACTAAATAACTAAATAATAAATATTGTTGAAAGTCATTA
This sequence comes from Ophiorrhiza pumila, assembly GCA_016586305.1. Lineage (NCBI taxonomy): Eukaryota > Viridiplantae > Streptophyta > Magnoliopsida > Gentianales > Rubiaceae > Ophiorrhiza > Ophiorrhiza pumila. The sequence continues at coordinate 18,578,063 of BLIW01000003.1, read as the reverse complement.
TTAAAAATAATATATTAATTTGGAAAATAAAGAAATAATACATATATTTGTGAGTAAAATGTAAAATTTTATTTAAAAAATTATTTAATTAAAATTTATTAATTTTATACCGAACATATTTGATTAATATTAATTACTTATACAATTAATTGTTATTTGTGTGCAAATCCAATATAGGGATAGGCGACACAACATGCCTTCTAAAAGCTTGTTTGCAATAAGTTTATTTTGGTGTGGAAAAATCATTCTCTCACTGTCATTAGTATGGTATGAACCTCCACATTCAAAACGAACATTTAAGGTGCATACTAGGATTCGATATTTTGAGTTGGTTGATAAAATCTATGATATTATGAGAGTTGACAAGAATTGAGTGACCCTTACAATCTTGCTTAAACAACCACATTGTTATACCTAAAGTGTGCTAAGATATTGCACAACTGAAATATATGATGACTAGTTGTTTGACTTTGTTTACAATACTACTTCAGAGATGCCACATTACACTACTAAGTTATACATTATACAGAATGTAGTTAAACATACTTACAAAATACAAACCATAGTTGGGATGCATGGTCCTGGTGCAATGATGTCTTTATTGAATAGTTTGGAATCCCAATGGCAATTGACAACTGGGGAAAAAGTACTATTCAAGTAACACATTCACATCTATGTTTGAACTCAGTAGTAGCAGTGGCAACATCATCTCAAAGTGTTGGTAAACATTCACCCCATGGTTTTGAAGCATCTCATTGCATAGAACTCATTGATTATATTCCCAGTTTTTATGCCATACCGAAATTAGGACGGGCTAACTCTTTATGACCCTCTCCCAATATTATATTTGATATGGATGAGGATGATGATTCTATTCCAAGTAATATTGAGTAGTCTAGCAAAGATGACAGTACGAGTCTTGATGATATGTAGGCGGACCATTCAAATGATGTAGTTGGTTGTGATGGTGATGATATACATCACTATACTATTCATACAAATGTTGATATACACAAAATCATACACACCAACTAGTCTTGCATTCTATAATAATGTTGGTTCACAAGGTGATTATTCTACTGATAGAGGCAATCATGAAAGTATAGATATTTGGATTGAGGGAAACAATGATATCTGATTAGAAATCATATTTGAAAGAAAGAATTAACTCAAAAGGCAATTACTTTGTGGTCTATACAACAAAATAGGGAATTCATAGGAAATACTTGTGTTGCTAAATGTAAGGTGCATGTTTGAACACTGTTGGGGAAGATACGCCACGAGAATATGTTAATTATGACTAATATGTTCGGGCACGTCAAAAAACCATGCACAAAATATAGCAAATCACAAAGTGGGTGAAGGATCACAATTGCTGTGGGTTAACTCTTTCAAATAGCAAAAACAATTTGAGTGTTGTGGTCATAGCTAGCTATTTTGCCCTCAATTGTAGGTGATGCTGCATATAAGGTTAAAGACATTCAATTTGATATAAATAATATTCTCCATATCGATATATCCTACAAGAAAGCATGGTATGCTCCAAGAAATGCTATTAAACTTGGTTTTGGAAATTGGGAGGCCTTATTCGCTGAATTACCCCGATATGTAGAGGCATTGTGTGTTTCAAATACAGGGATTGTGATCCAGTGGCGGCACCATCAAAGTAGTTATACTACCATGAATCTTTCAAATATTCATTTTGGGTATTCGGTATTGCAATTGAGGCATTTCATTTGTGCATACATGTAATTAGCATTGATGGTACCCACTTGTGTGGTGAATACAAAGGTAATCTGCTCACAGCTGTGACAATGGATGCAAATGACAAGACATTGCCTCTTGCAAATGCAATTGTTGATGAGGAGACTAATTGATACGAATGGAGTAGGGTGAGAATCCAGCTCCACACGAATTCCACACACTTAGGATCGTTGTGCACCAAAATTCAGAAACCAACACGATCACAAGTAAGATCAAACACGGAAACAACACAAGAAGAAAAGATGGATATCGAATGGGATGTATTTGATTGTAAATCAATCAAACCCAACACATTACCACAAAGTGATTTCAATCTAACCTATGTAAATCAATGGTTAAAAAGATCTCAGTTTGGCTCGCTCTTGAAATCAAGAAACAATACGTTCTCTTTAAGGTCCTAGCTTAAAGAATCCGGTCCTATGAATAATCAACTAACCCTAATTGATTAATCACGTTTTTTCACAACTTGTTTAAGGCTGCAAATAATTTAGCAAAGCTAAAAGGTTTCTTCAAAATTCAATCATTTCTAAAAACGTTTACAATGATCTCTTTATATAGAGATGAGTTTCGGCTCTACAAATTGGAAAAGGAAATAAAACCCTAGAAGTTGTAAATTACAACTTGACTTCTAAACTAACCAACTTACAAACTAATCCTTTATGGAAAAAGGAAGCTAAAAACGTTTTGCCCTTCTAGAAGACAAGGACAAGCTCCTAAAATTTAGGGAATTACTTTCCTAACAAATTAAAGCCCATTACATGCCATTATCATGCAAGATAACTTGGGCCATGTAATTAAAAACGAAAATATACTAATAATAAGCCCAATTAAAATGTTTTGGACTTAATTATTAAAACATTAATTAATTCTAACTACTTAAGAAAAAGGCGCGATCCAATTTGGCAAAAGCCCAAGCACGCCATCTTGGTCTTCAATAAATAATGTCCATGGATTAGTGAATCCTAATCCCACTAGGATTGTGAATCCTAGTCTCATTTGGATTTGCCTTTATGGAACTCTTATGGAACTTGGACAAGATGAGGATTGATGAATCCTAATCCTATTAGGATTGAGCTTGGAAATCCTAATCCCATTAGGATTTGTCTTGGAAATCCTATTCCTATTAGGATTTGGCTTGGTAATCCTATTTCCATTAGGATTTGGAGTAGATTGCTTGTACGGATTCTTATCATTCCCTCCCTCCTCGAAAGGATTCGTCCTCGAATCTGGAAATTGAGCTCCTGGATCAAACACCAATAAGAAAAACTCATTACAAACTCGAGCCAAGTAAAACAAATCCTGCAATAAGAAAATAAATGTGTCAGTTAAAGAAAACTTAAAATAATTATGCATATAAACATCATTTAATAAATGCAAATCAGAAAACTTATGATGATATGCAATATTAAACAACTTTAAAAAGAATACTTCAAATAAAGATGAACATAATGTTTTGAGCAACAAGAAAGTATTCAAGAGAAATTTATTAACTTCATCCTTGGACACACTAATAATAACATGAAAATCAATGATGTTAACATGTAAAGAATGAAAAGAAAGTAAACATATATTAATGTAATTACAAATATTATCCAAGGATTCATAAGAATTTGCAAAGCAAGTATATATATAGACATCCCGGATTAAATGTGAATCACAAAAACTAAGTTGTACATTCTTTACAAGCATGTTGAAGTTATCAAAGATTAAGAACTTACAATTCCAAAGAATAAGAACAGAATATTGTACCTTCGGGAATTGAAAAGAAATTCGAAATTGAGATAACTTACCAAACAAGTGTTGAACAATCAGATTACCTTGTCGAAGTGGATACTTTTGATTTTGGAATGAATTGAAAACAGTAAGAGCAAAGTTATGAATCAAATCATCAAAATAAAGTGTATTCCAGTTAGGATAATCAATAGATTTAACACTTTGTTTAGTGTTCACAAGGGTTTTGTAATGATCGAAATTATAAGCACTCAACTTACCTTGCTTACCTTGTGGAAAACAAGTTAAGGCAGATTGGATTCCTTTCATTTGATAATGAAGGGGTTTCAATGCCATTAGGCATTTAGGAATTCCAAAAACCTGTAAGAGAGAGTAAACAGCACTAGGCAAAGAAACAAGGTTATCACTGTCAACAACAAGTATAAGTTCCTTGCTAAACATGAAGTATAAGAACTGCCTATTAATCAATGCTCTCTTAATCTCATTAGAAGAAGCAAAACAACAAGATTTCTTACTAACTACATCTCGGCCTAAATTAGATTTTTCGTTTTGTTGTTTTTCTAGTTCCTTCTTCTTCTTAGCTTCATTTATGTCTTTACAAGCTTGTGCAATTCGAGTTTGATCTTCAAAAACTTGAGCAGGAGTTAAAGCATGAAGACTATACTTTTTACCATTATGCACGAAGCTGTAAAAATTTTTCTTGGCATGATAAAGCACATCACAATCAAATTGCCAAGGTCTACCAAGTAAAATATGACTAGCCTCCATTGGAACAACATCACATAAAACAGTATCAACATATTTACCAATGGTGAAAGAAAACTTTACTTGTTTAGTGACACGAGTTTCAACTGAATTATTTAACCATTGAAGCCTATATGGTTTTGGATGTTTCATGCAATTCAAATTCAACTTATTTACAAACAAAGTGCTCGCCACATTTGTGCAACTTCCACTATCAATTATCACACTACAAATTCTGTCTTGCACTAAGCAACGTGTGTGAAATATGTTTTCTCGTTGCATCAAATCATCATTATCAACTAAAGGTTGGACATTTAGAACACGGCGAGAGACTAAAGAAAATTTACCGTCACCATACGTGTAGGGCTCATTGTCTTCACTTTCTTCACTTGATTCATGTTTCTCTTCAAGAGGTGGCATGTCGGCACAATCATCATCACTTACCACTTCACCACTATCAAGAGTTATCATCACTTTTCGAGTTGGACATTCAGCTTGCATATGACCATAACCTTGACATTTATAACATCGAACATCCCTCAATCTTGGAGTTGAAGAAGTTGACGCCGTTTTAGAAGGTTGGACAGCAACCTTGGGCGTTGTTTTTGAGACACCTTGAGGGGCACTTGACGTTGAACTTTGTGGAAATTGGCGTGGCTTGGATGGCGGATTGAAAGGGGCAAAACTCGGCTTCTTATCTCTTTGCCAAGGTGGAGTTGGTTGTGAAAACTTACCCTTCCCTTTCATGTGCCTTTCTATCTTGATGGCTCTTAAAAATCTTTCAATTGTAGAGTCGGGATCTTCTTGAACATTAGCCTTGATCATCAAAGCTTCCATCTCATGATAATACTCCTCAACCGATTTGTTACCTTGTACAAGTGTATGTAACTGTCTATTCAATTCACGGTTGTAGTATGAAGGGACATATTTCTTCCTCATGAGTGTTTTCATGCGACTCTATGTCTTGATTGGACTTTCACCATCTTCACGTCTAGATTGAGACAACTTATCCCACCACAAACTTGCATGATCCTTTAAGTGCATAAAGGCAAGTCGAAATTTTTCCTTTTCGGGATAGTCATGGCCTTCAAAGAAGTGCTCAAGCTCACGAACCCAATCAAAATAAGCTTCCGGATCTGTCTTACCATGAAAAGTGGGAATTGTTAACTTAAGTGAAGCAATTGAGACTTTAGACTTGTTACCCTTAGAAGATGATTCGGACAACTCTTCCTCCTCCTCTTCATTAGATTCACTTTCGGACTCAAAAGCAGCATTATATTTAAATTTCTTGGATGAAGATTTCTTTAATGGCTTAGAAGTTGATGACTCCAAGAAATCAAGGCGGAGATTGATCTTTTGTAGTATCTGTGCAAGAGAATCATTAGCAAACTTTTGCTCAGCTTCGGTTTGAGGTTTAGAACCTCTTGGTGTATTAGTTTCGTCCTCCATTATCCTGCAAGGTTAGTAAGAAACAAAAGAAAACAACAATTGAATTCCTCTCGGGTTCTCACTATGTGGATAGTAGGAGCTCTCCTCTCTTTGATATATGTTTCTCTCGTGTATACCCTAGTCTAATACTCTCAAACTATAGAGAACTTACTGTAGCAATGACTTTAAGAGATTGTCTCAACCGAGATTTTCAACAACAAGATTCACACAAGTCAAATCAAAGAAGTTCAAATAATTCACGTCACAAGAGTATTTCAGAGCACGTGTGGGTATAATTTGATTGATTCAGAAACTATGATATTTAGAAAGAGGAATCAAAGACGAGAACAACACAATTTGAATCACCAAAATCCGAGTTGTATAGCAAAAGTTATGGCACTTTTAATCCAAGGTGGTTTCAAATCAAAACTCAAGAACAAAGTGTTCTTTTTAATTTACGAAAATTAATTAAAAAAAATACTAAAAATTAAATAACAGAAATATTAAAAGTCCGAGATTATTTTCTTTTATTGGGCCTTTTTTTTTTTTTTTTTTTTAATATCACGGCCTTTTTTTTTTTTTTTTTGATTTGGGCCTTTTTTTTTTTTTTTAAATTACGGCCTCTTTTTTTTTTTTTTTTATTCGGACAACAAAAAGGACAAAACAAACTTTTAAGGTTTTGGACAAAAACCTTGTACAAACAATGACCTAGGTTCGGACAAGAACCTTAAACAACTTAGGTCAAACAAAATCTTTAAGGTTTTAAGACAAGAACCTAGTACAAGTACTTAGGTTTAAGGATGTGGCCTTGTCTTATGTGGTTCAACCTTAATTTCTCCAAACTTTAATAACTCACCAAGGACAAAGAATTTGAAAGTGCCACTTTAACAAAATTTTCAAGATTTAACTCAAGGATTTCAAATATGGTTCAAGATTCAAAATTTGACAACTTTCAAAAATCAAGAACTTCAAGAAGTTCAAGAAAGTGGTCAAGAACCAATCTTTTTCACTTGTTCAAAAAGTTTGATCAAAAGTTATTATGACAAGAGTAGATTGATGGAACTAACACAAAAAGAATTTCAAGAATTGAGCAAGAACTCACAAAGTTATGATAATTTGAAACTAGGGTTTTTAAGAAACCCTAATCTTGACACCTAGGGTTTGGACGTGAAATCAACAAATAAAACACAAAGAATCCAACACTATGAATGCAAGAAAATAGTGCAGAATATTGAGACAAAGATGGCAGCAAGGATCGAACAAGAAACACAAGAAGAACAACACAAAAACGCAAGAAAATCAAGTAACAAGATCAACTCGATTTGGGCAGATTTTAAGCACCAAGTTGCATGCGATTGTTGGACAGAATATTAATGAATTTAAGACTCAATTAATATATATATTTGCTGCAGAATTTAAACTTTAAAAACAGCAGCAATTCGAAGCAAGAACAGTAGCAAAAAGATGTCAAAAATCGTAAACAACAAGAAGGAAATTTTCGGGCAGATTTGATCAACTTTGGCTTATGCGATTTTGATGAATTTAAAGACACTAACTATGACGACTTTGGACAGCAAGAAACACGTGAAAACAGCAACTAAAAGACTCCAAAAACTGCAGAAAAAATTGACGCACAAAGGACAGCAAGAACGACTCAAAAAGTAGAGCAAAATCCGAGAAGGAAAAACAAAGCGCAAACCTGAATTTTGTGATGAACAACCTAGATGCTTTGATACCAATTGATACGAATGGAGTAGGGTGAGAATCCAGCTCCACACGAATTCCACACACTTAGGATCGTTGTGCACCAAAATTCAGAAACCAACACGATCACAAGTAAGATCAAACACGGAAACAACACAAGAAGAAAAGATGGATATCGAATGGGATGTATTTGATTGTAAATCAATCAAACCCAACACATTACCACAAAGTGATTTCAATCTAACCTATGTAAATCAATGGTTAAAAAGATCTCAGTTTGGCTCGCTCTTGAAATCAAGAAACAATACGTTCTCTTTAAGGTCCTAGCTTAAAGAATCCGGTCCTATGAATAATCAACTAACCCTAATTGATTAATCACGTTTTTTCACAACTTGTTTAAGGCTGCAAATAATTTAGCAAAGCTAAAAGGTTTCTTCAAAATTCAATCATTTCTAAAAACGTTTACAATGATCTCTTTATATAGAGATGAGTTTCGGCTCTACAAATTGGAAAAGGAAATAAAACCCTAGAAGTTGTAAATTACAACTTGACTTCTAAACTAACCAACTTACAAACTAATCCTTTATGGAAAAAGGAAGCTAAAAACGTTTTGCCCTTCTAGAAGACAAGGACAAGCTCCTAAAATTTAGGGAATTACTTTCCTAACAAATTAAAGCCCATTACATGCCATTATCATGCAAGATAACTTGGGCCATGTAATTAAAAATGAAAATATACTAATAATAAGCCCAATTAAAATGTTTTGGACTTAATTATTAAAACATTAATTAATTCTAACTACTTAAGAAAAAGGCGCGATCCAATTTGGCAAAAGCCCAAGCACGCCATCTTGGTCTTCAATAAATAATGTCCATGGATTAGTGAATCCTAATCCCACTAGGATTGTGAATCCTAGTCTCATTTGGATTTGCCTTTATGGAACTCTTATGGAACTTGGACAAGATGAGGATTGATGAATCCTAATCCTATTAGGATTGAGCTTGGAAATCCTAATCCCATTAGGATTTGTCTTGGAAATCCTATTCCTATTAGGATTTGGCTTGGTAATCCTATTTCCATTAGGATTTGGAGTAGATTGCTTGTACGGATTCTTATCACTAATGAGAGTTGGTTCTGGTTTTTTGAGTAGTTTAGAATCTATGTCGCACACAATCGGTATCCCATATGTGTATTGTCTGACAGACACAAAGGGATAATTCATGCTATGACAAAGATGGATGATTGAAGGGAACCAACAACATTTCATAGATTTTTCTTGAGACACATTCAGAGTAACTTCATGTCAAAGTATAAAAATTTTTATTTGAAAAAGTTGTGCTGGTCCTTGGGTTCAACTAGTTAGAAACACAGGTGGATAAGATTTTGAAATGAGATTAGGAGTATTGATGATGAGGCATAGGATTACTTAAATGATATTGATAGGAGTAGGTGGTATCTTGCATATGACAAATCTATCTGAGAGTTTTAATAATGTATTAAGAAGTGGTAGAAATTTGCCCATAAAGGCATGTATTGATTTGACACGTGACAAGCGTATCGCATACTTGCAATTTAACCCTTGCACTTACTCTAATGTAGGAGTGGTGAGAGAGATCGTATCCACAGGGGAGGGGATGATTTCAAGAATTCACTAAATGTTCTCTAATTATGTCACGAGGTATGCAATATCAAAACAAATGCGAGAAGAGTAGAAAAAAGCAAACACAAAGCAGAGAAATAAGATAACAAGATTGAGATAGATGTCCCAGGGTTTAGGTGCCAGACAATTGCGAATTAAACACTCATTCTATGCATTTGACCCTGTGCAAATCAAGTTAGGAGGAGACAAGAGTTGCCTAGAAAGCTAGTAAACACTCAGCATGTCAACCGCAATGTCCTCTAACATCCCTAACATCCCACTTTTTCCATGTCGAGGCCTAAGCAAGATGAATGACCCCCGCAACGTCTCAACTTCCAACACTAACTAATCGAGCATGCAAAACCCTAGGTCTCCCATGGCGAGGCCCGACCTAAGTTTCTAAACTTTAGTTAGCATCAAAGAGTCATTCTACACTCTATTATAGTGACTCAATGACCTCCGATTGGCTTGTCGACCACATCTCGGATCATGATCAAAACTAAACAAGTTAAGGAACTCAATATTCATACATTCAGTCCTCATTTCATGCAATTTCCACTGTTATTGGTGAATCAAGCCTCGACCTAGCATGGCGACCACAATCTATGTTCAATTCAGTCAATGATAGTGCAAATTCTATGAAACTTCACTTAATCGAGCAATTAAAATCATGTATGATCTCATTCATAAAATTTGGGTCAATTGCATAGCATTTCACGGTTTAATTACACAATTGTCTGGTCATAACCCTAGGACATCATCGATTTAGCCACAGAACTCTATTTCTAACTGACGATCAGCAATTAGCAATGAAATACAGTTCATTTTCGTTAATTGAAAAGAATTTACCGAATGAAATGTCTCAATTGCTCTCAATTCACAAGCAAATTGTGAAAAACCTCCTCAATTGAGTGACGTTTTACAATGATCGGTACAATTACGCGATCGGAATCGGGGTCGGAGAAGAAATGGAAGAGAGAGAAAGAGTTTCTAGTGAGACAAAGCTCCCGCTCTCCAAAATAAAAAATCTGTTAAGAGTCTAGAATGATCGATCTGTCAAAAGTCCTCTAACATGTTGACCAATTCCTCTATTTATAGAGGATACAAAAAGTAATTAATACGCAAACGAAAAAGGGATGTAATATTAAATAAATGCCACTGTGTACATCCAACGTCCAAAAGAATCAGCTCGGTAAGTGCATTAGCTCACGCCCTAAAGCTTCGGATCTCCGAGCCTTAGTCACGTCTACCACGCCTTTGAGCCTTCGTTGATCACGCCAACATAGACCTTGAGAATAAGGAAAGAAATCCGCACTTAGAAAATTTATCACAAACATCACAAACCACAAAATGCATGGCGAGACCTCTTAGAGAGGCCTCGCCCTCACAACATTCTTAGTGGTGAGGCCTCTTAGAGAGGCCTCGCCCTCACAGATTTTCAAGTGGCGAGGCTCTTAGAGAGGCCTCGCCATGTAAATGCATGCATGCGTGTTAAAAGTGTTGTGAAGTGTGTTGAAAAGGAATGCAAATGAAATGTGATGAATAGTGAAATACGTGTGAAGTGAGTGTTACGATGAAGAGTGAAATGTGAGTGAAGTGAGTGCTGAGTGTTGAATGAAATGTGTGATGGAGAAGGTGAGGTCGTCGCATGGCTATAGCAAGTGTTGTGTGCAAGTGTGCAGCAACTTCCAACCAAATTCTGGCCCTGATGCGCTATGAATTTGGCAAATCCTAAAACATGAAAGTTATAGCCCTAAGTGTTAGCTTTCCATAGCCTTTTGAATCACTCAATTTTCAGTTGGAAAAGAAAGTTATGGCCAAAATAGTGAAGTATGGTAAAGTTGTGTCCGCTGTGCGTGAGCTCGCCGCACATTCATTCGGCGAGGTGAGTGACCTCGCCGCACATTCGTGCTGCATGGTGAGTGAGGTGTGTGGCGATGAAACCTGTTTTAGCACAATACTCCACTTCTATGCAATATATGTGTGTCTTAGCCAAAGGTTGCTTTGTTCCAGATTCTAAGGGCCTGTTTAACAGATTTTAGTTTTTCAGAAAAGATTCTCAAAGGGGAACCTGAAATCTCTATGTCCCACGCCCTCTTGATAACAGAAAGGCATTCCTCATTTGCAGTCCAAAATTCCTGGAATTTAAAGGGTTTTGCAATATTTCTCTTAGCTTTTAGGATTTCCATTTTCAAGGGAGAATGGTCCGAAGGGGATCTAGCTAAATGAACTAGTTTGGCCTCTAGATTGCTGCTCAGGAACTGATTGTTTATCAAGGCCCTATCCAATCTTTTCCACACTCTAGCCCTGCCTTCCCTATTGTTGCACCAGGTAAACTTTGCTCCACTGAACTGAACCTCAGTTAATCCCAGCGAGGAAATGAATCCCTCTAACTCTCTAAACTCCCTAATCTGAAAAGATTTTCCCCCTTTCTTCTCCTCCCTGGACCTGATGCAGTTCCAATCCCCCCATAACATCTAGGGGAGTGTGAGCCCCTGCAAGTTATTTAAAGATAGCCACAGATCCTCCCTTTCTGCTTCTGTGCATTTAGCATAGACACTAGATATGATTAAAGGACTTGGGAGTTCAGGGTGGGAAACTTCCATAGTGATGTGTTGGTTTGTGATCTCAATATTTGAGCTCACAAAAGGTTTCCTAAGCATAATCCAAATTGAGCTATTGGAATTGGTATAAGCTACGTCAAACTTCAATCTCCTCTTAAGAGTTTCTAGTTTGGTGGATTCCGCAAAAGGTTCTACAATAGCTAAGAGGTCACTGTGTGAAGAGTTGAGAATTTTCCTAAGTTTCCTAAAATTGGGCTTTCTCTTAATACCCCTAATGTTCCAGTATAGCATTCTAATCATTGATAAACTGAGGAGTCAGACACAGTATTTGAGGGTTTACCCCTAAGGAGACGATCAGAGTCAAACTTTGGCCAAGATTTAGGATTCCTTCGCAGACCTGGTCTTTGTGTGTTATCAGGAATAGGGGGATGTTCCTCTAGTGCATTTCCAACCAAGTCCTGATCCAGCAGGCACCCTTTAGGCAGCACAGGAGATGGAACCTGCAAATCAGAAGAAGAGAGAATTTTAGTAACAAAAAAAATTCTCTCAAAAGGCAAACTTGAAATGGGTAAAAGAAGGTGATAGGAACACTAGATTTTTCCATTCATTTGTCAAAAATAGACATACTAGATCCCACATTCATAGGGTCCAAAATCAGGAAGGGATATGGATAGAAGGAGAGGATGAGATTTCAAATCTAGCTGTTCAATATTTCTATGAACTTTACACAGCAGATCAGATTAGCTCCTCAATTGATCCCCTTCTGCTGCCTACCCTCTTACTGAAACAGATAGGCAAGAGCTAACTAGAATCTCTGATTTGAAGGAGTTAAAGGACACAATTAAGAGCATGAGCCTGTCTAGTGCACCAGGGCCAGATGGTTTCCCGGGTCTGTTCTATTCTACAGCTTGGGACATCATTGATATCGAGTGTCGCACCTCGTCAATTTTACCCTAAACACTAATGTAGTAGCGTAAGTACGGATCGTAATCCACAGGGAAGGCGTAGGTCAAGAATATTGAGCAAATTGTTCTAAAAGTCTTGCCTCAGAATCTAAGTACTAGAAAGAATGTAAATTCAACACAAAAGAACAAGGACAGAAATACAAAAGAAAAATGACAAGCAAGGATGAAACAGATATCTCAGGATTCTTAAATTGGACGAACACAGGCTTAGTAAATCAGTAAACAATTAAATGCAATGGAGACCTAAATTGCCTAGAAGTCCAAGCTGTGGTTAGCATGGCGACCACACCACTGCTTGTGCCCCCCAAATCACCATTCTCTCCCATGGCGAGGCCCGAGGATGGTGGAATAAGCTCCGCAAAGTCTCAACTCTCCCAGCTAACTACTCTAACATGCAAAGTCCTAAGAACTCCCATGGCGAGGCCCATCCTAGGGTTCACATATCATTGTTGTTAACACAGAAAGCTTCTTTAACACTTTTCCTAATGTTTCAATTCATTAACACTTCCTATGGCGAGGCCTGAGTCTCAGAATTGATTTGATTACAGAAAACAAGTGCAAAGACTTAAACAATCACAATGTAGTTCTTAATTCATGCAACTTCGCTAACTTTGATTAATCACTCCTCAATTTAGCATGTCGACCACAATTGAAGCTTGATCTATTCAATATTAGCTAGGAATTATGAAATTCAACATATGTTTATGCTCAATTCAAATGTGATTTCAATACTCAACAATTAGATCAATTGCATAGCATACAATCTACTAAAACACGTATTCATCCATTACGAATCTTAAGATATCATAGATTTAGCCAGAAAACATCTTTCTCATTTCAAAATCAACAAATTGCAACATTGATAAGCTCATTCTCACTTAATTGGAAGAATTTACCGATTTAGTCGAGAGAATTGTCGATTCCTTTGTCAATTGAGAATAAGAAAGATAAATCCAGTCCAAATTCACAATCAAAATTGAGATCGGAGAAGAAATGTTTAGTGAGAGAAAGTAGATCTAGAGAGAGAAAATGAGAAATTCAAAATGATAATTCTAAAATCTAGAATCCTTTCTCGTCTCCAACTCCGTCTAGAATCGAATTTTTTTTCTACATGCTAGCTACCTTCCCTATATATAGATTTGGGAAAACGTAACCAATACGCAATTGTAAATCATCTAGAGTGTTACAAAAGTGGCCTTAAGTGAAAGAACTAAAAATCAGCCTAAAATGTGAAAAATTCCAAGTTTGAAGAAAAGTTCAGCATTCCAGGGCCTTTAGGCTTTCAGTCGTGCGCCTTCAGCAGCTTCCTCGCGCCTTCAGGCTGGACAGAATCACGCCTTCGCTGCCTCTGACTTCCAAGTGAAGAAATCAGAGTCAAATCACGCCTTCAGGCCTCTTCCAGTCACGCTTTCAGCATCCTCGCTAGCTTCCAAGCAAAACAGCCTTCAGGAAATCATGTCTTCTTGCCAACGTACTTCACGCCTTCAGCTGCCTGAGAATTCAGAAAATCAAAGCTTCAACACTTAGCCATTTTTCTGGAAACTCAAACACAACACATTTCATGGCAGCAAATTCCCAACAAGATTTGATCATAATGCACTGTGAATTAAAGAAAACTTAAAACATGAAAGTCTTAACCCTTTGTCTAAGCTTTCCATAGCCATCGAAATCACCCAATTCGGAGCTCAGACGAAAGAGTTACAACCCAATTATTGAAGTGCGACAAAACTGGAAACTTCATGGTGAGATTGCATGGCGAGACCTCGTGGCGAGGTCTCGCCATGAAGTGCGTGTGTGTGGCGAGACCACGCGGCGAGACCTCGCAGTGAAAATGTTTGGCTGGCGAGACCTCATGGCGAGGTCTCGCCAGCAATGTGCGAGTGTGTGAGTGAGTGTTTGAGTGATCCTCGAGTCCTGTGAGGTTTGAGTAAAGTGAGTATGAGAGTGGAATGATTGAGTGAAGTGAGAAGAGATGTGATGAAGTGAAATGAGTGAATTGGAAAGTTCAGAGATGAAAAGTGGTGAGGTGCAAATGTAGGGTGAAGTGTGAGATGTGAATGAGAATTGTGAAGCTTGTGAAGTGAAGATGAAAACTGTGAATATTTTCTTGAAGTGAAGTGAATGGAAGAATGAAGTGAATACAATGTGTGAATTCCGAATTCAAATTGTGATTGAGTGTTGGTGTTGTTGGTGTTTTCTTTTCAAGAATGAGAGGTGAAATGAACTTGGTAAGAATGAGTATGCAACAGCCTTGATCTTTGTGTTTGTGTGTAGATAACATATGCAAATTAATGAGTGGATTGAAAATGTATGTGTTGTGCATATGTTGTGATATGTACAATTCATGCTCAAATGTTGAAATGAAATGCAAAAGAAATGTTGTGTGCAAATGTATGATAAGAGAAATGAGTGATGTGAGTGTGTGAGCATGCGACGAGGTCACCTCGCCGCATGATGTGCATGCATGAGTGGTGTTAGTGTAGTGCTTGTGTGCAAGTGAGGATGTGCTATGTGTGCGAGTGATGCTGTGCGGCGAGATGACCTCGCCGCACAACGTGTGTGCGGAGTAATGTGCAAGTGTGCGCATGAGTGTGCGGAGTGTTAGTGTAGAGTGAGTGCCCGTGAGGTGTTTGTGAGAATGCTTGTGAAGGTATTGTGAGTGTGAGCCATTAAAACAGCTAAGTGTTCATTTCAGTTTAGAACTTAACTTTTACACCAAATTCGTGTGACTTAGCTCCTGAATTGGACTTGATGGTAAACATAAGAATTCTAGGTTTAGGTCATGGCTTTCCAATGGATCAAGAATCACTGGAATCAGAGGCCTATAGCTCAAGTTATTAACAATCTACCAAACTGTGGCAAAATGAATTCAATAACTAAATCCTGAAGTGGCAGTCATAACGATGCCTTCGTTTCTCATATTTACACACGGAATTAGAAGAAAGTTAAAACATAAGAATTGAAGACAACTCAAAGAGATTTCCATAACATCCAAGAACTCATCATTTGGATTAGTATTGAAAAAGTTATGCTCAAATGAATGTGCAAAACCAAGCTGCCCAAACCCTAAAATGGCCAATTATACACTTTCAGTTCCTCCATTTTCCTTAACTCTTTTAACTCCATTTACCATCATTGTTTAAACACTTTTTTTGCACCTTTTACACCATTTGATCATTTCCACATTGCAAACATATAAATGCATAAAACCTCTCAAAACCTCACATATGTACATAAAACACACAACAAAAAGCCAAGCATTTTTACACATATTAGTTGGTATAAAACCAACTTATCAATCATTTGCCAAGACCTGCTCCTTGCAGTCCAGTCATTTATGAATGGAGCAGAGATGCCAAAGGCTATGACAGCTACTGCCATAGCTCTAATTCCTAAAACAGCCAACCCTTCCTCCTTCAAACAGTTTAGACCCATTAGTCTATGTAACTTCGTTAATAAGGTCGTATACAAGCTTCTAGCAACTAGGTTAGCTACTATTTTGCCTAAGATAATTTCAGAAAATCAAAGTGGATTCATGGCAGGTAGACTAATCACAGATAACTACCTTCCAGCTAGTGAAATGATTTCTACCTTTAATAGAAAAAGTAAGGAAGGTAATGTAGCATTCAAGCTATACATGGAGAAGGCATATGATAGAGTACATTGGCCTTATGTATTACAGATTCTGAGACTACTAGGCTTTGGAGAAATTTGGATTGATATGATATGGAGACTAATATCAAACGTATGGTTTTCTGTCATAATTAATGGGGATAGTAAAGGCTGGTTTCCTGTAACAAGAGGACTGAGACAAGGAGATCCTATCTCCCCCATGCTGTTTGTAATTAGTTCAGAATACCTGTCTAGGGTCCTGAATAGTAAGTCTGAAAAAGGTCTTCAGTTTTTTGTCCCTAGAGGGTGTCCTTGTATTACCCATCTAGCATATGCGGATGAGCTACTCATTTTCTCCTCTGCCAAACCACAAGCAGTGAGGTTAGTTATGGAAAAGCTGAAACACTATGACAGTGTCTCTGGTCAGAAAATCAGCATAGCTAAGAGCTCCTATTTAGTCCATGACAGGCTGCCAATATCTAGAAAACATGAGATAGGAAGAATCACTAAGTTTGTTAGAGGATCACTCCCTACCAATTATTTAGGTACCCCACTTCATTTCAAAAGAATCCCTGCAGCCACTTTTGATCCCCTTATAGAAAAGATCTCTCAAACTATTAGGAGCTGGAGCTCTCAGTTTCTTACCTTGGGTGGACGTATAACCCTGCTTAAGTGCGTCCTGTCCTCTATGCCTTTCTACACCACAACAAGCTTAAGCCCTCCCAAGAGGGTCATCAACCAATTGGAGTCCTTGTTTGCAAACTTTCTTTGGTCAGGGGTAGAGAAGAGTTCAAAACATCACTGGATCAGATGGCAAGAGCTGTGTTTTCAACAAGAAGAGGGTGGGATTGGTTTCAGAAACTTAAATCATGTTGTATCAGCTCAGTCTTTCAAACTATGGTGGAGATTTAGGCAAAAATCCTCTCTTTGGGCGAAATTCCTTTGGGCTAAATATTGTGGCACTAATCACCCTACTTTGGTAGGATGGAAAAGAGGAAACACTCACACTTCGAAGAGGTTGTGTGAGATTTCTCCTTCAGCAGAGGAATACATCAGTTTCCAGCTGGGTAGGGGTGATTGCAGCCTCCTCCTAGACAACTGGAGTTCAAGAGTGATAAGTTGGTTTTATACCAACTTAAATGTATTATTTCACTTGGCTTTTGTCTTGATTTTCATGCAAATGTGTGGTGCAATGTGCTATATTGTGTGTTTATGTGGTTTGCAACTCATAGTGTTTAAATGGTGAAAAAAGACCAAAAATGTTGTTAAAATGAGGAAAATATATGCTTGGTGTCAAATGACAAGGTTCAGAGTTTGAAACAATGAGAATGGTGAGTGGGAATTTAAGAAAAAACCGAAATGAGCTTATTTGGCCAAATTAGGGTTTGGGCAGAATGTTGGTGCAACTTTTTTTGGGTATAAATTTTCCAATTCTTGTCCAATTGGTGAGTTCTTTGGTGTTCTGAAAAGCTCTTTGAATGCACTACATTCCTTATGTTTTAACTATTTTCTAATTGTGTGTGCAAGGCTATGAAAAATGAGGTTCTTTTCGGAATACCATTCATTAGGGTTTTAGGGTTTTTTAGGGTTTTATCTGCCTGCCACGGTTTGGTGTTTTGATGATAACTTGAGTTTTAGGCATCTAATGGTGTTGTTTCTTGCACCATTGGAAAGCTAAGAGGAAGATCTGGAACTTTTAAGTTCACCACCAAGTCAGAATCAGAGGCTAAGACACACTTATTTGGCATGAAAGTAGGGTGTTGTGTTGGAATGGATACTTTGCCAACATTGTTTGCCAATTCGGCCAACCATTGTGCCAAGACCTTGCCAAGACCCTGCCGAGCTTTGCCAAACCAATGTGCCAAAACCATTGTGTCATGACCTTGCCAATCAATCTTGCCAAGCCATGCCAACACAACTTTGCCAAACATTGCAAAACCATGCCAACACAACTTTGCCGACCTTGCCAAGCAACCCCTGCCAAGCACCACCTTGCACACTTTGGCACGACACTCAAACATTCTTGGCACGCCATTCATACACTTTGGACCACCATCTCTTCACAGCTTAATACACTAGCTTACCCTCATTGGCACATCACTTGGCATGAAACTTGGAATTGAGTTCAGCAAGCACAACACACTTGGCACCTCACTATGCACTTACCTTGGCACAACATTTGCACACTCTAAACATGATTGTACTCACATTGGCATAGGAAAGAACTAGGTAGCCAAGCACATTTTTGCCCACGACATGTCGTGGGAAAACTTTGAGGACATAAAATTGTCGTAGGCCAAACTCAAGAAGACCAAAAATGGCCTACGACATGTCGTAGGCCATTCTTGAAGAGTTGATTTTTTTGCCCACGACATGTCGTGGGCAAAAATTTGGGGATGAAATTTTGGCCAACGACATGTCGTAGGCCAATTCTGGAACAACAAATTTTAGCCTGCGACATGTCGTAGGCTAAATTGTTGGAGAGTTGTGAAAAAAATGGCAAAGTGTTGAGTGTTGCTTCATAGATTTTAAGCTTTGTCACACTTCAGTAGTTTGGTCATAACTTTCTCGTTTTAGCTCGAAATTGGGTGATTTTGATGGCTATGGATAGCTAAGACAAAGTGTTACAACTTTCATGTTTTAAGTTTTCCTTAATTCACAGTGCATCATGATCAAATATTGGTGGGAAGTTTCTGCCATGAAATACTTTGTGTTTGAGTTTCTAAAAATTGGCTAAGTGTTGAACTTCTGATTTTCTGAAATTCCAGGCAGCTGAAGGCGCGATTTGCTTTGGCGGAAAGGCGTGAATTTCAAAACGCTGGATTCTTGAAGGCTCGCTGAGTTGCTGAAGGCGTGATCAGTTTCGGCTTGAAGGCGTGGTAAAATTCTGATTTCTTCACCTGGATCTGTGAGCAGCAAAGGCGCGCGAAACTGAGCCTGAAGGCGCGACGTAGGATGCTGAGGTTGATGAAGGCGCTGGAAATTAACACCAAAGGCGCTGAAGTGTTGAATACTTTTTCAAACTTGGAATTTTTTGACATTTTTGGCTGATTTTTAGTTTCTTCCCTTAAGGACACTTTTGTAATATTTGATACATTTTATGTTGCGTATTAGTTACGTTTTTCCAACTCTATATATAGGGAAGGTAGCTAACATGTAAGGAGGATTCTAGATTTTAGAACTATCTTTTGAATTTTAGCGGGAGCTTTTCTCCCTCTCATTTTCTCTCTCTAGATCTACTTTCTCTCACTAAACATTTCTTCTCCTATCTCAACTCCGATTGTGAATTTGGACTGGATTCTTCTTTCTTATTCTCAATTGACAAAGGAATCGAGATCTCTCTTGATTTAATCGGTAAATTCTTCCAATTAAATGAGAATGAGCTTATCAATGTTGGAATTTGTTGATTTTGAAATGAGAAAGATGTTTTCTGGCTAAATCTATGATATCTTAGGATTCTTAATGGATGAATACGTGATTTAGTAGATTGTATGCTATGCAATTGATCTAATTGTTGAGTATTGAAATCACATTTGAATTATGCATAGACATATGTTGAATTTCATAATTCCTAGCTATTTTTGAATGGATCAAGCTTCAATTGTGGTCGACATGCTAAATTGAGGAGTGATTCATCAAAGTTAGCGAAGTTGCATGAACTGAGAACTAAATTGTGATTGTTTAAGTCCTTGCACTTGATCTCTGTAATCAATTCAATCTGAGATACAGGCCTCGCCATAGGAAGTGTTAATGAATTGAAACATTAGGAAAAGTGTAAAAGGAGCTTTCTGTGTTAACAACAAAGATATGTGAACCCTAGGATGGGCCTCGCCATGGGAGTTCTTAGGACTTTGCATGTTATAGTAGTTAGCTTGGAGAGTTGAGACTTTGCGGAGCTTATTCCACCATTCTCGGGCCTCGCCATGGGAGGAGATGGTGATAGGAAGTACAGGAAGTGGTGTGGTCGCCATGCTAACCGTGACTTGAACTTCTAGGCAACTTAGGTCTCCATAATTTTGCTTGTTGACTGATTGCATAGCAGAAATTTGCTAGGTCTGTGTTCATCTGGTGCAAGAATCCTGAGATATCTGTTCACTTCTGCTTGTTGCTACATTTTGCATCTTTGCTTTCGTTCTTTTGTGTTGAATTTTCCTCTTTCTCGTGACTAGATTCGGTGACAAGGGATTTTAGAACAATTTGTTCAATTTTTTTCTTGACCTACGCCTTCCCTGTGGATTACAATCCCTACTTACGCTACTACATTAGTGTTTATGGTAAAATTGAGCTGATACGACTTTAGGCTAATAATTTTTGGCGTCGTTGCCGAGGAAGGTAATCGGTTTTGGAATTTGTTAAATTGTTCTTGATTTTTACTTGTTCTACTTTGTGTTGTTGTGTGTGACATTTACTTTAGCTTTCATTTTGTGTGTGTTTTGTTCTGTGCATAGTTTTGAGTACGTGTTGAGATTTGTGGTCTGTTTCTTTGTTGCATATTTGAAGTACTTGTTTCTTTGTTATTATACTCCACAACTGTGTGTTGTGTATGCCAAGGTCTAGCAGGTTTGCAGGAGAACCACAATTCCAATTGGATCTTGAGTTGGAGAAAACTTTGAGAGCACAGTTGAAGCAACAGAGAGAAATGGCAGCTCAAGGAGCACAAGCACCTAGGTTTGGAGATCATTACGCAGTCAATTTCGACAACAGATTTGGGCAGCAGGACATAGACGTAGAAAGTTACCATATACCTCCCCAGATATTCTCCATGATCACTCGGGGACAGTTCTTCCAAGGGCTTGACAATGAGGATCCTAACGATCACCTCGATTGGTTTCTTGGATTATGTAGCACTTTCAAGCTGCCGAGAATTGATAGGGGTGAGGTTCACAGGATTTTGTTTCCTTTATCTTTGCGTGGAAAGGCTAAACATTGGTTCAAGAGCATTTGGGGAACAAATGCTGGAATGTCATTTGATGATCTACAGAAGAGGTTCTTGTCCAAATACTTCCCTCCAGCTAAGCTTGAAAAGAGAATGTTGGAAATTATGAACTTTCAGCAACAAGAAGGTGAGACATTTAGAGAAGCTTGGGAAAGATTCAACGACCTAATCAGACAATGCCCCAATCATGACTTAGGAGAGATCAGGGAACTAAATACTTTCTTCAAAGGCTTAACTCCTGAATCCTCAATGATGGTTAAGGCATGTGCTAATGGGGCACTCAAAGACAAGTCTGTGCCTAAAGTACGGGAGCTATTTAATCAAATTGCTGAGGATGAGTATATCTTCCCAGAGATCCGAAAGCCACATGCCAGAAGATAAAGAGGAGTACTTGATGTAGATGAGGAAACATCACTCAGTACAAAGTTTGAAGCATTGGCTAAGCAAGTGCAAACTCTAAAGGCAACTCAAGCCAAGACACCTGTGTTGTCTTGTGGACTATGCAAAGGGGATCACCACACGGATGAATGCGCAATCACTACTGAATCCATTCAGTATGTGAGCAACTATGGCAATAAACCTCAATATGGTGGGAACTATTCTGGCAATAACTACAATGGAGGCAATAGATCATATGGTGGCAACCAAGAAAGTTGGAGTAATCAGCAGAACCAAGGAGGAAACTATTACCAAGGGAATGATCAAAGGAAAACAACCACTGCACCTCCAGGTTTTGATCACCAAGCCAGCACCTCAGAACAAAGGAAACCGTCCATGGAGGATATGTTCCAAAGTTTTATGGAAAAGATGGATAAGAATGAGGACAGATTTGTTGCTTTGGAGACAACTGTAAGACATCATGTTGCCACATTCAAAAACATTGAGACGCAATTGGGTGATACGAATGGTCTTGGATTGAAGTCCTCAACCACACGAATTCCACAAACTTTGGACCGTTGCTGCACCAAAATTCACGAACAAGACAACACACAAACTTGGCGGAAAGGAATTCAAAGGGAAAAACGCAAAAGATGAAGTAAATCAACCCCACGTTTTTAATACAAATGGACTCGACTCAACTCATGAAAATTCATGCAATTGAACTTTGTCAATTTGGCGAGTTCTCGAAATCAAGAACAATGGTGAAGTCACCTAAAGGTCACGCTAAAGGCAAAGCTTCTACAATGGTGAATTAAATAATTCAACAAGGTTTTGACAACACAAAGTGTTAATCTTAATTTCAGCAAAGCTAAAACTTTCATTCATTAATCTTATTGTGTAAAAACGTTACATGCATCTCCTTTTTATAGGGGATGAGTTTCGGCCATGCCAAGAAGGAAAAGGAAATAAACCCTAGTAGTTGCAAAGTACAACTTGACTTCTAGCTAACTAACTAATCCAAGTTGTAAAAGGATTAGGTTAGACAGTTTTTAATGAAGAAGCAAAACGTGTTTTGGCTTCTTGTTTCCTAAACTAATCAACTTTCCAAATTGGAAAAGGAAACTACAACTAACTACCAAATCCTTGTCCAAAAAGGATTTGCTTTACTTGCCATTATCATGCAAGATAATTGGGCCAAGTAATTTATTAAACTACCAATTAATTAAAGCCCACATTAAGTGTTTTGGACTTAATTAATTAACAACAAAATAAAACCCTAAAGTAATTAAAGGGCGTGAACCACCTAATGAAGCCCAAAGACACGCCTTTCTTGGACTTAAATTCTTCTCGGCCTTAGCTTGCTTCTTCAAGGTGGAATTTCCTTAAGCTCCAATGTAGATCTTTGAGGAACTTCTTCTTGAATGGTAATTGAAGAAACATGCCAAAGAACACCATGATGAGATGATGTGCACATCTCGGCCTCCAAGTCACCAAAGTGTGATGACAACAAAGTGTGCAAAGCTTCTTTCATCCTTTTGCTCCTTGATCTTGTCATTGGTCCATCAAGATTCTTCAAGGGATCATCTAAGCTCGGCTTTGGCACCAAGGATGTGGATGGATTGCTATCATTCCCTCCCTCCTCGAAAAGATTCGTCCTCGAATCACCTACATCAAAAAAAGATAAATCAGAAACATTGAATGTAGATGAAACATTGCCATACTCACTTGGAAGCTCGACTTTGTATGCATTATCTCCTATCCTTTCCAAAATTCGAAAAGGACCATCTCCTCTTGGATGAAGTTTAGACTTCCTCTTGTCAGGAAACCTTTCCTTCCTCAAGTGAATCCAAACCCAATCACCAGGTTCGAAAATCACTCTCTTTCTTCCTCTATTGGCTTGTTGTGCATATTGTTCATTACGCCTTTCAATAGTATTTCGAACCCTTTCATGTAACTCCTTAATAAATTCAGCTTTCTTTTTACCTTCAACATTAACAAACTCATTAATAGGCAAAGGCAAAATATCAAGTGGAGTTAAAGGATTGAAACCATAAACAACCTCAAATGGCGAACAAGATGTAGAACTATGAAAAGTTCTATTATATGCAAACTCAATATGTGGAAGACAACTTTCCCAATTCTTTAAGTTTCTTTGAATGATGGCTCGAAGCAAGGTAGACAAAGTGCGGTTAACTACTTCAGTTTGTCCATCAGTTTGTGGATGTGCAACAGTAGAAAACAACAATTTAGTGCCTAACTTATTCCATAAAGTACGCCAAAAGTGAGACAAGAACTTAACATCCCTATCACTAACAATACTTTGTGGAATGCCATGCAATCTAACAACTTCCTTAAAGAACAAATCAGCAATATGTGTAGCATCATTAGTTTTGGAACATGCAATAAAATGTGCCATTTTACTAAATCGATCCACTACTACAAATATGCTATCTTTACCATTGCGTGATCTAGGCAATCCAAGTACAAAATCCATAGAAATATCAATCCAAGGATGACTAGGAACAGGCAAAGGTGTATACAATCCATGAGGCAAAATTTTTGATTTGGCTTGTTTACACACAATACATTTATCACAAACACTTTTCACATCTTTAATCATGTTAGGCCAATAAAAGTGTTCATTCAAAACAGCAAGTGTTTTAGCAATACCAAAATGCCCCATCAACCCTCCCTCATGGGTCTCCTTAACAAGTAAATCACGAATGGAACAAAGGGGTATGCACAATTTATCCTTACGAAATAAGAAACCATCATGCAAATAAAAGTCACCATTCGGCTTTGAAGCATAATTATTAAAGGCGGCAGAAAAATCATTGTCATTTTTGTACAAATCTTTTATCAAATCAAATCCAAGTAACTTAGCATGCATATAGGTGAACAAAGAATAACGTCTAGACAATGCATCAGCTACAATATTATCTTGACCAGATTTATACTTAATCACATATGGAAAAGTTTCAATAAATTCTAACCATTTAGCATGCCTCTTATTCAATTTACCTTGAGTCTTCAAGAATTTAAGGCTTTCATGATCAGAATGAATTATAAACTCTTTAGGCCATAAGTAATGTTGCCAAACCTGTAATGACCTTACCAAAGCATACAACTCCTTGTCATAAGTTGCATATTTTAAAGCTGCCCCATTAAGCTTTTCACTAAAGTAAGCCACGGGCCTTGATTCCTGCATCAAAACAGCACCGATACCAATCCCGGAGGCATCACAGTGTATCTCAAAAGCTTTATGAAAATTAGGCAATGAAAGTAAAGGGGCGTGAGTCAACATGTACTTTAACTTAGTGAAGGCGTCTTCATGCTCTTGTTTCCATTCAAAAGTAATGTTCTTTTTAACAAGTTCATTCAAAGGTGCAGCTATAGTACTAAAGTCTTTAACAAACCTTCTATAAAAACTTGCTAAACCATGAAAACTCCTAACTTCACTAGCATTCTTAGGTCTCGGCCACTCATCAATAGCCTTGACTTTTGACTCATCAACAGAAATACCTTGAGAACTAACAACATAACCCAAAAAGACAATTGATTCCATGCAAAAAGAACACTTTTTGAGGTTAGCATACAATCGGTTCTCACGCAATATAACAAACACTTGTTTTAAATGTTCAACATGCTCATCAAGTGATTTGCTATAAATAAGGATGTCATCAAAATAGACCACAACAAACTTACCAATGAAAGACCTAAAAACGTGATTCATGAGCCTCATAAAAGTACTAGGTGCATTAGTTAGACCAAAAGGCATGACTAACCATTCATACAATCCATACTTTGTTTTAAAGGCTGTTTTCCATTCATCACCTTCTTTCATTCTAATTTGATAGTAGCCACTTTTTAAATCAATCTTGGTGAAAATAGAAGAACCATACAATTCATCAAGCATATCATCTAATCTAGGAATTGGATGTCTATACTTAATGGTGATTTTATTTATGGCACGACAATCAACACACATTCTCCAAGATTCATCCTTTTTAGGAACTAAAATGACTGGAACGGAACAAGGACTTAGAGATTCACGTACAATACCTTTGTCAAGGAGTTCATCCACTTGACGTTGAATCTCCTTTGTTTCCTCAGGATTTGCTCTATATGCAGGACGGTTGGGAATTTGCGCCCTAGGTATGAAATCAATTTGATGTTCAATACCTCTAATAGGTGGCAATCCGTGTGGTAAGTCCTCGGGAAACACGTCATTGAATTCCTGTAAAAGAGACAAAACAACACTAGGCAAAGAAGCAAGGTGATCACTATCAACAATAAGTACAAAGTCCTTGCGGATCATCAAATACAATGAATGCCTATCTAGTATTGCTCTCTTTACATCACTCTTAGAAGCAAAATAACAAGATTTAGAAGAACTACTATTTCGGCTATTACAAGATTTAGAATCATTGGTTCGGCCTACACTAGTTACATTCTTTTTATCTTCTTGTTCCTTCTTCTCTTTTGCTTCCATTTCACGGCAAGATTGCACAATCCTTGATTGATCTTCAAAAGCTTGGCTCGGACTCAAAGCCCTTAGATTGTACTTTCGGCCATGATAATCAAAAGAATAATAATTCTTCCTTGCATGATATGTAACATCTCGGTCAAATTGCCATGGACGACCAAGTAATATGTGACTAGCTTCCATTGGTACAACATCACAAACAATATCATCAACATACTTTCCAATGGACATAGAAAATTTAACTTGTTTAGTCACCTTACTCTCGGCAGTGTTATTAAGCCATTGAAGCTTATATGGATTTGGATGTTTCATGCAAGTCAAGTTAAGCTTCTTAACAATTAATGTGCTTGCCACATTGGTACAACTTCCACTATCAATAATCAAGCTACAAGTCTTACCTTGAACCATGCATCTAGCGTAAAAGATGTTTTCCCTTTGAGACAAATCATCTTCAACTCGTGGTTGTGCATTCAAGACTCGGCGAGTAACCAATGAGAAATCACTAACATTGTAAATAAGATCTTCACTATCTTCATCACTTTGGTACTTCTCTTCAAGTGGTGGCATGTCGGCACATTCTTCATCACTTTCAACCTCTCCATTATCACGAATTATCATCAACTTTTTGGTTGGGCAGTCACTTTGATAATGGCCATAACCTTGACACTTGTAACATCTAATGTCCCTCAATCTTTCATTTGGTTTAGGCGTCACCTTAGTTGAAGATTCAGCAAGGTTGCGGACTGTTTTGGGAGCATCACTTGAAGTGTTTGAAGGCTGATTTTGGTTGAAAACTTTCGGTTTTGGTGGAGGTGTAAAAGTCGGCTTTTGATCTCTCCTCCAAGGCGGCAATGGTTGTTGAAAATTTCGCCCTTTACCCTTCATATGCTTCTCAATTTTGATAGCTTTGTGAACAAGTTCATTAATATCAATGTAACTTTGAAGATCAACTTGATAAGCCAATTCGGGATTCATACCTCTAAGAAATCTCTCAATGGTTGTGTCGGGGTCTTCTTGAATATTGGCTTTAATCATCAAAGATTCCATCTCATGATAGTAATCTTCAACTGTTCGGCTACCTTGCACAAGAGTATGCAATTTTCGGTTGAGCTCTCTATTAAAGTGTGAAGGAACATACTTCTTTCTCATGATTGCCTTCATTTGAGTCCAAGTCTTAACTGGCCTTTCACCATCTTGTCTCCTAGAACGAACAACTTGATCCCACCAAAGACTAGCATAGTCTTTAAGATGCATAAAAGCAATTCGATATTGCCTTTTCTCGGGGACATCATTACCTTCAAAATAGTGTTCCAAATCTCGAACCCAATCAAAGAAAGCTTCGGGATCTGATTTACCATGAAAAGTAGAGATGGTGAGTTTAACAGATTCAATGGAAACTTTAGACTTATCACCTTTAGAAGAGCTCGTATATTCCTCATCTTTTTCCTCATCATTTTCATCATCGAAATCATCATGCTCCTCAAATTTAAGCTTCCTTTCGGTAGTGCTTTTAGTTGATGACTCAATGTTATCAAGTCGAAGAGTGAGTTTTTGAAGCATATCAAAGAGTACTTCATTAGCAAACTTTTGTTGAGCATCGGTAATAGGTTTAGAACCTTTAGGAGTTTTATCACCTTCCTCCATTAGTACCTGCAAGTTAGCAAAGAAAACACAAGAAAATATATAGATATACCTCTCGGGTTCCTCACTATAGGTAGTAGGTACTCTCCTCTCTTTTTGGGTAGTGTTCTCTCTTGTTTAACCTAGCTACTACTCTCAATTAATGAATATGTGTGGTTATTAAGATTCACCAAAGTTCAATTACTTTAATAGCAAGATCTCAATCAGCAAGTTCCACACACAAATTTTCACAAATCAAATCAAGAGATGTAACAAGAAATCACGTCAAGAGTGTTTAGAACACGTGAAAGTTATAATTTGATTTACCACCAGAAACTAAGAAATTCAGAAACTAGATTTCAAGACAAAGAGATTGGTTTTTGAATCAACTAATTCCGAGTTGTATTGAAAAAGTTATGGCACTTTTAATCCAAGGTGGTTTTCAAGAAACAAGTTAAGAACAATGTGTTCTTTTCAAAAATAAATTAAATAATTAAATAACAGAAAATAATAACAATAAATAAAGTCCGACTATTTTTTTTTTTGTTTTTTTTTGTTTTTTTGTTTTTTTTGTTTTTTTTGTTTTTTTTTTTTAACTTCGGACAACAAAGGACAAAATTACACTTTTAAGGTTTGAACATAAACCTTGGACCAATCAAAATACTAGATTCGGACAAGAACCTTAAACACCACAAAAATTAAGGTTTGAAGACAACAACCTAGGATTTAGGTTTAAGAATGTTTTGTCTTCTTGTCTTAACAACCTTAAAAACTTCAAACTTTATTAACTCACCAAGGACAATGAATTCGGATGTGCCACTTTAACAAGAATATCAAGATTCAAGACAAAGATCAAGAATCCAACTCAAGAATTCAATTTTGACCACTTTGAGTTTTCAAGAAAATCAAGAAGTTCAAGAAGTTATCAAGAACTTATCTTTTTCGAGTGGAGTAAAAGTTTGATCAAAACTCAATATATGGTGGACAAGATAAAGAATCAAACGCAAAAAGAAAATCAAGAAACGGATAAGAATCAAGAAAGTTATGAAAACTTGACCTAGAAACCCTAGTTATGAAACCCTAGTTTGACACACGAAACCCTAACAATGTTATGACGTGAAAACAGCAAAGAAAACTTCAAGAATCCTACACTATGATTATGACAAAAGAGTGCAGAATTTAACACCAAAAGACAGCAAGAAGACGCAACAAGAAACAGCAAGAAACAACACAAAAATCGCAAAAGAAGATAGACTCAATTTAGACGATTTCGGGCAGAATGTATTGACTCAATGTTCATGCGATTTTGGACAGAATTAAGGACTGAATTAAGCAGAAAAGAATGAGCAAAAATTATGGCAGAAACGACGTCAAAAAGAGCAGAATTCAGACGACACAACAATGAACAAATTCGGGCAGATTGTGAATGATTTGTTGCATGCGATTTTGGTGATTTTAATGGGTGAATATGTATCGACTTTGGACAGCAAGAAGAACACCAAATAACAGCAAGAAAGATGCCAGCAAAACTGCAGAAAATTGACACAAAAAAAACGGGCAGAATTGACGCAACAAGAACAGAAATTTTGCGGAAGAATTGAAAACGGATTAACCTGAATTTTCTTGGGCAACAACTTGTGCTCTGATACCAATTGATACGAATGGTCTTGGATTGAAGTCCTCAACCACACGAATTCCACAAACTTTGGACCGTTGCTGCACCAAAATTCACGAACAAGACAACACACAAACTTGGCGGAAAGGAATTCAAAGGGAAAAACGCAAAAGATGAAGTAAATCAACCCCACGTTTTTAATACAAATGGACTCGACTCAACTCATGAAAATTCATGCAATTGAACTTTGTCAATTTGGCGAGTTCTCGAAATCAAGAACAATGGTGAAGTCACCTAAAGGTCACGCTAAAGGCAAAGCTTCTACAATGGTGAATTAAATAATTCAACAAGGTTTTGACAACACAAAGTGTTAATCTTAATTTCAGCAAAGCTAAAACTTTCATTCATTAATCTTATTGTGTAAAAACGTTACATGCATCTCCTTTTTATAGGGGATGAGTTTCGGCCATGCCAAGAAGGAAAAGGAAATAAACCCTAGTAGTTGCAAAGTACAACTTGACTTCTAGCTAACTAACTAATCCAAGTTGTAAAAGGATTAGGTTAGACAGTTTTTAATGAAGAAGCAAAACGTGTTTTGGCTTCTTGTTTCCTAAACTAATCAACTTTCCAAATTGGAAAAGGAAACTACAACTAACTACCAAATCCTTGTCCAAAAAGGATTTGCTTTACTTGCCATTATCATGCAAGATAATTGGGCCAAGTAATTTATTAAACTACCAATTAATTAAAGCCCACATTAAGTGTTTTGGACTTAATTAATTAACAACAAAATAAAACCCTAAAGTAATTAAAGGGCGTGAACCACCTAATGAAGCCCAAAGACACGCCTTTCTTGGACTTAAATTCTTCTCGGCCTTAGCTTGCTTCTTCAAGGTGGAATTTCCTTAAGCTCCAATGTAGATCTTTGAGGAACTTCTTCTTGAATGGTAATTGAAGAAACATGCCAAAGAACACCATGATGAGATGATGTGCACATCTCGGCCTCCAAGTCACCAAAGTGTGATGACAACAAAGTGTGCAAAGCTTCTTTCATCCTTTTGCTCCTTGATCTTGTCATTGGTCCATCAAGATTCTTCAAGGGATCATCTAAGCTCGGCTTTGGCACCAAGGATGTGGATGGATTGCTATCATTGGGGCAACTTGCTAATGATATACATCATAGGCCTAGTGGAGCTCTTCCTAGTGATACGGTGCCGAATCCTAAGAACAAGGTTGGGTGTAACGCCATTGTGCTGAGAAGTGGTAAGGAAGTTCAGAAGTCATCTAATCCTGAGAACGAGGA
This sequence comes from Ophiorrhiza pumila, assembly GCA_016586305.1. Lineage (NCBI taxonomy): Eukaryota > Viridiplantae > Streptophyta > Magnoliopsida > Gentianales > Rubiaceae > Ophiorrhiza > Ophiorrhiza pumila. The sequence continues at coordinate 18,547,571 of BLIW01000003.1, read as the reverse complement.
ATGTGTTATTGAGGAGGAAGGTGATCAAATGGAGAAAGATAGTATCAATGAGGATGTGGAGGATGTTGAACAGGAAGCTCTAGCATCTGAGAAAAAGGGTGAACAATCAGATACAAAAACTGTGAAGAAGGAAATACCACCTAGGGTAGTGATACGAATGGAGTAGGGTGAGAATCCAGCTCCACACGAATTCCACACACTTAGGATCGTTGTGCACCAAAATTCAGAAACCAACACGATCACAAGTAAGATCAAACACGGAAACAACACAAGAAGAAAAGATGGATATCGAATGGGATGTATTTGATTGTAAATCAATCAAACCCAACACATTACCACAAAGTGATTTCAATCTAACCTATGTAAATCAATGGTTAAAAAGATCTCAGTTTGGCTCGCTCTTGAAATCAAGAAACAATACGTTCTCTTTAAGGTCCTAGCTTAAAGAATCCGGTCCTATGAATAATCAACTAACCCTAATTGATTAATCACGTTTTTTCACAACTTGTTTAAGGCTGCAAATAATTTAGCAAAGCTAAAAGGTTTCTTCAAAATTCAATCATCCATAAAAAAAACGTTACAAAGAATGGCCATTAAATAGGACAAGTTTCGGCCATGTTGCTTGGTAAACAAGGAAATAAAACCCTAAAAGTTGTAAAGTACAACTTGACTTCTAAACTACCCAATCATAATTAAGAAACTTCCAAATTAGAATTGGAAACTAATAACTAACTACCCAAATCCTTCCCCAAAAAGGATTTGCCTAAAGGTGGCCAAATTCAATTTGACTTCCTTTGTTTCCTAAACTATTACTTGCCTTTATCATGCAAGATAATTGGGCCAAGTAGTATTTATTATAAACGAAATTTCCAAGCCCAAGAACATAATAATTAACGTCATTTATGGGCTGAAAATAACATAAAATAAATTACTAATTAATACTAAAAATGGCGTGATTCTCTTGTAAGCCCAAAAGCACGCCTTTCATGGACTTCATGATTTCGGACTTGTGTAAGCTTCTTCAAGGTGGATCATGAATTGTTAATGAAGAAACATTCCACAAGACTTCTCCTTGAGATGGTTCGGCCTCCAAAGCTTCACAATGAGTTGACAATAAATTGTGCAAAGCTTCCTTCATCTTCTTACTCCTTGATCTTGTCATTGGTCCATCAAGATTGGTCAAGGGATCTTGTGAATTGGGCTTTGGCAAGATGGACAAGGGTTGATTTCCATCATTCCCTCCCTCCTCGAAAGGATTCGTCCTCGAATCACCTACATCAAACAAAGATAAGTCAGTAACATTGAAAGTAGATGAAACATTGCCATACTCACTTGGAAGTTCAATCTTGTAAGCATTGTCGCCTATCCTTTCCATGACACGAAAAGGACCATCTCCTCGTGGATGAAGTTTAGATTTCCTCTTGTCAGGAAACCTCTCCTTCCGTAAGTGAATCCAAACCCAATCTCCAGGTTCGAAAATCACTTGACGCCTACCCTTATTGGCTTGCTTAGCATATTGCTCATTCCTCCTTTGAATGGTAGTTCGAACCCTTTCATGTAACTCCCTAACAAAATCAGCTTTACTCTTTCCTTCAGCATTAACAAACTCATTAATAGGAAGAGGCAAAATATCCAATGGAGTTATAGGATTAAAACCGTAAACAATCTCAAAAGGTGAAAGATTAGTAGCACTATGAACAGTTCTATTGTAAGCAAACTCAATGTGAGGTAAACAACTTTCCCAGTTCTTAAGGTTTTTCTGTATGAGAGCACGAAGTAAAGTAGACAAAGTTCTATTAACTACTTCAGTTTGTCCATCAGTTTGTGGATGAGCAACAGTAGAAAACAATAACTTAGTACCTAACTTATTCCATAGATTGATACCAATTGATACGAATGGAGTAGGGTGAGAATCCAGCTCCACACGAATTCCACACACTTAGGATCGTTGTGCACCAAAATTCAGAAACCAACACGATCACAAGTAAGATCAAACACGGAAACAACACAAGAAGAAAAGATGGATATCGAATGGGATGTATTTGATTGTAAATCAATCAAACCCAACACATTACCACAAAGTGATTTCAATCTAACCTATGTAAATCAATGGTTAAAAAGATCTCAGTTTGGCTCGCTCTTGAAATCAAGAAACAATACGTTCTCTTTAAGGTCCTAGCTTAAAGAATCCGGTCCTATGAATAATCAACTAACCCTAATTGATTAATCACGTTTTTTCACAACTTGTTTAAGGCTGCAAATAATTTAGCAAAGCTAAAAGGTTTCTTCAAAATTCAATCATCCATAAAAAAAACGTTACAAAGAATGGCCATTAAATAGGACAAGTTTCGGCCATGTTGCTTGGTAAACAAGGAAATAAAACCCTAAAAGTTGTAAAGTACAACTTGACTTCTAAACTACCCAATCATAATTAAGAAACTTCCAAATTAGAATTGGAAACTAATAACTAACTACCCAAATCCTTCCCCAAAAAGGATTTGCCTAAAGGTGGCCAAATTCAATTTGACTTCCTTTGTTTCCTAAACTATTACTTGCCTTTATCATGCAAGATAATTGGGCCAAGTAGTATTTATTATAAACGAAATTTCCAAGCCCAAGAACATAATAATTAACGTCATTTATGGGCTGAAAATAACATAAAATAAATTACTAATTAATACTAAAAATGGCGTGATTCTCTTGTAAGCCCAAAAGCACGCCTTTCATGGACTTCATGATTTCGGACTTGTGTAAGCTTCTTCAAGGTGGATCATGAATTGTTAATGAAGAAACATTCCACAAGACTTCTCCTTGAGATGGTTCGGCCTCCAAAGCTTCACAATGAGTTGACAATAAATTGTGCAAAGCTTCCTTCATCTTCTTACTCCTTGATCTTGTCATTGGTCCATCAAGATTGGTCAAGGGATCTTGTGAATTGGGCTTTGGCAAGATGGACAAGGGTTGATTTCCATCATTCCCTCCCTCCTCGAAAGGATTCGTCCTCGAATCACCTACATCAAACAAAGATAAGTCAGTAACATTGAAAGTAGATGAAACATTGCCATACTCACTTGGAAGTTCAATCTTGTAAGCATTGTCGCCTATCCTTTCCATGACACGAAAAGGACCATCTCCTCGTGGATGAAGTTTAGATTTCCTCTTGTCAGGAAACCTCTCCTTCCGTAAGTGAATCCAAACCCAATCTCCAGGTTCGAAAATCACTTGACGCCTACCCTTATTGGCTTGCTTAGCATATTGCTCATTCCTCCTTTGAATGGTAGTTCGAACCCTTTCATGTAACTCCCTAACAAAATCAGCTTTACTCTTTCCTTCAGCATTAACAAACTCATTAATAGGAAGAGGCAAAATATCCAATGGAGTTATAGGATTAAAACCGTAAACAATCTCAAAAGGTGAAAGATTAGTAGCACTATGAACAGTTCTATTGTAAGCAAACTCAATGTGAGGTAAACAACTTTCCCAGTTCTTAAGGTTTTTCTGTATGAGAGCACGAAGTAAAGTAGACAAAGTTCTATTAACTACTTCAGTTTGTCCATCAGTTTGTGGATGAGCAACAGTAGAAAACAATAACTTAGTACCTAACTTATTCCATAGATTGATACCAATTGATACGAATGGAGTAGGGTGAGAATCCAGCTCCACACGAATTCCACACACTTAGGATCGTTGTGCACCAAAATTCAGAAACCAACACGATCACAAGTAAGATCAAACACGGAAACAACACAAGAAGAAAAGATGGATATCGAATGGGATGTATTTGATTGTAAATCAATCAAACCCAACACATTACCACAAAGTGATTTCAATCTAACCTATGTAAATCAATGGTTAAAAAGATCTCAGTTTGGCTCGCTCTTGAAATCAAGAAACAATACGTTCTCTTTAAGGTCCTAGCTTAAAGAATCCGGTCCTATGAATAATCAACTAACCCTAATTGATTAATCACGTTTTTTCACAACTTGTTTAAGGCTGCAAATAATTTAGCAAAGCTAAAAGGTTTCTTCAAAATTCAATCATCCATAAAAAAAACGTTACAAAGAATGGCCATTAAATAGGACAAGTTTCGGCCATGTTGCTTGGTAAACAAGGAAATAAAACCCTAAAAGTTGTAAAGTACAACTTGACTTCTAAACTACCCAATCATAATTAAGAAACTTCCAAATTAGAATTGGAAACTAATAACTAACTACCCAAATCCTTCCCCAAAAAGGATTTGCCTAAAGGTGGCCAAATTCAATTTGACTTCCTTTGTTTCCTAAACTATTACTTGCCTTTATCATGCAAGATAATTGGGCCAAGTAGTATTTATTATAAACGAAATTTCCAAGCCCAAGAACATAATAATTAACGTCATTTATGGGCTGAAAATAACATAAAATAAATTACTAATTAATACTAAAAATGGCGTGATTCTCTTGTAAGCCCAAAAGCACGCCTTTCATGGACTTCATGATTTCGGACTTGTGTAAGCTTCTTCAAGGTGGATCATGAATTGTTAATGAAGAAACATTCCACAAGACTTCTCCTTGAGATGGTTCGGCCTCCAAAGCTTCACAATGAGTTGACAATAAATTGTGCAAAGCTTCCTTCATCTTCTTACTCCTTGATCTTGTCATTGGTCCATCAAGATTGGTCAAGGGATCTTGTGAATTGGGCTTTGGCAAGATGGACAAGGGTTGATTTCCATCATTCCCTCCCTCCTCGAAAGGATTCGTCCTCGAATCACCTACATCAAACAAAGATAAGTCAGTAACATTGAAAGTAGATGAAACATTGCCATACTCACTTGGAAGTTCAATCTTGTAAGCATTGTCGCCTATCCTTTCCATGACACGAAAAGGACCATCTCCTCGTGGATGAAGTTTAGATTTCCTCTTGTCAGGAAACCTCTCCTTCCGTAAGTGAATCCAAACCCAATCTCCAGGTTCGAAAATCACTTGACGCCTACCCTTATTGGCTTGCTTAGCATATTGCTCATTCCTCCTTTGAATGGTAGTTCGAACCCTTTCATGTAACTCCCTAACAAAATCAGCTTTACTCTTTCCTTCAGCATTAACAAACTCATTAATAGGAAGAGGCAAAATATCCAATGGAGTTATAGGATTAAAACCGTAAACAATCTCAAAAGGTGAAAGATTAGTAGCACTATGAACAGTTCTATTGTAAGCAAACTCAATGTGAGGTAAACAACTTTCCCAGTTCTTAAGGTTTTTCTGTATGAGAGCACGAAGTAAAGTAGACAAAGTTCTATTAACTACTTCAGTTTGTCCATCAGTTTGTGGATGAGCAACAGTAGAAAACAATAACTTAGTACCTAACTTATTCCATAGATTGATACCAATTGATACGAATGGAGTAGGGTGAGAATCCAGCTCCACACGAATTCCACACACTTAGGATCGTTGTGCACCAAAATTCAGAAACCAACACGATCACAAGTAAGATCAAACACGGAAACAACACAAGAAGAAAAGATGGATATCGAATGGGATGTATTTGATTGTAAATCAATCAAACCCAACACATTACCACAAAGTGATTTCAATCTAACCTATGTAAATCAATGGTTAAAAAGATCTCAGTTTGGCTCGCTCTTGAAATCAAGAAACAATACGTTCTCTTTAAGGTCCTAGCTTAAAGAATCCGGTCCTATGAATAATCAACTAACCCTAATTGATTAATCACGTTTTTTCACAACTTGTTTAAGGCTGCAAATAATTTAGCAAAGCTAAAAGGTTTCTTCAAAATTCAATCATCCATAAAAAAAACGTTACAAAGAATGGCCATTAAATAGGACAAGTTTCGGCCATGTTGCTTGGTAAACAAGGAAATAAAACCCTAAAAGTTGTAAAGTACAACTTGACTTCTAAACTACCCAATCATAATTAAGAAACTTCCAAATTAGAATTGGAAACTAATAACTAACTACCCAAATCCTTCCCCAAAAAGGATTTGCCTAAAGGTGGCCAAATTCAATTTGACTTCCTTTGTTTCCTAAACTATTACTTGCCTTTATCATGCAAGATAATTGGGCCAAGTAGTATTTATTATAAACGAAATTTCCAAGCCCAAGAACATAATAATTAACGTCATTTATGGGCTGAAAATAACATAAAATAAATTACTAATTAATACTAAAAATGGCGTGATTCTCTTGTAAGCCCAAAAGCACGCCTTTCATGGACTTCATGATTTCGGACTTGTGTAAGCTTCTTCAAGGTGGATCATGAATTGTTAATGAAGAAACATTCCACAAGACTTCTCCTTGAGATGGTTCGGCCTCCAAAGCTTCACAATGAGTTGACAATAAATTGTGCAAAGCTTCCTTCATCTTCTTACTCCTTGATCTTGTCATTGGTCCATCAAGATTGGTCAAGGGATCTTGTGAATTGGGCTTTGGCAAGATGGACAAGGGTTGATTTCCATCATTCCCTCCCTCCTCGAAAGGATTCGTCCTCGAATCACCTACATCAAACAAAGATAAGTCAGTAACATTGAAAGTAGATGAAACATTGCCATACTCACTTGGAAGTTCAATCTTGTAAGCATTGTCGCCTATCCTTTCCATGACACGAAAAGGACCATCTCCTCGTGGATGAAGTTTAGATTTCCTCTTGTCAGGAAACCTCTCCTTCCGTAAGTGAATCCAAACCCAATCTCCAGGTTCGAAAATCACTTGACGCCTACCCTTATTGGCTTGCTTAGCATATTGCTCATTCCTCCTTTGAATGGTAGTTCGAACCCTTTCATGTAACTCCCTAACAAAATCAGCTTTACTCTTTCCTTCAGCATTAACAAACTCATTAATAGGAAGAGGCAAAATATCCAATGGAGTTATAGGATTAAAACCGTAAACAATCTCAAAAGGTGAAAGATTAGTAGCACTATGAACAGTTCTATTGTAAGCAAACTCAATGTGAGGTAAACAACTTTCCCAGTTCTTAAGGTTTTTCTGTATGAGAGCACGAAGTAAAGTAGACAAAGTTCTATTAACTACTTCAGTTTGTCCATCAGTTTGTGGATGAGCAACAGTAGAAAACAATAACTTAGTACCTAACTTATTCCATAGATTGATACCAATTGATACGAATGGAGTAGGGTGAGAATCCAGCTCCACACGAATTCCACACACTTAGGATCGTTGTGCACCAAAATTCAGAAACCAACACGATCACAAGTAAGATCAAACACGGAAACAACACAAGAAGAAAAGATGGATATCGAATGGGATGTATTTGATTGTAAATCAATCAAACCCAACACATTACCACAAAGTGATTTCAATCTAACCTATGTAAATCAATGGTTAAAAAGATCTCAGTTTGGCTCGCTCTTGAAATCAAGAAACAATACGTTCTCTTTAAGGTCCTAGCTTAAAGAATCCGGTCCTATGAATAATCAACTAACCCTAATTGATTAATCACGTTTTTTCACAACTTGTTTAAGGCTGCAAATAATTTAGCAAAGCTAAAAGGTTTCTTCAAAATTCAATCATCCATAAAAAAAACGTTACAAAGAATGGCCATTAAATAGGACAAGTTTCGGCCATGTTGCTTGGTAAACAAGGAAATAAAACCCTAAAAGTTGTAAAGTACAACTTGACTTCTAAACTACCCAATCATAATTAAGAAACTTCCAAATTAGAATTGGAAACTAATAACTAACTACCCAAATCCTTCCCCAAAAAGGATTTGCCTAAAGGTGGCCAAATTCAATTTGACTTCCTTTGTTTCCTAAACTATTACTTGCCTTTATCATGCAAGATAATTGGGCCAAGTAGTATTTATTATAAACGAAATTTCCAAGCCCAAGAACATAATAATTAACGTCATTTATGGGCTGAAAATAACATAAAATAAATTACTAATTAATACTAAAAATGGCGTGATTCTCTTGTAAGCCCAAAAGCACGCCTTTCATGGACTTCATGATTTCGGACTTGTGTAAGCTTCTTCAAGGTGGATCATGAATTGTTAATGAAGAAACATTCCACAAGACTTCTCCTTGAGATGGTTCGGCCTCCAAAGCTTCACAATGAGTTGACAATAAATTGTGCAAAGCTTCCTTCATCTTCTTACTCCTTGATCTTGTCATTGGTCCATCAAGATTGGTCAAGGGATCTTGTGAATTGGGCTTTGGCAAGATGGACAAGGGTTGATTTCCATCATTCCCTCCCTCCTCGAAAGGATTCGTCCTCGAATCACCTACATCAAACAAAGATAAGTCAGTAACATTGAAAGTAGATGAAACATTGCCATACTCACTTGGAAGTTCAATCTTGTAAGCATTGTCGCCTATCCTTTCCATGACACGAAAAGGACCATCTCCTCGTGGATGAAGTTTAGATTTCCTCTTGTCAGGAAACCTCTCCTTCCGTAAGTGAATCCAAACCCAATCTCCAGGTTCGAAAATCACTTGACGCCTACCCTTATTGGCTTGCTTAGCATATTGCTCATTCCTCCTTTGAATGGTAGTTCGAACCCTTTCATGTAACTCCCTAACAAAATCAGCTTTACTCTTTCCTTCAGCATTAACAAACTCATTAATAGGAAGAGGCAAAATATCCAATGGAGTTATAGGATTAAAACCGTAAACAATCTCAAAAGGTGAAAGATTAGTAGCACTATGAACAGTTCTATTGTAAGCAAACTCAATGTGAGGTAAACAACTTTCCCAGTTCTTAAGGTTTTTCTGTATGAGAGCACGAAGTAAAGTAGACAAAGTTCTATTAACTACTTCAGTTTGTCCATCAGTTTGTGGATGAGCAACAGTAGAAAACAATAACTTAGTACCTAACTTATTCCATAGATTGATACCAATTGATACGAATGGAGTAGGGTGAGAATCCAGCTCCACACGAATTCCACACACTTAGGATCGTTGTGCACCAAAATTCAGAAACCAACACGATCACAAGTAAGATCAAACACGGAAACAACACAAGAAGAAAAGATGGATATCGAATGGGATGTATTTGATTGTAAATCAATCAAACCCAACACATTACCACAAAGTGATTTCAATCTAACCTATGTAAATCAATGGTTAAAAAGATCTCAGTTTGGCTCGCTCTTGAAATCAAGAAACAATACGTTCTCTTTAAGGTCCTAGCTTAAAGAATCCGGTCCTATGAATAATCAACTAACCCTAATTGATTAATCACGTTTTTTCACAACTTGTTTAAGGCTGCAAATAATTTAGCAAAGCTAAAAGGTTTCTTCAAAATTCAATCATCCATAAAAAAAACGTTACAAAGAATGGCCATTAAATAGGACAAGTTTCGGCCATGTTGCTTGGTAAACAAGGAAATAAAACCCTAAAAGTTGTAAAGTACAACTTGACTTCTAAACTACCCAATCATAATTAAGAAACTTCCAAATTAGAATTGGAAACTAATAACTAACTACCCAAATCCTTCCCCAAAAAGGATTTGCCTAAAGGTGGCCAAATTCAATTTGACTTCCTTTGTTTCCTAAACTATTACTTGCCTTTATCATGCAAGATAATTGGGCCAAGTAGTATTTATTATAAACGAAATTTCCAAGCCCAAGAACATAATAATTAACGTCATTTATGGGCTGAAAATAACATAAAATAAATTACTAATTAATACTAAAAATGGCGTGATTCTCTTGTAAGCCCAAAAGCACGCCTTTCATGGACTTCATGATTTCGGACTTGTGTAAGCTTCTTCAAGGTGGATCATGAATTGTTAATGAAGAAACATTCCACAAGACTTCTCCTTGAGATGGTTCGGCCTCCAAAGCTTCACAATGAGTTGACAATAAATTGTGCAAAGCTTCCTTCATCTTCTTACTCCTTGATCTTGTCATTGGTCCATCAAGATTGGTCAAGGGATCTTGTGAATTGGGCTTTGGCAAGATGGACAAGGGTTGATTTCCATCATTCCCTCCCTCCTCGAAAGGATTCGTCCTCGAATCACCTACATCAAACAAAGATAAGTCAGTAACATTGAAAGTAGATGAAACATTGCCATACTCACTTGGAAGTTCAATCTTGTAAGCATTGTCGCCTATCCTTTCCATGACACGAAAAGGACCATCTCCTCGTGGATGAAGTTTAGATTTCCTCTTGTCAGGAAACCTCTCCTTCCGTAAGTGAATCCAAACCCAATCTCCAGGTTCGAAAATCACTTGACGCCTACCCTTATTGGCTTGCTTAGCATATTGCTCATTCCTCCTTTGAATGGTAGTTCGAACCCTTTCATGTAACTCCCTAACAAAATCAGCTTTACTCTTTCCTTCAGCATTAACAAACTCATTAATAGGAAGAGGCAAAATATCCAATGGAGTTATAGGATTAAAACCGTAAACAATCTCAAAAGGTGAAAGATTAGTAGCACTATGAACAGTTCTATTGTAAGCAAACTCAATGTGAGGTAAACAACTTTCCCAGTTCTTAAGGTTTTTCTGTATGAGAGCACGAAGTAAAGTAGACAAAGTTCTATTAACTACTTCAGTTTGTCCATCAGTTTGTGGATGAGCAACAGTAGAAAACAATAACTTAGTACCTAACTTATTCCATAGATTGATACCAATTGATACGAATGGAGTAGGGTGAGAATCCAGCTCCACACGAATTCCACACACTTAGGATCGTTGTGCACCAAAATTCAGAAACCAACACGATCACAAGTAAGATCAAACACGGAAACAACACAAGAAGAAAAGATGGATATCGAATGGGATGTATTTGATTGTAAATCAATCAAACCCAACACATTACCACAAAGTGATTTCAATCTAACCTATGTAAATCAATGGTTAAAAAGATCTCAGTTTGGCTCGCTCTTGAAATCAAGAAACAATACGTTCTCTTTAAGGTCCTAGCTTAAAGAATCCGGTCCTATGAATAATCAACTAACCCTAATTGATTAATCACGTTTTTTCACAACTTGTTTAAGGCTGCAAATAATTTAGCAAAGCTAAAAGGTTTCTTCAAAATTCAATCATCCATAAAAAAAACGTTACAAAGAATGGCCATTAAATAGGACAAGTTTCGGCCATGTTGCTTGGTAAACAAGGAAATAAAACCCTAAAAGTTGTAAAGTACAACTTGACTTCTAAACTACCCAATCATAATTAAGAAACTTCCAAATTAGAATTGGAAACTAATAACTAACTACCCAAATCCTTCCCCAAAAAGGATTTGCCTAAAGGTGGCCAAATTCAATTTGACTTCCTTTGTTTCCTAAACTATTACTTGCCTTTATCATGCAAGATAATTGGGCCAAGTAGTATTTATTATAAACGAAATTTCCAAGCCCAAGAACATAATAATTAACGTCATTTATGGGCTGAAAATAACATAAAATAAATTACTAATTAATACTAAAAATGGCGTGATTCTCTTGTAAGCCCAAAAGCACGCCTTTCATGGACTTCATGATTTCGGACTTGTGTAAGCTTCTTCAAGGTGGATCATGAATTGTTAATGAAGAAACATTCCACAAGACTTCTCCTTGAGATGGTTCGGCCTCCAAAGCTTCACAATGAGTTGACAATAAATTGTGCAAAGCTTCCTTCATCTTCTTACTCCTTGATCTTGTCATTGGTCCATCAAGATTGGTCAAGGGATCTTGTGAATTGGGCTTTGGCAAGATGGACAAGGGTTGATTTCCATCATTCCCTCCCTCCTCGAAAGGATTCGTCCTCGAATCACCTACATCAAACAAAGATAAGTCAGTAACATTGAAAGTAGATGAAACATTGCCATACTCACTTGGAAGTTCAATCTTGTAAGCATTGTCGCCTATCCTTTCCATGACACGAAAAGGACCATCTCCTCGTGGATGAAGTTTAGATTTCCTCTTGTCAGGAAACCTCTCCTTCCGTAAGTGAATCCAAACCCAATCTCCAGGTTCGAAAATCACTTGACGCCTACCCTTATTGGCTTGCTTAGCATATTGCTCATTCCTCCTTTGAATGGTAGTTCGAACCCTTTCATGTAACTCCCTAACAAAATCAGCTTTACTCTTTCCTTCAGCATTAACAAACTCATTAATAGGAAGAGGCAAAATATCCAATGGAGTTATAGGATTAAAACCGTAAACAATCTCAAAAGGTGAAAGATTAGTAGCACTATGAACAGTTCTATTGTAAGCAAACTCAATGTGAGGTAAACAACTTTCCCAGTTCTTAAGGTTTTTCTGTATGAGAGCACGAAGTAAAGTAGACAAAGTTCTATTAACTACTTCAGTTTGTCCATCAGTTTGTGGATGAGCAACAGTAGAAAACAATAACTTAGTACCTAACTTATTCCATAGATTGATACCAATTGATACGAATGGAGTAGGGTGAGAATCCAGCTCCACACGAATTCCACACACTTAGGATCGTTGTGCACCAAAATTCAGAAACCAACACGATCACAAGTAAGATCAAACACGGAAACAACACAAGAAGAAAAGATGGATATCGAATGGGATGTATTTGATTGTAAATCAATCAAACCCAACACATTACCACAAAGTGATTTCAATCTAACCTATGTAAATCAATGGTTAAAAAGATCTCAGTTTGGCTCGCTCTTGAAATCAAGAAACAATACGTTCTCTTTAAGGTCCTAGCTTAAAGAATCCGGTCCTATGAATAATCAACTAACCCTAATTGATTAATCACGTTTTTTCACAACTTGTTTAAGGCTGCAAATAATTTAGCAAAGCTAAAAGGTTTCTTCAAAATTCAATCATCCATAAAAAAAACGTTACAAAGAATGGCCATTAAATAGGACAAGTTTCGGCCATGTTGCTTGGTAAACAAGGAAATAAAACCCTAAAAGTTGTAAAGTACAACTTGACTTCTAAACTACCCAATCATAATTAAGAAACTTCCAAATTAGAATTGGAAACTAATAACTAACTACCCAAATCCTTCCCCAAAAAGGATTTGCCTAAAGGTGGCCAAATTCAATTTGACTTCCTTTGTTTCCTAAACTATTACTTGCCTTTATCATGCAAGATAATTGGGCCAAGTAGTATTTATTATAAACGAAATTTCCAAGCCCAAGAACATAATAATTAACGTCATTTATGGGCTGAAAATAACATAAAATAAATTACTAATTAATACTAAAAATGGCGTGATTCTCTTGTAAGCCCAAAAGCACGCCTTTCATGGACTTCATGATTTCGGACTTGTGTAAGCTTCTTCAAGGTGGATCATGAATTGTTAATGAAGAAACATTCCACAAGACTTCTCCTTGAGATGGTTCGGCCTCCAAAGCTTCACAATGAGTTGACAATAAATTGTGCAAAGCTTCCTTCATCTTCTTACTCCTTGATCTTGTCATTGGTCCATCAAGATTGGTCAAGGGATCTTGTGAATTGGGCTTTGGCAAGATGGACAAGGGTTGATTTCCATCATTCCCTCCCTCCTCGAAAGGATTCGTCCTCGAATCACCTACATCAAACAAAGATAAGTCAGTAACATTGAAAGTAGATGAAACATTGCCATACTCACTTGGAAGTTCAATCTTGTAAGCATTGTCGCCTATCCTTTCCATGACACGAAAAGGACCATCTCCTCGTGGATGAAGTTTAGATTTCCTCTTGTCAGGAAACCTCTCCTTCCGTAAGTGAATCCAAACCCAATCTCCAGGTTCGAAAATCACTTGACGCCTACCCTTATTGGCTTGCTTAGCATATTGCTCATTCCTCCTTTGAATGGTAGTTCGAACCCTTTCATGTAACTCCCTAACAAAATCAGCTTTACTCTTTCCTTCAGCATTAACAAACTCATTAATAGGAAGAGGCAAAATATCCAATGGAGTTATAGGATTAAAACCGTAAACAATCTCAAAAGGTGAAAGATTAGTAGCACTATGAACAGTTCTATTGTAAGCAAACTCAATGTGAGGTAAACAACTTTCCCAGTTCTTAAGGTTTTTCTGTATGAGAGCACGAAGTAAAGTAGACAAAGTTCTATTAACTACTTCAGTTTGTCCATCAGTTTGTGGATGAGCAACAGTAGAAAACAATAACTTAGTACCTAACTTATTCCATAGATTGATACCAATTGATACGAATGGAGTAGGGTGAGAATCCAGCTCCACACGAATTCCACACACTTAGGATCGTTGTGCACCAAAATTCAGAAACCAACACGATCACAAGTAAGATCAAACACGGAAACAACACAAGAAGAAAAGATGGATATCGAATGGGATGTATTTGATTGTAAATCAATCAAACCCAACACATTACCACAAAGTGATTTCAATCTAACCTATGTAAATCAATGGTTAAAAAGATCTCAGTTTGGCTCGCTCTTGAAATCAAGAAACAATACGTTCTCTTTAAGGTCCTAGCTTAAAGAATCCGGTCCTATGAATAATCAACTAACCCTAATTGATTAATCACGTTTTTTCACAACTTGTTTAAGGCTGCAAATAATTTAGCAAAGCTAAAAGGTTTCTTCAAAATTCAATCATCCATAAAAAAAACGTTACAAAGAATGGCCATTAAATAGGACAAGTTTCGGCCATGTTGCTTGGTAAACAAGGAAATAAAACCCTAAAAGTTGTAAAGTACAACTTGACTTCTAAACTACCCAATCATAATTAAGAAACTTCCAAATTAGAATTGGAAACTAATAACTAACTACCCAAATCCTTCCCCAAAAAGGATTTGCCTAAAGGTGGCCAAATTCAATTTGACTTCCTTTGTTTCCTAAACTATTGCTTGCCTTTATCATGCAAGATAATTGGGCCAAGTAGTATTTATTATAAACGAAATTTCCAAGCCCAAGAACATAATAATTAACGTCATTTATGGGCTGAAAATAACATAAAATAAATTACTAATTAATACTAAAAATGGCGTGATTCTCTTGTAAGCCCAAAAGCACGCCTTTCATGGACTTCATGATTTCGGACTTGTGTAAGCTTCTTCAAGGTGGATCATGAATTGTTAATGAAGAAACATTCCACAAGACTTCTCCTTGAGATGGTTCGGCCTCCAAAGCTTCACAATGAGTTGACAATAAATTGTGCAAAGCTTCCTTCATCTTCTTACTCCTTGATCTTGTCATTGGTCCATCAAGATTGGTCAAGGGATCTTGTGAATTGGGCTTTGGCAAGATGGACAAGGGTTGATTTCCATCATTCCCTCCCTCCTCGAAAGGATTCGTCCTCGAATCACCTACATCAAACAAAGATAAGTCAGTAACATTGAAAGTAGATGAAACATTGCCATACTCACTTGGAAGTTCAATCTTGTAAGCATTGTCGCCTATCCTTTCCATGACACGAAAAGGACCATCTCCTCGTGGATGAAGTTTAGATTTCCTCTTGTCAGGAAACCTCTCCTTCCGTAAGTGAATCCAAACCCAATCTCCAGGTTCGAAAATCACTTGACGCCTACCCTTATTGGCTTGCTTAGCATATTGCTCATTCCTCCTTTGAATGGTAGTTCGAACCCTTTCATGTAACTCCCTAACAAAATCAGCTTTACTCTTTCCTTCAGCATTAACAAACTCATTAATAGGAAGAGGCAAAATATCCAATGGAGTTATAGGATTAAAACCGTAAACAATCTCAAAAGGTGAAAGATTAGTAGCACTATGAACAGTTCTATTGTAAGCAAACTCAATGTGAGGTAAACAACTTTCCCAGTTCTTAAGGTTTTTCTGTATGAGAGCACGAAGTAAAGTAGACAAAGTTCTATTAACTACTTCAGTTTGTCCATCAGTTTGTGGATGAGCAACAGTAGAAAACAATAACTTAGTACCTAACTTATTCCATAGATTGATACCAATTGATACGAATGGAGTAGGGTGAGAATCCAGCTCCACACGAATTCCACACACTTAGGATCGTTGTGCACCAAAATTCAGAAACCAACACGATCACAAGTAAGATCAAACACGGAAACAACACAAGAAGAAAAGATGGATATCGAATGGGATGTATTTGATTGTAAATCAATCAAACCCAACACATTACCACAAAGTGATTTCAATCTAACCTATGTAAATCAATGGTTAAAAAGATCTCAGTTTGGCTCGCTCTTGAAATCAAGAAACAATACGTTCTCTTTAAGGTCCTAGCTTAAAGAATCCGGTCCTATGAATAATCAACTAACCCTAATTGATTAATCACGTTTTTTCACAACTTGTTTAAGGCTGCAAATAATTTAGCAAAGCTAAAAGGTTTCTTCAAAATTCAATCATCCATAAAAAAAACGTTACAAAGAATGGCCATTAAATAGGACAAGTTTCGGCCATGTTGCTTGGTAAACAAGGAAATAAAACCCTAAAAGTTGTAAAGTACAACTTGACTTCTAAACTACCCAATCATAATTAAGAAACTTCCAAATTAGAATTGGAAACTAATAACTAACTACCCAAATCCTTCCCCAAAAAGGATTTGCCTAAAGGTGGCCAAATTCAATTTGACTTCCTTTGTTTCCTAAACTATTACTTGCCTTTATCATGCAAGATAATTGGGCCAAGTAGTATTTATTATAAACGAAATTTCCAAGCCCAAGAACATAATAATTAACGTCATTTATGGGCTGAAAATAACATAAAATAAATTACTAATTAATACTAAAAATGGCGTGATTCTCTTGTAAGCCCAAAAGCACGCCTTTCATGGACTTCATGATTTCGGACTTGTGTAAGCTTCTTCAAGGTGGATCATGAATTGTTAATGAAGAAACATTCCACAAGACTTCTCCTTGAGATGGTTCGGCCTCCAAAGCTTCACAATGAGTTGACAATAAATTGTGCAAAGCTTCCTTCATCTTCTTACTCCTTGATCTTGTCATTGGTCCATCAAGATTGGTCAAGGGATCTTGTGAATTGGGCTTTGGCAAGATGGACAAGGGTTGATTTCCATCATTCCCTCCCTCCTCGAAAGGATTCGTCCTCGAATCACCTACATCAAACAAAGATAAGTCAGTAACATTGAAAGTAGATGAAACATTGCCATACTCACTTGGAAGTTCAATCTTGTAAGCATTGTCGCCTATCCTTTCCATGACACGAAAAGGACCATCTCCTCGTGGATGAAGTTTAGATTTCCTCTTGTCAGGAAACCTCTCCTTCCGTAAGTGAATCCAAACCCAATCTCCAGGTTCGAAAATCACTTGACGCCTACCCTTATTGGCTTGCTTAGCATATTGCTCATTCCTCCTTTGAATGGTAGTTCGAACCCTTTCATGTAACTCCCTAACAAAATCAGCTTTACTCTTTCCTTCAGCATTAACAAACTCATTAATAGGAAGAGGCAAAATATCCAATGGAGTTATAGGATTAAAACCGTAAACAATCTCAAAAGGTGAAAGATTAGTAGCACTATGAACAGTTCTATTGTAAGCAAACTCAATGTGAGGTAAACAACTTTCCCAGTTCTTAAGGTTTTTCTGTATGAGAGCACGAAGTAAAGTAGACAAAGTTCTATTAACTACTTCAGTTTGTCCATCAGTTTGTGGATGAGCAACAGTAGAAAACAATAACTTAGTACCTAACTTATTCCATAGATTGATACCAATTGATACGAATGGAGTAGGGTGAGAATCCAGCTCCACACGAATTCCACACACTTAGGATCGTTGTGCACCAAAATTCAGAAACCAACACGATCACAAGTAAGATCAAACACGGAAACAACACAAGAAGAAAAGATGGATATCGAATGGGATGTATTTGATTGTAAATCAATCAAACCCAACACATTACCACAAAGTGATTTCAATCTAACCTATGTAAATCAATGGTTAAAAAGATCTCAGTTTGGCTCGCTCTTGAAATCAAGAAACAATACGTTCTCTTTAAGGTCCTAGCTTAAAGAATCCGGTCCTATGAATAATCAACTAACCCTAATTGATTAATCACGTTTTTTCACAACTTGTTTAAGGCTGCAAATAATTTAGCAAAGCTAAAAGGTTTCTTCAAAATTCAATCATCCATAAAAAAAACGTTACAAAGAATGGCCATTAAATAGGACAAGTTTCGGCCATGTTGCTTGGTAAACAAGGAAATAAAACCCTAAAAGTTGTAAAGTACAACTTGACTTCTAAACTACCCAATCATAATTAAGAAACTTCCAAATTAGAATTGGAAACTAATAACTAACTACCCAAATCCTTCCCCAAAAAGGATTTGCCTAAAGGTGGCCAAATTCAATTTGACTTCCTTTGTTTCCTAAACTATTGCTTGCCTTTATCATGCAAGATAATTGGGCCAAGTAGTATTTATTATAAACGAAATTTCCAAGCCCAAGAACATAATAATTAACGTCATTTATGGGCTGAAAATAACATAAAATAAATTACTAATTAATACTAAAAATGGCGTGATTCTCTTGTAAGCCCAAAAGCACGCCTTTCATGGACTTCATGATTTCGGACTTGTGTAAGCTTCTTCAAGGTGGATCATGAATTGTTAATGAAGAAACATTCCACAAGACTTCTCCTTGAGATGGTTCGGCCTCCAAAGCTTCACAATGAGTTGACAATAAATTGTGCAAAGCTTCCTTCATCTTCTTACTCCTTGATCTTGTCATTGGTCCATCAAGATTGGTCAAGGGATCTTGTGAATTGGGCTTTGGCAAGATGGACAAGGGTTGATTTCCATCATTCCCTCCCTCCTCGAAAGGATTCGTCCTCGAATCACCTACATCAAACAAAGATAAGTCAGTAACATTGAAAGTAGATGAAACATTGCCATACTCACTTGGAAGTTCAATCTTGTAAGCATTGTCGCCTATCCTTTCCATGACACGAAAAGGACCATCTCCTCGTGGATGAAGTTTAGATTTCCTCTTGTCAGGAAACCTCTCCTTCCGTAAGTGAATCCAAACCCAATCTCCAGGTTCGAAAATCACTTGACGCCTACCCTTATTGGCTTGCTTAGCATATTGCTCATTCCTCCTTTGAATGGTAGTTCGAACCCTTTCATGTAACTCCCTAACAAAATCAGCTTTACTCTTTCCTTCAGCATTAACAAACTCATTAATAGGAAGAGGCAAAATATCCAATGGAGTTATAGGATTAAAACCGTAAACAATCTCAAAAGGTGAAAGATTAGTAGCACTATGAACAGTTCTATTGTAAGCAAACTCAATGTGAGGTAAACAACTTTCCCAGTTCTTAAGGTTTTTCTGTATGAGAGCACGAAGTAAAGTAGACAAAGTTCTATTAACTACTTCAGTTTGTCCATCAGTTTGTGGATGAGCAACAGTAGAAAACAATAACTTAGTACCTAACTTATTCCATAGATTGATACCAATTGATACGAATGGAGTAGGGTGAGAATCCAGCTCCACACGAATTCCACACACTTAGGATCGTTGTGCACCAAAATTCAGAAACCAACACGATCACAAGTAAGATCAAACACGGAAACAACACAAGAAGAAAAGATGGATATCGAATGGGATGTATTTGATTGTAAATCAATCAAACCCAACACATTACCACAAAGTGATTTCAATCTAACCTATGTAAATCAATGGTTAAAAAGATCTCAGTTTGGCTCGCTCTTGAAATCAAGAAACAATACGTTCTCTTTAAGGTCCTAGCTTAAAGAATCCGGTCCTATGAATAATCAACTAACCCTAATTGATTAATCACGTTTTTTCACAACTTGTTTAAGGCTGCAAATAATTTAGCAAAGCTAAAAGGTTTCTTCAAAATTCAATCATCCATAAAAAAAACGTTACAAAGAATGGCCATTAAATAGGACAAGTTTCGGCCATGTTGCTTGGTAAACAAGGAAATAAAACCCTAAAAGTTGTAAAGTACAACTTGACTTCTAAACTACCCAATCATAATTAAGAAACTTCCAAATTAGAATTGGAAACTAATAACTAACTACCCAAATCCTTCCCCAAAAAGGATTTGCCTAAAGGTGGCCAAATTCAATTTGACTTCCTTTGTTTCCTAAACTATTACTTGCCTTTATCATGCAAGATAATTGGGCCAAGTAGTATTTATTATAAACGAAATTTCCAAGCCCAAGAACATAATAATTAACGTCATTTATGGGCTGAAATTAACATAAAATAAATTACTAATTAATACTAAAAATGGCGTGATTCTCTTGTAAGCCCAAAAGCACGCCTTTCATGGACTTCATGATTTCGGACTTGTGTAAGCTTCTTCAAGGTGGATCATGAATTGTTAATGAAGAAACATTCCACAAGACTTCTCCTTGAGATGGTTCGGCCTCCAAAGCTTCACAATGAGTTGACAATAAATTGTGCAAAGCTTCCTTCATCTTCTTACTCCTTGATCTTGTCATTGGTCCATCAAGATTGGTCAAGGGATCTTGTGAATTGGGCTTTGGCAAGATGGACAAGGGTTGATTTCCATCAGGTAGGAAATGAGATCACCAAGAACTCTAATCCTTATAACTACCCTGAGTATGCTCCAAAACCTCCTTTTCCAGAGAGAAAGAAACCACCTCCAAAACAAGGCCCTCAGTTCAAAAGGTTCCTGGATGTACTCAAGCAGGTGAATGTGAATCTTTCTCTGATGGATTTAGTGACATCAATGCCAAAGTATGCTAAGTATCTCAAAGATCTCATCTCTAACAAAGAACAAATCTTAAGATGTGATGTTCCCATGATGGTTTCTGAGTGCACTCAAGCATGGATGGTTCATGATCTTCCCCCAATGCTTAAGGATCCAGGAAGCTGCACTATCCCATGCAAGATAGGTACAAGACATTTTGCAAAGGCTTTATGTGATTTGGGTGCTGGGATCAATTTAATGCCATTATCCATTGCCATCAGTGTTGGATTGGAAAGCAGGATCCGACCAGTTGTAGTCACCCTTCAATTAGCAGACAGATCCTTGGTGACTCCCACAGGTTTGGTAGAAGACGTTTTGGTAAGAATTAATAAATTCACTTTGCCTGTTGATTTCATCGTACTTGACATGGAGGAGGACCTTGAGGTTCCTCTCATTTTTGGTAGACCATTTTTAGCTACTGGTGATGCATTAATTGGAGTTCGAAACAAAACTGTCACCTTTAGGATTAATGACGAAGAGGTAGTTTTTGACGTGAACTATGCAATGAAACAACCTATGCATTTAGAGTCTTGTTGTTCCAGTCAGGTTGTCGAATGTTCTCCGATTTTAGTTGAAGATGGTGTTGAGCATGACTACATTTCTGTTGATAAACTTGTTGATGATGAAGAAATTGATTGTGATGAACTTGATGTAGAAGATAGCATGATTTTACCTGACAATGCATCTGTGGTAGATTGCTGTTCAATTGGTCCAATAAAGGAGGCAAACTTTGAATTATCAAGCCAAACTTTGGTAGGATCATACCTCACAGGAAGTATGTGTTATGAATTGTTCAAATGATAGGGAGGGTCATGCTTTACTTGATGATGATAGCTGTTCTTTTCTTGATGTCTTGATTAATTGCATAGAGTCACATTTGGAAGAACATCGTGATACCCTAAATCAAAATAATGTGGAAATTGCTGAGACTCTTTGTGGATTATCAACTCTTGAAACTGTGAATGTCACTGGAAACATACAACAAGTGTTACATGAGAAAGCCAATCATGTTAGTCTTGATGATAAAGATGTAAAGTTTCTTATTGATAATGATAACATGGTTAACAACTGTGAGTTTGAGACTTTTACTTTTGAACTTTCTGATGAGCTTGTTGAGACCATTGATGTGCATTCCTTGGTTGAGCCTGGCAGGACTACTGTGGATAGTGTGGTACAAGAGGGCTATGATGTGCTTCAAATGAATGTGAAATTTGGAGGAAATTTTTCTCATGATCCTGTGCTCACACATCTCCTCAACACTCCAGTGTTTTCTGGGAAGGAGCATGATAATGAGAGTTCATCTTTTGTGTGGTGCAGAGCTGGATTTACTGAGTTTTTTTCATGACCAAGACATACTTTGTGGAGGAATAAAGTCTAGCTGGAAGACTATCTAAATCCAGAACTACTTCTTTCCCTTAGCATTTATAAGTAGTTTGTTTTCTTTTCATTCTGTCTTTAAGTTCCTTTCATTTTGGAATTCACTCTTCAAAACCACTCATGTTAAAGGTGTTTGACCAGGAAGGACATTGCAAGAGATTAGCCATTCACTCAAGAGGCCAAGTGTGGGGGAGTGATGCCAAAGAATCTTTCTCATGAGAAAGATAGACTAAGAAATCTCCTCAATGCAAACATTGGAATTCATGACTATATTAATACCAGGGAGCTCCTAAACCTATCTTTTCTTTACATTGAGGACAATGTAAACTTTAAGTGTGGGGGAGTAAATGGTTATTATGATGTTTGTCTCTTGAAGCTTATATGTTTACTCTTTTTGCATGAATGAATTATTTTGCATGAATGGAATTATTATTTTTTGTGCTAGGTGGTGCAATTTTTAGTTTAAATGTGTGTTGTTTTGAGATTTTTGCTGTTATGTTAGTTTTGTTGTGTCATTTTGAGTTAATACCCATGTGATGCTTAGCATGTAATTTTTGCATTTTGTTGTATTATTCTTGAGCTATTTTCCATACATGTGTGTTTTTCATATTTTGTGTAAAGTTTAAGCTTTTTGTGTTGGTTGTGTTTGAATTTTTGTGCAAATTTTAAACTTTTGCAAGCTTTTTGAATAAGAAGTGATGGTGTTGAACATAAGCTGTGTTGTGCGTTGGTGTTGTGAAGACAAGTTGTGGACAATGTAAACTTTAAGTGTGGGGGAGTAAATGGTTATTATGATGTTTGTCTCTTGAAGCTTATATGTTTACTCTTTTTGCATGAATGAATTATTTTGCATGAATGGAATTATTATTTTTTGTGCTAGGTGGTGCAATTTTTAGTTTAAATGTGTGTTGTTTTGAGATTTTTGCTGTTATGTTAGTTTTGTTGTGTCATTTTGAGTTAATACCCATGTGATGCTTAGCATGTAATTTTTGCATTTTGTTGTATTATTCTTGAGCTATTTTCCATACATGTGTGTTTTTCATATTTTGTGTAAAGTTTAAGCTTTTTGTGTTGGTTGTGTTTGAATTTTTGTGCAAATTTTAAACTTTTGCAAGCTTTTTGAATAAGAAGTGATGGTGTTGAACATAAGCTGTGTTGTGCGTTGGTGTTGTGAAGACAAGTTGTGCAAAGTTTACAATGAGTTCATTTATGGAGTCAAACAAATTTTGTGTTGAACTTGTGAAAGGGTCAAATGCTAGAGTGAGTGAGCTAGAAAGTTGGTTTCGCACACGTATTTGAAACTTTGTTCCTAGTTCACTATGGCTTATTCCAAGTTCATCACAAATAAACTTTTTGATCTTGCATGTGAAAACTATTGTTCTTGGTACTAAGTTTGAAGAAATTGGCATATTTTGCTGGCTAAAGCCCGATGTTAAGGTAAGATAGATATGCCATGCAAGAACCCAAATGACATAGGAGGTAATGTGGATGGATTTTTTCGTTCTTTTTGTTATG
Source organism: Ophiorrhiza pumila (assembly GCA_016586305.1). Taxonomy (NCBI): domain Eukaryota; kingdom Viridiplantae; phylum Streptophyta; class Magnoliopsida; order Gentianales; family Rubiaceae; genus Ophiorrhiza; species Ophiorrhiza pumila. Next base: position 18,524,116 of record BLIW01000003.1, on the reverse strand, counting down.
CATTTATCTGGTGTTTCCAGAATTCGTGCATGTTTAGTCAATTTGGGATTCTTATGAACATGTGCTTGCACAAGAAATGATATGGGAGAAAAAGCCATATTGGCAACTGGGAAGGAAAAAGCCATAAGAACCTGGCAATCAAATTTGGAGAAAAAAGCCATAAAACCCAGGCATTATTTTAGTCATCAATATGTGAAGCACATGTGCACCAATGTGCAACACTAACGTGCAGAATAAGGGCAATGTCCCATAGAGTACCAATGTACGCATAGGTACCATGGATCTTGTGATTGCATGTTCATAAGAGTGGACAAAGAGATTGGCATGTATTGAATGGGTTGTGAAACCAGCTAGATAGTGTATAGCAAGAGAATAAATGAAGTTCATATTCCTCAGCACACACTTGCACGCATGACATTTTGGTCTTTATTCATTGTGCCTTAGTTGATAATTTGTGCTGAAATCTAAAAGCTGGGTGCCAGGAACTTTGGAATAAATTCTTGTGTGGAAAATGTTTTGATGGACTTGGATGTGGCAATTGTGGATGAAAGAACAAATGTGTTAGATACGGGTGATAAAAAATGAGTTTTGAGTGTACAATTTGCTTGAGGCCAAGCTATTGTGAATGGTGTTGAAATGGATAGGGAAGTGTTCTTTTCCCTATCAGGAGTTCAAAGCATGGTGTGTGTGTGGCATGGTTTTGTGATTGAGTTAAATGGTTTCGTTTTGTGTCTTTGCTTGAGGACAAGCAAAGGTTCAAGTGTGGGGGAAATTGATAAGTTGGTTTTATACCAACTTAAATGTATTATTTCACTTGGCTTTTGCCTTGATTTTCATGCAAATGTGTGGTGCAATGTGCTAAATTGTGTGTTTATGTGGTTTGCAACTCATAGTGTTTAAATGGTGAAAAAAGACCAAAAATGTTGTTAAAATGAGGAAAATATATGCTTGGTGTCAAATGACAAGGTTCAGAGTTTGAAACAATGAAAATGGTGAGTGGGAATTTAAGAAAAAACCGAAATGAGCTTATTTGGCCAAATTAGGTTTGGGCAGAATGTTGGTGCAACTTGTTTTGGGTATAAATCTTCCAATTCTTGTCCAATTGGTGAGTTCTTTGGTGTTCTGAAAAGCTCTTTGAATGCACTACATTCCTTATGTTTTAACTATTTTCTAATTGTGTGTGCAAGGCTATGCAAAATGAGGTTCTTTTCGGAATACCATTCATTAGGATTTTAGGGTTTTTTAGGGTTTTATCTGCCTGCCACGGTTTGGTGTTTTGATGATAACTTGAGTTTTAGGCATCCAATGGTGTTGTTTCTTGCACCATTGGAAAGCTAAGAGGAAGATCTGGAACTTCTAAGTTCACCACCAAGTCAGAATCAGAGGCTAAGACACACTTATTTGGCATGAAAGTAGGGTGTTGTGTTGGAATGGATACTTTGCCAACATTGTTTGCCAATTCGGCCAACCATTGTGCCAAGACCTTGCCAAGACCCTGCCGAGCTTTGCCAAACCAATGTGCCAAAACCATTGTGTCATGACCTTGCCAATCAATCTTGCCAAGCCATGCCAACACAACTTTGCCAAACATTGCAAAACCATGCCAACACAACTTTGCCGACCTTGCCAAGCAACCCCTGCCAAGCACCACCTTGCACACTTTGGCACGACACTCAAACATTCTTGGCACGCCATTCATACACTTTGGACCACCATCTCTTCACAGCTTAATACACTAGCTTACCCTCATTGGCACATCACTTGGCATGAAACTTGGAATTGAGTTCAGCAAGCACAACACACTTGGCACCTCACTATGCACTTACCTTGGCACAACATTTACACACTCTAATCATGATTGTACTCACATTGGCATAGGAAAGAACTAGGTAGCCAAGCACATTTTTGCCCACGACACTTTGAGGACATAAAATTGTCGTAGGCCAAACTCAAGAAGACAAAAAATGGCCTCGACTTGAAGAGTTGATTTTTTTGCCCACGACATGAATGTGGGGATGAAATTTTGGCCTACGACATGTCGTAGGCCAATTCTGGAACAACAAATTTTAGCCTACGACATGTCGTAGGCTAAATTGTTGGAGAGTTGTGAAAAATATGGCAAAGTGTTGAGTGTTGCTTCATAGGTTTTAAGCTTTGTCACACTTCAGTAGTTTGGTCATAAATTTCTCGTTTTAGCTCCAAATTGGGTGATTTTGATGGCTATGGATAGCTAAGACAATCTGTTACAATTTTCATGTTTTAAGTTTTCCTTAATTCACAGTGCATCATGATCAAATATTGGTAGGAAGTTGCTGCCATGAAATACTTTGTGTTTGAGTTTCTAAAAATTGGCTAAGTGTTGAACTTCTGATTTTCTGAAATTCCAGGCAGCTGAAGGCGCGGTTTGCTTTGGCGGAAAGGCGTAAATTTCAAAACGCTGGATTCTTGAAGGCTCGCTGAGTTGCTGAAGGAGTGATCAGTTTCGGCTTGAAGGCGTGGTAAAATTCTGATTTCTTCACCTGGATCTGTGAGCAGCAAAGGCGCGCGAAGCTGAGCCTGAAGGCTCGCGACGTAGGATGCTGAGGTTGATGAAGGCGCTGGAAATTAACACCAAAGGCCCTGAAGTGTTGAATACTTTTTCAAACTTGGAATTTTTTGACATTTTTGGCTGATTTTTAGTTTCTTCCCTTAAGGACACTTTTGTAATATTTGATACATTTTATGTTGCGTATTAGTTACGTTTTTCCAACTCTATATATAGGGAAGGTAGCTAACATGTAAGGAGGATTCTAGATTTTAGAACTATCTTTTGAATTTTAGCGGGAGCTTTTCTCCCTCTCATTTTCTCTCTCTAGATCTACTTTCTCTCACTAAACATTTCTTCTCCGATCTCAACTCCGATTGTGAATTTGGACTGGATTCTTCTTTCTTATTCTCAATTGACAAAGGAATCGAGATCTCTCTTGATTTAATCGGTAAATTCTTCCAATTAAAAGAGAATGAGCTTATCAATGTTGGAATTTGTTGATTTTGAAATGAGAAAGATGTTTTCTGGTTAAATCTATGATATCTTAGGATTCTTAATGGATGAATACGTGATTTAGTAGATTGTATGCTATGCAATTGATCTAATTGTTGAGTATTGAAATCACATTTGAATTATGCATAGACATATGTTGAATTTCATAATTCCTAGCTATTTTTGAATGGATCAAGTTTCAATTGTGGTCGACATGCTAAATTGAGGAGTGATTCATCAAAGTTAGCGAAGTTGCATGAACTGAAAACTAAATTGTGATTGTTTAAGTCCTTGCACTTGATCTCTGTAATCAATTCAATTTGAGACACAGTCCTCGCCATAGGAAGTGTTAATGAATTGAAACATTAGGAAAAGTGTAAAAGGAGCTTTCTGTGTTAACAACAAAGATATGTGAACCCTAGGATGGGCCTCGCCATGGGAGTTCTTAGGACTTTGCATGTTATAGTAGTTAGCTTGGAGAGTTGAGACTTTGCGGAGCTTATTCCACCATTCTCGGGCCTCGCCATGGGAGGAGATGGTGATAGGAAGTACAGGAAGTGGTGTGGTCGCCATGCTAACCATGACTTGAACTTCTAGGCAACTTAGGTCTCCATAATTTTGCTTGTTGACTGATTGCATAGCAGAAATTTGCTAGGTCTGTGTTCATCTGGTGCAAGAATCTTGAGATATCTGTTCACTTCTGCTTGTTGCTACATTTTGCATCTTTGCTTTCGTTCTTTTGTGTTGAATTTTCCTCTTTCTCGTGACTAGATTCGGTGACAAGGGATTTTAGAACAATTTGTTCAATTTTTTTCTTGACCTACGCCTTCCCTGTGGATTACGATCCCTACTTACGCTACTACATTAGTGTTTAGGGTAAAATTGAGCTGATACGACTTTAGGCTATCAAAGAGGAAAGCTTTCAGAACTGATACAATGTCAAGATCAATACTTGGTGTCAGAGTTCCTTGGACCTCAGGGCTGGAACTTCAGGAAACTCCAAGAATCCCACCCTCAATTTCCCCTGGAAATTTGTAGGAAGTTCCCTTCAACTAAAGAAGAGGCTGACAAAATGATATGGACCCTAAGATCAGATGGACAGTTTACTCTGAAATCAGCTTTTGAGCTTATCATGGAACACACCAATCCCCTGTGCAGATTCACTAACCATATCTGGGACCATAACATCCCCCTGAAGATCTCATTCCTTATGCTGAGACTCCTCAGAAACAAAATTCCTACAGGGAATAACCTCCACAAGGTAGGTTTTATTGGCCCGTTCTCCTGTCCTTGGTGCAATTCGAATGAGAAGACTATTAGCCACCTCTTGGTGTCTTGCCACTTTGCTCAGAGGGTATGGAAAATTTTTGCTACAGAGATGGGGATCTTCAAATTTTCCCAGGGATTCTTACCTACCCTTCAGATTTGGTGGGGAAGGAACACTCAAAGTTCAGAAAGTAGAAAGTTCCTGATCAAGATTTGTCCTTCCTTAATATGTTGGTGGCTATGGAAACTTCGAAATCAGCTCATTTTTGACAAAGGCCAACTGCAGCTTTATCCAGTGGTGAATAATATATTCAAATCCATAAAAGAGTTGAGTAACATGAAATTCCCAGGGTAAAGATATATGGACCTGGACTGGACCTTTTTCTGGGATGTTTGTCTGAATACAAGAGGAACTACTAAGCTTAAAAGTGTTAAATGGTATCCTCCTGACCAATCTTGGTGTAAGATCAACATGGCAGTGGCTAAGACAGGGGTTTCCTAGAGATCTGCGGGCTTTGTAAGGAATGATAAAGGTCATCTTCTCTTCCCTCTTCCTATTCTTCTTTTCCCTATACTTATGTCCAGAATGCAGGTGGAAATCCTTACTGCTAAGAAGTACATTGACCAATGTAAAGGATCGGGCCTCCAGCAAATCAGTCTTGAAACTGATTCTTCGACTCTACTGCAAACCTTAGCTTGGAAGGACAGAATGTTTAGGGATACAAGGGAGTACATCCAGCGAACTGCTTGGCTTTCAGTAGTTCATCAAGAATCAGTAGTTTGGTCATAACTTTCTCGTTTTAGCTCCAAATTGGGTGATTTTGATGGCTATGGATAGCTAAGACAAAGTGTTACAACTTTCATGTTTTAAGCTTTCCTTAATTCACAGTGCATCATGATCAAATATTGGTGGGAAGTTGCTGCCATGAAATACTTTGTGTTTGAGTTTCTAAAAATTGGCTAAGTGTTGAACTTCTGATTTTCTGAAATTCCAGGCAGCTGAAGGCGCGGTTTGCTTTGGCGGAAAGGCGTAAATTTCAAAACGCTGGATTCTTGAAGGCTCGCTGAGTTGTTGAAGGCGTGATCAGTTTCGGCTTGAAGGCGTGGTAAAATTCTGATTTCTTCACCTGGATCTGTGAGCAGCAAAGGCGCGCGAAGCTGAGCCTGAAGGCTCGCGACGTAGGATGCTGAGGTTGATGAAGGCGCTGGAAATTAACACCAAAGGCCCTGAAGTGTTGAATACTTTTTCAAACTTGGAATTTTTTGACATTTTTGGCTGATTTTTAGTTTCTTCCCTTAAGGACACTTTTGTAATATTTGATACATTTTATGTTGCGTATTAGTTACGTTTTTCCAACTCTATATATAGGGAAGGTAGCTAACATGTAAGGAGGATTCTAGATTTTAGAACTATCTTTTGAATTTTAGCGGGAGCTTTTCTCCCTCTCATTTTCTCTCTCTAGATCTACTTTCTCTCACTAAACATTTCTTCTCCGATCTCAACTCCGATTGTGAATTTGGACTGGATTCTTCTTTCTTATTCTCAATTGACAAAGGAATCGAGATCTCTCTTGATTTAATCGGTAAATTCTTCCAATTAAATGAGAATGAGCTTATCAATGTTGGAATTTGTTGATTTTGAAATGAGAAAGATGTTTTCTGGCTAAATCTATGATATCTTAGGATTCTTAATGGATGAATACGTGATTTAGTAGATTGTATGCTATGCAATTGATCTAATTGTTTAGTATTGAAATCACATTTGAATTATGCATAGACATATGTTGAATTTCATAATTCCTAGCTATTTTTGAATGGATCAAGCTTCAATTGTGGTCGACATGCTAAATTGAGGAGTGATTCATCAAAGTTAGCGAAGTTGCATGAACTGAAAACTAAATTGTGATTGTTTAAGTCCCTGCACTTGATCTCTGTAATCAATTCAATTTGAGACATAGGCCTCGCCATAGGAAGTGTTAATGAATTGAAACATTAGGAAAAGTGTAAAAGGAGCTTTCTGTGTTAACAACAAAGATATGTGAACCCTAGGATGGGCCTCGCCATGGGAGTTCTTAGGACTTTGCATGTTATAATAGTTAGCTTGGAGAGTTGAGACTTTGCGGAGCTTATTCCACCATTCTCGGGCCTCGCCATGGGAGGAGATGGTGATAGGAAGTACAGGAAGTGGTGTGGTCGCCATGCTAACCATGACTTGAACTTCTAGGCAACTTAGGTCTCCATAATTTTGCTTGTTGACTGATTGCATAGCAGAAATTTGCTAGGTCTGTGTTCATCTGGTGCAAGAATCTTGAGATATCTGTTCACTTCTGCTTGTTGCTACATTTTGCATCTTTGCTGTCGTTCTTTTGTGTTGAATTTTCCTCTTTCTCGTGACTAGATTCGGTGACAAGGGATTTTAGAACAATTTGTTCAATTTTTTTCTTGACCTACGCCTTCCCTGTGGATTACGATCCCTACTTACGCTACTACATTAGTGTTTAGGGTAAAATTGAGCTGATACGACTTTAGGCTATCGAAGATGAAAGCTTTCAGAACTGATACAATGTCAAGATCAATACTTGGTGTCAGAGTTCCTTGGACCTCAGGGCTGGAACTTCAGGAAACTCCAAGAATCCCACCCTCAATTTCCCCTGGAAATTTGTAGGAAGTTCCCTTCAAGTAAAGAAGAGGCTGACAAAATGATATGGACCCTAACATCAGATGGACAGTTTACTCTGAAATCAGCTTTTGAGCTTATCATGGAACACACCAATCCCCTGTGCAGATTCACTAACCATATCTGGGACCATAACATCCCCCTGAAGATCTCATTCCTTATGCTGAGACTCCTCAGAAACAAAATTCCTACAGGGAATAACCTCCACAAGGTAGGCTTTATTGGCCCGTCCTCCTGTCCTTGGTGCAATTCGAATGAGAAGACTATTAGCCACCTCTTGGTGTCTTGCCACTTTGCTCAGAGGGTATGGAAAATTTTTGCTACAGAGATGGGGATCTTCAAATTTTCCCAGGGATTCTTACCTACCCTTCAGATTTGGTGGGGAAGGAACACTCAAAGTTCAGAAAGTAGAAAGTTCCTGATCAAGATTTGTCCTTCCTTAATATGTTGGTGGCTATGGAAACTTCGAAATCAGCTCATTTTTGACAAAGGCCAACTGCAGCTTTATCCAGTGGTGAATAATATATTCAAATCCATAAAAGAGTTGAGTAACATGAAATTTCCAGGGTATAGATATATGGACCTGGACTGGACCTTTTTCTGGGATGTTTGTCTGAATACAAGAGGAACTACTAAGCTTAAAAGTGTTAAATGGTATCCTCCTGACCAATCTTGGTGTAAGATCAACATGGCAGTGGCTAAGATAGGGGTTTCCTAGAGATCTGCGGGATTTGTAAGGAATGATAAAGGTCATCTTCTCTTCCCTCTTCCTATTCTTCTTTTCCCTTTACTTATGTCCAGAATGCAGGTGGAAATCCTTACTGCTAAGAAGTACATTGACCAATGTAAAGGATTGGGCCTCCAGCAAATCAGTCTTGATACTGATTCTTCGACTCTACTGCAAACCTTAGCTTGGAAGGACAGAATGTTTAGGGATACAAGGGAGTACATCCAGCGAAGTGCTTGGCTTTCAGTAGTTCATCAAGAAGCAAACGTACCAGCAAGGTTAGTGGCTAGACAGCAGAACTCCCAAGCTTCTCCCCAACTCTTTACCCTTCTGAAATTGGATAGGATCCAACTTCCTCAGGTAACTGTAATTCATGGTAATGAACTCCAACCTATCTTTGCTCCCTCTCACTTCTGATCACATATTGGCCCCAGCCTACTGATGTTTGGGCTGGTTTTCCATATTAAGTAGAATGCCCCACCTTGCTGATGTTAGAGCTGGTTGCTATTGCCTGTTAATTGCTGTTACATATGTTTGGTCAAGTTCCCTTCCTTTTCTGTTTCGATGTATTGGGAGTCAGCTAGTTCTGGGAAGACTGAGATGAGGTCAGTTGCTGAGGAACTGCCAAGAATTTTGCTTGGTGGATACAGAAGACCACGACTTGGGCAGACTTCATCAAACTCTATGAATCACAGTCTTTAGGCAAAAAGGAGCTCTGCTTTGCTGTGGCATCTCATTTACAAATCTGCAGTGACCCTGAGATTGTAGAGAAAACATAATGCAGCAATGCACTGTCTCGGAGAAGAAAGTTATCTAATTCTGCTTGATGAACAATAACCTCTCAAAAGGTTCTTTTGTCACTCCTTGTGATTATAGGAGTATTTTGAATAGCTTGATTAGATTATATTGATTTTGTAAATGGAGGAAGTACTCCGTATTTATAATTTTGTTTAAATCCATTGAACTAGGATCCATTAGGTTTGTAAATGGATCCAACTTCAAGAGATATCATTTTGTAGGGACGGTTTTAGGTTAAATCCATCGTCCACCAATTTATTTATAAAATCGGGAGTGGCGACCACCTCAAAAAAGAGGTTAGCCAGCCAAACAAAAAATATATATAAATATATGTATATATGTGTGTGTGTCTTAGCCTCTGCATTGGACTTTGTGGTAAACATAAGAGTTTTAGATCTTTCTCTTGGCGTTCTATTGGTTTAAGAATCAGCATCATTGGAGGTCTGTAGCTCAAGATATGAACAATCTACCAAACTGTGGTAGTGAGCTCAACAATGTAAACCTGAAGGAGCAATTGCAAAGATTCTCTCGTTTCGCATACTTGCACACAGAATTAGAATAAAGTTAAAACATAAGAAATGAAGTATACCCAAAGAGCGTTCTAGAACATCCAAGAGCTTATCATTGGAATTAGTATTGAAAATGTTACACCCAAATGAAGTGCCCTAACTATTCTGCTCAAACACAAAGTAAGCATATAATGGCTTTCTTCAAACTCCACATGCTTAATATCAAACCTTTTTTTTTGTTCTTTCCTTGTTCTTTAACTTAAGACACACATTTGCTTATTTAATCATCATATTTGGTCTTTTTCTCCATTTTAGCACACCAAGTTCAAAAACCAAATAAATGCACACAATGACACAAAACTCTACACAATTGCATGAAAAACAAGGCAAAAGCTAAGTGAAATAACACATATAAGTTGGTATAAAACCAACTTATCAGCATTGCATCAGATTATGCAAAGATTTAGAGAGAACACAAAGACTGCTAAACATTATCATTATACACTAACAGATACTGTAAGGAAAAAATTTAAGAAAATTGACGACGCCGCACAAGGTCATCAAATAGTTGAATTTGACTATTCATCCAGTATGTACAAATTTATTACGGCTCGTCGGGTTGATGGAAAATGGGGGAAAATCAAAATTGTTAGCTATGATAAGAAAAAATGTTCATGTGGCAAGTGGAAAATGTATAGATTTTTGTGTTCACATACAATGGCATTTTGCAGACATAGAGGGGATGAACCGATGATGATATTTGATGTGGTATACAAAAATTGCACTTTTTTGCAACATTATTCGGGAATATTCCAGCCAACCCGTGTCCATGAAAATGGTGCCAAAGTCAACACATTGTGGAGACTTGAACGATTTTGGAGAAAATCATAACAAGGCGTCAAACATTAAATACTGAAAGATTCTATCACGTTTTGGTATTCTTAACATATCTATGTCAGTATAACTGCGAATTTCGTGATTGAAGCGTCTTTAGAAAGCTAAGTGATAGAGCTAAAACTTTTATGTTTTAAGTTTTACGAGATTCTGACGTTATCATCGTTAAATGTAAAGTTTATGGCTGACTGATATTGCTCAAATTTCCTATCACCAGTATCCTTTTCGAAATACAAAGATGGGGATCGATGAAATATCTATTTGGTTAAAAAAGTATGATTCATATAATGCATAATCTTGGGTGATTAATGAAGAAAATATTGCATGCCTACCAAGACGAATGACATGATTCTGGCAGATTACCGTCGCGCGATATTCATGGACCTTTTAAAGACCAAGATGGCGTGCTTGGACTTTTATCTTTGGATCTTGCCATTATCAAGTCCAATTTGGAGTTTCCTAAAATTGGATTGGTAGTTAAGAAGTCAAGTTGTAATTGACTTTAGTTAGGGTTTCTTGTACTTGGCCAAATTTATTCCTATAAAAAGGAAAGGCCTTAAACGTTTTTTTAGATAGAAAATAATAAAAAAATTTGCCTTGAAAAAGTTGAAAGCACATTGTGTTTTTAAATTCCCGCGAAGCCTTTAGTTAGGAGCTATAGGATTAGCCTACCCGTTCTTGATTTCAGGAACAAGCCGAACTAGGTAGTTAATCTCTTGATTTCATGAGATTAATCAATCCTGTTTGTAATAACGTAAGGGGTTTGATTTGGCTTAACATCAAATCTTGCGCGTTTCCTTTGACTCTACTTCTGCCAACTTGTTTGTTTGTATTTTTGTTGAGTTAATTTGTGCAACACGGTCAAAAAGTGTGTGGAGATTTGTTTGGTCCAGGACATCAAGCCTTGCCCATTCATATCAATTGGTATCGGAGACCCGGTTGTTGCTTCAAATTTCAGGTTACGATTTTCGGTTCGTGTCTTCGTGTTTTGTTGTTTTTCTTGCGTCCTTTTCTGCTTTTTGTAGCTTCTCTTTTGCTGCTATCTTAGAGTCATCTTGTTGCTGTTATTTCATGCTAATTTTGTTCTAATTTCAATCATAATTGGAGTTGAAAAATCATTTCAAACTTATTCTGAAATTTCGTGAAGATCATCCCACTCTTGCTTGTCGTTTTTGTTTCCAGTTTGTGTCAAATTGTGCTGATGTCCTTTCCGTTTTGTTGCGTCATCATTCTGCTGAAATTTTGCATGTTTTTTTTGTTGAATAATGTGTTGAAAACTGCATAAAATTTGCTTGTCTTACTGCTGAAATTCGTTTTAGTCTTCTTGCCCAAATTCGTCAAAACCTTGACTTCAGGGTTAGGGTTTGGTTTCCAAATTCATAACTCCTTGTTGCTATCCGACTTGTTCATTGTTGCTTCATAATTCTTGAAAATATACTACTGCTTGTGTGACAATATACGTGCTGGAACATTGAGATTAAGGCAACACGAAATTAAAAACCCTATATTGTCTTAAACCCTAGTTGTCCTAGAAATAAAAAAAAAGAAAGCCACAAAAAAAAGAGGCCGTGATTTAAAAAAAAACAATTAGAATACAGCCCAAAGGCAATTGGTCTGAATACAAAAAAAAAAGAGAAAATTTGGACAAATTAAGAAACAAATTTCTTTCAAGAACTAAGTGTTCTTTTTTTTAAAGGTAATATATATATCACAAAAAAACGGAGCTGGGTATATCCATGCAATCCTTTGCAAGTACATCAGGGAGAGTCATTACATGAAGAACTACCATTATGTGTGAAGGAAGATAGATAGACATTAAATAAGGCCTTCCCATCTTCCTATCTATTAAATGTAATACGCAGAAGAGGTAAATGTGGAGTACTTCCTCCATATACATGACCTTAGACACAAAAGAATGCCTAAACTATTTGCGGCATTTACAATTCTAAACAAAACTACTTAGATTAAAAGGTAACCCAGTATGTTCAGGGATAACCAAACAATCCAAAGGGTCAGTCACATTAGCAAAGTGTTATAGTTTCTTATGGTATCCAAAATCAATGTACTCAGCTCAGCTCTTCAGCAGCCCTTTCTCAGCCAACCATTGTGAAAATCAACAAAATTTTGGCAGCATAACATTACTATTTCAGTGAACCAATATCTACCATTAAGAGCAACACTTCCCAACAAATTCAGCCTCAAGTTCAACAAGCCATATTAACTACCCGTAAACAAAACATCTAGAATGATTGAGGAGGATAGATCCTATGACATTCAGTCCCGTAGAACAAAGCATTGGGATAATTCAATATCCACAGAAAGCTGGCCAAATGATGTGAACATCAGTAATCATGGGCCTTGCAATACACAATCAGCTATTACCTTTGGGTCCAGTTCTTGCCTTCGGAATAGCAAATACGAGGGTTCCGATCCCTGAGTTTCCTCCCTGAGTAGGCATTGGCTTTAGGACTAACTAGGGCTTCCATATACTTTGTCGACTTATGCGGTTTCCTGCAGTTTTCCATTCTGTCGATGAAGCTGTCAAACACATCTTCGGGTTCTTCCTCAAAACTGTTTTTCGTCCATTGGTCATCGCCATCATCCTCATCATCTGATGCCGTTGGGATAGATTGAAGTGTCGCTAAGTCCGATGTTGAACTAACTCTATAAAATGTCGAAGGTTCCCCTTCTTCCCACATGACCCTAACATTGATGGTCCCTTTTGGCTTTTCCTTATTAGGTAGCTTGAGTGGAATCAGCTTTGCTAGTTCCCCTTCGTCCCATCTAATCATTAGGATGGCTTGCAGAATTTCTAAATCTGTCATTGGAGTGACTTCGCTTATAAGCATCAAATCCTCTTTACCATCACATGTCATCATATCGGTATCCTTCATGTTCAAACTTTTGCTAGCAACCAGTTCTAAGCCATTATGAGCTTGCTGTAAGGTAACCATATTCTGCCTTTTGCTAGCCTCTGAACCAGGGATATTCTGAGATTCTTTTGGCGATAAACTAGCTGCTAATGGAGTCTGAATAGTCAACTCCCCTGCTTGCATGTTGATGATATCTAAAAATTGGCTAAGGTTGGCCAGGAAACGGCCAATCTTATTCTCCTCCCAATTGGCATTTAACCTTGGACCAGTAGAGGCAGCCACTAGGGCCATGTTGTCATGTGATCCCTACTGGTGTTTGTGCTGAGATCGTTGATGAGGAGACTAACGAGATATTGAATGTAATAGATTTAACCATTATGGCAAGTAAGGCAGTCTTCTTCATCATTTGTTCTTAAAAATCGATAACAAGAATTAAAAATAGCAAATATTAGCAATGACCCCTCTTGCATATGCAATCGTTGATGAGGAGACTAACGAGAGTTGGTTCTAGTTTTTTGAGTAGTTTAGAATCTATGTCGCACACAATCGGTATCCCATATGTGTATTGTCTGACAGACACAAAGGGATAATTCATGCTATGACAAAGATGGATGATTGAAGGGAACCAACAACATTTCATAGATTTTTCTTGAGACACATTCAGAGTAACTTCATGTCAAAGTATAAAAATTTTTATTTGAAAAAGTTGTGCTGGTCCTTGGGTTCAACTATTTAGAAAAACAGGTGGATAAGATTTTGAAATGAGATTAGGAGTATTGATGATGAGGCATAGAATTACTTAAATGATATTGATAGGAGTAGGTGGTATCTTGCATATGACAAATATCATTGTTGAGGTAATTTTACTACAAATATATCTAAGAGTTTTAATAATGTATTAAGAAGTGGTAGAAATTTGCCCATAAAGGCATGTATTGATTTGGCACGTGACAAGCGTGTTGCGTACTTGCAATTTAACCCTTGCACTTACTCTAATGCAGGAGTGGTGAGAGAGATCGTATCCACAGGGGAGGGGATGATTTCAAGAATTCACAAAATGTTGCTCTAATTATGTCACGAGGTATGCAATATCAAAACAAATGCGAGAAGAGTAGAAAAAAACAAACACAAAGAAGAGAAATAAGATAACAAGATTGAGATAGATGTCCCAGGGTTTAGGTGCCAGACAATTGCGAATTAAACACTCATTCTATGCATTTGACCCTGTGCAAATCAAGTTAGGAGGAGACAAGAGTTGCCTAGAAAGCTAGTAAACACTCAGCATATAGACCGCAATGTCCTCTAACATCCCTAACATCCCACTTTTTCCATGTCGAGGCCTAAGCAAGATGAATGACCCCCGCAATGTCTCAACTTCCAACACTAACTAATCGAGCATGGAAAACCCTAGGTCTCCCATGGCGAGACCCGACCTAAGTTTCTAAACTTTAGTTAGCATCAAAGAGTCATTCTACACTCTATTCTAATGACTCAATGACCTCCAATTGGCATGTTGACCACATCTCGGATCATGATCAAAACTAAACAAGTTAAGGAACTCAATATTCATACATTCAGTCCTCATTTCATGCAATTTCCACTGTTATTGGTGAATCAAGCCTCGACCTAGCATGGCGACCACAATCTATGTTCAATTCAGTCAATGATAGTGCAAATTCTATGAAACTTCACTTAATCGAGCAATTAAAATCATGTATGATCTCATTCATAAAATTTGGGTCAATTGCATAGCATTTCACGATTTAATTACACAATCGTCTGGTCATAACCCTAGGACATCATCGATTTAGCCACGGAACTCTATTTCTAACTGACGATCAGCAATTAGCAATGAAATACAGTTCATTTTCGTTAATTGAAAAGAATTTACCGAATGAAATGTCTCAATTGCTCTCAATTCACAAGCGAATTGTGAAAAACCTCCTCAATTGAGTGACGTTTTACAATGATCGATACAATTGCGCGATCGGAATCGGGGTCGGAGAAGAAATGGAAGAGAGAGAAAGAGTTTCTAGTGAGACAAAGCTCCCGCTCTCCAAAATAAAAAATCTGTTAAGAGTCTAGAATGATCGATCTGTCAAAAGTCATCTAACATGTTGACCAATTCCTCTATTTATAGAGGTTACAAAAAGTAATTAATACTCAAACGAAAAAGGGATGTAATATTAAATAAATGCCACTGTGTACATCCAACGTCCAAAAGAATCAGCTCGGTAAGTGCATTAGCTCACGCCCTAAAGCTTCGGATCTCCGCGCCTTAGTCACGTCTACCACGCCTTTGAGCCTTCATTGATCACGCCAACATAGACCTTGAGAATAAGGAAAGAAATCTGCACTTAGAAAATTTATCACAAACATCACAAACCACAAAATGCAAGGCGAGAACTCTTAGTGAGGCCTCGCCCTCACAGATTTTCAAGTGGCGAGGCCTCTTAGCATGTAAATGCATGCATGCGTGTTAAAAGTGTTGTGAAGTGTGTTGAAAAGGAATGCAAATGAAATGTGATGAAGAGTGAAATGTGTGTGAAGTGAGTGTTACGATGAAGAGTGAAATGTGAGTGAAGTGAGTGTTGAGTGTTGAGTGAAATGTGTGATGGAGAAGGTGGGGTCGTCGCATGGCTATAGCAAGTGTTGTGTGCAAGTGTGCAAGTGTGCAGCAACTTCCAACCAAATTCTTGCCCTGATGCGCGCTATGTATTTGGCAAATCCTAAAACATGAAAGTTATAACCCTAAGTGTTAGCTTTCCCTAGCCTTTTGAATCACTCAATTTTCAGTTGGAAAAGAAAGTTATGGCCAAAATACTGGCGTGGTAAAGTTGTGTCCGCTGTGTGTGAGCTCGCCGCACATTCATACGGCGAGGTGAGTGACCTCGCCGCACATTCGTGCTACATAGTGAGTGAGGTGTGTGGCGATGAAACCTGTTTTAGCACAATACTTCACTTCTATGCAATATATGTGTGTCTTAGCCAAAGGTTGCTTTGTTTCAGATTCTAAGGGCCTGTTTAACAGATTTCAGTTTTTCAGAAAAGATTCTCAAAGGGGAACCTGAAATCTCTATGTCCCACGCCCTCTTGATAACAGAAAGGCATTCCTCATTTGCAGTCCAAAATTCCTGGAATTTAAAGGGTTTTGCAATATTTCTCTTAGCTTTTAGGATTTCCACTTTCAAGGGAGAATGGTCCGAAGGGGATCTAGCTAAATGAACTAGTTTGGCCTCTAGATTGCTGCTCAGGAACTGATTGTTTATCAAGGCCCTATCCAATCTTTTCCACACTCTAGACCTGCCTTCCCTATTGTTGCACCAGGTAAACTTTGCTCCACTGAACTGAACCTCAGTTAATCCTAGCAAGGAAATGAATCCCTCTAACTCTCTAGACTCCCTAATCTGAAAAGATTTTCCCCCTTTCTTCTCCTCCCTGGACCTGATGCAGTTCCAATCCCCCCATAACATCCAGGGGAGTGTGAGCCCCTGCAAGTTATTTAAAGATAGCCACAGATCCTCCCTTTCTGCTTCGGTGCATTTAGCATAGACACTAGATAAGATTAAAGGACTTGGGAGTTCAGGGTGGGAAACTTCCATTGTGATGTGTTGGTCTGTGATCTCAATATTGGAGCTCACAAAAGGTTTCCTAAGCATAATCCAAATTGAGCTATTGGAATTGGTATAAGCTACGTCAAACTTCAATCTCCTCTTAAGAGTTTCTAGTTTGGTGGATTCTGCAAAAGGTTCTACGATAGCTAAGAGGTCACTGTGTGAAGAGTTGAGAATTTTCCTAAGTTTCCTAAAATTGGGCTTTCTCTTAATACCCCTAATGTTCCAGTATAGCATTCTAATCATTGATAAACTGAGGAGTCAGACACAGTATAGCATTCCTAAGGAGACGATCAGAGTCAAACTTTGGCCAAGATTTAGGATTCCTTCGCAGACCTGGTGTTTGTGTGTTATCAGGAATAGGGGGATGTTCCTCTAGTGCATTTTCAACCAAGTCCTGATCCAGCAGGCACCCTTTAGGCAGCACAGGAGATGGAACTTGCAAATCAAAATAAGAGAGAATTTTAGTAACAAAAAAAATTCTCTCAAAAGGCAAACTTGAAATGGGTAAAAGAAGGTGATAGGAACACTAGATTTTTTCCATTCATTTGTCAAAAATAGACATACTAGATCCCACATTCATAGGGTCCAAAACCAGGAAGGGATATGGATAGAAGGAGATGATGAGATTTCAAACCTAGCAGTTCAATATTTCTATGAACTTTACACAGCAGATCAGATTACCTCCTCAATTGATCCCCTTCTGCTGCCTACCTCTCTTACTGAAACAGATAGGCAAGAGCTAACTAGAATCCCTGATTTGAAGGAGTTAAAGGACACAATTAAGAGCATGAGCCTGTCTAGTGCACCAGGGCCAGATGGTTTCCCGGGTCTGTTCTATTCTACAGCTTGGGACATCATTTGCCAAGACCTGCTCCTTGCAGTCCAGTCATTTGTGAATGGAGCAGAGATGCCAAAGGCTATGACAGCTACTGCCATAGCTCTAATTCCTAAAACAGCCAACCCTTCCTCATTCAAATAGTTTAGACCCATTAGTCTATGTAACTTCGTTAATAAGGTCGTATCCAAGGTTCTAGCAACTAGGTTAGCTGCTATTTTGCCTAAGATAATTTCAGAAAATCAAAGTGGATTCGTGGCAGGTAGACTAATCACAGATAACTACCTTCTAGCTAGTGAAATAATTTCTACCCTAAATAGAAAGAGTAAGGAAGGTAATATAGCATTCAAGCTATATATGGAGAAGGCATATGATAGAGTACATTGGCCATATGTATTACAGATTCTGAGACTACTAGGCTTTGGAGAAATTTGGATTGATATGATATGGAGACTAATATCAAACGTATGGTTTTCTGTCCTAATTAATGGGGATAGTAAAGGCTGGTTTCCTGCAACAAGAGGACTGAGACAAGGAGATCCTATCTCCCCAATGCTGTTTGTAATTAGTTCAGAATACCTGTCTAGGGTCCTGAATAGTAAGTCTGAAAAAGGTCTTCAGTTTTGTGTCCCTAGAGAGTGTCCTTGTATTACCCATCTAGCATATGCGGATGACCTACTCATTTTCTCCTCTGCCAAACCACAAGCAGTGAGGTTAGTTATGGAAAAGCTGAAACACTATGAGAGTGTCTCTGGTCAGAAAATCAGCATAGCTAAGAGCTCCTACTTAGTCCATGACAGGTTGCCAATTGCTAGAAAACATGAGATAGGAAGAATCACTAAGTTTGTTAGAGGATCACTCCTACCAATTATTTAGGTACCCCACTTAATTTCAAAAGAATCCCTGCAGCCTCTTTTGATCCCCTTATAGAAAAGATCTCTCAAACTATTAGGAGCTGGAGCTTTCAGTTTCTTACCTTGGGTGGACGTATAACCCTGCTGATAAGAATCCGTACAAGCAATCTACTCCAAATCCTAATGGGATTAGGATTTCCAAGCTCAATCCTAATAGGATTAGGATTCATCAATCCTCATCTTGTCCAAGTTCCATAAGAGTTCCATAAAGGCAAATCCAAATGAGACTAGGATTCACAATCCTAGTGGGATTAGGATTCACTAATCCATGGACATTATTTATTGAAGACCAAGATGGCGTGCTTGGGCTTTTGCCAAATTGGATCGCGCCTTTTTTTTAAGTAGTTAGAATTAATTAATGTTTTAATAATTAAGTCCAAAACATTTTAATTGGGCTTATTATTAGTATATTTTCGTTTTTAATTACATGGCCCAAGTTATCTTGCATGATAATGGCATGTAATGGGCTTTAATTTGTTAGGAAAGTAATTCCCTAAATTTTAGGAGCTTGTCCTTGTCTTCTAGAAGGGCAAAACGTTTTTAGCTTCCTTTTTCCATAAAGGATTAGTTTGTAAGTTGGTTAGTTTAGAAGTCAAGTTGTAATTTACAACTTCTAGGGTTTTATTTCCTTTTCCAATTTGTAGAGCCGAAACTCATCTCTATATAAAGAGATCATTGTAAACGTTTTTAGATATGATTGAATTTTGAAGAAACCTTTTAGCTTTGCTAAATTATTTGCAGCCTTAAACAAGTTGTGAAAAATGTGATTAATCAATTAGGGTTAGTTGATTATTCATAGGACCGGATTCTTTAAGCTAGGACCTTAAAGAGAACGTATTGTTTCTTGATTTCAAGAGCGAGCCAAACTGAGATCTTTTTAACCATTGATTTACATAGGTTAGATTGAAATCACTTTGTGGTAATGTGTTGGGTTTGATTGATTTACAATCAAATACATCCCATTCGATATCCATCTTTTCTTCTTGTGTTGTTTCCGTGTTTGATCTTACTTGTGATCGTGTTGGTTTTTCTGAATTTTGGTGCACAACGATCCTAAGTGTGTGGAATTCGTGTGGAGCTGGATTCTCACCCTACTCCATTCGTATCAATTGGTATCAAAGCATCTAGGTTGTTCATCACAAAATTCAGGTTTGCGCTTTGTTTTTCCTTCTCGGATTTTGCTCTACTTTTTGAGTCGTTCTTGCTGTCCTTTGTGCGTCAATTTTTTCTGCAGTTTTTGGAGTCTTTTAGTTGCTGTTTTCACGTGTTTCTTGCTGTCCAAAGTCGTCATAGTTAGTGTCTTTAAATTCATCAAAATCGCATAAGCCAAAGTTGATCAAATCTGCCCGAAAATTGCCTTCTTGTTGTTTACGATTTTTGACATCTTTTTGCTACTGTTCTTGCTTCGAATTGCTGCTGTTTTTAAAGTTTAAATTCTGCAGTAAATATATATATTAATTGAGTCTTAAATTCATTAATATTCTGTCCAAAAATCGCATGCAACTTGGTGCTTAAAATCTGCCCAAATCGAGTTGATCTTGTTACTTGATTTTCTTGCGTTTTTGTGTTGTTCTTCTTGTGTTTCTTGTTCGATCCTTGCTGCCATCTTTGTCTCAATATTCTGCACTATTTTCTTGCATTCATAGTGTTGGATTCTTTGTGTTTTATTTGTTGATTTCACGTCCAAACCCTAGGTGTCAAGATTAGGGTTTCTTAAAAACCCTAGTTTCAAATTATCATAACTTTGTGAGTTCTTGCTCAATTCTTGAAATTCTTTTTGTGTTAGTTCCATCAATCTACTCTTGTCATAATAACTTTTGATCACACTTTTTGAACAAGTGAAAAAGATTGGTTCTTGACCACTTTCTTGAACTTCTTCAAGTTCTTGATTTTTGAAAGTTGTCAAATTTTGAATCTTGAACCATATTTGAAATCCTTGAGTTAAATCTTGAAAATTTTGTTAAAGTGGCACTTTCAAATTCTTTGTCCTTGGTGAGTTATTAAAGTTTGGAGAAATTAAGGTTGAACCACATAAGACAAGGCCACATCCTTAAACCTAAGTACTTGTACTAGGTTCTTGTCTTAAAACCTTAAAGATTTTGTTTGACCTAAGTTGTTTAAGGTTCTTGTCCGAACCTAGGTCATTGTTTGTACAAGGTTTTTGTCCAAAACCTTAAAAGTTTGTTTTGTCCTTTTTGTTGTCCGAATAAAAAAAAAAAAAAAAAAAAAAAAAAGAGGCCGTAATTTAAAAAAAAAAAAAAGGCCCAAATCAAAAAAAAAAAAAAAAAAAGGCCGTGATATAAAAAAAAAAAAAAAAGGCCCAATAAAAGAAAATAATCTCGGACTTTTAATATTTCTGTTATTTAATTTTTAGTATTTTTTTTTTTAATTAATTTTCGTAAATTAAAAAGAACACTTTGTTCTTGAGTTTTGATTTGAAACCACCTTGGATTAAAAGTGCCATAACTTTTGCTATACAACTCGGATTTTGGTGATTCAAATTGTGTTGTTCTCGTCTTTGATTCCTCTTTCTAAATATCATAGTTTCTGAATCAATCAAATTATACCCACACGTGCTCTGAAATACTCTTGTGACGTGAATTATTTGAACTTCTTTGATTTGACTTGTGTGAATCTTGTTGTTGAAAATCTCGGTTGAGACAATCTCTTAAAGTCATTGCAACAGTAAGTTCTCTATAGTTTGAGAGTATTAGACTAGGGTATACACGAGAGAAACATATATCAAAGAGAGGAGAGCTCCTACTATCCACATAGTGAGAACCCGAGAGGAATTCAATTGTTGTTTTCTTTTGTTTCTTACTAACCTTGCAGGATAATGGAGGACGAAACTAATACACCAAGAGGTTCTAAACCTCAAACCGAAGCTGAGCAAAAGTTTGCTAATGATTCTCTTGCACAGATACTACAAAAGATCAACCTCCGCCTTGATTTCTTGGAGTCATCAACTTCTAAGCCATCAAAGAAATCTTCATCCAAGAAGTTTAATAAGAATCCGTACAAGCAATCTACTCCAAATCCTAATGGGATTAGGATTTCCAAGCTCAATCCTAATAGGATTAGGATTCATCAATCCTCATCTTGTAGCTTGAAAGATTTTTAAGAGGTATGCATTCTGATTTGGCTCATCAAGTTGATTTACAAAGTTTTGATAATATTGATGAACTTGTCCATAAAGCCATCAAGATAGAAAGGCACATGAAAGGGAAGGGTAAGTTTTCACAACCAACTCCACCTTGGCAAAGAGATAAGAAGCCGAGTTTTGCCCCTTTCAATCCGCCATCCAAGCCACGCCAATTTCCACAAAGTTCAACGTCAAATGCCCCTCAAGGTGTCTCAAAAACAACGCCCAAGGTTGCTGTCCAACCTTCTAAAACGGCGTCAACTTCTTCAACTCCAAGATTGAGGGATGTTCGATGTTATAAATGTCAAGGTTATGGTCATATGCAAGCTGAATGTCCAACTCGAAAAGTGATGATAACTCTTGATAGTGGTGAAGTGGTAAGTGATGATGATTGTGCCGACATGCCACCTCTTGAAGAGAAACATGAATCAAGTGAAGAAAGTGAAGACAATGAGCCCTACACGTATGGTGACGGTAAATTTTCTTTAGTCTCTCGCCGTGTTCTAAATGTCCAACCTTTAGTTGATAATGATGATTTGATGCAACGAGAAAACATATTTCACACACGTTGCTTAGTGCAAGACAGAATTTGTAGTGTGATAATTGATAGTGGAAGTTGCACAAATGTGGCGAGCACTTTGTTTGTAAATAAGTTGAATTTGAATTGCATGAAACATCCAAAACCATATAGGCTTCAATGGTTAAATAATTCAGTTGAAACTCGTGTCACTAAACAAGTAAAGTTTTCTTTCACCATTGGTAAATATGTTGATACTGTTTTATGTGATGTTGTTCCAATGGAGGCTAGTCATATTTTACTTGGTAGACCTTGGCAATTTGATTGTGATGTGCTTTATCATGCCAAGAAAAATTTTTACAGCTTCGTGCATAATGGTAAAAAGTATAGTCTTCATGCTTTAACTCCTGCTCAAGTTTTTGAAGATCAAACTCGAATTGCACAAGCTTGTAAAGACATAAATGAAGCTAAGAAGAAGAAGGAACTAGAAAAACAACAAAACGAAAAATCTAATTTAGGCCGAGATGTAGTTAGTAAGAAATCTTGTTGTTTTGCTTCTTCTAATGAGATTAAGAGAGCATTGATTAATAGGCAGTTCTTATGCTTCATGTTTAGCAAGGAACTTATACTTGTTGTTGACAGTGATAACCTTGTTTCTTTGCCTAGTGCTGTTTACTCTCTCTTACAGGTTTTTGGAATTCCTAAATGCCTAATGGCATTGAAACCCCTTCATTATCAAATGAAAGGAATCCAATCTGCCTTAACTTGTTTTCCACAAGGTAAGCAAGGTAAGTTGAGTGCTTATAATTTCGATCATTACAAAACCCTTGTGAACACTAAACAAAGTGTTAAATCTATTGATTATCCTAACTGGAATACACTTTATTTTGATGATTTGATTCATAACTTTGCTCTTACTGTTTTCAATTCATTCCAAAATCAAAAGTATCCACTTCGACAAGGTAATCTGATTGTTCAACACTTGTTTGGTAAGTTATCTCAATTTCGAATTTCTTTTCAATTCCCGAAGGTACAATATTCTGTTCTTATTCTTTGGAATTGTAAGTTCTTAATCTTTGATAACTTCAACTTGCTTGTAAAGAATGTACAACTTAGTTTTTGTGATTCACATTTAATCCGGGATGTCTATATATATACTTGCTTTGCAAATTCTTATGAATCCTTGGATAATATTTGTAATTACATTAATATATGTTTACTTTCTTTTCATTCTTTACATGTTAACATCATTGATTTTCATGTTATTATTAGTGTGTCCAAGGATGAAGTTAATAAATTTCTCTTGAATACTTTCTTGTTGCTCAAAACATTATGTTCATCTTTATTTGAAGTATTCTTTTTAAAGTTGTTTAATATTGCATATCATCATAAGTTTTCTGATTTGCATTTATTAAATGATGTTTATATGCATAATTATTTTGAGTTTTCTTTAACTGACACATTTATTTTCTTATTGCAGGATTTGTTTTACTTGGCTCGAGTTTGTAATGAGTTTTTCTTATTGGTGTTTGATCCAGGAGCTCAATTTCCAGATTCGAGGACGAATCCTTTCGAGGAGGGAGGGAATGATAAGAATCCGTACAAGCAATCTACTCCAAATCCTAATGGGATTAGGATTTCCAAGCTCAATCCTAATAGGATTAGGATTCATCAATCCTCATCTTGTCCAAGTTCCATAAGAGTTCCATAAAGGCAAATCCAAATGAGACTAGGATTCACAATCCTAGTGGGATTAGGATTCACTAATCCATGGACATTATTTATTGAAGACCAAGATGGCGTGCTTGGGCTTTTGCCAAATTGGATCACGCCTTTTTCTTAAGTAGTTAGAATTAATTAATGTTTTAATAATTAAGTCCAAAACATTTTAATTGGGCTTATTATTAGTATATTTTCGTTTTTAATTACATGGCCCAAGTTATCTTGCATGATAATGGCATGTAATGGGCTTTAATTTGTTAGGAAAGTAATTCCCTAAATTTTAGGAGCTTGTCCTTGTCTTCTAGAAGGGCAAAACGTTTTTAGCTTCCTTTTTCCATAAAGGATTAGTTTGTAAGTTGGTTAGTTTAGAAGTCAAGTTGTAATTTACAACTTCTAGGGTTTTATTTCCTTTTCCAATTTGTAGAGCCGAAACTCATCTCTATATAAAGAGATCATTGTAAACGTTTTTAGATATGATTGAATTTTGAAGAAACCTTTTAGCTTTGCTAAATTATTTGCAGCCTTAAACAAGTTGTGAAAAATGTGATTAATCAATTAGGGTTAGTTGATTATTCATAGGACCGGATTCTTTAAGCTAGGACCTTAAAGAGAACGTATTGTTTCTTGATTTCAAGAGCGAGCCAAACTGAGATCTTTTTAACCATTGATTTACATAGGTTAGATTGAAATCACTTTGTGGTAATGTGTTGGGTTTGATTGATTTACAATCAAATACATCCCATTCGATATCCATCTTTTCTTCTTGTGTTGTTTCCGTGTTTGATCTTACTTGTGATCGTGTTGGTTTTTCTGAATTTTGGTGCACAACGATCCTAAGTGTGTGGAATTCGTGTGGAGCTGGATTCTCACCCTACTCCATTCGTATCACCTGCTTAAGTGCGTCCTGTCCTCTATGCCTTTCTACACCACAACAAGCTTAAGCCCTCCCAAGAGGGTCATCAACCAATTGGAGTCCTTGTTTGCAAACTTTCTTTGGTCAGGGGTAGAGAAGAGTTCAAAACATCACTGGATCAGATGGCAAGAGCTTTGTTTTCCACAAGAAGAGGGTGGGATTGGTTTCAGAAACCTAAATCATGCTGTATCAGCTCAGTCTTTCAAACTATGTTGGAGATTTAGGCAAAAATCCTCTCTTTGGGCGAAATTCCTTTGGGCTAAATATTGTGGCACTAATCACCCTACTTTGGTAGGATAGAAAAGAGGAAACACTCACACTTCGAAGAGGTTGTGTGAGATTGCTCCTTCAGTAGAGGAATACATCAGTTTCTAGCTGGGTAGGGGTGATTGCAGCCTCCTCCTAGACAACTGGAGTTCAAGAGGAAAGCTTTCAGAACTGATACACTGTCAAGATCAATACTTGGTGTCAGAGTTCCTTGGACCTCAGGGCTGGAACTTCAGGAAACTCCAAGAATCCCTCCCTCAATTTCCCCTGGAAATTTGTAGGAATTTCCCTTCCACTAAAGAAGAGGCTGACAAAATGATTTGGACCCTAACATCAGATGGACAGTTTACTCTGAAATAAGCTTTTGAGCATATCATGGAACACACCAATCCCCTATGCAGATTCACTAACCATATCTGGGACCATAACACCCCCCTGAATATCTCATTCCTTATACTGAGACTCATCAGAAACAAAATTCCTACAGGGAATAACCTCCACAAGGTAGGCTTTATTGGCCCGTTCTCCTGTCTTTGGTGCAATTCGAATGAGGAGACTATTAGCCACCTCTTGGTGTCTTGCCACTTTGCTCAGAGGGTATGGAAAATTTTTGCTGCAGAGATGGGGATCTTGAAATTTTCCCAGGGATTCTTACCTACCTTTCAGATTTGGTGGGGAAAGAACACTCAATGTTCAGAAAGTAGAAAGTTCCTGATCAAGATTTGTCCTTTCTTAATATGTTGGTGGCTATGGAAACTTTGAAATCAGCTCATTTTTGACAAAGGCCAACTGCAGCTTTATCCAGTGGTGAATAATATATTAAGATCCATAAAAGAGTTGAGTAAAATGAAATTCCCAGGGTATAGATATATGGACCTGGACTGGACCTTTTTCTGGGATGTTTGTCTGAAAACAAGAGGAACTACTAAGCTTAAAAATGTTAAATGGTATCCTCCTGACCAATCTTGGTGTAAGATCAACATGGCAGTGACTAAGACAGGGGTTTCCTGGAGATCTGCGGGCTTTGTAAGGAATGATAAAGGTCATCTTCTCTTCCCTCTTCCTATTCTTCTTTTCCCTTTACTTATGTCCAGAATGCAGGTGGAAATCCTTACTGCTAAGAAGTACATTGACCAATGTAAAGGATCGGGCCTCCAGCAAATCAGTCTTGAAACTGATTCTTCGACTCTACTGCAAACCTTAGCTTGGAAGGACAGAATGTTTAGGGATACAAGGCAGTACATCCAGCGAAGTGCTTGGCTTTCATCAAGAAGCAAACGTACCAGCAAGGTTAGTGGCTAGACAGCAGAACTCCCAAGCTTCTCCCCAACTCTTTACCCTTCTGAAATTGGACAGGATCCAACTTCCTCAGGTAACTGTAGTTCATGGTAATGAACTCCAACCTATCTTTGCTCCCTCTCACTTCTGATCACATATTGGCCCCAGCCTACTGATGTTTGGGCTGGTTTGCCATATTAAGTAGAATGCCCCAGCTTGCTGATTGATGGAAATCAACCCTTGTCCATCTTGCCAAAGCCCAATTCACAAGATCCCTTGACCAATCTTGATGGACCAATGACAAGATCAAGGAGTAAGAAGATGAAGGAAGCTTTGCACAATTTATTGTCAACTCATTGTGAAGCTTTGGAGGCCGAACCATCTCAAGGAGAAGTCTTGTGGAATGTTTCTTCATTAACAATTCATGATCCACCTTGAAGAAGCTTACACAAGTCCGAAATCATGAAGTCCATGAAAGGCGTGCTTTTGGGCTTACAAGAGAATCACGCCATTTTTAGTATTAATTAGTAATTTATTTTATGTTATTTTCAGCCCATAAATGACGTTAATTATTATGTTCTTGGGCTTGGAAATTTCGTTTATAATAAATACTACTTGGCCCAATTATCTTGCATGATAAAGGCAAGTAATAGTTTAGGAAACAAAGGAAGTCAAATTGAATTTGGCCACCTTTAGGCAAATCCTTTTTGGGGAAGGATTTGGGTAGTTAGTTATTAGTTTCCAATTCTAATTTGGAAGTTTCTTAATTATGATTGGGTAGTTTAGAAGTCAAGTTGTACTTTACAACTTTTAGGGTTTTATTTCCTTGTTTACCAAGCAACATGGCCGAAACTTGTCCTATTTAATGGCCATTCTTTGTAACGTTTTTTTTATGGATGATTGAATTTTGAAGAAACCTTTTAGCTTTGCTAAATTATTTGCAGCCTTAAACAAGTTGTGAAAAAACGTGATTAATCAATTAGGGTTAGTTGATTATTCATAGGACCGGATTCTTTAAGCTAGGACCTTAAAGAGAACGTATTGTTTCTTGATTTCAAGAGCGAGCCAAACTGAGATCTTTTTAACCATTGATTTACATAGGTTAGATTGAAATCACTTTGTGGTAATGTGTTGGGTTTGATTGATTTACAATCAAATACATCCCATTCGATATCCATCTTTTCTTCTTGTGTTGTTTCCGTGTTTGATCTTACTTGTGATCGTGTTGGTTTCTGAATTTTGGTGCACAACGATCCTAAGTGTGTGGAATTCGTGTGGAGCTGGATTCTCACCCTACTCCATTCGTATCAATTGGTATCAAAGCTTCTAGGTTGTTCATCACAAAATTCAGGTTTGCGTTTTGTTTTTCCTTCTCGGATTTTGCTCTACTTTTTGAGTCGTTCTTGCTGTCCTTTGTGCGTCAATTTTTTTCTGCAGTTTTTGGAGTCTTTTAGTTGCTGTTTTCACGTGTTTCTTGCTGTCCAAAGTCGTCATAGTTAGTGTCTTTAAATTCATCAAAATCGCATAAGCCAAAGTTGATCAAATCTGCCCGAAAATTGCCTTCTTGTTGTTTACGATTTTTGACATCTTTTTGCTACTGTTCTTGCTTCGAATTGCTGCTGTTTTTAAAGTTTAAATTCTGCAGTAAATATATATATTAATTGAGTCTTAAATTCATTAATATTCTGTCCAAAAATCGCATGCAACTTGGTGCTTAAAATCTGCCCAAATCGAGTTGATCTTGTTACTTGATTTTCTTACGTTTTTGTGTTGTTCTTCTTGTGTTTCTTGTTCGATCCTTGCTGCCATCTTTGTCTCAATATTCTGCACTATTTTCTTGCATTCATAGTGTTGGATTCTTTGTGTTTTATTTGTTGATTTCACGTCCAAACCCTAGGTGTCAAGATTAGGGTTTCTTAAAAACCCTAGTTTCAAATTATCATAACTTTGTGAGTTCTTGCTCAATTCTTGAAATTCTTTTTGTGTTAGTTCCATCAATCTACTCTTGTCATAATAACTTTCGATCAAACTTTTTGAACAAGTGAAAAAGATTGGTTCTTGACCACTTTCTTGAACTTCTTGAAGTTCTTGATTTTTGAAAGTTGTCAAATTTTGAATCTTGAACCATATTTGAAATCCTTGAGTTAAATCTTGAAAATTTTGTTAAAGTGGCACTTTCAAATTCTTTGTCCTTGGTGAGTTATTAAAGTTTGGAGAAATTAAGGTTGAACCACATAAGACAAGGCCACATCCTTAAACCTAAGTACTTGTACTAGGTTCTTGTCTTAAAACCTTAAAGATTTTGTTTGACCTAAGTTGTTTAAGGTTCTTGTCCGAACCTAGGTCATTGTTTGTACAAGGTTTTTGTCCAAAACCTTAAAAGTTTGTTTTGTCCTTTTTGTTGTCCGAATAAAAAAAAAAAAAAAAGAGGCCGTAATTTAAAAAAAAAAAAAAAAAAAGGCCAAAATCAAAAAAAAAAAAAAAAAAAAAAAGGCCGTGATATTAAAAAAAAAAAAAAAAGGCCCAATAAAAGAAAATAATCTCGGACTTTTAATATTTCTGTTATTTAATTTTTAGTATTTTTTTTTTAATTAATTTTCGTAAATTAAAAAGAACACTTTGTTCTTGAGTTTTGATTTGAAACCACCTTGGATTAAAAGTGCCATAACTTTTGCTATACAACTCGGATTTTGGTGATTCAAATTGTGTTGTTCTCGTCTTTGATTCCTCTTTCTAAATATCATAGTTTCTGAATCAATCAAATTATACCCACACGTGCTCTGAAATACTCTTGTGACATGAATTATTTGAACTTCTTTGATTTGACTTGTGTGAATCTTGTTGTTGAAAATCTCGGTTGAGACAATCTCTTAAAGTCATTGCAACAGTAAGTTCTCTATAGTTTGAGAGTATTAGACTAGGGTATACACGAGAGAAACATATATCAAAGAGAGGAGAGCTCCTACTATCCACATAGTGAGAACCCGAGAGGAATTCAATTGTTGTTTTCTTTTGTTTCTTACTAACCTTGCAGGATAATGGAGGACGAAACTAATACACCAAGAGGTTCTAAACCTCAAACCGAAGCTGAGCAAAAGTTTGCTAATGATTCTCTTGCACAGATACTACAAAAGATCAACCTCCGCCTTGATTTCTTGGAGTCATCAACTTCTAAGCCATCAAAGAAATCTTCATCCAAGAAGTTTAAATATAATGCTGCTTTTGAGTCCGAAAGTGAATCTAATGAAGAGGAGGAGGAAGAGTTGTCCGAATCATCTTCTAAGGGTAACAAGTCTAAAGTCTCAATTGCTTCACTTAAGTTAACAATTCCCACTTTTCATGGTAAGACAGATCCGGAAGCTTATTTTGATTGGGTTCGTGAGCTTGAGCACTTCTTTGAAGGCCATGACTATCCCGAAAAGGAAAAATTTCGACTTGCCTTTATGCACTTAAAGGATCATGCAAGTTTGTGGTGGGATAAGTTGTCTCAATCTAGACGTGAAGATGGTGAAAGTCCAATCAAGACATGGAGTCGCATGAAAACACTCATGAGGAAGAAATATGTCCCTTCATACTACAACCGTGAATTGAATAGACAGTTACATACACTTGTACAAGGTAACAAATCGGTTGAGGAGTATTATCATGAGATGGAAGCTTTGATGATCAAGGCTAATGTTCAAGAAGATCCCGACTCTACAATTGAAAGATTTTTAAGAGGTATGCATTCTGATTTGGCTCATCAAGTTGATTTACAAAGTTTTGATAATATTGATGAACTTGTCCATAAAGCCATCAAGATAGAAAGGCACATGAAAGGGAAGGGTAAGTTTTCACAACCAACTCCACCTTGGCAAAGAGATAAGAAGCCGAGTTTTGCCCCTTTCAATCCGCCATCCAAGCCACGCCAATTTCCACAAAGTTCAACGTCAAGTGCCCCTCAAGGTGTCTCAAAAACAACGCCCAAGGTTGCTGTCCAACCTTCTAAAACGGCGTCAACTTCTTCAACTCCAAGATTGAGGGATGTTCGATGTTATAAATGTCAAGGTTATGGTCATATGCAAGCTGAATGTCCAACTCGAAAAGTGATGATAACTCTTGATAGTGGTGAAGTGGTAAGTGATGATGATTGTGCCGACATGCCACCTCTTGAAGAGAAACATGAATCAAGTGAAGAAAGTGAAGACAATGTGATACGAATGGAGTAGGGTGAGAATCCAGCTCCACACGAATTCCACACACTTAGGATCGTTGTGCACCAAAATTCAGAAACCAACACGATCACAAGTAAGATCAAACACGGAAACAACACAAGAAGAAAAGATGGATATCGAATGGGATGTATTTGATTGTAAATCAATCAAACCCAACACATTACCACAAAGTGATTTCAATCTAACCTATGTAAATCAATGGTTAAAAAGATCTCAGTTTGGCTCGCTCTTGAAATCAAGAAACAATACGTTCTCTTTAAGGTCCTAGCTTAAAGAATCCGGTCCTATGAATAATCAACTAACCCTAATTGATTAATCACGTTTTTTCACAACTTGTTTAAGGCTGCAAATAATTTAGCAAAGCTAAAAGGTTTCTTCAAAATTCAATCATCCATAAAAAAAACGTTACAAAGAATGGCCATTAAATAGGACAAGTTTCGGCCATGTTGCTTGGTAAACAAGGAAATAAAACCCTAAAAGTTGTAAAGTACAACTTGACTTCTAAACTACCCAATCATAATTAAGAAACTTCCAAATTAGAATTGGAAACTAATAACTAACTACCCAAATCCTTCCCCAAAAAGGATTTGCCTAAAGGTGGCCAAATTCAATTTGACTTCCTTTGTTTCCTAAACTATTACTTGCCTTTATCATGCAAGATAATTGGGCCAAGTAGTATTTATTATAAACGAAATTTCCAAGCCCAAGAACATAATAATTAACGTCATTTATGGGCTGAAAATAACATAAAATAAATTACTAATTAATACTAAAATGGCGTGATTCTCTTGTAAGCCCAAAAGCACGCCTTTCATGGACTTCATGATTTCGGACTTGTGTAAGCTTCTTCAAGGTGGATCATGAATTGTTAATGAAGAAACATTCCACAAGACTTCTCCTTGAGATGGTTCGGCCTCCAAAGCTTCACAATGAGTTGACAATAAATTGTGCAAAGCTTCCTTCATCTTCTTACTCCTTGATCTTGTCATTGGTCCATCAAGATTGGTCAAGGGATCTTGTGAATTGGGCTTTGGCAAGATGGACAAGGGTTGATTTCCATCATTCCCTCCCTCCTCGAAAGGATTCGTCCTCGAATCACCTACATCAAACAAAGATAAGTCAGTAACATTGAAAGTAGATGAAACATTGCCATACTCACTTGGAAGTTCAATCTTGTAAGCATTGTCGCCTATCCTTTCCATGACACGAAAAGGACCATCTCCTCGTGGATGAAGTTTAGATTTCCTCTTGTCAGGAAACCTCTCCTTCCGTAAGTGAATCCAAACCCAATCTCCAGGTTCGAAAATCACTTGACGCCTACCCTTATTGGCTTGCTTAGCATATTGCTCATTCCTCCTTTGAATGGTAGTTCGAACCCTTTCATGTATAACTCCCTAACAAAATCAGCTTTACTCTTTCCTTCAGCATTAACAAACTCATTAATAGGAAGAGGCAAAATATCCAATGGAGTTATAGGATTAAAACCGTAAACAATCTCAAAAGGTGAAAGATTAGTAGCACTATGAACAGTTCTATTGTAAGCAAACTCAATGTGAGGTAAACAACTTTCCCAGTTCTTAAGGTTTTTCTGTATGAGAGCACGAAGTAAAGTAGACAAAGTTCTATTAACTACTTCAGTTTGTCCATCAGTTTGTGGATGAGCAACAGTAGAAAACAATAACTTAGTACCTAACTTATTCCATAGAGTACGCCAAAAGTGTGACAAAAACTTAACATCTCTATCACTAACAATACTCTTAGGCAAACCATGCAATCTTACAACTTCCTTAAAGAACAAATCAGCAATATGTTGAGCATCATTAGATTTAGAGCAAGCAATAAAGTGAGACATTTTGCTAAATCTATCAACTACAACAAATATGCTATCATGACCATTGCGTGACCTAGGCAAACCAAGTACAAAATCCATAGAAATATCAATCCAAGGATGACTAGGAACAGGCAAAGGTTGATACAAACCATGAGGCTTGACTTTAGATTTTGATTGTTTACACACAATGCATTTATCACAAACACTTTTAACATCTTTAATCATGCGAGGCCAATAAAAGTGCTCATTCAAAACAGCAAGTGTTTTAGCAATACCAAAGTGCCCCATTAACCCTCCCCCATGGGTTTCCTTAACAAGCAACTCACGAATGGAACATTGGGGAATGCATAACTTATCCTTTTTAAACAAGAAACCATCATACATATAGAAGTCACCATTCGGTTTATGCACACAAAGGTCAAAGATGGCGTGAAAATCATGGTCAGTCTTATACAAATCCTTAATCAATTCAAAACCAAGTAGTTTAGCATGCATATAGGTAAACAAAGTGTATTTCCTAGACAATGCATCGGCTACCACATTTTCATTACCAGATTTGTATTTAACAACATATGGAAAGGTTTCAATGAATTCTAACCACTTAGCATGTCTCTTATTCAACTTACCTTGAGTCTTCAAGTACTTAAGGCTCTCGTGATCAGAATGTATATGAATTCCTTTGGCCATAGGTAGTGTTGCCAAACTTGTAAAGACCTTACCAAAGCATACAACTCCTTGTCATAAGTTGCATACTTCAAAGCTGCCCCATGAAGCTTTTCACTAAAATATGCCACGGGTTTAGATTCCTGCATCAAAACAGCTCCAATACCAATCCCGGAGGCATCACAGTGTATTTCAAAGCTTTATGAAAATTAGGCAAAGCAAGTAAAGGTGCATGAGTCAACATGTATTTCAATTTGTTAAAGGCGTTTTCATGCTCATCAGTCCAAACAAATGTAACATTCTTCTTCACAAGTTCATTTAAAGGTGCAGCTATAGAACTAAAATCCTTAACAAACCTTCTATAGAAACTTGCAAGACCATGAAAACTCCTAACTTGACTAGCATTTGTAGGTCTAGGCCAATCCATGATTGCCTTTACCTTAGACTCATCAACAGCAATGCCTTGAGAACTCACAACATATCCCAAAAAGATTATAGATTCCATGCAAAAAGAACACTTTTTGAGATTAGCATAAAGTTGGTTCTCACGAAGTATAGCAAAAACGGATTTCAAGTGTAAAACATGCTCTTCTAACGTTTTGCTATAAACAAGTATGTCATCAAAGTAGACCACAACAAATTTGCCAATTAAGTGACGAAAAACATGATTCATAAGTCTCATGAAAGTACTTGGTGCATTAGATAAACCAAAAGGCATAACCAACCATTCATAAAGACCAAATTTCGTTTTAAAAGCAGTTTTCCATTCATCACCTTCTTTCATGCGAATTTGATAATAGCCACTTTTAAGATCAATCTTGGAAAATATGCATGAACCATACAACTCATCAAGCATGTCATCTAATCTAGGAATAGGATGCCTATACTTAATAGTTATCTTGTTCACAGCACGGCAATCAACACACATACGCCAAGACTCATCTTTCTTTGGAACCAAAATGACAGGAACAGAACATGGACTTAGAGATTCTCGAACTATACCTTTGTCAAGGAGTTCATCCACTTGACGTTGAATCTCTTTAGTTTCCTCGGGGTTGGCTCTATAAGCTGGACGATTTGGAATTTGTGCTCCAGGAATGAAATCAATTTGATGTTCAATTCCTCTTATTGGCGGCAAACCAATTGGCAACTCCTCAGGAAACACGTCTTGATATTCCTGTAAAAGAGAGTAAACAAGACTAGGCAAAGAAGCAAGGTGATCACTATTAATGATTAGTACAATGTCCTTGCGATACATTAAGTACAAAGATTGCCTATCAACTAATGCTCTCTTAATCTCATTTGAAGAAGCAAAATAACAAGATTTCTTAACATGCAAAGTACGACCTACACTATTACAAATAGAAGTTGGGCCGAGACTTTCTTGAACATTTGTCAACTCTTGTTTCTTCTTCTCTTTGGCGGATTTCACATCTCTTGTAGCTTGAATGATTTTAGCTTGATCTTCAAACACTTGGGCCGGTGTCAAAGCTCGAAGATTAAACTTTTTCCCATTGTGCACAAAGCTATAGAAATTTTTCTTGGCATGATAAAGAACATCACAATCATATTGCCAAGGACGGCCAAGCAAGATATGACTTGCTTCCATTGGAACAACATCACATATAACGTCATCAACATATTTCCCAATGGTTAAAGTGAACTGTACTTGTTTTGTGACCCTAGCATCCATTGAATTATTCAACCATTGTAGTCGGTAGGGTTTAGGATGTTTCGTGCAATTCAAGTTCAACTTATTTACAAACAAAGTGCTCGCCACATTTGTGCAACTTCCACTATCAATTATCACACTACAAATTCTGTCTTGCACTAAGCAACGTGTGTGAAATATGTTTTCTCGTTGCATCAAATCATCATTATCAACTAAAGGTTGGACATTTAGAACACGGCGAGAGACTAAAGAAAATTTACCGTCACCATACGTGTAGGGCTCATGTCTTCACTTTCTTCACTTGATTCATGTTTCTCTTCAAGAGGTGGCATGTCGGCACAATCATCATCACTTACCACTTCACCACTATCAAGAGTTATCATCACTTTTCGAGTTGGACATTCAGCTTGCATATGACCATAACCTTGACATTTATAACATCGAACATCCCTCAATCTTGGAGTTGAAGAAGTTGACGCCGTTTTAGAAGGTTGGACAGCAACCTGGGCGTTGTTTTTGAGACACCTTGAGGGCACTTGACGTTGAACTTTGTGGAAATTGGCGTGGCTTGGATGGCGGATTGAAAGGGGCAAAACTCGGCTTCTTATCTCTTTGCCAAGGTGGAGTTGGTTGTGAAAACTTACCCTTCTTTCGGGATCATTTTACAGACATAGAGGGGATGAACCGATGATGATATTTGATGTGGTATAACAAAAATTGCACTTTTTTGCAAATTATTCGGGAATATTCCAGCCAACCCGTGTCCATGAAAATGGTGCCAAAGTCAACACATTGTGGAGACTTGAACGATTTTGGAGAAAATCATAACAAGGCGTCAAACATTAAATACTGAAAGATTCTATCACGTTTTGGTATT
The DNA here is from genome assembly GCA_016586305.1 of Ophiorrhiza pumila. Taxonomy (NCBI): domain Eukaryota; kingdom Viridiplantae; phylum Streptophyta; class Magnoliopsida; order Gentianales; family Rubiaceae; genus Ophiorrhiza; species Ophiorrhiza pumila. The sequence continues at coordinate 18,488,891 of BLIW01000003.1, read as the reverse complement.
CTTAACATATCTCTCTCAGTATAACTGCGAATTTCGTGATTGAAGCGGCTTTAGAAAGCTAAGTGATAGAGCTAAAACTTTTATGTTTTAAGTTTTACGAGATTCTGACTTTATCATCTTTAAATGCAAAGTTTATGGCTGACTGATATTGCTCAAATTTCCTATCACGTATCCTTTTCGAAATACAAAGATGGGGATCGATGAAATATCTATTTGATTAAAAAAGTATGATTCATATAATGCATAATCTGGGGTGATTAATGAATAAAATATTGCATGCCTACCAAGACGAATGACATGATTCTGGCAGATTACCGTCGCGTGATATTTATGGACCTTTTAAAGACCAAGATGGCGTGCTTGGACTTTTATCTTTGGATCATGCCATTATCAAGTCTAATTTGGAGTTTCCTAAAATTGGATTGGTAGTTAAGAAGTCATGTTGTAATTGACTTTAGTTAGGGTTTCTTGTACTTGGCCAAATTTATTCCAATAAAAAGGAAAGGCCTTAAACGTTTTTTAGATAGAAAATAATAAAAAAATTTGCCTTGAAAAAGTTGAAAGCACATTGTGTTTTTAAATTCCCGCGAAGCCTTTAGTGAGGAGCTATAGGATTAGCCTACCCGTTCTTGATTTCAGGAACAAGCCGAACTAGGTAGTTAATCTCTTGATTTCATGAGATTAATCAATCCTGTTTGTAATAACATAAGGGGTTTAATTTGGCTTAACATCAAATCTTGCGCGTTTCCTTTGACACTACTTCTGCCAACTTGTTTGTTTGTATTTTTGTTGAGTTAATTTGTGCAACACGGTCAAAAAGTGTGTGGAGATTTGTTTGGTCCAGGACATCAAGCCTTGCCCATTCATATCAATTGGTATCGGAGACCCGGTTGTTGCTTCAAATTTCAGGTTACGATTTTCGTTTCGTGTCTTCGTGTTTTGTTGTTTTTCTTGCGTCCTTTTTCTGCTTTTTGTAGCTTCTCTTTTGCTGCTATATTAGAGTCATCTTGTTGCTGTTATTTCATGGTAATTTTGCTCTAATTTCAATCATAATTGGTGTTGAAAACTCGTTTCAAACTTATTCTGAAATTTCGTGAAGATCGTCCCTAAGTATGGGTGTCAATGCAAGTCAAGGTTGCATTCTCAGTGGGCAAATACAAAGCTGAGGTACTATGTGACATATTTCCAATGCAAACAACCCATATTTTATTGGGAAACCCGTGGCAAATTGCTTGCAAGTGAGTTTTTAATGAACTTAAAAATTGCTATTCACTCATGAAGGATGGTAAAAAGTTTACTCTCCAAGCTTCAACACCTTGTGAAATTTTTGAAGATCAAGCAAGGATTGCTAAAGCTTGTAGTTATATGAGATACCAAAAAGAGAAACAAAAGAGTGAGCAAGAGAAACAAAAGATTGTAAATATTAGCATAGGATGTGAACTTGTAAATATGAGTGATAAAAAGAGTGATGAGCTGAAAATTCGAAAGTGAGATGAGTGTTCAAACTTAAAAAGAGAGAGAGAGTTCATTGAAAGTTGAACAACATCTTGTACTTATGAATTATAGTGATCACGAATTATATTGTTTGCTACCTTGATATTTTGTTTTGCAGATTTATGGAGTGCTTAGAAATCTAATGGAGTTGCCAACAATGGAAGGAGTCCAATCTGCCATGACTTGTTTCCCGCAAGGTAAGCAAGGTAAGTTAGGTAAGTTTTCAATTGATTTTGATCTTAAAACTGTTAATAACTTTGTTGTTATCAATTCGGTTGAGCTTCAAAGTTTTCAATCGTTTTTTAATCAATATCAAAAGCTTCCCTATACTTTTCAACAAATGATTCGAAATTTTGTAATTTGTGCTAGAGTCTAACATCTTGTGTTTTAATAAGCAAATTGATTTACATAATTCTTCAATGGTTACTTCAATGTACTTTGAATTGAATGAATCTATGTATAGTTTGTTAGTGTGTTATGTTGCTTATTTATTACGTAAGTTACAAACTGAATTTTATAATTTCAAACAAAACCAAAGCACTTGTTGGATTAT